>CM069861.1:74161720-75361720 GCA_036172795.1 Pelodytes ibericus | reverse complement strand
CATCTATACGGGCTTTGCTTGCACATAATAGTGCCCACATGTTATTTATAACAGGTTTCCTGTTACCATTCACCCATCTGTAGGCTGTATCCAGGCATTTCTCTTGTTTATTATTTATGCTCATTCCTGTCCTGTTTCCATGTTTCCATTGTTCTCTGTTTTGATCCATTTCTGGTTTTCTGTTATGCCTGTCATTTTCCCTGCTTCTCTCTACCCTGTTAGTTTGCTTCTATATAAACCACTCCCGTTTTTCTGTTCAGTCCTGTGCAGCTCAGTCTATAGGCATTCTCTGTTTGTATGTATGTGCGATGTTAATCTTTAAACATAGAAACATAGAATGTGTCGGCAGATAAGAACCATTCGGTCCATCTAGTCTGCCCAATTTTTTTTGAGTACTTTTATTAGTCCCCCGTTCCCGGTCTCATAGCTAGGATAGCCTTGTGTCTATCCCACGCATGCTTAAAATCCTTGACTGTGTTTACCTCTACCACTTCTGCTGGCAGGCTATTCCATACATCCACTACCCTCTCAGTAAAGTAATACTTCCTGATATTACTTTTAAATCGTTGCCCCTCTTATTTAAGACTATGTCCTCTAGTTGTGGTAGTTTTTCTTCTTTTAAATATACTCTCTTCCTTTACTGTGTTGATTAATAAACTTGTGTTATGCATTTGCTAATATTACTTCATAGCGTTAGGGACTTGCGGAATGTTGAGTACCTTGGCGTGGTTGGCAAGCTTAATCATATTGGCCAATAGGTGAACTAAACCCCCACCATTCCGAAAAATGTATCCAACCTGGTGACTGTTATTGTCATTTACAAGGATACACATAATTCTTTAATTTCTATTCAGGTATTTAAACTATGACACTTGTTGATAAGATGGATCACCCTTGATAAAGCCCGCTATACGAAACATTGGGGATCCTACTAACCATCAGTCTGCTCTTGTTTGCAATTGCATTTTTTTCTACCTATTTTTGACCACATATACTGTATGTTTACATACAGTTTATATTATTTGTTGTTTTTTTTGTCAATAAATTATCATATGCACTGAAGTATGAATTAAATACTTATTGTTGCAGTCACCTATGTATGGCTTGTATCATTTTTTGCGTGTGCACCTCCAACCATATATTTATTTCTCCACACATAATTTTACGTGGGTACCATACAGACTGAGTTTTGCCTGCGGCCTTTAAATGAAATAATTATAACTGTAGATTTTGCTTTTTAGTTTACTATTTTGCAAGCTTGCTCATGTGTAGGCAAGGGACCTTGTTCAAAGGCTGCTTATTATTCCAAATTCCTTTTTTTTTCTCAACGCAGCTGCATCAGAGCTAACCCTTCATCTAAACAATTTATACAGTCACTACTACTTGCTCAGGAAATGGACAACACTATTACCATCAATCAATTGGAAAAATGTAGTGGCCTAAATGTAGTGAATAAAATAGCTCATTAGCCAGTGAACTCAATTCATCTAGTTTAGCTCAAATGTGTGCTGCTAAAGAAACACATTTTAAGGTAACAACATATTGGTGTTTGGACTTTTTTGTATCTGTCAATGTAATGTTCTATGTTATTTAAGGACACACCTTGAAAGAATGCCTGTAACCTGCAAGCAGTCTGGGATTGACAATCATACTTCAGACTGAATTCTTCAAAACGAATTACATAGCTTGTCCTGTTTTTGGTGGTATTTTTCTTTAGAGATCTGCAATAACATTATGACCACTGACAGACGACAAGTCGGCGGAAGTAGTGTGATGCTTTGGGCAATGTTTTGTTGGGAAACCCGCCATTCAGGTGGATGTTACTTTGACACACACCACCTACCTAAGCATTGTTGCAGACCATGTACACGCTTTCATGGAAATGGTATTCCCTGATGGCATTGGCCTCTTTAAGCAGGATTAGGCACCCTGCCACAAAGAAATGGTTCAGGAATGGTTTGAGGAACACAACGACACATTTAAGGTGTTGACTTGGCCCCCATATTACCCAGATCCCAATCCAATCAAGCATCTGTGGGATGTGCTGGACAAACAGGTCTGATCCATGGAGGCCCCACCTCACAACATACAGGACTTAAACGATCTGTTCCTAATTTTTGGGTGCCAGATAGCATAGCACACCTTCAGAGGTATAGCGGAGTCCAGGTCCGGATCAGAGCTGTTTTGGCATCAAAATGGGACCTACACAATACTAGGCTGGTGGTCATAATGTTATGGCTGATTGGTGTAAAATGATTTAGAATTACTGATATCCGGCTAATAATAATATTAAAACGTTGGCAACATTGTTCTCTATTCACAGTATAAGCAATCTTTAGACGGACAGAGTCCCTTTAAAGATTTTTGGTTGCAAATCTCCAAAACACTGTTTAGATAATTGCTATTCTCTACATTCAAATTATAAGCAATGTTTAGTTGGAGTCTCTTTAGAAAATGTATAACGTTAGCATAAATTCAGTACAATGTCCCCCCCCCAACTTATGAGCCTTAGGTGATAAGAAAAAGCATAGTCAACCCTATACTGCAACTCTCATTATGCTCAGCACCCTACTCTGGGCAGCTAATTATGTTTTCCCTTCAACTGATTAAAACTTCCTTTGTCTCTCCTGCACACTCATGATCCAATGAATATGTATATCACATTTTAAATTCATCTAAAATGACATATCCAATATCTAATTAAATGTATGGATTTTTCTTCCCCAGGATTTTGTGACAGACGTTGTACAAATCCCTATTCTATCATCATGATCAATGGGAATTTGTGAACTTAACTAACATTTAAACTTGACTTTAAAGCACTGTGATAAAGTGTCCATTTAGGCAAATCCAAGCATTTCCTACTGTTTAATTCATCAATTCAATGAACCAGTTAATTGTTAAAGCATTCTTTTCCCATAAAGCCTATATGATTAAGACACAGCTACCTGCAGTTTACATGGAAAAAGGTTAGATAGTTACTTTGGCTGTGACTGTATCTCAAGAAAAAGTATATTTAATACATTGTATATCTATATTACACATGACTACGGTTTAATAATATTATTTAAAGTTTTATTTTATTAAGCATTGCTTTTTTATACTTCGGTTCGATTTTTTACTGATAAAAGCGATTTATATTTCTTCTAGTTTTTAAACATGTCTAATTAGGGGTCAGGCTGTCCTTAAATAAGCACAGGCTCAACAGGCGTCTGATAAGGAAAATCAGCTCTATTGGGGGGATGGTTAGCTTAACACTGAGTAATTATATATTAGGCTGATATGAACTGTATGGCATATATAATTTAAACACATTACAATAAGGTTTTTTAAAAGACCACTACCTTTTAATGCATACTAAAATAAATGATAAAAAGTATGCAATCCTGAATAGCTGAATTACTATCTGTATTACACTTGCAATGTGTGAATACGTATATGGCACAGGAGACAGTACACAGCACGCACCTGCACCTTTTGTCCATCAGTTGTACAGCTACGGTTGCCATGTCAACCCATATTTTGCTGAACACTTCTAACCCTGTACAATGCAAGTGTGTCCAAGGAGAAGTTTATAGGACAGTATCCATAAGACCTACCTTGATTAATTAATTAGCTTCACCTCTCAACACATATGAATGAAACATTATGCAGGACAGCATGTAAAAGTTATACATGTCCTTCAAAAATGGTCGAACATACGTAATTATGCATGGAATCAGAAGTAGGAGTATAGTTAAGGTAAAATGTATTCAAGTTAAAAAGCACAAAAAAATTATAGCAATTTAAATATTGATATTGGGAGAAATGACAGCTCAGGGATAAGTAATAAAACTGTGGATTTTTTGTTTTTATTTGGAGTAAGCTTTTAAAGCAAAACATTAGGAAAAAAATATAAATTTCTTACTTAATAATATCTACAACAGCATCTATAGAAGCATTAGTGGTAATGCACCAACATTTGCATAGAATAATGCCTTGAATTGTTTTTAGGGTTTTATGTTTACAATAAATATTATGCACCATACAGTATTTATACACTAGAGGACATATGCTCATATTAAATTAAGGTTTCCACTTTGCCCATTTTTACTTGTAGCTGTGTAAATGTCCTAAGGAAAAAAAGTGCCACCCATCAATACATAGCATTTATATACTGGCAGGTAGAAATCAATTACTACTCACAGTAAGGAACTTGTAGGAACAGCCATGATTAATTCATTTGATGTCTGCAGTATATGAATCCTACATACTGCTGTATGTGTTGCTGACAGCACGTGGAAGTTATATCAGCCAGTGATAAATAGCCAATGTGGCAATGTTATTTTATAAATGCAACACTCACAATAATTAAATTGTCTCCCCCATGCACCCTACTTTCATTTGTAAAATAAGGTGATTATGTAGTGGCTGACAGTATACTTTATTGCTTGAACTATAAAAACATGTCATTTTTTGATTCAAATTTCACCAACTTGATTTCTTTTTGAGCAGCAGGATGCACATGTTGAGTCTTCTATTTGGAGTGAGCAAATCCCATGAAGTCTGTTTAATTATATCCTTTAGTAGTACAGTAACATCTATGTAACCACATGCAGAGAACTAGGGTTAGGAGGCACTAACCTTGCGCACACCATAGAAACCAATTAATTAATGGTACGTCCTATGAGATCTCCCCCCTGGTAAATTAATTCGATTCTGTCTGTGCGTACATACATTTTACATGCTGCAGTGTACACTTTGCATGTTCTTTCTGCAGCATATGAAACTCGTGTTTCCCTGTAACATGGCTGATGTTGGCGACTATGGCATACAAGATAAAGAGAAGGTAATGGATGGATAATACAGGCACTGGTTCATTGGATTACGGGGAAACGCTTAACATAAATGAGCAGTATAATGGTGCTCTGAGCTACCAGTAAACAGAACGTACCAGAATATAAGAACCATTTGGCCCATGTATTCTGCCCAATTTTCGAAATACTTTTATTAGTCCGTGACCTTATCTTGGATAGTCTTATGCTTATCCCAAGCTTGCTTAAACTCCTTCACTTCGTTAACCTCTGCTGGAAGGCTATTCCATACAACCAGTAACATTTTCTGATATTACTTTTAAACCTTTGCCCCTCTAATTTAAGACTATGCCCTCTTGTTATGATGTTTTTTCTTCTTTTAAATATACTCTCTTCCCTTACTATGTTGATTCCCTTTATGTATTTAAATGTTTCTATCATATCCCCCCTGTCTCGTCTTTCCTCCAAGCTATACATGTTAAAATCCTTTAACCTTCCTGGTAGGTTTTATCCTTTAATCCATTAACCAGTCTAGTAGCCATTCTATGAACTTTCTCCAAAGTATTAATATCCTTTCGGAGATACGGTCTCCAGTACTGCGTACAATACTCTAAGTGAGGTCTCACCAGTGCTCTGTACAATGGAATGAGCATTTCCCTCTTTCTACTGCTAACACCTCTTCCCATGCAACCAAGCATTCTGATAGCATTTCCTGTTGCTCTATTACATTGCCTACCTACCTTTAAGTCCTCTGAAATAATTATTCCTAAATCCCTTTACTCAGATATTGAGGTTAGGCCTGTTTTAAATATTACCGTATTTACCTGATTATAAGACGACCCCCCCAAATTTGTAAATTCCTTTAGGAAAAAAACTAAAAGCCTGATTATAAGACTACCCTATAGGAAAAAAGTTTAACTTGTATATATGTAAATTGATTTTTAATATTTAATAAAAACTTTATATAATACAAATGCATTTCTTGTTTTTATTTCCTTTTATGTGCCAATGCGGCCTCTCTCCCCCTCCCCCAGCTATCTCTTTCCCCCCCAGCGTTGTCTCTCTCCCCCAAAACTTCTCTATCTTCCCCCTTCCCCTGGTCTCTATCTATCCCCCCCTCCCCTCTTCTGTGTCTCCCCCCTCCCTCCCCTTGTCTGTCTGTGTCTTCCCCCCTCCCTTTGTCTCTCTCTACCCCCCTCTCCCCTTTTCTCTCCCCCCCCCTTGTCTGTCTGTGTCCTCTGTCCCCCCCCCTCCCTCCCCCTTACCTGGTTTCGTTCCCTGGTGGCTAGTGGGGGCAGCCGGGGGATGTCTGCACGATACGTGCAGACATCCTCCATGCTGCCCGACACGGCAGTCTATTATGACGGACAGCTGGTCCGTCATAATAGTCTGCCGTGTCGGGCAGCATGGAGGATGTCTGCACGTATCGTGCAGACATCCCCCAGCTGCCCGATTCACCCTGGTGCCTAGTGGGGCAGCAGAGGATGTCTGCGCGATGACATCCCCTGCTGTTAGAGAGGGGGATCCAGGTCCCCTGCAGCTCTGCTGGGGACCTGGATCCATGTCTTATAGTCTGACCTCAATTTGAGGTCAGATTATAAGACGACCTTGAATGTAAGACGAGGGGGATTTTTCAGCTGTGGCAATGCCTGTTATTTTATTTGTTTATTTACCCCCCCCCCCCCTACACACACACACACACACACACAATCCATTCTAACATTTATACAGCACTCTCACACCCATCACACACAGCACTCACACACAGCACTCTCACACCCATCACACACAGCACTCTCACACCCAGCACTCTCACACACACAGCACTCTCACCCATCACACACAGCACTCTCACACACAGCACTCTCACACCCAGCACTCTCACCCATCACACACAGCATTCTCACAAAGAGCACTCTCACACACACAGCACTCTCACACACACAGCACTCTCACACCCAGCACTCACACCCATCACACACAGCATTCTCACAAAGAGCACTCTCACACACACAGCACTCTCACACACACAGCACTCTCACACACACAGCACTCTCACACCCAGCACTCACACCCATCACACACAGCATTCTCACACAGAGCACTCTCACACCCATCACACACAGCATTCTCACACCCATCACACACAGCATTCTCACACACACAGCACTCTCACACACAGCACTCTCACACCCAGCACTCTCACACCCAGCACTCTCACCCATCACACACAGCATTCTCACACAGAGCACTCTCACCCATCACACACAGCATTCTCACACAGAGCACTCTCACACACACAGCACTCTCACACACACAGCACTCTCACACCCAGCACTCACACCCATCACACACAGCATTCTCACACAGAGCACTCTCACACCCATCACACACAGCATTCTCACACCCATCACACACAGCATTCTCACACCCATCACACACAGCACTCTCACACACATCATACACAGCACTCACGCACTCACACACAGCACTCTCACACCCAGCACTCTCACACACACAGCACTCTCACCCATCACACACAGCACTCTCACACACAGCACTCTCACACCCAGCACTCTCACCCATCACACACAGCATTCTCACAAAGAGCACTCTCACACACACAGCACTCTCACACACACAGCACTCTCACACACACACACAGCACTCTCACACCCAGCACTCACACCCATCACACACAGCATTCTCACAAAGAGCACTCTCACACACACAGCACTCTCACACACACAGCACTCTCACACACACAGCACTCATCCCTCCCAGCACTCACACCCATCACACACAGCATTCTCACACAGAGCACTCTCACACCCATCACACACAGCATTCTCACACCCATCACACACAGCATTCTCACACACACAGCACTCTCACACACAGCACTCTCACACCCAGCACTCTCACACACACAGCACTCTCACACACCCAGCACTCTCACACCCAGCACTCTCACCCATCACACACAGCATTCTCACACAGAGCACTCTCACACACACAGCACTCTCACACACACAGCACTCTCACACCCAGCACTCACACCCATCACACACAGCATTCTCACACAGAGCACTCTCACACCCATCACACACAGCATTCTCACACCCATCACACACAGCATTCTCACACCCATCACACACAGCACTCTCACACACATCATACACAGCACTCACGCACTCACACACATCACTCTCACACACCATCACTCTCACACACCATCACTCTCACACACCGCCCCCCTCACACACCGCCCCCCCCTCACACACCGCCCCCCTCTCACACACCGCCCCCCTCATCACACCGCCTCCCTCACACACACATACTGCACCCCTCACATACACACAGAACCCCCCAACACACTGCACAACAGACATACACAATACTTACATATATATATATACACACAGCACCCCTCACACACATACTGCACCCCTAAACACATTACATTCCAGACACACACTAGATCCCTTACGCAACTCTGGATCATCTACACACATACACACACTAGATCCCTATATACACTCTGAAACCGTTATAAACACACACTCACTAGATCTCCTATACACATTCTGGGTCCTTCAAACACACACTAGACTCATATATATATATATATATATATATATATATATATATATATATGTATATATACACACACTAGATTCCTTGTAAGCAAACACATACTACACCCCTAAACACACACTACATCTATATATATTTTCACACACACACACTATAGCCTGTATGCACACACTTGCTATATCCCCTATACACACATTCTCTACAGCCCCTAGCCACATATGCATCACATTACACCACAAACACAACACAACTAAAACCGAACCTTATTACACAATACCACACCACAATCAGCTTACTTTACACACACGCAATCCCACAAGCAGGCTCCAAACACATGCTCAATACTCTTTCCTGGCATTTTTGTCTCCTGGTATCCATTTATAGAGACACCAGAGACAAGTTGCAAGGAAACACAGTGCAAGCATGTTATTACATTTGCTTGCACTGTGCAGAACAAATACAGGGCTTTTTTCTCATGCTAGAGCTCTTCAGCAGAGCTCTGCGCATGGTCTGCCCTGGAAGAGCATTGAACCAATATGCTCACTTTGAGAGGGAGCGTGTTTGTCATTGGTGATGACAAAACACACCTCCTCTGCCCCGCCCCCTTCTTAGTGGGCCGCTGTGATCAAAAAATGCCCGGGCAGAATTTTTCTCCCAGTCCGGCTCTGTTTGTGTCAATGTGTATAACTATGTGTGTGTTACTGTCTGTGTAAGTGTGTGTACATGAGTGTCTGTGCAAGTGTATCCTATGTCTAAGTGTGTAAAGGTGGCTGTGTGTGTATTTATGTATGTGTGACAGTGTGTATAAGGGTGTCTGTGTAAATGTATGTCTGTGAGGGTGACTAAGTGTGTAACTGTGTTTGTGTGACTGTGTATTTATGGATGCCTGTGTGTATTTATGTATGTGTGACAGTGTGTATAAGGGTGTTTGTGTAAATGTATGTCTGTGAGGGTGACTAAGTGTGTAACTGTTGGGGGAACCACACTTTCCTTTACCATGGATTCATTCAGCCACGATAGACCATCGCAAAAACCTCTGGAGATCTCGCCAGGGACATTAATCATCCCCTTTTCACATTGCACACACTTGTTTTTAACAAATTTACTCAAGGGCTACTTTAACTTGTGCTTGGTTAATAATAATGTGATTGCTATGTATATATTTTTACATTTTAGTTTTTGTAAATAAAATATTTTATTTCTATTTTAAATGGCTTACCAAATATCGAAAATAGCTCTGCCCATAGCCACACCTACAGCCACTTACCCCAAAACAAAAATATTCCTCTTTGATCATTTGAAATGCTGGAAGGTATGTCAGTAAGGATAGGGATAAAATAATATGTAGACGGTCTTATGTGTAGAAACATTTGCGCATTTATTATACATACTGACACTTTTCTGGAACCTTCCCTGGATCTCTGCTTAAAATAATTTTCCAGAGGTTATTTCTGACCCTGTTGTGTATACATGGGCATGGTTTAGCACATACAGTAATAACGCCACTGTATGGGCCACCTTTACACACTGTGACTACAATAGTGACACCTATATCACTGTACTCAGAGTATTGTGATATGCTGGGATCACAAACCATTACTGTTGAAGTTATCAATACAGTGATGTATCATCTTAACTCATGGTGTGAGCTATGCAAGCCTGACATAATTGACTCATTATAATGCATGCAGGGTAACAAGGTTGCCTGCATGCATAATTCACATCCAAATAAGCTGCACACTGACTGTATTATGCATCATTGTGCTGAGTTAATCAGACTGTAGTGGGGCAACTCTACATACTGTGTATACATACTACTCACATGAGATTTCAGGACAATGTTAATCCTTCAAGAAATAGCACCAGTGGTCAGGGCCGTCTTTAATAGTGATTGGACCATGGGCAAGCATTTGCTTGGGCCCCCTGGACCCTGCCCCCTCCCCTGCATGCAATCCCGCCATCCATCGCAATGTTACCTCCCCCCCCACACACACATATGCCATAATTGTTGTGCCATTCAGATGCCAGTAATATTGTGCCTTTCAGATGCCAGTAATATTGTGCCATTCAGAGCGCAGTATTATTGTGCCAGTCAGAGCCCAGTAATATTGTGCCAGTCAGAGCCCAGTAATATTGTGCCATTCAGAGCCCAGTAATATTGTGCCAGTCAGAGCCCAGGAATATTGTGCCAGTCAGAGCCCAGGAATATTGTGCCAGTCAGAGCCCAGGAATATTGTGAAATTCAGACCCCAGTAATATTGTGCCAGTCAGATGCCTGCAATATTGTGCCATTCAGAGCAAAGTAATAATGTGCCAGTCAGATGCCTCCAATATTGTGCCAGTCAGATGCCTGCAATATTGGGCCAGTCAGAGCCCAGTAATAATGTGTAAGTCAGATACCAGTAATATTGTGCCAGTCAGATACCAGTAATATTGTGCCAGTCAGATACCAGGAATATTGTGCCTGTCAGAGCCCAGGAATATTGTGCCAGTCAGATGCCTGTAATATTATGCCAGTCAGATGCCTGTAATATTGTGCCAGTCAGATACCAGGAATATTGTGCTTGTCAGATACCAGGAATATTGTGACTGTCAGATACCAGGAATATTGTGCCTGTCAGATGCCAGGAATATTGTGCGTGTCAAATGCCTGTAATATTATGCCAGTCAGATGCCTGTAATATTATGCCAGTCAGATGCCTGTAATAGTGTGCCTTTCAGATGCCAGTAATATTGTGCCATTCAGAGCGCAGTATTATTGTGCCAGTCAGAGCCCAGTAATATTGTGCCAGTCAGAGCCCAGTAATATTGTGCCATTCAGAGCCCAGTAATATTGTGCCAGTCAGAGCCCAGGAATATTGTGCCAGTCAGAGCCCAGGAATATTGTGCCAGTCAGAGCCCAGGAATATTGTGAAATTCAGACCCCAGTAATATTGTGCCAGTCAGATGCCTGCAATATTGTGTCAGTCAGATGCCTGCAATATTGTGCCATTCAGAGCAAAGTAATAATGTGCCAGTCAGATGCCTCCAATATTGTGCCAGTCAGATGCCTGCAATATTGGGCCAGTCAGAGCCCAGTAATAATGTGTAAGTCAGATACCAGTAATATTGTGCCAGTCAGATACCAGTAATATTGTGCCAGTCAGATACCAGGAATATTGTGCCTGTCAGAGCCCAGGAATATTGTGCCAGTCAGATGCCTGTAATATTATGCCAGTCAGATGCCTGTAATAGTGTGCCAGTCAGAGGCCAGGAATATTGTGCCAGTCAGATGCCTGTAATATTGTTACAGTCAGATACCAGGAATATTGTGTAAGTCAGAGCCCAGGAATATTGTGCCATTCAGATACCTGTAATATTGTGCCAGTCAGATACCTGTAATATTGTGCCAGTCAGATACCAGGAATATTGTGCTTGTCAGATACCAGGAATATTGTGACTGTCAGATACCAGGAATATTGTGCCTGTCAGATGCCAGGAATATTGTGCGTGTCAAATGCCTGTAATATTATGCCAGTCAGATGCCTGTAATATTATGCCAGTCAGATGCCTGTAATAGTGTGCCAGTCAGAGGCCAGGAATATTGTGCCAGTCAAATGCCTGTAATATTATGCCAGTCAGATGCCTGTAATAGTGTGCCAGTCAGAGGCCAGGAATATTGTGCCAGTCAGATGCCTGTAATATTGTGCCAGTCAAATGCCTGTAATATTATGCCAGTCAGATGCCTGTAATAGTGTGCCAGTCAGATGCCTGTAATATTGTGCCAGTCAGAGCCCAGTAATATTGTGCCAGTCATAGCCCAGTAATATTGTGCCAGCCAGATTTCCCAGTAATATTGTGCCAGTCAGATGCCCAGTATTATTGTGCCAGTCAGAGCCCAGTAATATAGTGCCAGCCAGATGCCTGTAATATTATACCAGTCAGTGCCCAGTAATATAGTGCCAGCCAGATGCCTGTAATATTATGCCAGTCAGAGCCCAGTAATATAGTGCCAGCCAGATGCCTGTAATATTATGCCAGCCAGATGCCCAGTATTATTGTGCCAGTCAGATGCCCAGTATTATTGTGCCAGTCAGAGCCCAGTAATATTGTGCCAGTCAGAGACCAGTAATATTGTGCCAGCCAGATGCCCAGTAATATTGTGCTAGCCAAATGCCCAGTAATATTGTGCCAGCCAGAGCCCAGTAATATTGTGCCAGCCAGATGCCCAGGAATATAGTGCCACTCAGAGCCCAGTAATATTGTGCCAGCCAGATGCCCAGTAATATTGTTCCAGCCAGAGCCCAGTAATATTGTGCCAGCCAGATGCCCAGTAATATAGTGCCAGTCAGCCCCCCGCCCCCCTGTTCCCAAGTACTTACATGAACCTGCTCCGTGTCCCCCGCCGGATGTCTCCTCCGTGCAGTCTTCCCTCTTGCACGGAGGAGGGAAACAGTCACCGGATGTGACGCGACGTCACATCCGGTGTCAGTTTTTTTTTTTTTTTTACGGCCGTCGCATCCATCGGATGCGGCTTGCCGGAAAAAAGCGTTCACAAGCACAATGCGCTGTGAACGCGGCAAGCAGGGGCTGGGGGCCCACGGGACAGCTGCCTTGGGGCCCCCCAGGAGTAACTGGGCCCAGGGCAGCTGCCCCGTTTTCCCCGCGTTAAAGACGGCCCTGCCAGTGGTATTACTAAGGAGTGAGAACAGGAGGACTAATGGGGCCCCAAATGTACTGAGCTAAATAGCCTAATACTATATTTGCTCGAATATAAGATGACCCTGAAAATTAGTCTGGCTCCTAATTTTGTAAAAAAAATATATAGAAAAAGCCTAAATATAAGGTGACCCTATAAGAAAACAAGCTTTACTAGCATATATATTCCTTTACATGTAAACTGTTTTTCATATTTGATAACATACTATTGAAAACATTTTTATTTCCTTCCTTTGTACCTCTTCATTCCAGTTCTTCTGCTCACAATTTCATTATTTCCCCATAGCAAAATATTGCACCCCCAGAGCTTGCCAATGCACTATTTAAAGATAATTGAAACAAAACCCAAACCTTGCATTTCACATAAAAGGAAGTGTATCTATTACTTGCTGAAAATTCCAGTATGTATGGCACAAATTCACTAGAATTATTCAGACTCTGTAATGTGTTGGTGTCACTTCTGACTACATGTGTCACTAGAGTTGGCATCAGCTCTTTATATTAGCACCTTCGAGACAATCAACACAGCAGGTACGGCATGGAAAACATGTCACTTAGTTTAAATAAACATACCTGGTTAATCCTGCAGTGAAACCCACATAGGCAGTGTTTAATGGACGCTGCCTATGCTTAGCTGGTGTTGCTATAATGCCTTGATATCGAGGGCACATTTTCAAATTTCGAGGGCACATTTTCAAATTTTCAAGCACCATATAGGATGGCAGCATGCCATCCAAAATGGAGCTGTGTGTAGCTGACAAGGGGTCTGGAAGTGATCAGCAATAACTTCCGTTCCTCTGTTGCTTGACTGCCCCTAGAGGCAGTCAGCAACATTGCGGTTTTAAAAAAGACCTAACCAACCTTAGATCTAAATGAACCCTATATCTAGGGTTAGGGTTGCAGTTAGGGTTACAGATGGTTATGGTTAGAATTAGGGTTATTGCTAGGGTTAGATTTAGGGTCATGAGGAGGACTAGGGTTGGGGTCAAAAGATCAATGTAGGAGAAAATGGTTAGCAAACAAAAATGCTACTTTTGGTTATTGCCCTTTAAAAAAACAATAGAAAAAAGATGTAAACATGGAATATTTGTAAACATAGGACAAATGATATTATATGATGAAAATAATGGTATTTGAAGAAAGCCCTTTTCTTGGCGATAAAAACAGTAAAGTATATAATATGTGTGGGTACACTAAACAAAACAAATTTAAATTACAGCTAAACACAAACACCGCAGAAATGTTAAAAAAGCCAGTATCAGATGTCAAAAAACCTAATGGAGTTCTGCAGTCACTTATTTACTCATGGTTTACTAATGCTTGTGATTAGTGTGTGTATGTATTCACAAGCAACAAGTACTTAAAACCCTCTGTGCTTCTTACCGGATAGTGTTATTAGTAGTAGATCTGCCTATGACATTGGCATGGTATTACCAAAGGTGAGAGGATAGGAAAGTCCAATATGAAATTACAAAGAAGGAGGCTCAGAACTTGACTTTCTGGGCTTGTGGATTGTAGCCTAGGTTTGATATTCATTGTAAAAAAGAAACCATTATTTTGTGGCATTTCCAATTCATAGTCACCTATAGGTTTTTAATTATTTGTTCTGTTATTTAATTGGAAAACTGGATTTCCACAAATAAGAAATCACATATTTAGAATGCTGTTTTAATTTCTTTGGAGCATTTTTGCTTTAAGGACTGACGTGCTTTGGTAAAAACTGGCAATACAGAAATAACCTCTATAGTGTGGAAATTGCTAGTGGATTCATAGCTCGCTTGAGACTTTCCCTCTTATGAATTATAGACCATATATTCAATGGGGGAAGCAATTCTCTACGGGTCCAATACTGTAAGTACATTTCTGAGATCTTTCACAGCACAGTAACTACATTTTTAATTATTTTTTATGTATTCATTAAGCTGTTTCCATTATGATTTCCCCTTTTCTTCACAGTGATAGCCCCTTTCTGTCCCACTTTTATAATGGATAGGGTTATTTTGATATTAGGACGGAGGCTAAATAGGAACAGACTAGAAAGTGTATGTCGACTGAAGGCACATGCCCTTGGTGATAAGAATCAATCATTATAAGGAGAAGAAACTGAAGCTTTTATTGTTTCACATAATTTTTCTTTCTTAGTATAATAAGTTTTAGATATTAAAGAAGGACAAATTAAAAAAAGACAAAAATATACAGGGCACTAAATCTATCCTATAATGATATGGTAGCTGCTCTATTAAATGATTACCATTAAACTAAAATAATATTTGATAAAAAACAAAAACAAAGCTAGAAGGTTCTGTTTAGTAGAAATGGGCCAAAATAAGGCGGATAAAAACTATGTGGGTTATTTATAAAAATAATTAAGTTCTAAAAGTGAATCAGTCACCATGGAAACCAATAGAATTGTTCCTGCTGTTACATTTTGAATCTGGGTTGCCTTGATGAGTGGGGCCAGTCTGCTATGCTTACCTCTCTATGGTAATGTTGCAAGCAAGGAAAAATAAAACAGTGAGCCCCTCCTGAGTAGCAACTATCCTATAGGGGATGCTACATCAGTACTGTGTGTTCTTGGTCTAAGATGTGGTTCCTACCACATTTTCAACGTGAACCAACTGCCATTGTAGTATTGCTATGCTAAAATACAAGGAAGCTCAGTGCACAAGTGTGAATGGAGCTATGAAAATGCTGATAAGTGGGGCTGAGAATGTTCAGTGCCACCCCTGTGATAAAAAGGGTATGGTGAACTATATGCCCATCTGTTAATAAAGGGACTAATCAATAAAGAGACAATTGTAGGGAATTAAGATGGGTATATTCAAATTTTAAAAATTCTCCATTGCAGCTGAATGGGAGAATTTTTCCTTCCCGTTGTATGTCCCGAAGTCCTACTGTTACCCATGTGTTAATGTATGTCTGTACCTAGTCTGGCTAAACTGGATTCATAGTTCCCCTCTCTGTTTGTAATTACCTGTACCTCCAAGTTGTGATGTTTGTATGTGATTATAGTAAGTACATCCAGGAGTTAAGTGTTTTCCTGTCTTCTTTTGTTGTCATGATGTGTCTACCTCCATGGTGTGATGCCATATTTGTCTGTATAAAATCTGTGTTTCCTTTTTCACTCGCCTGGCGACTTCTATAAAAGAGCATCTACCTAAAACCCTGGTTCTGCCTGGTGGCTTGAGGCCATATCACAGCAAGGAAGAAGAACTTTGATGTAGGGTGTCCCTCACACCATAACCTTTGCTGAAAATTTAAGTAAAATGCAAATGAAATACATTGTCCAGCCTCTGGCATTCAAAAGGATTAAATGTGTAAAAAGTGAATTGGAGTATAACATTATGTATATTTCTCATGATGGTCTGTTGATCTTCTGCCCTTGTAAATGAGCATCCAGAAATAAATAAAAAAGCCTTTCAAATTCCCAACTCAACTACAAAATGGAGAATATTTGGGGCATGTATATGTCCCTGTCATTATCAGAAATGTCCTCTTCTATAATACTGATTGTGGATGGTTGAGTTAACCAACAACTGCTAATTTGATTCTGGAGATGCAGTATATGGAGATATAGCTCAGTAAATGTAACACTGTGTATAAAGTAATATCCGTTTTGATAAAATAACTAAAGTGGCTAATGCCGGACACAATATTCACCTTCACAGTCTAGTTCATAACAACCTTTCTGGGAAGTACTTGCATTGTGCTGTCTACATCGTCTATAAACTCTGTCCCATACCCCATATTACAAAAAAAGTGGATCGCTGTGCTATGTGGATCCTCCTCAAATGTGAAATAATCTTCCAGAAAAAAATCAAATCTTCTCCTTTTCTAGAATACCTGAAATTGTCTGGTTCATTGCATCTAAACTCAAACTCTACCTGTAATTCCTGTTTATCTATAAGTACTTTTTATATACTTGTGCTACATTGTGTTGTACATCAGTAATACGGACATACGATAAAATAACAGAAACCCAAATAAATTCTCTTTTGTGGTTCTAGGTTTCTGGGGGACAGATGGAGATATCCATTACAGCTACTTACCCTGTCTCCAAAAGTATCTTTTCTCAGCTTGTCACAGTCAGGGGTACCCTAAGAAACTGGCACCCACTACTGTATTTTCTTCCTGGTAAAACGCTTCATGAATTCATAAAGTGTGACACATGATAGGTGAACGTTTGATAAATTATGTTTGCTTTTAAACATGGCTTTAAAGGACACCTCAACGTTTTAATTATCCCTAGTATAAGGATGAACTGCTATGAAAAGTAGATGCCAGTACATGCCAGTTTAACCTTTGATTGGAAGCTGCCATGTCTTTCAACTCTTCTTGTAGCATATTGCCATGCAAATGCTGTGCAGCAAATATAGAGTTTGCTTAGTCAGAAAAAAGCTAGTTCCAGACTGCAAAAGGCTTTGAGGTGAATTTACAATCATAGGCATTGGGACAGCCCACCCTGCTGGCCTAACAATAATTGACAGGAAATCTTTTTATAGCTGACTGACTGATAACAATTCCAAGACCTCAAGTCAGAAACTAGTTCCACTCATTTCGTCGTTTTAAATCAGAATTACCTGGAGATACATTGTAACGTGTATATTTTTAAATGTTTTACTAATATTCAGATTAATTATTAACATAACATCTTTTTACATGCTTAATCCACTTTAACATTGCTCTTGCTGTACCAGTCCTTATATTCTTAGGTACATTTTATAGACAAAAAATGACAGTATTAATGTAGAATTAATCAGGTACATGTCAGTTTATCCTCTGACCAGCTTCCCTGGGAAGCATCGTGGCTGAGGCTGTCGCTCGTGCAATGAGAGACCCTCATTTTTGAATGCCACTAACAAAGGAGACCTCAACTCTCTCTGCATCATAGCATCACGACTGTCTTAAAAAGTACATACCAGTTTATCCTCCTACTAGGACCACTGCATAAGTCACTTGTCACATAAAGGGAATCAACACAGTAAAGGAAGAGAGTATTTTAAAAGAATAAAAACTACCACAACTAGAGGCAATATTCTTAAATTAGAGGGGCAACGATTTAAAAGTAATATCAGGGAGTATGACTGAACTGAGAGGTTAGTGGATGTATGGAATAGCCTTCCAGCGGAAGTGGTAGAGGTAAACACAGTCAAGGATTTTAAGCATGCGTGAGATAGGCACAAGGCTATCCTAGCTATAAGATAGGGAACTGGGGACTAATAAAAGTATTTAGAAAGTTGGGCAGACTAGATGGACCGAATGGTTCTTATCTGCCGACACAGTCTATGTTTCCATGTTTCTACGTTTGTCCTCTTCCAGGTCTCCTCTGTTGGTGGCATTCAAAAACCAGGTTCTTTCTCTGCAGTAACAGAAACTGTTAGACCCGATATACCCTGATCAGATGTGCGGGGCAAATCCCCACTCTGATTGGCTGAGCTAGCACAAACCGTTTCAGAGTACCAGTATCAAGATGCGTTTTGCCTCCAGTGAGAGTCAGAACTTAGCGTAAACCTGTGTGTACATGTAAAGATACACACCAGGTTTACACCATTCAAGTGACAAAAGATTTTAACTTTTCTTCTATAAGGGAAGGAAATGTAAAAAGAAACCGTTAGTGCCACTTTGATGTCATTACAAAAAAAGTTGCGGTCAAAATATTAATTTATGTTTAAAACGTATGTATAATTGAAAGATTGCCTCTGTTGTAGGTGTTTTAAATCTAAATGGTTTAATAAATCATCGCTACTTAAGACCCCCTGCCAGACTTACCCTCGACAATGTTCCTGGTTTGCGTTATAGCCCTGGAGTTAGGTTGTGTGTTACCCGCGAGCCTCCCACTCAGGTGTGGAGCCCATTTCTAGCATGAAGAGGTGACAAGGATCCCAGGTGACATCTGCAGGGGATGAACTGCCTCGTGGGGACCCATGATGGGAATCAAGTCCTGAGGATGTGGTCTATTCAAACCGATACCTTTCTAGTGCTTCTCCTGGGTGGATGAGCAGTACAGTTGGGCTGCTTGGATTCCTCAAGGCCTCAATGTGGGTCCCGAGGCCTCAGGATCACCTTCCTCACTGATGTGCACATGATCTGGTGCTTGGATGGATCCGGACGGTGGGAGTTTTGGGCAGCGCATATGTGCTGGTCAGACCAGCTGGGCCTGCACCTCAAATGAGAGATCAGGGAAATTTTAGGTTTTGGAATTTGTTTCTATTACTATTCTGGAGGAGGCTATATACAGAAAAATTCCCAGGTACCCAGTGTAATTGGTAAGAAGTTGCCCCAGAAATGCTATCAGGACATTATTTGGAATGTCTAGGGTGGTATCGGTACAGCGAGCAGTTCCATCATTCATCGGATGGGATCACATTGGCCTCTGGCTCTCCACCATGGCCCACACTGAAATCCATCAAAGGAAATTTCTGTCCTTTCTTGGGGGGACAACTGGGGTCAGATTTTCAACCCACCCGGCCAGCCAGTGCCACACCAACTGTTGTTACCAGTATAACGACAGGCAGTGCAAATGGGGTGCATCTTGCCATTTCTGGCATGAGTGTTTGAGAAATGGGGTGGATCCTCCACAACCCGGACTTTCAAACGGGGCAATGCAACTGAAAAGGGTGATGACACTGGTGAACATTGTCACAATGGGACTTGGCTAAGCCACTATGTGAATTGCAGGGTGGCTGAATTTCTGTTAGGAGGTTTCACCCATGATTTCTGGATACCCTTTTCCAATCAACCCCCATCAACACATGTTGCTAATTTGTGTTCAGTTTACGAGATCTCTTATGTGGTTCGGGAAAAGCTTGTGAAAGAAATTGCCCTCGGACCAAGCATAAAGCTGGCCGGTGGTCAGCAATGTGTAGGGAAAGTAGACAGTGTTAGGTGTCTTATGCTGTATTAGGTTACAAGATAAATTATTGTTAATGTATTTGTGAACATTATTGTTATAATATTATGGTTATACTGTGTATTTATTTGTCAAGGCTAGCACAGCATCCTATGTAACTGTTAAAGGGACTGTCTAGTGCCCAAAATGCATCTTCCAAATATTAATGCATATTAATGTGCTTTTAAAGTACTTTAAAAATGCATCTTACATTTTGCATTGCTTAAAATATAAAATACTTACAGCTAGCTCACTGTTAAGAGATCCTACTGTGTACAAGAGCAAGGTCACTCATAGGCCACTCAATAGACTCAATTTGAGGAGGACAGGAAGTGACTAAATGAAACAAAACATTATATCCTCAGTGTATAGAATCAGGGCTGCCGCACCTGCAGTAAACATGCAGAGTAATCACTGGGGGAGGGCTTGAGTCAAATATTAAAAATTGTATTTATACAGAATGCCTGCATCAAATCACACACTGTGATAAAAGCCTGTGCATTTTACAAGCAGTCATCTTCATCTTGAACCAAAGTGAGTTTGGGGACTAGACTGTCCCTTTAATAAATGCTGTGGCCTGATTCCACCATCCGCGCGGTGTCTGTACTTGTTTGGGAATGATAATTTCTTGGTTTGGTTATGTTTTACACCGCTACCTTCATCTAAGGCATCTGGGATTCAGCTCAGCTTAATGGACAGGGCGCATATATGAGTGTGGGTGAGTTTCCAGCACAAGTGATTGACTGTTGTATGTATGGGTGGGTGTGGTTTGAGTGATGTCTGTCAGTCATTTACTGTAGGAAAATAAATGCCACTAAAAATATTCAGGTAGTAACCCTCCATGACTTTATATGTCATTAACCTTTCCTTCAATTCACAGCAGGCACGTGTTCTTCCTAGGCAGGCTTAAGAAGGAAACAGCGAAAGAAACAGGTAGAATGATTGGCAGGTTAGGACACAACCCTTCCCTAACCTCTTCAATGGTAATATTCTCTGTACCCAACAGACATGCCCATGGAGCTTAAGACTGGCTGGTGGTCAGCACTGGCAATGGAAGGTGGTCCAGATATGAAAAGGTTGATGGACGAGGCTGGGAGGTGAGCACCCAGGGGAACTTCTGTGACAGTCTGGCAAGAACAGTATTGAGTTCCTTATCCTGCATTAGTTTAAAGGTTATATGATTATTATTGTTATAATTATGGTTATAAGGCTAATACAGCATTCTATGGAACTGGTAATATAGGAGGAGTCTTGTTTTCACCATACTGTCTGTCGTTATTTGGGAATTTCTTAATGAGGATTGGTTATGTTTAACACTGCACAGTCCCTGCTACCTTCATACAGAATTATGAAAATCTCTCATTGAGCTTGTGTTGCCTGCTTTATCCAATGGACAATGTGACAAACAAGGCCCATCATCAAAGCGAATCCCCAGTGCCACATTGGACCAAAGAAGAGTAAAAATGTGTGGAAAGTTAAATAAACTGAACAGTATAATTAAGAAAATTAGTGTGGGGAAGAATGAAAACTGTGTAGATTGGTCTGTTCCTCAATTTATTTCTTATTTATAAAACCCATTCTGACAGCTTTATCCATACCATACAGATGCAAGAGAATCCCCTAATCAACCTGACTAAAGGACTAAAAGAACCATTATTAGACATAACAAAGTACCATTATTTGTACATAAGCCCCATTATTTTATTAATATAAACGAATAAATAAACACATAAGGACAGTGGGTTTGCATCCAAAATTCCCTACAATTCTCTAGAATTTTAATCCCACTTCTAGACATAGAGCTTCCTAATTCCTTGTGATGCTCATATATGCAGTATATCTCCCCCACTTATTGTATCATCCATATAGTGAATACGTCTTTATTGCTGAGTAAAAAAATAATATATCAACTCTACTATGAAGAAATGTGCTTTACCTATACATGTCTGACATGATAGATATTTATAAACATTTAATGGTCACACAATATTTCTATGATGTCATCTTTATAGTCACTTTGACACTGGTCTTACCATACACTTTTGTTCATAGAAATTGTATATACAGGTCCATTTACACATTCAATTATTAATATTTCACCATGTACACTTTGGTTTGAGATGTTCACTTCTTATGTTGTCACTGTTATTCTACGTTTATAGGTTTGATCTTGCCTTTTACTCAAAGAAAGTGATATTGTAACGTGCATAGTCAAAGAAAAGAGTTGAAAAAAACAGCTTGCATTTAAAAAAATCACCACTGCTGACCTATGATTTTGCCTGTTATTAGAACATTAGTCACCCTAATGTCTGTACTTCTCATGTTTTGCAGATTGTTGGCTCAATTAGACCTGAGAAAAATATACCATTTAGATATATTTGTTTTGAAAACAATAATATACTGATCCTTACTTGCCAAGACAAGTCAAAAATGCTTTACAGTTTGTGAGCTAAGTATAGCCTATATATTTACTTGTATTTCAAAAATAGATATCTGTGCATATCTCAAAGTTGAAGGTTTGGCTCGCAACTGATTCATCAGATGCCGGTGATTCACATCTCTTTTTTTTCTAGTTCATGCCATTCCTTAGATATTAACCAGTAACTATCCATTCTTCAGTGCTATACAAGCATGTTTGGTAAGTATTGCTTAGTATTTTGCCACATGCAAATAGATTTTTTTAAGTACAAAAGAGTGAAAACGGTCAAGAATCTATGATAATACTGTGTAACTATGGGCTTATTTGAAAATAGAGCCAGTTAATAGCAGCAATAATGTCAGTATATAATAAACAACACATTTATGGTAACACTGTTTAGCAAACATCCACAGAGCAAGCATTTTTAATTATTATTCTTTTAGTTGCAATAGGTTTGGTGGTTAATGGGGAACATAAATTACACCTTACCTGACTGTGCATCTGGACACAAATATAATGATAATAATTTTTTCAACAACATTTATTTATTGTTCCTGAAACAATACTGTTACATCAGTATTGCTGTTCTTTAATACTACTCGTGTCCCTGTAGCATAAGTATGCATAAACTCATTATGCTTTTGACAGCCATTTTGAATTAATACCTTTTTTTTTACCCTTAAGTGAGCTTCATGAGAAAAGTAAGCTTGTTTGCATGAAATACTATGTTTGTTCTGAAAAGGCATTTGGGATAATCTCAATGTATCCGCTTTAATAA
This sequence comes from Pelodytes ibericus, assembly GCA_036172795.1. Taxonomy (NCBI): domain Eukaryota; kingdom Metazoa; phylum Chordata; class Amphibia; order Anura; family Pelodytidae; genus Pelodytes; species Pelodytes ibericus. Next base: position 75,338,546 of record CM069861.1, on the reverse strand, counting down.
CTTTTAATATTATGAGCTATGCATAGCTCATAATATTAAAAAGTTATTAAAGCCTATACAATATGTTAGCCTATACTGTTCTATTTGGTTTATAGAATACATGTAATGCTATTGGCTATTCTATAAACCGAAATAGAGTCCCCATTCATACGAATAGGTCAATTGACCTATTCGTATGAATGGGGACTCTATTTCAGTTTATAGAATAGCAATGGCATTACATGTATTCTATAAACCGAAAGTATATAAACCGAATGTCTTTCGGTTTATAGACTTTCGGTTTATGGAATACATGTAATTCTATTGCTATTCTATAAACCGAAAGTCTATAAACCGAATGACTTTCGGTTTATAGACTTTCGGTTTTTAGCCGAACGTCGAACTCCAACCCGAACATACAGTGAAATGTTCGGGTTCGAGGTACGAACACCGTAATGTTCGGTATGAACCCGAACAGTGCGGTTCGGGTTTGCTCAAAACTAGTGCTAAAAAGTACATTTGCGTCTTGCAGTGCACTTCATATCTGAGAGTCAAAAAGAACAGTGAAATACTGTGGTTACAGTGCACTTTGAAAAATTCTAATTGTTTTGGGTGCTAAATAGTACATTTGCGTCTTGCGGTGCATTTCATTTCTGAGAGCAGTGGTGTCATGAGGGGGGTGCGGGGGGTGCGGACCGCACCGGGTGACACCTTCAGCGGGGGTGACACCCATGCTGCCGGCACCCCCTGCATTAAAAAAAAAAAAATCAAATACTTACCTCCTTGTTGCTGTCTCCCGGTGCAGGTCCGTGGCCCTGAGGGAAGTGTTGTGCGCTCCCCTCCAGCCGGGCGGATCAATAAAGTTTGTTGAAACTTTTTTTTTAAACAAACTTTATTGAATCCGCGCGGCTGGAGGGGAGCGCACAACGCTTCCCTCACAGCCACGGACCTGCACCGGGAGACAGAGCAGCAGCGAGGATGTAAGTACTGGGGCAGGGGAAGGGGGGAGGAGGGTGGCATAACGAGCTTACTAAGGGGCAATATCCTGGCATATTAATTGGCAATATCCTGGAATATTAAATGGCATATTGGGGGGCAAAATCCTGGCATATTGAGGGGCAAAATCCTGGCATATTAAATGGCATATTGAGGGGGCAAAATCCTGGCATATTAAATGGCATATTGGGGGCAAAATCCTGGCATATTGAGAGCAAAAAACTGGCATATTAAATGGCATATTGGGGGGCAAAATCCTGGCATATTAAATGGCATATTGGGGGGCAAAATCCTGGCATATTGAGAGCAAAATACTGGCATATTGGGGGGCAAACTCCTGGCATATGGAGGGGCAAAATCCTGGCATATTGAGAGCAACATACTGGCATATTAAATGGCATATTGGGGGGCAAAATCCTGGCATATTGAATGGCTTAATTCTGCCATATTGAATGGCTAAATCATGGCATATTGAGTGGCTAAATAATCCTGGCATATTGAGTGGCAAAATAATCCTGGCAAATTGAATGGCTAAATCCTGGCATATCGAGGGGTTAAATACTGGCATATTTTAATTGGCAAAGTGATGCTGTGGCGTGGTCTGTGGGGCAAAATAACATGTACTATGTGGAAAGTGACACTGGCTAGTTCTGTGGGGCAAAGTGACACTGTGGCATGCCAAATCGTGTAGGTGCAATATGAGTGCAAGCCAAGTGCTGTGGGTGCAATATATGTGCATGCAAGTTCTGTGAGTACTCTATGGTGCTGTGTTAAGTCCTTTAGGTGCTATGTGGGTGCAAAGGAAGGGAATAAAAAATTGAATGCAATTTTTCAATAACATTTTTATTGAATAGAATATTAAATAATTCAAATAAGTATAAATGCAACTAGTTATAGAGAGATGTCTGTGTTTATAGATATGTATTGTTTTTGAATTGTAAAATTGTCACCTTGTGGCGCTCCTGTGTGTTGCATAATTAATGGCTGTCCCATGTGTGGCATATTTATTGGGCCCCATGTGTGGCATAATTAAGGGGCTCTTTTGTGTGGCATAATTATTGGGCGCTTGTGTGTGGCATAATTAAGGGGTGCCTGTGTGTGTGGCATAATTAATTGGGCTCCAAGGTGAGGCATAATTTATGGAGCTCTTGTGTGTCATAGTTATGAGTCTCCTGTATGTGGCATAGTTATGGGCTTCTGTATGTGGCATAGTTAAAGGGCCGTCTGACTGGCATTACTAAGGAATCTGTTTGGCATGGTATTGGAGGAAATCCAGGGGGGGTGACACCATGAGTTACCGCACCGGGTGACACCAACCCTAGTGACGCCTCTGTCTCTGAGTCAAATAGAACAGTGAAATAATGTGGTTACAGTGCACTTTGAAAAATTCCAATTGTTTTGGGTGCTAAATAGTACATATGCGTCTTGCGGTGCACTTCATATCTGAGAATCAAATAGAACAGTCCAATACTGTGCTTACAGCGCACTTTAAAAAAATTCTAATTGTTTTGGGTGGTAAATAGTACATTTGCGTCTTGTGAGGCCAGAACAAGTACAGGCGATAGTAGATTGGGTAGCTGACAGTGCCTCCAGTTCCTTAACATTGTCTTCCACCCGGTCCCCTGCTGAAAGCTCAGAGTTGACACCTGCAGCCCATGGCCATCTGTCTTTCACCTCACCCCCTTGCAAATCAGCCAAGCAGTCTGAGCCACAAGTCATGCAGCAGTCTCTTTTGCTTTTTGATGACTCTGCTGGCGGGGTCATCAAACCTAGCCTTGCCCCAGAAGTGGAAGAGATTGAGTGCACTGATGCACAACCACTTATGTGTCAGGATGTGGACATGCGAGGACCAACGCAGCACGTCTCTGATGATGACGAAACACAGGTGCCAACTGCTGTGGGTTTCAGCAGTGTGCAGACGGGCCACGAGGACAGGGTTGAGGAGTGGGTGGAAGATGATGTGGAGGATGATGAGGTCCTAGACCCCACATGGAATCAAGGTCATGCGAGTGACGTGTCCAGTTTAGAGGAAGAGGCGGAGTAGCAAAGAGGCACCAGTGCAGCATAAGAGGGAGCAGGGTGCAAAACCGTAGCAGCCATCCCCTAGACAGTACGCCTGCTACTACCCACCGCACCCAGGGGCCGAGCACACCAAAGCCAGATCCAAAGAGTTCCCTGGCATGGCAGGTCTGGACACGTGTGGTTTGCAAGCTGTGCAATCAGAACCTGAAGCGAGGCATAAACGTGCTAAACCTGAGCACAACATGCATGACCAGAGATGGACAGTTTTAAAAACCTGATGGCGGTGGCTGTCCCACAGTACATGGTTCCCAGCCGCCACTATTTTTCCCGGAGAGCCATCCCTTCCCTGCACAAGCAATTGGCGGACAAAATCAGGTGTGCACGATACGTGGACCAGTAAGCACGGGCAGGGACGCTATATCTCCCTAACTGCACACTGGGCAAATGTAGTGTTGGCTGGGCCTGAGGCAGATGGCAGTTTTTGTCCTTTCGCCACCGAGGATTGCAGGGCATTTCTCTTTGCCTCCTGTTGCCTCCTCCTCCTACTCAGCTTCTTCCTTCTCCTCTACCACCTCCTCATCCGGGCAGGGTCACACCTTCACCACCAACTTCAGCACAACCAGGGGGAAGCGACAGCAGGCTCTTTTAAAACTCATATGTTTGGGGGAAGAACCCCACAGCGCACAGGAGCTGTGGACGGGCATGGAACAACAGATCAATGAGTGGTTGTTGCCACTGAGCCTCAAGCTCGGCCTGGTGGTGTGCGATAATGGGCGAAATCTCGTAGCAGCTCTGAGCCTAGCTGGTTTGACGCACATCCCTTGCCTGGCGCAGTTGCTGAATTTGGTGGTGCAGAAATTCCTGAAAAACTACCCAGATATATCAGAGCTGCTGCATAAAGTGCGGGCAGTCTGTGCGCACTTTAGGCGTTCTCACCCTGCTACTGCTCGCCTGTCTGCGCTGCAGCGTAACTTAGGCCTTCCCGCTCACCGCCTCAAATGCGACGTGCTCACAAGGTGGAACTCCACCTTGCACATGCTGGAGACAAAAAAACAAAGGTTTGGGATTCCTCTCAGCGAGAACGGGCAAAGGCTGAAATAGCCAGCCCTATAGGTTGTAACCTACTCGGGAGAGGAATCACCGTTTTTTGCTCGCTTGCACCATTACAGAGGAAACCTCTCCAATAGCACATTAGACTGGTCCCACACATAAGGGCAGTCCAGATCCAAATAGCCTGGCAGGTCTCCTCTGCACGAAGAACACAGCAACCACAGACGTACGTTTCGGCCTTCAATGGCCTCGTCAGTATGGTACTGCTGATATCCCTCTAGGTGCAGCGATCTAGGGACCCACGTCTGGGCATACCCTGATTACTCATGGAGACAAAAAACAAAGGTTTGGGATCCCTCTCAGCGCGAACGGGCAAAGGCTGAAATAGCCGGCCCTATAGGTTGTAACCTACTAGGGAGAGGAATCACCGTTTTTTGCTCGCTTGCACCATTACAGAGGAAACCTCTCCAATAGCACATTAGACTGGTCCCACCCATAAGGGCAGTCCAGATCCAAATAGCCTGGCAGGTCTCCTCTGCACGAAGAACACAGCAACCACAGACGTACCTTTCGACCTTCAATGGCCTCGTCAGTATGGTACGGCTGATATCCCTCTAGGTGCAGCGAGCTAGGGACCCACGTCTGGGCATACCCTGATTACTCATGGAGACAAAAAACAAAGGTTTGGGATCCCTCTCAGCAAGAACGGGCAAAGGCTGAAATAGCCTGCTCTATAGGTTGAGAGAGATTGTGCGAGCAGCAGCAGGTGATAGTGGAGTATCAGCTGCAGCACGCACGGGTCAGTCACTCTGCGGAACAGCACTGCTTCACCACCAATGAGTGGGCCTCCATGCGAGACCTGTGTGCCATTTTGCACTGTTTCGAGAACTTCACCAACATGGCCAGTGCCAATGACGCCGTTCTCAGCCTTACTATCCCGCTTGTATGTCTCCTTGAAAAAATGCTTAGGGCGATGATGGAAGAGGATGTGGCACAGGAGGAAGAGGAGGAGGAAGAAGAGGGGTCATTTCCATGGTTATCAGGCCAGTCATTCACAAGTGGCTTGGAGGGTGGGTTCCTGCACCAGTATAGGCCAGGTACACAACTGTCACGCCAGGGCACAGTTTTGGAGGAGGATGAGGATGATGATGATGAGGAGAAGGAACCGTGTTCACAGCAGAGTGGCACCCAACGCAGCTCGTGGGCATCACTGGAGCGTGGCTGGGGGGATACGGATACAAGCAGCACCACCATCTGATATGCAACGTCTTATCAGGAGGCAGCATTTCAGCAACATGGTGGAACAGTACGTGTGCACAGGCCTACACGTACTGACTGATGGGTCTGCCCCATTCAACTTCTGGGTCTCCAAATTGGGCACATGGCCTGAGCTTGCCCTATATGCCTTGGAGGTGCTGGCCTGCCCTGCAGCCAGTGTATTGTCTGAACGTGTGTTTAGCACGGCAGGGGGCGTTATCACAGACAAGCGCAGCCACCTGTCCACAGCCAACGTGGACAAGCTCACGTTTATTAAGATGAACCAGGCATGGATCCCTCCAGACTTCTCTGTACCTTGTGCAGAATAGATACCGGCCTCACCCAGTCATTGTTATACTCAAATGCACTTATTCTTTGTTTTCTGTTGTTATATGTCCCAATATTTTGGGGGCTACCCCAATTTAAAAAACCAAAACCAAATAAAAAACAGTGTTGGCTACCTGCTCCTCCTCCTCCTCCAGCGCCGCTTCCACCTACACCACCACGGTCACCGCCTCCTCAATCTATGGGTCACTTAGTATAAACTGAAAGAGAATACCCTGCACTCCAACCCTCTCTCAAATGGATAATTCTGTTGATCCTCCTGGCAGCCATGATTTAGATTTAGATTTATGTTCTTCCAAAGCTAAAATCAAAGATTCCATCTAGTGCTATTTTATGGCTCAGCTGTATTTGTAATTTGTATGTATTTTTTTGTTATTTTAAGTTATTTCCCTATCCAAATTTGCTTGCAGGGCACTTGTCCTACTCTTACCCACATTTTACTTCATTTTGCAGCCCTCTAGCCCTTTCCAGGAGTTTTTTAGAGGCATTTTAGTGGCCAAAAGTTCATGTCCCCATTGACTTCAATGGGGTTCGGGTTCGGGTTCGGGTTCAAGTTCGGGGTCAAGTTTGAGCACAGACCCGGACATTTTTTCAAAGTTCGGCCGAACCTACCGAAAATCCAGGTGCCCACTCAACACTAGTTAAAATAAATTGGTGCGAGCTCTTCCAAATATGAATGTGGACAGTATAATAAAAAAATGATAGACATGAAATATATAATGTTATAAAGTACAACAATAAAAGTTATATAACAAAGTGTTTAAACTAAACATAAAAAATGCTTCCAATTTGAGAAAACCCTCCCTAATTGAATGAAAGTTCTAGAATTGTACAGAATCCTGTACATCCTGACATTGTGCGGTTTTGGGTACTCTGTTTTTTGTGTATTTATCGGTCAGTGTTGCCTGTTTTCCTTCCCATCATCTGCCGGTGTTATCAGTGACATAATTAGATATATTTTGGTTTATCATTTTTTAGGTCAGACAGGCTTGCTCACTTTACACCATCCCTTTGTTTTCCCTAAATTCCCTAATCCCATCTGGTCGAGGAGCTTTATGAACCTTTTATATATTTATTCCTGTTTTTTGGCATATGTCAGCCATAAATATGAGTTAGGTGACCTTATGGTCTCCTTTATTTGTGAAATCCCTGACACTGGTTCCTTGTGGGAATAAACTGAAGAGAAAAATGAATTGAGCACCTCTGCTTTATCTTATCTTCTGTAACCAGTGTGCCTCCTTTAGTTTTCAGTTGTCCTACATTTTCATCCTTCTGTTGTTAAAATGCTTGCAAAATGTTTTGGAATTTGTTTTGCTTTAATGTGCAATAATTTTTTCAGTCTTTGTCGTGCTGTAGTTAGATTAAAATACAAAATATTTATTGTGCATGTATTGGTCCTGGATGTGCAATCTAGGTGCTCTGGACCTGGGAGTCCAATTGTTGTGCTATGGCAAGACCTGTGGGTGCAATCTGGTTACTTGGCAAGTCCTGCGTGTGCAACCTTGGTGCTCTGGCAATACATGTGAGTGCAAGCTAGATGGTGTTTCATGAACTATGGGTGCTGCAAAGTGGTGCTGTGGCAAGTTACTTTGGTGCAATCAGATGCAATGGCAAGCTTTGTGGTAGCCGTAATGAAAGGTGAGTAGGATAAATGGAGTTAAGGTCTCTGGTCTCTTAAGGCAGAAGAAGTAAATAAGAACAAGGAATGGATCTTTTCAAAAACAGTTTTATTATCTGATAACTATACTATACCGCTGTCTGTGACTGGCAGTATTCGTGAATGGTAATATCATTATTTTGCCTTTTGTGCACCTATCAGTAGTCACTGACTTCTATTTAAACACATATTCACCTCATTGCAGGAAGCCTATGATTAAGAGTGATCTTGTTTTAAACCCACAAGAATGCTTGCTTCCCTCTGCCTCATTGTGCTGTCTTCACTATGCAATAAGTTTATGATTAAGAGTGATTCTGCTTGAAATATGTAAAGTTAATTAGTATTTTTCTTATTTCCCCTTCCTCATTGTGCTGTCTTCATTTTGCAATACAGTTTAAAAAAAATGTAAGCACACATTCATTTTACAGTTGACATTGTTCTATGGGAACAACATGGGTGTCATTTTGTGGACTGTTAGCTCATTTCAGCTCTAGTAAATACAGGCCACCAAATATAATAAAAATATAAGGTAACAGTATATCATAGACGACTGCTGGTCTCCAAACTCACTTTTGGTGCAAGTTGAAGACTACAGCTTGTATAGTGCACAGGCTTTTTCCCAGTGTTATCTGTTCCAGGCACTCAGCATAAATCAATAAATTTTTAACCCCTTCGTGACACATGGTTCTTGCGTCCCAGACGATGCAAGCACCAAAACGCCATGATTTGTTCCTGGCCACCGATCACAAGGAAGCCAGGAACACTATGACAGAGACCTCAGTGGCGGCTCTAGACTTTGTGAGGCCTTAGGCGAAAGTCGAACATGAGGCCCTCACGGACACACATTATTAAATAAAATATATGCAAGTGATAATAAAAATGAACTGTAGAAATAGCATATTTCAAGATCAGACTCAAATCCCAGCTTCTAGAAATGAACAGCTCCTAGAATTTTATTTGTCTCATAATTATTCTACAAACATCTATAAACATTTGGTATAGATAAAATTGTGTGCGGCTGACTAACTCACATTGTTATTGCTGTGTCCTAAATGTGAACACTAACACATATCACACAGTCATTCATAGACACACTCAGTGAGCACACACTGACTCACAGACACACTCAGTCAGCACACAATCACACTCAGCCAGCACACACTCACAGATACACTCAGCCAGCACACACTGACTCACAGACACACTCAGTCAGCACACACTCACACTCAGCCAGGACACACTCACAGATACACTCAGCCAGCACACACTGACTCACAGACACACTCAGTCAGCACACAATCACACACTAAGAGAAACACTCAGCCAGAAGGAAAGGTGCTCAATGTTGAGACCACGTTGTGCTAGAAGATTGGCACTTTGTTCTTCCTCACAGCACCGGATGCACTGTGATTTAGCCATTCAAAATGCCAGAATTTTGCCACTCAATATGCCAGGATTTAGCCATTTAATATGCCAGGATTAAGCCATTCAATATGCCAGGATTTTTCCACTCTATGCCAGGATTGTGCCCCACAATTTGCCAGGATTTTGCCACTCTATGCCAGGATCTTGCCCCTCAATTTGCCAGGATTTTGCCACTCTATGCCAGGATTTTGCCCCTCAATATGCAAGAATTTTGCCCCTCAATATGCCAGGATTTTGCCACTCTGTGCCAGGATTTTGCCCCTCATTATGCCACAATTTTGCCTCTCAATATGCCAGGATTTTGCCACTGTATGCCAGGATATTGCCCCTCATAATGCCACTATTTTGCCCCTCATAATGCCAGGATTTAGCCTCTCACTATGCCAGGATTTTGCCACTCTGTGCCAGGATTTTGCCCCTCATTATGCCAGATTTGCCTCTCACTATGCCAGGATTTTGCCCCTCACCTCATTATGCCAGGATTTTGCCCCACACTGTGCCAATATTTAGCCACTCATTGTGCCAGGCTTTGCTCGTTTGTACCACCCTCCTCCCCCCTTCCCTAGTACTTACCTCCATGCTGCTCTCCGTTGTTTCCTCCGTGCATCTTCTCTCCTGCACGGAGGAAGGAAGTTCCGGTCGCGTTTTTTTTTGAAACTTTATTGAAGCTGCGCGGGTTCAATAAAGTTTAAAAAAAAAAAAAAAAATACGCGATCGGAACTTCCTTCCTTTGTGCAGGAGAGAAGATGCACGGAGGAAACGTCCCAGGTTAGTGTAACAGGGAGCTTAACGGCAGCGTTAAGCTCCCTGTTACATCAAAGGCAATAAGGTGAGTTAGGCAGCCGCGAGGCCCCCGTGAGTGCGAGGCCTTAGGCGGCTGCCTAACTCGCCTAATTAGAGAGCCGCCTCTGAGAGACCTGATTAGGGTCTTAATAGACCCTGTGGGTCCCTGCCAAAATATTATGAGACCTCTGGACACCACGTGTGATGTCACGGAGGTGTGCCCAAACCCAGAAGCTTTGGCGCGGCACGATTTGGAGAAATGTAGCCGGTGCTCGCTTTGAGCACTGGCTACATTTCCCCTGTCAGAATGAGTGGCCTCATCTGACAGGTGGGATACCGCTGCAAGTGCCTGCAGCGGGATCCGAGCACAGCTCAATCTGGGGAAATTGACATTTACTCAGCTAGTGGGCAGTCCTGGCTTCTTGCAAAGTGCTGTCATTTCACAAATTCATCTAGCTGTAAGTATTTTAAGCAATGCAAAATATAAAACATGCATTTTAAAGTACTCAGAAAGCACATTAATATGCATTAACATTTGGAAGATGCATTTTGGGCACCAGACAGTTCATTTAATATTGAGGCTGCTTTCTTCAAAATAAGCAAATATATTATTGCAACATGATTAATCAATCTACCCAGGTGGGAACAAAAATCCACACATTAAACAAGTAGATCCAAACAGCTCAATGTTAATTTTGTTTTAAAAGGTCACTGGCAATCCTGGAATACAGGACACTGAAGTGTTAGAAGGAACAGTTTGTGGCAAATAAAGTACATGAGGGTGTATTTCGATTGTTAATGGCACTTTAACAATGTTCATGTTAAATTAACCAGCAATTAAAAATGTTATACTAATCTTACACTGTTATTCTTTTAACTTGTGATAAACTGTGAAAAAAAATATGACGCCACCAATCACTATAATTTTCTTGCTTTTCCTTTTCCTGCTTTGTTTCTCATTTCTAGCAGTTTTTCCTTAGTTTATATTCTACGATTCAATGACCTCTTGACATGGATGTGTTTTTGTTCACTCTCAAATATCCTGCCGTTTTGTCCAGTAATACTTTGCTGTGTAGTGCCTCAAGTGAAGGAACAGTTCAATTAACTGTGTGTTTTTGTAGAAAACATCAGATACATGTTATATATTACCAACGACAGATGCATTACCCATTTTATTAAAAACAGTGGTGGTGGATGAGGAGCATAATAGAAAACTGTTAAAACTGGTTGGAAGGCAATGAGAAAGGCAGAGGTGATATTGCCTCTATGGAAAGCAGGATAGAAACAGGATGAAGACAGGTTGAGAGGGAACAGCGGACATATGGAGGAGTTAGAGGTGCCAGAAGGTAAAATAGAGGAAAAGAGGGATTTGGGGACAAGCAGAGGTAACTTTCTGTTGTTTCCTAGTGTTAATGAAATGGGCCAATAAAAGGCTTAACATGTAAAACACTAAAGAAATACATCTTCCACCATTAATAGATATATAGATATGTTTTTGTTTGTAGTTCTTTACAATGGACACAACTTGTGCATACTTATGTTACTATACTATGCCACATTCACTCCATCCAGTTTCTTCCCAACTTGCCCCAAACATAACAATGAGAGCAGCTCTCCTTTCCTCCTTTCAACAAATACCCTGCACTGTATTCCATCTTGTTCACTCCCTGTGCTCTTCTCTCTGGTAAACTCTAATCCACCTCATCAGCCTTTCACAACCTTTGAAAATACACTATAACCACCTGTCCTATAAATCCTTGGATTTTTCCTTCTGCTACTGGAGAAGACTATTTACATCCCTTTGACTGACTTTCTGACCTCCAATGACCTCATTTAGCCTCTTCAGTCTCTGGATTGACTCTGTCGATTGACAGTGCTCCTACAACACTGGTCAATTATTATTATGTGTCAATATTTTGTGTGAAATTATCATCTTCTGCAGTGATACAGATGTTTTCCCAATTGTTCTGAAACTGCAGCTCTTTTCAAGAGCTAAGTATTATAGGGGTTGCAGTCATAATCTTCAGCAAAGTCAAGTAGGGATATTCTGTCCTGGTGCTGTGAATGGCACTCCTATTGTATACTAAGAATTGTAGAAATAACAGGCCACTGTACAAAGTAATGTCATCTATGCTCTTTCTTGGTAAAGTTGATGACTGTTACTCATGTTCAGTGCATGCTTGTCATAATAAGAGTTGCAGTGAAAAGTAGCACATTATCAAGCTGCTGGGCAGCAATTACAGTGGAGAGAAATTCTTGTTATCAAAGCAAATTCAAAGCAACGTCCTGAGTAAGAAGCTCACAAAATGGCAGCTCCAAAGAAGATAGGCTGACCTTGCTGCCAATTCAAAGATAAATACAGTGCTGAAGACAAACAAATTCCGACCAAAGGTAAGTATTAGGATCATGCTTTATTTAGATGATTTTATTTTGCCTTTAACCCATTTTATAATCCATAGTGGTGCAATCAGCAGTAACATTCCATTTGTTTCCATGGTGCTTGCTCCAATTTGAGAATTTAGCCCTGGGATTGCTTTTTGTACATAACTTCAAATGGCTCAGTATCTTTCTAAACATTAACTTGAAAATTAATATATATTTAAATTCATGTATTGGATCTAAAAATAAACATCACTGTACAAACTGTATACAACAAATATATGTAAATAACACTTGTGAGTAAACATAATTGACTATAGTGTGTGTGTGTGTATATATATATATATATATATATATATATATATATACATATATATATAAATATAGTGTGTGTGTATATATAAATATATATACACACACACATTATATATACATATATATACATACACAAATATATATGTGTGTGTATATATATATCAATATATTTATGTGTGTATATATATATCTATATAATATAGTATTACTAGTTAAATCATAGGAATGTGGCACATGGATCAAACATCCGTGCATAAAGATTGCTAAAACAGCTATAAGCTGCTTGATTCCTGTGACCGGATCTTCTGAGCCAACAACAACTCCATTCCGGGATTTGTATTCAGTTCACTTATCTGCTAGAAGCAGAGCGGAATAATATACTCCATCACAGCATATCCTTCCACCTATCAGTTAACTGCACTTAGAGGTTTATAGCAATTGTTGGAAAAAGCAGCAGTGTACCAAAAAGAAGACAAATCATTTTGCAATGAATAAATAGTTAAAAATGAATTGCAACACTTACACATACATAGGGGATCTAATATACAAGTGAAAACAGGGACTATATACATGTGAATGTGACCTTCTCTGTTAGAACATTCTTGTGCTTTGAGCATGTACGCTCCCTGCTCTGCCTATGGGCTGTTCTAAGTGCCCTTCCCCCTACTTGTTTTCCCTCCCCACACAGATAAAAAGAGGTATGAAATAAAACTGAATCAAATAAACGAAAAGGAACATGTTCACCCTAATCTAGTATGATTTGTAGCTGTATTGGTTCTCTCTGGTACTTCGAAGTTTAGCATAACATTTGTAAATAAACTTTTTTTTTATGCTTTTAGGTTGACAGTCTCGTACAGCTGAGAATGGGTTAATGTACATAGGACGTCATTTCTAGGAGAGAAAAAAAAGCCTCCTATTATGCTTCCCCATGTAGTGTTGGTAAACTAAAAGGATATGGTCACTGGTAGAAAATAACATTTTACTTATAATTTGAACACATTTTGCTGAAATAAAAAAAACACTATAAAGAATTGCAGCTCTAGTATAAAAAGCAAAAAAAAAAAAAAGGAAATAGTGAAGAATGAGGAGATAACATGAGCAGTGATGGCAAGTCTTGCAAAATCCTGGCTGCTGTGGACTACATTTCCTATTACGCCCAAGCCAGCTTTCAAAGCTTCACTTGAAGCATAATGCTGAGGTGCCAACGGTTAGCCATTGCTGCTCTAAGGTTTTAAGAAAGAAAGAAAGAAAAAAAAACAAGGAAAACAAAACAGAAAAAAAGCTCTTTAATGAATGCATGAGAGCCTTTTGATCTTGTGAGTCAGAGAGATTCACGTGTGCCTGCCCTGAAGGTTAGTTGCAAATCCTGGCTGATCTGAAATTCGATCAGTAGAGGGGGTAGAGGAAGCACTTGAATGGGAGAAAGAAACATCAATGTGCAAACCAGTCTGTAAAGTACAGATTTAAAATAATAAACATATATACTCTGTGATTTAGGACCTCATATATCATCCATGTACTGTCACACTCATTACACACCCAACACAGGAAGGAAAAAAATAGGGAACTACAAAAGGCTTGGCAAGCTATTTTGTTTTGGTTTCAAGAGGAGTGAGATGTAATCAACAGCCTAACAGCTTGCTGTGTGCTTGGAGCTACAGAACATACACTTATTTATCAGTCCTGATCTGCACAGTGCCATCGAGTTTGCAGTACTTTGCAAGTGACAAAATACTGAATAAAGTTAACCCCTAGCTATTAGAAGAGCTGCAACATGTTACACAAATAGTCCAATTACACTCAGAATAATTATAAAGCTAGCTGCTTATTAGTATCTATGTTTTTCCCCCCATTGCTGAGTAGTCACTGTTCAACACTTACAACAATGTTATGTTTATGGTAACCTTGTTGACTAACACACTGAGGGGAAATTGTTGAGTTGATAAAAATGGGGCAAATGCCAAGGTGTAATTTATAAAAGCTTTTGCACCTTTTTTTTAAACTTTTTTTTATAATACTGTACTATAAATCACCACACATTGCAGGATCTATGGCTGTTCATGGGTGGTCACATCTTAGTTTAATTCAGGCAATCAGTACGCTATGGCTGTACTGATTGATATGGAGAGCAGCCTGTGGTCTTTGTTTTAGCCTATGCAGCCCTGAAGCATGCATTTTCATAAACAGCCCCAAAGAAAACAGTGTTGTGTGCATGCTAGATTGTAGGGTCTACTCAATAAAGAATTGCAGGGAATTGACATGGGAATTTCAAACTTTAGGCCAAAGTAACTGAGTTGGAAAAAATCCCCAATCATCTGAATGGGAGATGCAATTCTCTCTTTATTGAGTACACCTTTGTGTCTCTGCCAAAATAGATTTGTCGGAGATTGTGGGGCATTTTTCAAGTGCCTTTCTTTTGACACTTTTTGTGTATGGGCTACAGTACCATTGTAGCTCAGTAAAGCTTGACTTAATATTGGCCTCAAGGCCTGCCAATAAAACACCAGCAGTGTGTTATGCACATGTATGTATGTATGTATGTATATTAGACATGTGCATTCGTTTTCTGACGAATGCTTTTTCGTCCATTAGTCCGAAAAACGAATAACGAAAATGCTATGTTAACGAAAGCCCAATGAACGAATGGTTAATAAACGAAAATCATTCGTTCATTCGTCCATTCGTAGTACTATTGGCATTCTATAAGCCGAAATAGAGTCGATTTATAGAATACAAAAGCATAGTATACTACATTCCATAAACCGACATAATGAACGACTTTCGGTTTATGGAATGCATGTAAGTCTATTGGCATTCTATAAACCGACTATTTCGGTTTATAGTACTATAGCACGAATGGACAAATGATTTTCGTTTATATTAAACCATTCGTTCATTCATTCAACTTCTTAGTTTTCTATAAACCGAAACATAGTCCCCATTCATAAATTTTTATGAATGGGGCTCTCGTTCGGTTTATAGAAAGCCAATAGTATTACACGTATTCTATAAAACGAAACGAATGAAACAAAACGAAAATAATGAATGAATTTCGTCTGAAACGAATGCAGTAATGAACAAAATTCGTTTTAGACGAAATAAATAAAATTTTCGTCGGAATGGACGAAAACGAAACGAAAATTTTAGTTTTGCACATGTCTAATGTGTGTGTATATATATATATATATATATATATTATAAACGTGTTAAGTGATAGGCGCTATTATAATAAAAATGAATAAAAATAAAAGTAAAAATAAATAAATAAATTTTGACGTGCTGCAAACACTAGTGTAATTCCCCCAGGGTGACACAAAACAAAAGTAATAGTAGTGATAAAGTGTTGCGCAGGTCGGTAATATAAATTCAAAAGAATATATGAATTCAAAAAAATGCAAAAAAGTGTATAAGTGCTTAAATCAATAACACCAATGTAGTAAAACAATCGATGAATAAATAATAAATAAACAAAAAATATATATATAAACTAAATATAAACGTGGAAATACTTATCAAGTCAAAGATTCAGTATTGGAAATATAGATTCCAGTCGGGTTGTACCCAAAACTGTTTTTCTTCCAAAGGGATTGTACATAAAAAGACATTAGTTGTATATTTTCCCCCAAAAGAAACACACTCACACACTCTAGAGCCTAAAAGTACTGGCTCTAAGTACGTATAGCAGTTGGACTACAAGTCCCACCGTCCCACGTGTGTAGGTCTCAACTCCAAGTTCCAGCTCGTTTTATCCAGAGGATGAGTTAGTAGTAAACTAATTAAATGGAGTATATTCAGTGGTAAAAAAATTATTATTTATTTGCCCCTATGTATAGTAAGGCTTATATTAAAAAACTAACAAACAAATATAACTACTCCATAAAATATATAATTAAAATGGGGAAATAAGAACAAAAGGAAAAAAGAGAGAGAGAGCAGGTCACCAGTCCTCCCGTGTTCAGCGTGTTGTACAGGCGGTGTGCACCCTCCGTCTGCTGTCAGCGGGGACCCTGTTGGTGCCTCTCTTCCGTGGTCTTTAAAGTTCTTTTTTAAAGAGTCCTCAAGCGAAGCGGCGCTTTTCCTGTGACGCGTTTCGTCGTTTCCGACTTCTTCAAGACAGTGACGCTTCAGCCGGAGGAGTTTCCTTTTTAAAGTGTCCGTCTACCGTTTCCATGGCAGTTAATCAACAAATGGGAGTGTTTTCAGCATGCCGAAAGTAAAGTAGGAAATGGTAAGCAGACTAAACAATGTTCTCCTAACAGTTCCGTAAATTCGAAATGGAGAGACAAAATAGCATATATCACCAACGAATATCACTACATATAAACTGGCAAATTAATATATAATTGCAGTAAAGTAAAAAACAACAAAATACAGAACCAGTATAAAATGAAACTAAAATTAAAAGGGAGGAAACATGAGAAAAATTATGTATATAGGATAAAGTGAAAAATAAATTGAAAAATAAAATAAAACAGACATAGGTCAGACTTGCCTCATTTCTCTATATAGCATATATCTAAATATTCCAATTTATAGACACAGATAAAATAAGGTTGGCATAGGAATACATATCTTAAAACCAGTATTTTATTTAGAAATGGAAAATGCATCTCTGTAGACAAAAAATAAATAATAAATAAGTAAAAAATATATATATATTTTTAGTGGTTAACTATCTATATGGGTATGTATGCAGTATAAAAAATGCAGTCTACAAAAAGTGATACAATATATATATATATATTTCTTTTGGCTTTCATATATGTTTGGCTTTTATATGTTTTAGATTCTAAATGCATGTCATATTTTTAGTAAAGTAGACCCTTCCACAGTAATAAAGCAATCTCCATTATCCAGCTAAATACATTGTTTAACCTTAAAAGCCACTAAACATTTTTTTTCCATTTGTGCTTCTAATATGGAATCACAAGAGAAATGTCCAGTGGTTGTACTATAAGAGTAAACTGGCATATACTTTTTAAGATACCGTATTTTCCGGTGTATAAGACGACTGGGCATATAAGACGACTGGGCATATAAGACGACCCCCAACTTTTCCAGTTAAAATTTAGAGTTTGGCATATACTCGCCGTATAAGACTACCCCTCTTCCAATGAGCATTTTCTCCTACAGTGACATTTACACACACACCCTTACACTAACACAGTGACACACTTACACACACACCCTTACACAGAAAGTGAGACACTTACACACACGCAGTGACACCAATAGACACATAACCTGAGACACACTATTTTGCCACTCAATATGCCTTTATTGCGCCATTTAATATGCCAATATTTTGCCCCTCCACTATGCCAGGATTTTCCCCTCAATATGCCAGGATTTTTCCCCTCTCCTACCCCCTTCCCAGTACTTACCTCGTTGCTGCTCTGCAGGTGCGCGCGGCTGTGTGGGAAGCGTTGTGCGCTCCCCTCCAGCCGTGCGGCTTCAATAAAGTTTGTTTTAAAAAAAAGTTTAAACAAACTTTATTAAAGTTGTGCGGCTGGAGGGGAGCACACAACGCTTCCCTCACAGCCGCGCGCACCTGCAGAACAGCAACGAGGTAAGTAAAAAGATTACACCCGGCATATAAGACGACCCCCGACTTTTGGGAAGATTTTCCTGGGTTAAAAAGTAGTCTTATACGCCAGAAAATACAGTACATACAGTCGCCAACTGTCACTCTGTAGAGAAAGGGTATCATGTAAATGAACATAGAGGATATCTTAACTAGGCCCTTCTACTGATGTATAAACTAGCAGCGGGAGCTAAATTGATCCCACAGACTCAAGATGGATGGAAGCAGTCAGCCACTGATTGGCTGACCACACAACACTGTCAACACATACCAGTGTCTAAATCAGCTCTGTGTTACCTGAGCATAAACATACGTCTATCTCTAAAGATACACACTGGGTTTAATCAATCAATGCAGATTTTTTACTTTTGCATCTATTAGTGAAGCAAAAGTTTTTAAAAAACCCATTACTGGCACTTCAAAACACATAGGAGTTATTGATGAAATGTCCTGCACTGCAACGTGTCACGAATTTAATAAAAAGGTGCAAATTTCCTGATTGTTTATACATACTCTGCACCGGCGCAACGAGCCCCGACACACAACCTAAATCTACACATTCATGTTCATAGTGCAAATTCCCAGAATTTGTCAGGAGACTGCTTTATACATTATTTGGCGCAGTCTGTGTGTGCATGGTGTTTATGTATTAGGACAGATTTGTTTTTTTGCCCTTACCAAAGATGGCTGCTGACAGAATGTTAGCTCTTTCTAATATGGCTTCCTCATTTTGAATACCTTTCTGGGAGCTATTCATACCCACCATCCGGACAGAACACTACACTTGTGCGGTCTCGGTCTTGAGGTGGATTGCTGCTTATGCTACTTCAGTTTGTTACTGACCTGGCTTTTTTTCTGACTCCTCTACTTGCTCTTGTATTTTGACTTTGTCTTCTGTTCCTGACAATCCTCTTTTGATCGTTAGATCAACTCTCCTGTTTTTCTGTCAGCTGTCTGAGAACCAGTGCTCTGGGGATCCTCAGCAAGACCTGCAGCCTTGCTCTACCTTGGGGTTCAACCCTTTGATGAGGTGGCTGTAGGTGAAACGCCCCCAAAGGGCACTTGGGATTTTAGAGATTTGGAGTACAGTGTGATCCTTTATATTTTATTTAAAAATTATACATTTTATGATTTTCTGTTGTGGATGCTTCAGGCCCTTCCACCACTCTGGCAACCAATAAACTGTTTTGTTTTATGAGCATGCAGGCATACTCAATTTCCTCTGATAAGCTGTGATATTTTATTTTACACTCACTGAATTATAGTTACATAAATTATGTTAAAAAAAGACTTACGTTCATCAAGTTGGACCATTTTCCTAATCCTTGTTGATCCAAAAGCTGTACATTTCATGAGATATATTACTGGGCAGTGCACAGACACCATGCTGCCTGCCACTAGACACCAGGGAGCTGTGGATACAGGCTGGGGTAGGTCCTTGGTCTATAGTGTAGGTGCTGGGAAATGTCCTGGGTCTGCAGTGCAGTTGCTGAGGCAAGTCCTGGGTCTTTAGTGCAGTTGCTGAGGCAAGTCCTGGGTCTTTAGTGCAGTTGCTGGGACAAGTCCTGGGTCTGCAGTGCAGTTGCTGGGACAAGTCCTGGGTCTGCAGTGCAGTTGCTGGGGCAAGTCCTGGGTCTGCAGTGCAGTTGCTGGGGCAAGTCCTGGGTCTGCAGTGTAGGCGCTGGGCCAAATCCTGGGTCTGCAGTGTAGGTGCTGATAAAAGTCCTGGGTCTGCAGTGTAGGTGCTGGGGCATGTCCTGGGTCTGCAGTGTAGTTGCTGAGGCAAGTCCTCGGTCTGTAGTGTAGGTGTTGGGGCAAGTCCTGGGTCTGCAATGTAGGTGCTGGGGCAGGCCCTGGTCTGCAATGTAGGTGCTGGGGCATGTCCTGTACCTGCAGTGTAAGTGCTGGGGTGTGCAGTGTGGGTGTTGGGGCATCGCATCCCACTACCTGATTTTTTTTATACATTGGCCATTGCGCCAGCATAAAATGGAAGTTCTTTTGTGGCAGAGGCAGTGCAGATTCACAAAATCACCTATGTTTGCACCTATGTAAAATGCTTTTTACATAGGTGCACACACACATAGCGCATCTATTTGGCGCTGTTTGCCTGTGCACCATGTTTATTCATGACCCCCAGTGTATCATAACATATTGAACTCGTGTACGTAAACAGTATACAGCAGTTATTCCTATTAGTTTATTTACAAAGAGTAAATGAAATCCAAAACGACCCTTTGCAATAACCAGTAATTATATTATATTGGTTTATAAAAAGCCAATATATAATAGAATGCTGTTTAATTGTTAGTATTCTTTTATACATTAGTAGGAAAGGTCATGTTATGTAAAAGGTTTAAGAACAAATGAAAAAAAATGTCTTTAGAGTTTGTTAATAATTTGCTAAAAAAGGTTTACGCTTATTCTTATACTAACATGGACATATTGCCTGCTATGCTGACAGGTTTGAATTACACCTACTACATTATAGACCATTTACTATTATTGGTGGAGAGCTTTGGAGAAGCCTGCCACCTTGTGGTGGGCTCATTCATAGCTGTGCAGCACCAATGTCTTAATTGGATTTTAACAGTTTAAACTGATGGCTGATGTTGAAAATGCAAATATTTCCAAAACTAGATCCCTGCCTACAACAAAGTCAGACAGCAATCCTGCAGGAATGTATACATGTTAAAAGTATCCTGTTTTTCTTTTTCTGAAAATACACAGTTGGATCATCTTTGTCAAAGAGCAGAATATACAAACCTGTTTTGTAATTATACATAACGGTAACATATTTGAATATTTATTTGGAAAATAATGTTCTATTATATTTTGTGGCAAGAAGGCCCACATTACTTAATCCAAATATCTCAAATATAATCCTCATATAGATTTCTTCTACACTATTGGTAGGTTTATTTAAGAAATACTGGTTAATGTTGTCACATTCTATTAAAGTGCATAATAGTCATATTTTGTCATATGATGAAACCTCACATTGAGAAACAATATAGAATCTTAAAGTAATAGGACTGTGTAGCTATTTGCTAATGGATGGTTGCTAGCTCAAATTAATTTATGCAAATTAGCAATGTTAAAAATGGCAAGTGTAAAAATGATGGTGAGGAATTGTATTGCTTAATGCCAAAATATATTCTGATTTATATAATATCACTTTGTTTTAAAATAGGTCTATAATGATTATTAGTTTGACACTGTAGGGTATTATACATACATAACATATTGTTGTAATACTGCATCTATCAATATGTCCCCCTCCCTCCTGGCTGCTATACCTCATTCTAGCCTGGTCTGTGCCCTGCTGTTGTTTCTAGCCCTGCTGAGCACACTCAGTGCTACTACTATAAGACTGTGCAGCTGGTGCACACACTGCTCCCTCGTGCTCCGCTGGATAAATAAATAAATAAAACTATCCCAGCGGTGAGGGGACCATGCAGGGACAACAATAACTGGGCGCCAGGTATAATTTCTTGGTGCCCAGGATTTGTTGCACCCCGATATATACCCATATATAACTATTGTTCATTGGCGTCAATTATATCAGTCTGTATGCCACCTAAACATGTGCGCTTATTTACTCCACTTTTATCAAATTTATCACGGGCTCCAGCCCCGGATCTTTTGGAGACCTAGCAACGCCCCTGCTTAGCATCATAGGCGTGCGCAGCCTATTGCATTAGGGTGTGCACCCTAAAGCACAAACACACACGCCGCACACGTGTGTGTGTATAGATATATAGATAGATATATATCTATCTATATATCTATACACACACACACACATACACAAATGCACTCTGCATACTTACATACAGACCCGCATTCATATAATTATCAATATATGTATTTAGACATTTTTTGAATGTGGATACAAGTTAGGATAATTGAACACACTAATTTTTTTAAAATTATTTTTCTATTTACTATTTTTCTATTTTAACTATTTGCCATTTTTTCTTCTTGGATTGAAGAAGCATACATGAGAATGGAGAATCCTGGCTGTATAGTAGTTAATGCCAGTGCTTTGAAGGAAACTGTTTTAGCACATGTGTTGTCTATTATATATAGGCATTGTGCACTTGCATTGTGAAGGACATTATACAAGTAAAACTACAATATACAATAACACATCCACCATTAAATTGAGCAAAATCAATCAAATGCGCTTACTGTTTTGAAGTGCAATAATTCAGTACTGCCATGTATATTGCAAGTATTTTATATGTCAGAGTATGGAGCTGTAACATTCCAGAATAATGATAAATGGCATAATATTTATTAAGAAATAAATTTGGATTCCTTCAATTCTCAAGTATGTTCTCAAATGCAGGTGTGTGTCTATTTAATTCTCAATCTCAGAACTATAAATAATATAGCCGGACCTCAAACACGAAATCAAACCTGCAGCCTCAGAAATCAATCAATCAAATTTAAACTTACTTAAAGTTTACCAGCCAGCCGGCCGCCCCAGAACCCCTCCTGGGAAAAAACGATGTGCCTGTGCTCCGCTCTGCACCCTCTCCTCTGGCACTGCGGCTGGGCCTCACCCTTGCGTTACCGTGACTCCGCCTCTGCGTGACGTCACGGAACGCGTGTACGCGAACGCGTACATTACAGGGGAGGTCTGAGGGAGGAGAAAGTCCGTCCTTCACTATGCGGCGCTTCCGCTCGCATTGTGAAGGATCGGATTAGGAGACAAACTCGGGCGGCAGACGGCAGTGCAGCACGGAGGTGAGAGAGCCTCAATTTTGAGGCTTGATTAGGGTGTGCCCAGGCACACCCGGCACACCCCGTGCGCACGCCTATGCTTAGCATAGAGAACGCCCAATGCAAACATATAGACTTATCACTGTTATGTTGGTTGCCATTTAGTTTTTAGAGTAAACTTGGAATCACAACCCAGGTGGTTAAAGATATCATGTCGTCTTGGTATAGAATTAAAAAATTATTGAATGTTAATGATTCCTTCTCAAAATCAGCCCCCCTACAAGTGCTTTCCATTTGTATTCCAGATTTAAGCCTCAGCATGTGGATGGAGGTAGGGATAAGAGCAGGGCTGGTACAAGGATTTTTGCCACCCTAGGAAAATTCTCATTTTGCTGCCCCTTGGCTCTGCCCCTTGTCTTTCCCATTACCTCGCCTACTTACAACAACAGGACAAGATCAATCACGCAAACACACGCAGTCTCGTGCACACATTTACTCACACACACAGAGACAGACACACACAAACACACACTGAGACAGTCACATACACACAAGCCACTATTTTTTTTCTTGTTAAAGAAAAAGTACATTTCTTAATGTGTCCCCCTGTCTGTCTCCTCTCTCCCTTCCCATGTCTGTTGTCTCTCCTTTCTGTACCCATGTCTTTTGTCCCACCTCCCATGGCTGTCCTCCCCCATATCTGTTGTCTGTGCCCCCCTCACTCCCATGTCTGTTCTCCCCCCATATCTGTTGTCTGTCCCCCCCTCACTCCCATCTCTATTCTCCCCCTCATTCCCATGTCTGTTCTCCCCCCATGTCTATTCTCCCCCCTCACTCCCATGTCTGTTCTCCCCAACTCCCATGTCTATTCTCCCCCTCCCATGTCTATTCTCCCCCTCCCATGTCTATTCTCCTCCCTCCCATGTCTATTCTCCCCCCCATCCCATGTCTGTTCTCCCCCTCCCATGTCTCCTATTGCCTCTCTCCTCTACCCCCTGCCATTTTTTTTAAGCTTGGTGCGTCGCTGGGAGCATCGGGCAGTACTAGCTGTGAGTGTTAAACACACAGAGCTCAGACAGTGCTGCCTGCGCTCCTCGCACACACTGACATTCAGAGCATCGGAAATACAGAGCTAATACTGCCTGCTGCTCACAGCAACAAGCCTCACTGCTACTGGAGATGTGGGCAGACCCGTTGCGGTGCGTGGGGGCGCCCCTTTTAAAAAGGTGCCCTAGGCCGGTGCCTACATCGCCTACAGGGGGCACTGGCCCTGAATAAGAGATGTATGGGATCTATACACAGATGGATGGTTGGCACCTTTCGCAATTTTGAGTATATAATTGAATTTAAGCTCCAGCAAACTTTTTAGATATTTTGATTTTTTACTTAAGACAAATCCTCCTGTGGATTTGTTAGATTGGGATAGATTTATTCTCTCTGATACAACGAGGAATCTAGTTTCAAAGACTCTAATATTCTTTGAAACATTTAGGTTAATTGAGAAGCCCTGTGTAATTGTACACTGGGAGAGAGATATGGGCATAGGTTTTTAATTAATAGGATTGGTTTGGATCATGGAAAACGATAGAAGGGCGGTCCACTGCATTAACATCCAGGAACAGTTTTATAAACTTGCTGAAAAATTGTGATGTAGTGGGGTGATAAGGCGCTTAACTGGGTGGTGCACAACCTGCAAACTGTCTAGCAACTACCCTACAGTAGCCCAGTAAGACAAAGTGACAGTGCGCTACAATGCAAGAATAAAGTGCAATCAAAGTATAACCTGGTATAAATCCAGGGGGATATCCTTGTACTGCTTAACTTAAAAAAATTACAGATAATATAGTGTAGTATGTTTTAAATGTGTTTGAATTGTATAGTATGGCTTCAAATTTAGCACTCACACTCCCTTTGCCAGGCTTTCCAAGCATTTTTCTTTGGGTTGCCCTTAATTTCTCATAATAGTATCAAACATGATTTAACCAGCCTCCTATTTGTTTTATTATTAAATCACATCTTGAGCGTATTCACAAAAGGATTATTCTTATATGGCATTCCCATTGCAGTATTAAGATAATGCTTTATCCTAATGTACCAAAACAACTCTTTTGCCAGAAGATCATATTCATTACTCAAGGTGGCAAACCCTTTTATTTCTGAGTTTTAATACACTTGTTCTATCTTCTGAATGCCCCTACCATCCCAAAGGGAAATTGATAAGTCTTGGATGTTCTTACCTACTATTCAGAAAGGAGTAGTCTTTATAATACAATCTGTCAAACCTATTTTTAAAATTTTGTTTATTCCAATATACCAGTGTCTCTCCCAGGATTGTGCCCTGTACTTAAGGTTTAATTAGGTTATAATGTGTCCTATTTAGCCATAGGCTGTTTTCTAAATTATCTAGGCCCAACTTGATAACTTAACAGTTCAACTTGATACAATCTTGGTTCTTTGATTCTAGGCATGTAATTGTATTAGCACACCTCATATTTGCTGCTCATAATTTGCATATGTCAGTCATTCCCAATCCCCCCTTTATTTGGGTCTTTATATAAGGTATTCTTATTAATCATTGATTTTTTTACCCTGACCATATGAAGTTTAAAAATTTCCTCTGTATCGGGTTCATCCACTCATTATTTAGTTTGGTTGCCAACATCCGGAATATATACCATATATTTCCCAGAAAGACTTTGCCCTTGTTGTTTTCTTAAAAAAATAGGTCTGAGCTTTTTATTAACTCTTTAACAAAAACCTTATCCCCCATCAGGCTATCGCTAAGTCGCCATGAAGCTCTTACCAGTTTACCTTCAAATTTAATTCAGTTAATCAAGGCGTTATGATCTGACCAAGGTATCTGTTTAATCTCGATTTTCTTAACAACTTTTAATTACAGAATTGCCAGCCAAGAATAAAAGGTGTATTCCCTTGTCTGGGGGTTAAATGTTCTCCAGACATCATATGTTTCCCCATAAAATCCTTAAGATCCCTTGCCAGTCCACAGATAGATCTGTCAATAGATACTCCTCTAGGTACCAATTTTACCAACCCCGGGACAACGATACAGTTCAAATCTCCGGCCTGGATCAGTGGTTCCTGAATGAGGCCATGAAACTTGTTCATGACTCCATTCAGGAACCTAATCTGCCCCCCTATTAAGAGCAAAAACATTCAGTATATAGTAAACTACATAATTCAACCTGCAAATCACTAAAACGTATCTCCCCGCCTTATACTGGGTATTATTGGGATATTGTTATTGATTGGTAGCACCTCTTCTGATGTTTCTAAGTATGTAATTCCTTTTAATTCGGAATCCCCTAGGGTATAAACTTTTTAAAAATATTTGCTAACTGCCTGTTTGTGTTGAGTTGTGTGTTTGTGTGCTAAACGATTAACAAAATATGAAATGTTTTATGTAGCAAGGCTAAGTGGTTTACTCAGCCTGAATTTTATTTAATATTGTACTGAGGCTGAATTTTCTGTTATTATGTTATGTCAATGTGTTTAATAGCCATCATTTGGAGATGTGTCACTGTGAACTGATAGTTATATTTTTATAAATTTAATAAATAATAATATAAAAAAAATGAAAATGTTGTAGTCACTGTCAGTTATGTAATATCTCTGATTGAATTTGCTTTTTCTTAAAAGATATTCTTATTATATATTCAAATTACATGAGTGTTACATTTAACCTTGCTGTTATATTTTTTCAATACATTGTTTTATTACACTTATATGCTTGATTGCATTACTGATATTTCATTGTGTTACGTACTTGTTTGCATTATTCATTTCACATGTTGCTTTTCCTTTCACCCTCACTTTAAAATTGGATGACACTTGATTTCAATTTGGATGTGTGACTACCTATTTGACCTTTTATAGTAAATATAACAGTTTGTGTACATTTTAGTTTTATGGCTTGAGAAGGATCCATGAAGTCAAGACGTTGCATACTTGCAGAATAAATTCCCCTCATAAGTGCTGAGCTACCTTTGTCTTTTTTTTTGGTGATTTTGGGTGGGCTTGGTGGAAAAGATACTGCTCACTTTAAAAATATGTATGTGACTTCTTGTGGAATTTTTGGAGGTCTCAAGGTCCCACCAATATAGCAAAACTGTGTCTCTTTAAGAGATACTTCAGCTCACATGCAATAAATAGAAGATATTCTTATAGTATAAAACCGTTTTTAAATATATATGTGGAAAAGAAGGTTAAAACGCCTACAAAAAGTCAGGAAGTCCTGGATTCATCAATGACGGTTCAGCCTTGCACTCCAACTAGAGCAGGGGTGTCCAAGTTTGTTTTGCAGTGGGCCACTTCACCGTAAATCTATTTGTGCATGGGCCGCATTGGTGTATCATTGAATGAAAATGTATGTATGTATGTATGTGTGTGTATATATACACACACACATACATATGTGTGTATGTGGATATATATATATATATATCACAGTAATGAGCAGTGTGTGAGTATGTCACAGATTGCCCAGGAAAAAAAAAAAAAAAACTCAAATTAAATGCACACACATTCACACGTGCATACACAGACACACATACAAAAAATACACAGTCATTCTTACACACAAAGTTACACTTACATACTCACACACTCAAATACACACATTTGCATTCGCATTTACACATCCGCAGTGTCACACTTACACACACTCAAATACACACATAGTCGCATTTACACACACACACACACACACACACACACACACACACACACACACACACAGAGTCACACTTCCACACACACACACTAAGTCACACTTCCATACACAGAGTTGTGCTTCTTTCTTTTAAGAGAGAAAAACCCCACGTTATTTTGTTTGCAATAAAAACCAAATACTCACATTCAATTCACACATTCACACGTGCATACACAGACACACATAAACAAATACACAGTCACTCTTAAACACAAAGTTACACTTACTTACACACACACTTACATACACACATAGTCATTTACACACACACAGCCACACTTTTTTAAAAGAACAAAAAAACCCGACGTTGTTTTGTTTGTTCCCCCTCCCTGCTCGCTTACCTTTTAATTGCAAGGAGGGGGATTGTTCCATTGGAGCACCTAGATGTCACTGACACCCGGTGCTCCAACAGGGTCAGAGTGCGAGGAGGCGGAGCTTTCTCCCCTGTGTGAGAGGAGAAAGCTCAGCCACTCGCGCTCTGATTGTTTTGGAGCACCAGGTGTCAGTGACATCCCGGTGCGCACTTTGTTGGAATGGCTGAGAGATGCGGCCCGCTGGCCAGAGAGGTGCGGCCTGCCTGAGAGTGGCAGCGTTAGCCGCACCTCTCTGGCCAGCGGGCCGCATTTGGCCCGTGGGCTGCATGTTGGACGCCCGTGCACTAGAGTGTATGATGTCACGTTTTGCCCTGCCCATGGCTTCTTCAAGTGACTTCTGATTTGACTGTCATTGTCTTGTGCTTATATAGTGTGTTCTATTATTAACAATAATGACCAATGTAATAAAACTTTTCACTTTAACCCTTCACAAATAACTCAACATTACAATTTTTTTTTACATACATAGAAGAAATACAGAATAAATATACAACATTTACAACAGTCATACTAAACGTGTAGTAGCTAACCATACTTTTTTAAATTGCTCCGTCTCTATTTTTACTATGCATGAATTTCGGATAGAGGTTTCCCTTTATATTCGGTTTCTACTAAGTGTCTCAATGCTATGACTTTCTTCTGCACTACAATGTGACACCGAATATTTCTCCATTCAGATCTGTTTAATATTTGTACTATTACTATTTGTAATGGCTTTCATTCATAACTTATTTTTACTGCTGAAAATCGAATGACTATTTTTACACTTCCCCATTGGCTCGGGCAAAAGTTAACACCTCCCATTCATTCAACCCCTTCAGCAGTGCGGTCAAGCTACTTACATTTATAATCCAAAGCTCAATATTCCTTGGATTCCCATATGAGGGGCTTTTTTTTAGCTACTTTTACACTCTATATGTAATGTCATGAACTTTAACATTTAACATGCAAACTGAGGCCTGTAGACCCTGATATGTAACTTGTTTTTTTTTTGCAATTTCTGAGCATTGCATGGTCTGACCTTGGGGTGAAGTTTCTGGGATGTCCACTTATGAGAAGATTGCCAAATGTCTTGAATGTTCTCCACTTTTGATTACATTGATGAACTTTAAATTGTTTGGAAATGGCCTTCTAACCATTCCCAGTTTGATGGGCAATACTGCTTCTCTAAGATCATTGCTGATGTATTTCCTCCTTGGCATTGTGTTGACACACACTTGAATGCTCCAGACCAGCAAATGGCTTTTTGATAGGTGTTCACACTTACTGATGATTAATGATTCAAGGACATTTGATTAGCATCTGATATGTAAAACCATAGCATTCAAAGAGGGCGTATGTTCTCCCCCACCCCCATGACTCTTGTTCGTAAATACTATTCATCCTTATTACATTTTTTTATTTATTTCCTTAATTAAGTTTTCTCATGTTTATTATCTTCTCTATTTCAGGATGTACATATTATAGTCATACATTCTTTTCTTCTATGTTTTTTCAGTAAGACCATTTACCCCTCTATTGGCCCAGTTTTAAAATCTGGTCTCCAGTACAGACACAGCATTGGGAAATCTCTGTTCTTCCTACATTCTTGAGGAGAATCACAAATGACTAGCGTATAAGAGTCGCTTTTGAAACATCAAGTAGCTTTAATTAAATTATTTCTCATACAGGAAATGGAAGACTTTTTTCATAGCTGTCTAGTCTAGCCTAGACCTTTTGAAGGTCAGTGAAAGGAGGGCAAAGGCCACATAGGGAGGACAGTTTGTAGTTTCCTTTTTAAAATACATTAATGAAAGTTGCACAATGCATTAAGTAAGGCAGCTTATTATATTGACCACTGACTCTTATAGCTGTATTTCGTAAGTTACATGGGAAATATCGCCGATATAACATGTTGATGGATGATGTAGTGAGAAGAAAGGACATTCCCCTTCTCTAATGGAAACATGCGGACACCTCTGTTGCACATGCAGAATCCCTGCTGATTCTTTTCCTGTGGCTTGCAGAAATCATTGTTCATGAAATGTATATTCTCCACAGCTGTTGCCAAGTAGAAAGCTTTCCATTGAAAATAATTTCTATGACAGAAATATGTTACACAAATATATGAAAATACTGCTAAATATAGGGAAGAATACAATTGTTTTGCTCTCTCCTTAAAAGGACCTCTCTCTTAAATTCTTCCATAGATCTTGCACACAGTTCTCTCCTTTGAGTAGAAGAGCCACTACATTTTACTGAACTGAAACTGTGGGTGATTCAGGGAAGATAAGTTCTCCAAACTTATCTTATATAAACCTCACAAAATTTAGAAGTGAATTCACTAGACCAAAATAGCTGAGTCTCCTCTCTTTCCATCGCAAATGTTTTGGGTTGAGTTTTGAAGAAATACACTGATTTGTACCTAGGATACTATTGTGAAAAATATTTTGTCGGTGCTGTGACAAGTAATTTCCCCCAATTTATTTTGTAAACATGTCTATTCGGAAAGCAGTTCTTCTGGTTTCATGGCATTAGTGGTTCACCCAAAAAAAATGTTAGAATTGTACACGCAACATTAGACCTGGTAATAATTATGCTACCGTGCCATAAATTCATGCCATAAATAAGGCATAGAGCCAACATACCGTATTTATCGGCGTATAACACGCACTTTTTCTCCCTGAAAATAGGGGGAAAATGATGTCTGCGTGTTATACGCCGATATAATGAGAAAATAAAAAAAATCTAAAACTTACCTCGTTCCTGCTCTGTCCCCCGGTGCTCTGAAGCTGCGTGGCTGTGAGGGAAGCGTTGTGCGCTCCCCTCCAGCTGCGTGGTCAACAAAGTGTGTTTTTTTAAAACAAACTTTATTGTTCCGCGCGGCTGGAGGGAAGCTCACAACGCTTCCCTCACAGCCACGCAGCTTCAGGGCACCGGGGGACAGAGCAGGAAAGATGTAAGTACTGGGATCTGGGGAAGGAGGGTGGCATAACGAGCATACTAAGGGGCAATATCCTGGCATATTGGGGGCAATATCATGGCATATTAAATGGCATATTGGGGGCAATATCCTGGCATATTAAAATGGCATATTGGGGGCAATATCCTGGCATATTAAAATGGCATATTGTGGGCAATATCCTGGCATATTAAATGGCATATTGGGGGCAATATCCTGGCATATTAAATGGCATATTGGGGGCAAAATCCTGGCATATTAAATGGCATATTGGGGGCAAAATCCTGGCATATTAAATGGCATATTGGGGGCAATATCCTGGCATATTAAATGGCATATTGGGGGCAATATCCTGGCATATTAAATGGCATATTGGGGGCAATATCCTGGCATATTAAATGGCATATTGGGGGCAATATCCTGGCATATTAAATAGCATATTGTGGTCAATATCCTGGCATATTAAATGGCATATTGGGGGCAATATCCTGGCATATTAAATGGCATATTGGGGGCAATATCCTGGCATATTAAAATGGCATATTGGGCTTCAAAGTTCTTTATTTGAAATTTAAGTTTTTTTTCCTGAAATTTCCTTCTTAAAATGAGGTGCGTGTTATACGCCGGGGCGTGTTATTTTGCCTCCAAAAGTATATATCAAATTATTTTCTTTGATAATGCAACTATGTTGGCTTCATTCCCCAAATATACCATGATATAAGACAATGACAATAAGGTAAGTTTGATGTTTCAGTGATTATGGACTATTTCAGTTTATATAAATATAGCATAGGAAAAGCTCAAACTATGAAAATCAAAAGAAGATTTTTAACCTAAGGGTATAACTTTTATAAACGTTACTGTGACTTGGCCGTATACTACATTTTCCTTCCTGGGTCTAGGGTCCCCCTTGATAATGCCATTCTTGTCTTTGCATTAATACGTTTTGCAAGCACCTTTTTTAACAGTTATCTGAGTGTTACATTGTCAAACCAGATGGGCATATATGGCACCGAGGGGCATATTTCTTAGGGTTAAGCCTCTAAGGACTTAGATTATGCCAGTAGGTATCTGCAAACCAAGGTAAAGTGAAAAAGAGTGACTCCTGGAGTTAAATTGTACAAGCAAAGGGTATAACAAATGATGACAGACCAAATCGCTGGAGAGCGGGTAGTTATACAAGCTGGGTCGACACTAAAGAGCTTGTAGTCGGACAAGCCAGGTCAAGTACACAGAGAGCAATACTCTAATGAGCAACAAAATGTGATTGACCACACCAGACTGCAGCACTGAAAAAACACAGGCCATTTAAACTTCTGAGAGTTACCAAGGTTGGGAATATGGACCTGAGAGATAAAGAGGAGGCTACACTCCAGCACAAGTGTTAGCGTAACAACTCGGAGCACAAACCTCCCTAGATCTAACATTGAGTTTGAATGAGGAATCTTGTTGTACTAATTTAATTGTGCAAGGGTACTCGGAAATCAGCTAAGTCATTATTTTGGAGAGAAGGCCACGTTTAACAGCTTATTACAAGTTACAAATTAATATAATTTGGTTCCATGGGATATTTTATTTGATATAACTGCAACATTTGATGTATCGAAATTAACTTCAAACCTTATTTTAAAAATCTATTCCCGCCGCATTCTAATTGCATATATAAATTGTGATTGATATGATTGATATCAAATCTATGCTGTCTCCTGTTTATGGCGGAGGTAAATTAGTATTACAACAGACCAATAATTCATTTTTTGTTGATGACTGCAATAAAAGTGTAATTAATTTATATTGTAATTAATTTGCATACAGTGCCAACATGTGAAAAGTGAAGACCATAGATTTTTTTTTACACTGTTTCTCTGCTGGATTATGTACACATAAGGATAGATATTGTTCAGATATTTTCGTCTAAAAGATGTATATGTATGTATAGATGTAACTATAACTGCTTGTAGACAAGTGTGTTGAGTGCAGTGAAAGTATTTTTTTTATTATTGTTGAATTATTTTTTTCTTTCTGGATTCTGATAAAGAACCACATAATTGTGAGACAATGATTTTTCCTTCACGGTTATCAATTTATCCCCTTCATGAGCAAATTTGTCTTCAATGGGTGAAATATAAGCTAAATTTGATTCAGGTTGGGTGATTTATGTAAAATATAAATTGTGTCTGTGCATGTGGCTAATACTTAATGAGGTTCCAATCTTTCTGTATACCACTCTTTTTTGAGGTATACAGAGCGATTGGAACCGTGTTGGGAGGTGATTTAGTATTTTACCATATTACAGAGTTTATATTTATTTCTTGGGTTTGGGAGTGACACTATCACCAGGTGCCTCTTCTGGCACCCCCAAGGTATTGCGCTCTGTGCGCTTGCACACCCCAAAGGCCGGACCTGACTATCAGTGTTTGCTGCATGTTCTGTATATGTTACATATATTTCTAGAGTGCTCACATTGTGATTTGTTAGGTGATTTTACTTTTTCTATTCTTTGCAATTTTCTGGGTGAATAATGTGTCACTCAAGGAATTCCACACAATGCAAAAGTAAATAAAACCCCAAATTAAACAAACCAGTAATAAAATAAAAATCCTTACCCCATAAGATAGCACAATGTAAAGCATGTGGAGATTATAACAAATATCAAGAGTCGAGTTTAATGAATTGAATTTAAAAAGAAAAAAAGCAAATAACAATGTGAGTAAATATAATAAGCGAAGAATCCAAACTAGGACCTAAATGTCGCATGTTACGGAAAAAACTGTTAAACAGTAACCAGTTCCTATGTAAAATACATTGCTCAATGTACAAGAATATATTCATTTTTTAAAAAAGAAAATTATCAACAGCTTTTATTTATGAAAGATGTTTTTCCTTTTTTTTTTTTAACAAGACAGGACAATATATATATGTGTTAATTAAGACCTATTAATAATAATGGATCAAAATTTTCATACAATCATAAATACAACGTGCATACTGTGACATGGCTGTGAACTGGAGACTGCCTTCTAATATATAGGCATATATATTCATATACACATACATATATACATACATTTTTAGGTGCAGTAGCCCAGACAAACTAGTAAGTCCCCATCACCCAAGGGTTATAGCACTCATGTAATAATGAGCCCATCGATTTCTCAATAAAGATGTTATGCCCAAGCTGAAATGAAATCCCATGTTCCATATTATATTGAAACTTAGCTGCTTCTGTATATGTTTCCAAGTGGGGATCTCTTGTTTCAACCAATATCTTGAAATTGCAGCTTTAGTGGCCATCATCAGTTGGATTATTAAATATATTTTTGAGAAAGGGAATTTTGATAAATTAAAGTGGAGTAAAGCAATCAACATATGATCCCCAATATCTACCCGAATCTTTGTTAGAGCCTTTGCCCACAGTGATTTTATGAGGGCACAGTCCCACCATATATGTGTTAAGGTTCCCACCTCCTTGTTGCGCCTCCAACACAGGCTCAATTTAACTGGATTGATTTTATTCATGATCTTTGGGACCATATGCTATTGATGTAGAATCTTATAGTGAAGTTTAATTAAGTTCAAACAATTAAGTGATTTTTTAATTTCATTAATTGAATTGAATTTTTCCAGGATCTAGGTTTGATATTATTGACTTCTACTCTTAAAACATCATAGCAATCAGATATAGATATACAAATGAGAAAGCAGATATCATTTTATCCTTAAGTAAGTTAATATCTCCTTATGTTCTTATTCTTATTTACTTACAAGTACATATTCTAAGGCATAACAAAGACGAGGAATACACGATTTGTATTATAATAATGATACTATATCCCTGTTCAACAAACCCAGAATCTAAAATATGTTAGTTATGCATCAAAAAGAGACACTGGCAGATTGTGAAGAAGCGTATTAGGCTTTACATGTGTTGATAAACAGAAAACATTTAGAACATATTAGTTACTTAAAACAGCAGCCAGCTTGGTGAAAGGTAAAAGGAAGACAGACATAGAGCAAGTGAAAAAACAAAGAACCTCCTTCCTGTTAGTACCAACAACTTCAAAACATATATGAGCAGTACTCTGAACTGCACAGCACCATCTACAGCTCAAGTGCTAATTATATACATAATTAGGATTAGTAGGAGGCACTACTCATTGGGGCTGAGACTCACCAAGATTATTTGTCAACCAGGACCTTGCTGTGTTACCTGTGTTCCATTTATTGAAAGTATAAAATATTTTATGCATTTTTTATTAAATCTATTTATACCATACTGATATCTTTTCATCTTTGGAGGTCACAGAAACTAAAGACCCTGGAAGAGGAATCATTACAACCATATACTGGTTTCTTTTTGCCATAAATATGGACTGCTGTATGTGAGTGTGACATATATATGTTCTGCATCACTCCTTACATTTGTTTACATTTGTTTATATGCACAGTTTGAATTTTTACTGCACTGGTCACTTTAAAACACTTTAGCGCACTGTCACTTTTTGTGTAATTTGTCTTGAATAGTTCTTAGTGTTAACCTCTAGTCTAGACCATTTGAAAATATGCTACCATTTTATAGCTTTTCAGGGACAGATTTATATCAAAGTCAGATATAGGCAGACATTATATAATTAATTATAAGCTAAGCCCTACTTAAACTAATAAAGGAAATCACAGAGCATGGGAAGAACTGGATGTGATTAACATTTAGCAACACTTTCTTATCTTCTGTGGTACTATTTATGTCTTCTGAATAGCCTTACCTTGCATGAGGTGTAAAAACAATTAAACAAAATTAACAGTTTTATGCATTTTTGAACTAGTGCTGTTTTTATCTATACTCAAAGTGTTAGTGACATAACCTGAGAGCCCCCTAACATTTATTTTCAACATTGAGTTACATTTTAAGAACAAATGGCATAATATGTTGGTTATTAATATTATCTCTTCAGTTAAACTTTGCATATCTAGGTATTGGAGAACTCGCATAAGACACACCTTTTTCCTCCTCAAAAGTAAGGGGAAATGTCTGTGCGTATTATGGAGCGAAGATCGTGTGGCGTGGAGGACATCCTTCCTCCCCCTTCCCCAGTACTTACCTCCTTGTTGCTCTGTCTCCGGTTGTCTCCTATGTGCAGTCTTCTCTCCTGCACAGAGGAGGGAAACTCTGGTCGCTTTTCTTTTTTTTAAATATAACTTTATTGAAGCTTGCCGACGACCGGAGACAGAGCAACAAGGAGGTAAGTACTGGGGAAGGGGGGAGGAGGGTGGCATAAAACTAGCATACTGAGTGGCTAAATCCTGGCATATTAAATGGCTAAATCCTGGCATGCTGAGTGGCTAAATCCTGGCATACTGAGTGGCAAAATCCTGGCATATTGAGTGGCAAAATCCTGGCATATTAAATGGCTAAATCCTGGCATATTAAATGGCTAAATCCTGGCATATTAAATGGCTAAATCCTGGCATATTGAGTTACTAAATCCTGGCATATTGAGTGGCTAAATCCTGGCATACTGAGTAGCTAAATCCTGGCATATTGAATGGCTAAATACTGGCATATTAAATGGCTAAATCCTGGCATATTGAGTGGCTTAATCCTGGCATATTGAGTGGTTTTCTTGTTTTCCTCCTCTAAAAACTAGGTGCGTCTTATGATCAGGTGCGTCTTGTGGAGCGAAAAATACGGTATCTAAAATATTATTGAAACTATCAGTAAAATGTATGGTGGTATCTCGATTAATATTTAAAGTTACCGGCCTCATACTTGAATGGAAACTAGGTCTTTTTGCTGGACATGCTTCCCTCAACTATAGTTTGGTATTTACGACACTTTATATTACATGTTTCTAATACGGCAAAAAGGGTAATTGCTCAAAACTGGAAGAAGGAAAATAGCCCACCCTTTCATTAGGTTTGGAGCCCTTGGCTTAATTTTTGTAAAGTTAGTAAGCCGTTGAAGTAATTTACTTGTTTATGATTGAAGTCAATGTTCTCCACCCTAGGGGTCCTGTGTCTTGGAGAGTGTTGACTGCAAATTCTTAGCTGATAGAATTAAAAATGCACAACATTTTTCATTTTTTTTTTATATATAACTCTCTCATATGACTCACATTTTATAATACTGTGCAAACTGATGGATAAAAAATTGGGATATTGTTATTTGGTTTGGGGGTGGGGGGCGGTTATGTTTTAAACTGTATTACTGGCTGCTTATATCTAGAATCCAACTGTGACCAGTTGTTTTTTTTTTTCTTATGCAGTTAATCTTTGTATAATTGTTCTTACTTTGATTATTTGAATTGTCATTAATACTTATTATTTTTTTATGTCTTTATTTTTCTGTATAATTTTGAACTTCCTAACAATGTACTCTGCTTATATTTGTGTACAAAAAATACATAATAAAAATGTATTTTGAAAAACATAATGTATGGTGTATGGTTTAAGTCACCATAACATGTAAAAATAAGTATATGTTTGCTATATATATTTGTAATTCGCAATATAATTTTCACAGAATATTTTGTATATTTTTTTAATTTTTTTATTTTATCGTATGACTGAATATGAATAATTTTATAATAATAATATTTATTGAAAAACAAAAAAATAAATACGTAGACACATATATATAAATAGCCTGAGAGCTTAGGGCTTAATGAAGGCATTGAGTGTTTGTCACATGAGATTTTGTGGTGAACTTACACAAATTGTACAAATTGTTTCTATTTCACCATTTGGAGGACAATACATTATACGTAAAATCTAATTTCTAATTAAAACTCAATGCAAATGACAGAACTTAAAAGTAAATAAGATCCAGATCAAAAGTACAAAAACAAAGCCAAGAACATTACATGAGTTACTCTACTTAATCCAAAGAAAATAAAGAAAAGCATCTGTAACAAAAGTACATAACGTAAAGCAATAATAGATGTGGCACAAATACAATGTAATGAGAGAAATAAGTAGAAATATACAATCTTAAAGAAAAAACAGTTTTAAAAAGAAAATGGTTTAATAGTTCAATATAATGAAACTCTGTGCATGTCCACACAAACAAGATCACCCATGATTCGAAATTTGAACCAGCGTGGAATGTTTGTTTATAAACACTTGTAGTACTATTAAGCTTTGGCACATTGATTTATATCACTTGCCTATATATTCATCTTGTACACATGTTTACTGGGCCTAGGATAAAACACTGTATTATTAAGAACATGTGTTTATTAAGAAATTCCAAGCAAATTAAACATGTATGTTCAGTAAAATAAGTTACAGACTTGGTTTACGAATTATTGGACAGTTCTGTGGAATTTGCTGGCGCTGCATAAAAATAAATAATAATGTTGTTTCTTTTTTGAGAGGGGTAGCAATGGTCCTTAGGCAAGCAGACATTTAGTTAAAAAAAAAAAAAAAAAAATCATTTTGGTAACACCAAAAATGAGAGGAAATGATGCCGGCAACATAAATATATTTACTCACAAAAATTTTATATATAAATATATTTAACAGCAACTTAAATTCAGAGTGCCACTATAGAACAGACCGCCCAACTGTCCCACTTCTGAGTGACTTTGCTACCATGCATTCATGGGAGAACTGACACTCCCCCTCCCTAGCCACACTTCCTAGTGTCCTGCATTGCCAGGGGGACATCTTGGGAGGTGTGAAAGAAAACCAACATTTTTTCAGAGTTTAGATACGGTAATATCTTCCAGTAGCAAGTGACATATATGTATTTTATATATATAATAAAATACCAGTTCTTGTCTAAATCTGAAGACAATGTTCTCATCTTTTTTTACCAACATACTAAATTAGTTTGTATTTCTAATTTCTAAAATAACGTTAAATTAATTATGGTGCACTAACTATACAACAAATGCCACAGTGCTGACTTTTCTAATATAAAATGAAGATCTCATGTTGGCAAGTTACTTATATTTATGTAAATCTAGGTATATAATCGATTACATTACCATTTTTTTTTTGAGGGTCAATAAAGTAATCATTGCATTATCTATCTATCTATTTATCAATCAATCTATCATCTATATATCATATATATAAATAAATCCAAAGATGGAAGCACTCACCTAAACAAGCATTTACTATAAGGTGTTGCTAATACATATAGGCTTTTTTTTGTTTTGTTTTTTACCATGTAGCACTGTTTTGCTTCACAGTCTTCTTCCCTTACAAAAAAAGAAGGTTCATACGAAAACCCAGATTCATGGGTTATTTGATGTCAAATTCTTAATAGCTGTAGAAGATCTCCTGAATTGAAGTCTTAATGGAAAATAGAAGATAGAAGGAACTTTGTCTTTAGTAAAATGTATCTAATGTCAAACGGCAACAGAACAACTATTTCAAAATAAACCAGAAGCGCTGATTTATGATTGTGTTGGTGAAGATCGACAGCTTGGCCATGGAAGGACAAAAGTCTTTCCTAATCTTTAAAAGTAGTGGCACCATGCAATTTCTGTTCTCTTTTACTGTCTACCAAAACCATTGTATTTCTGTCTTGGCCTGTGTCAGCAGTGATAGGCTTTTTTTTTTTCTTCTCTCTGCGCATTGATTGTTGACTTCCCTTGACACTGTATCACAACCTATTAGTACAATAAACTGACAAGTGGAACTGTGAAGCAAAATGGTACGGCAAGAGTAAAAATGCACAAACGGAGCTCCATGTGGACAAAAAGCAAAAAAATAATTTTTTTATTCTTTTATTTGAATTCTATTTAAATTGATTACTAACCTTTTTTTTAACACATTACCTTGATGATTGTGTAGAGGATGAAATTCTCAATATAATTGGTCGTAATATATATTTATCTCTTATTAGTGTTAACTAGATTTGAATTTTGTTTTGTATAAAGAGAAGAATTGTCAACACTTTAAATGGCTATTAATACGATATTTGCTATTACTTTATACACCTATATATCAGAATATTATTTTTGCGTAGGTGTTGCAAATTGTTGCGAATCAAATTGTTGACATTTTGGACTACTTGTAAGAAAGCAAAATACATTTCACATGTACATATTTTTATTGCTCCCTATGAAGAATATTATATTTTGCCATAATTTCGACTTAATTCTGATTTTACAGTAAACATTTATTCTGGGCTCTGTTCAATGACCTGAGTTATTTTATAAGTACTATAAACCACAATAGAAAGTTTTGTGTTACAAAACAGTTGAAAGTCACAACACAGGTAATTGAATAGAATCCATAGAGTGTTAGATAATTATCTTTCTTTGTGACGCTAAAGGATATCTGCTGTCTGTGAGACAATAGGGTCTACTCATTAAAAAAAGAATTGCAGGGAATCGAGATTGGAATTTCAAACGTTAGGCCAATATAGCCAAGTTGGTAAAATTCTCCAGTGCAGCTGAATGGGCTCAGTTCCCTGTAATTCTCTCTTTATTGAGTAAAACCTAATGCGGTGTATGAGAAAATGACAAAAGTTACTTTGCATTATCCATGGAGTTTTATTTTACAAAGTAAGTATATCTCACCAACATGAGAAATAGAATGTGAAAAAATACCCTGATGAATACCAAAAATTCAGTAAAAACCCATAGACACTGATGGGCAGGAATGAGCAAAGTGTCTATTTTAGAACACCAATTTCTATGGCAAGGTCTGTAGAACATGAGTCCACAATGAACAATGTTGGTGCATACCCATATTGATGGGCCACCCATATCCTACAAGAGTTTGGTCACCGGTATTAATGTTATGATGGCCTTGTGTGATAAACTGACACCATGACTTCTTAGCGATTCAAATGTTTTAAGAAAAAATTAAAAAGCATAAAAACCTGTGCGACAATGCTTGTTTCAAGGTAGAAGAAGGCCTATCAAACTACACTGGATATCAAGATGAAAAATGTGTCAGTGACATGCTCCATGTTGCGCTATCATGCTTTTCTGGAATATTCCAATTTTAGTGACATAATTAATTTGTGAATTCACAAAATGCAACTGTATACAAAAACATTAACCTTTTAACACTTTGACGACAAATGCACTGGTGACAATGCCAGACATGTACGGACTGCATTTAAAATAGCGCAATCGCTGCGTTTTAGCTGAGATTCACACTATTTTCGCCATTACTGGATGCTTCACAGGTGAAGGCATCCAGGAAAGCAAGTCTGAAACACCCTGAAAAGGGGCTGTCTTACCTGCAATAGCTGAGACAGGCTGACTCAGCGATTGCAGTGTGGATTGTGATTACCAAATAGGCTAATCACAATCCATTGCCATTCTCCCCCAAATTTGGAGAGAGAGATGGGAAAAGTTGATCCTGGTTGCATTAACAGTTAGACAGACCAGGATCAACCATTATTTTTTGCATTTATGATGTGATCTATGCGAAAATCAATCACATTGATCACATGCAATAAATGCAAAAAATATTGTAAATGACAATCACAGTTGTGTGAACACTGATTGTCAAAATCCTTCCCCTCTCTCACTGATACACTTTGATTTTGTATCAGAGAGAGAGAGAGGAAAGATATGTACTGTTTCCCAGAAAAAAAATAAAAATAAAAAAACATTTTTTTAAACATTTTTACACTTTTTATTACAATTTATACAGTGCGCAAAGGGTTATGTTTAAAAAAAAAAAATGGTCTCAAGTGGTAACCCTAACCTTAAAAATACAGGATATGATATGGGGGGGATTCAAGCTTCTGCTTTGCATTGGCCCCCAGCAGTAGATAGGGGGCCCGCAGCATCTGGATATTTGATCCATGCAGCCGCAGGATAGCAAGGATAGCAAAAATCGGTGCTTCCTACTATAGACTACATTTCCTATTCTGCTACGGTAGCTTTTGGCTGGCTGAGCATGATAGGAAATGTAGTCACAAGTATTACATAATAAATACACGTTTTAAAGCTGCAATAACCATATCCTACATTTTGCCCTGTACCTGCCACATAAACCTAGCAAACCTATACATGTGGGGTACCGCTATACTCAGGGGAAGTTGCTGAACATATATTGGGGTTTTGTTTGGCAATAAAATAGACGAACCCCTTTAAATTCATACCTAAGTTTCAAAGTGTGTGGAAATAAAACACACAAAAAATTACTACGTCAAAACTTGTCAAAGATTGGTGGTAAAATGACAGAGTGAAAAGTGTCAAATTACCCCAAGTTGAATGCCCTGGGATGTCTACTTTATAAAAATGTGTACATGTGGGGGGTTATTCAGTGATTTATATCAGATATCGGTGTTACAGTGTCACTAACGCTAATTTTTAAAAAAAATGGTTTTGAAACAGCTAAATGCTACTTGTATTTATTAACCTAAAACATGCAAAAAAAAGCAAAAAAACATATAAACATTGGGTATTTCTGAACTCAGGACCTATAGTCGAATCTATTTAGCACATTTTTTCATTAGCTTTTGAAGCTTAGTAAAATAATTTACAAAGAAAAGTCAGGAAAAGTGTTTATTTTTTTTAATTTTAACCATATTTTACTATTTTTTACACAATACAATAAATTATATGAACAAAATAATGTCATGAAAAGAAAGCCCTTCTTGTCCTGAAAAAAACAATATATAATATGTGTGGGTACAGCAATTGACAAAGAAGAAAATTAAAGCTAAACACAAACACCTCAGAAGTGTTAAAACAGCCTCGGTCACTAACGCACAACATTCCAAAAACAGTCTGGTCATGAAGGGGTTAAATAGCCATTGTCAGGAACAGACATCCAAACAAAGAAAAACATTGTCCTGAAGGGGTTAAACACAAAATATTAATTAATCAAGCACAAAATAGGTTTCCCAAATAGTATGTACTTATTCCCCTTATTGAGTTAGGTTTACTGCAGATGTCATAAAGTAATTCTTTAGGCTTTACAAGCTTTCAAGCAGGAAGGGAGATACCTATTTGTAGGAAGAGCAGTGAGGATGTTGAACCTCTTTTTAAGGATGTTTTCTGCTGATTTATTGTAGTAATGTATTCATACATGTCTTGTGAAGACGGACAGATATAAGTAATTTTATTTAAAATAGAAGAGATTTATAAATGAAAACATAAAAAAACAGCTTTCACTGCGCTTGGTCAAAAGAGAAAATATATATTTGATTTGTTGATATGAATATAGCACTGCCCATATTGTAAAGCTGAGCGATTGCTTACAACAAATAACTCTTAAAATATTCTGAATAAGAATTTTAACGTTGCTTTCAGCATACTAATGAGCACTTAATAAACACGGACCTAGATCTTTGAGCACAGCATATTTGCATCTCATAATAACAAGTAAATAATAGATCTGTTTCTTACTTTAGAAGTTTTGTTGAGGCAAACCTCAGTTGTGAGCCTTTCAACATTTTGCTGATTCTGACACATCAGTTTCTCTGTGGATTAAAGGAGATGAATGTCAGACAAAGAGTTACATCAGCAATTCCATGCTTCTAGAAACACTGCTACTTGAATGGTTTGTCATTTCACACTTTGTTTTGTGTTTCTAAAAAATTCACATCTCTGCGCCCAGGGATGCACTGTAATAGTGATGCCCATCTTTCCTACTGATTGTGCAGTTAATTGCCAAAGGGAAGTAAGCGACAGGATTTCTGATTGACCCTTATCTGAACAAAATAAATTAAATTTAAAGGATACACCAGTCTAAAAATAAAAGTTAACTAATGGTTAATGTATATATTTAAATGTTATGCATTCATTATTTTTTTTTAAACTAAAGTTTACATATCTGTGTTTTTCAAAGTATTCACAGCCTATAGTTAAAAACCCTACTGAGGTTGGAAATGCAATTCTGTCTGTGTCCTTTTTCCCTATGCTTCATTTATTTTGTGCTTTATACAGTCCACTGTAAAGAAGATATTGTTCTCATATCACTACATGGTACATGTGACATGGTACTCAGAGTGCCCAAATATGGTATTCATAAGTCACATTGCAGGACCTGGTGCAGGGTAACTGCACTCTGCCACGGACTTGATCCCTAGGATGGTACAGCCACAAACCAGAACCCTGAAGCAGCCTGAAAAAGGCTGGAATTCAGAATCAAACAGAGGAACAGATGATGTCTTGCAGACACCCTGGTAGGTGTATAGGTGATAACACTGCATAGTAGTGCAGGATGCTGAGACAGGCAAGACCAAGCAGAGCAAAAAGAGAGAGTGAGAACAGGAAGCAGAATACAAGAATACAGGGTACAGAGCTAAGACAAAGAACAAGACTACAATAGGGAAGCAGGGAAACAAACAAGGTCAGCGGATCAAAATAAAAGGGAACATACAAGACAATGACACAGACAAGCTAGCCTAGGTTTCTGATATGGTAAAGGTAAGGGTTCAGTTAAACTTGATGGCCATAAAATGGTAAGCTTGCCACCATTGTTAGGATACCTCACATCAGCATGTTCCTTGCACTAAAACCTGCCTAGAAAATAACTAAGGCAGAAAAAAAAGGAAAAGACGTAGGCTGGACAGACTTGGAAAGGAAACACAAAGAACAAATGGGGCGGGGGGGCACATATAAATAGGAACAGAGAAGAAAATGAAAATCAAAACTGGAGCAAAACAGAAAAAAAAGGAAAAGATAAAAAATGAAAAAACAAAAAGACCGATTACTGGAACAAGCCTGAATGTGCCTTCCATATGGGTAACATGACATTTCATGAGACTGCTGTCAAATTGTATTTTTTTTGCCATGCTCTGGATCTTGACTTTACCCAATTTAATTTACCGTATCCTGTATGAAAGTTTTGCTACTGTTACGTAGGACAGAATCATGTTATTCAGCTTCTCACCTTCTACACATTACCAACCTTCTCCCTTGAGAAAATCCAGATGGTGCTACAGAGATGAACAGGAATATGCAATGCACATTACACCAACTAATTTTGCGTACCCACACTTCTTGCTAGTTCCCTTTAATGTCTGCAGACAAACTAAGTGCACAAACATAACACAAAATGTATAAAACTTTCAGTGTTATTTTCAGTGGCAGAAGCACAGTATATATGACTAAAGAATGTACAGTTCAACGCCTGGATTTTTAAAATACAACCAGGCATTGAATATGTATCGTTTTAACTCCAAGATCAAT
This sequence comes from Pelodytes ibericus, assembly GCA_036172795.1. Classification (NCBI taxonomy): domain Eukaryota; kingdom Metazoa; phylum Chordata; class Amphibia; order Anura; family Pelodytidae; genus Pelodytes; species Pelodytes ibericus. Next base: position 75,293,865 of record CM069861.1, on the reverse strand, counting down.
ATTTATCTGCTAATACATTTTAGACTGGAGACAGTAATTGAGTGCATTATAATTATGTATTAACCTATTAACTTGAGTGCTGCAACCAATGGCATGTCTAGATGGATAGGATGACATGCCAAGTAAATATTATTACTACATTTTATTTTTTGATGTCGGAGTTACCTTATTGATTCTCAATATGCCTCCACCTCAGGTCTCGCAGCAATAAATAAAGAATCAAAGCGATGACATAGTTAAATTGCTATTGTGGTGTATATTACATTTTTATTTGTGCAATAACATTGCAAAACATCTCCTTTAGTAGACAATAACAATACTGACACAACAAAGATTACTGAAAAAGCAAAGATAAATAAAGAAGAAAATAAAAGAAGAAAATAGTAGTAACAGATAAAATTATACATTTCTTGGTTGTTGTGCTATCACATTTGGATGCATTTGAAGTTATAATTATTCTCCGACAAACCCAGGATTTGTTGAAAGCACAGGTTTCCCTGAACAGAGCTTAAAAATGCTGCACAAACAATACTTACCACTGCTAGCACTACACAGGATAAATAACAATATTCCCAATCAGTGTTTCCAATGATCTAACACTTTAAACACTATTAGTGGTGTTTCCTGCTGTTCAAAAACAATGGGGAAACTTGTCTACTTATATGTTATCTTAATACACAATGGCTCCCTTAACGCTGAGAACTACATACTTTAGACAACAAGACGACAATTAAAGGTACCTTTATAATATACAATAATTCAATAATCTGTTTGGCATTCATGGGTGTTCTACTATAGCTTCCAGATGACCACCCCAATCTGTATACATCTTGTCATAGAATCTACTGTTGTCGAAATCGTTAAGGTAATCCATTGAAAATAAATTTAGATGCGTGGTACTGATTATTTCACATATTTGTCAGTGTTATTATTAATATTTTTAAAGTTTTTTTATACAGTACCAACATTTTATTTAGTGTTTAATACAATGCCTTGAGTATGATAAAACAAGACAGGCAGATACAAACCGATTCATGATGGAGAAAGGGCTCTGCCCTCAAATCTAAAATCTTAATTTAAAAATGATGACAGTTTGCTTGCTAGGATTTAATTTGGAGTACATTCCTTTGGTTAGCATAAACCTATGGCTTTCTTAATACATCATTTTTTTTATATGTATATATGATTTTGTATCCAAACAATATGTCCAAGATCCTCAGTTTGGATGAGTTGGCATCAAGTGCTTAAATATAGTTAAAAACTGTACATTTGGTATTTAACTTTGAAAGAACAACTAATTAGAATAGCTACATTTATATTTTATATATAGTAATGTTCTAAAGCTCTAGCTGCGGCTTACACAGGTTGACACAATTAACTCGTGTGTCATGCTTGTAGGCTTGCTGTAAGTGCAGTACATTCAATAGATTTATTTTTCTCTAGAAAACAAATTCTCTTTTTTTCACAGGCAACATGTCCTTCATAAATAAATCGTGTGTTCAATTAAAAATTTGGCACCTCCCCTTAAGCAATAAATCTCGCAACCAATAAACACAACCTGACAGTGTTAGATTTTACCCATTGATTGTCTTATGTTTGATACTTTCTATTGCTTTTCCTTTTTTTATCTTTCCTTGTGGATCAAACATTGATTTGCAGTTATTATGGACGGGACAAATACAAGGTATCTTAAAAGATTGTGTCGTACTGATACACAATCAGTGTAGCTAGAAACAATGTCAGTCCCCTTATGTAAGGTGAAAACTGTATTTTATCTGGAATACTCAAAACCAATAATTAGGTAAACTAATGCTTTTTTTTTTATTTATTTTTTTATTATAAATGTAAAAAAAACAAAGAAAAACATACTCAAATACAGTATACAGTATACAATAAACAAGTACATGATCTTAGTAATTCAAGTTTAGACTAATCAAAATGTAAAGATGTAAGAGCCTGTAGTTGTAATAAATTCCTATTAGTCAATCTTGATCAGTCAACAACGCGAGTTAGTCGCTTAACCTTACATACAAATTAAAAATAGCTAGTTGAGGGGTTCTCAGAGGGGTAAACTAATGCTTTTACAAACTGGCTGCAAATGAAGTATAATGCATACAAAAAAGAGTAAGGTATCAATATACCATGATATAAACATACCCACCATCGGGGGAGGGCTGGTGACGTTTTCCCCAATGGCAAAAACAATCTAGTGGCCCATGGTGCAACTTCATCTTACCCCGTTATCACCAGTGATAGATACAAGTAAAAGGCAAGACATATATGTTGACAGATAAGACAGACTGATAGACAAGGTAATTAGATAGAGAGATAGGCAGTCCACAGGGATAGCCAGACAGATTAAGCAGTGGGCCATATGCAGATTTACTCATTTTCCACAATTCTTTTATCATTCCTTTTCTTCCTCAGATCAAGAAAGTCAGAGGGGTCAGAGAGACTATGGAGATGGAGACAGCAAGGAACTTTTAAATAAGTGCATGCCTATGGGGTATGATTGAAAGAACAAAAAGACCAAACCTCATCTTTCAGTCCTGAACTATTGATTCCAGCCAGAGCCTCATCTGAGGATGTGGTGGTGCAGCCCCAGCCGACGGAGCCAGGTTAGACAGGAGTCTGATTTGCAATTACCCCTCTGCCTGCTTTGTTACGCTTCCACTGCACACCATTAACAGCTGCACACTTAATGACCTGAATTAATGTATCACTGAATACCATAGACTGGAAATTAAAATGTTGGTAAGTATGCTCAGAAAAAAAGCCACTTCCCACACAATGCATGTTAGATCTATGTTAGCAAAATAATAAACTGTATTTGCCTACATTTACTTTAGTTTAAACTTCTGGGTAAGGTGTGCTTTTCCAAGGGTTAACGAAGAGCAGAAAAAGAACGTGTGCCTCACCAAAAACATTATAACACAAAACAAATACAAACTGGCACATGAAGTGTGCCCTTAAAGGGAAGGTCTGGTGCAAAAAACATTGTAACCAAGATTATAAATAAGATCCGGTCTTATTGATTGGAGGATGGAAAGTGGATGTTCCCGCTGCAGGTGGAGAGAACATAGTGGGGTTGTGTATGGAGGTTGTGACAGGCATCGAGACGGATCAAACTAATTATACATCAGCTGATCATTTCTATAAACAACGTCTGTCAAAAGCGGCATGTTTGTTTTCCGGTCCATCGCATTTAAATGATAATGCTGATCTCTCCACCAACTCTCTACTAACTGAAGTGGATAAACTAATGTCTAAAGAGACAAGGTTATGGTGGGACATGTTTCAAAAATATATTGAGCTAAAAATGATACCAAGAGGACTTTGCATGACAAAGTTCCCCAACTTCCCATATTAAAAAAAAGATTTTTTTCCATCCTTATAGACTGTTTCTTAAGACTAATGGCACTAATCTTAAATCATAAACGTGAGATTTACAAAGCCACCCAACTGGAGCTTAATGATTTAAAGGGCCGTCTATGACTAACACAGACAAGTAAAGATTTGGCAGTAGAGCGCTCCAAATTCCAAGATAATGTCTCCAAATTAGAAAATATGATTATTCAATGAAAAGCGAACACATTTAAGAGGGCCAGACTCGATTATGATTTGCAGCAGGTATGTACATGGCCTCAAGTGGCGTAAAGTATGGAACTCCTCTAAAATATTCTCTACAACCCCAAATAAAAAGCGTACAGATAAACAAGTGTCCTTTTCCAGCGTAGGCTCGAATGACCCCTCAATACCAATTTCCGCATCTTCTTCGGTTTCCTCAGGGTCTTCAGATGACAGAGGGAGACGAGCTTTGAGTGTATTTGATACCACCACTGAGCGTTCAAAAAAAAAAAGAAGCGAATGCTCGACAAAGCCTTTTTTCGAGAAAAGAAGATGCATTAACGAGTGGGGAGGAGAGGTAAGACACTAAAATCCTCAGAAAAGAGATCATTAGAGTCGAGTTTGGTGTGTGCAGATAAGTCTGTTGTAAATTTGTTAAGCCATGTACTCACAGCCGAACAAAATTCTTAGAAAATACTTCCCTTCTCTCCTCCAAGAAATTTCAACCTGTTCCAAACAGGAAAATGACTTTGAAAACATTCTATTACAGGCCGTGGGGACAAGATCTTTTGCAACAAGCATAGACTGAGAAAAGGCTACACTCTGATAGTATGTTGTCTGATGATGACTTTTTTTTTTACAGGATTAAATTATCAATATTTGTTGAATTTATTACATGATCTAGAGTTTGAATTTGATAATATGCTGAACGATAAAGATAACTCCATAACTATCCTAAAAAAAAGTGGAAAAAAAAGTGGAAAGTGAAGTCATCTTTTTATCCAGTCCAAATTCGGGGGGATGCAATTGATGTGTTTCAGGGCCATGTTGAACAGGAAGGAACTTTGTAAACTATATGAAGAAGTGCCACAGTCTAAACAAAGGGGTAAAATGTTATCCTCAGAGAGAAACGTTTTAAGTATTCTGAGATAAAAAGGATATAGTAGTCAGGTACGCTGACAAAGGGGGGAGCGATTGTGACCCTCGTTTGTGAGGGTTACAAGAGTGAGGCTCTGCGCCAGCTGTCTGACACCATTTCCCATACCTCCCTCAGTTTTGATCCTACATGCACCAGCTACTACCTAGGGAACTTAAACTGGTTAACTGGGTGTTCTCCTTAGGAATTTTAACTAAGGTTGTAGCTGAATATCTGTTGGTTAGGGACCCCATCATTCCAGTCTTCCACATGTTCCCCAAATTGAATACATTTTCTGGGTCTGGGGAAAGCATCCCTAAAGGTCGCCCCATAATAGCGGGGATAGGTTCACTTAATGAACACCTGTCAGAATGGGTGAACCTTTATTTGCAGCCATTCGTTATCAGGCTATCCTCGTATTTACAGGACATGTTACTAAACACATTCTTAATACTTTGAACTCCTTTGAATGGCAAGATAATTACGTGTGGGTTGCAATGGGTGTGGAGGCGCTGTATTCATCGATCCCCCATGATAAGGGGATAGAGGCTTTGTGTTACCGTCTATTTAAGTACACAGATATTGATCATGAGTTGATAGACTTTTTACTTTTAGCAATCAAAAACCTCCTTAAACACAACTATTTTATGTTTGACCTATCTTTTTACCTCCAGGGACATAGGACAGGCTATGGGCCCAAAATTCGCGTCAACTTTCGCCAATCTTTATATGGGTTTAGTATGCGTGTTTTACATTTTTCCTTGCGCAAAATATAAACAACTTACAGTTATATAGATTTGTGAAATTACAGTTTGCAAGAAACTAGGGCTGCCCACACTAGCTGAGTAAAAGTAAATTTCTTCTTTTTTTTTTGCTGCCGGAACCAGTGAGAATAAATTCACTCAAATGAATGAAATATACTGTCTCTCTAGTGATGTGTTGCACTATTAAGAGAACCTACTGTGTACAAGAGCAAGTTGATTACATTCCACACAATGCATTGTATTTAAGCAGCACAGGAAGTGACTAAATGAAACAAAACCTTTTACGCTAAGTGTCTATATCAGGGGTGTCCAAGTTTATTTTGCAAAGGGCCACTTCGCTAGAAATGTATGCGTGCGTGGGCCGCATTCATTTTTCATTCATTCAGAGAATAATATATATAATTATATACATGTGTATGTGTATATATATATATATATATATATTTTACACTAATGTGTAGTGGTCACATTAACTACAAACACACACATGCATACACAGTCACACTTACCCCCCCTTCCCACACACACAGTCACAATTACCCCACATACACATACACATTTATACACACACACACTCACATACATACATACATACACTTACCCCACACCCACTTAACATGCACTCACATAGATACACATTTATACACATACTCGCATACATACACTTACCCCACTCACACACATACACATTTATACACACACACTCACATACATACACTTACCCCACACACTAATACAAATTTATACACACACACTCACATACATACATACATACACTTAACCCACACATTGATACACACACTCACATACATACATACACTTACCCCCACACACATACACATTTATACAGACACTCACAAACATACATACACTTAACCCCCACACACATCCACATTTATACAAACACTCACATACATACACTTACCCCACTCACACATACACATTTATACACACACACTCACATACATACAGTTACCCCACACACACAGACACTCACATACATACATACATACACTTAACCCACACACACATTGATACACACACTCACATACATACATATACTTACCCTCACACACATACACATTTATACAGACACTCACAAACATACATACACTTAACCCCCACACACATCCACATTTATACACACACACTCACATACATACACTTACCCCACTCACACACATACACATTTATACACACACACTCACATACATACATACACTTACCCCACACCCTCTTAACATGCACTCACATAGATACACATTTATACACACTCACATACATACACTTACCCCACACAACACATGCACATACATACACTTACCCCACACACTAATACACATTTATACACACTCACATACATACATACATTTAACCCCCACACACACTTACCCCACACACTAATACACATTTATACACACTCACATACATACATACACTTAACCCACACACACTGATACACATACTCACATACATACATACATACACTTAACCCACACACACATTGATACACACACTCACATACATACATACATACACTTACCCCACACACTAATACACATTTATACACACACACACACACACACACTCACTCACATACATACATACATACATACATACATACATACACTTAACCCACACACACACATTGATACACACACTCACATACATACATACATACATACATACACTTACCCCACACACTAATACACATTTATACACACACACACACACACACACACACACACACACACTCACATACATACATACATACATACACTTAACCCACACACATTGATACACACACTCACATACATACATACACTTACCCCACACACTAATACACATTTATACACACACACACACACACTCACATACATACATACACTTAACCCACACACACATTGATACACACACTCACATACATACATACATACACTTACCCCACACACGTGGCTGTGGACTCCCGGTGCACTTCTTCCCTCCCTCTGACCCTTGCGCATGACCTCATGAGCAGGGTAGAGGAGAGGATTTGTGCACTGCACAACGCACGGGAAGCTGTATCGGGGAACGAAGTTCCCTACACAGAGCGTGTAGGGAACTTCGTTCCCCGACACAGCTTCTCATGTGGTGTGCAGTTCGAGGTGCGGCTACCGGAGCAGAGCTCAGGCGGGCCGCACCTCGATGCCCGGCGGGCCGCACGTTGGACGCCTCTGGTCTATATGATCACTTCTGATGCATCTGCAGTAAACATGCAGAGTAATCACAGGGGGATTTTTAAAATATAAAAATATGATGCCTGCATCAAATCAAAAAAAGTCTTTGCACTATACAAGCAGTATCTTCAGCTTGGACCAAAGTGAGTTTGGGGACTGTCCATTTAAATATGCAGTTACATTGCATGTGTAATATTTTATTATATACATTGAAATGTGTTTCATTATGCTGTCTGCATAACGTCTAGGGATATGTTTTCTTTTCTTTTTTTAGAATGAAATATGTGTACCATTGTACTCACCATACCCCACAGTGGACATGATTTTAAACTATAGAAATATCAACATTTTGTTTATGGTAACACTTAATTAATAATTGTTTGCATGTATGCATAAGATATTTAGGGCCAGATTTATCAAGGCAAAAAAGGTGCTATTTAAAAAAAAAAGTAAATATTTGGAGCAAATTGCTATAGAAGTCCATTGGTTTCCATGGTTCTTACTACTATTTTATCACTTTTTTCTGAAATAGCACCAGTTTTGTCTTGATAAATAAGGCCCTTAAATGGGAGTGAAATTTTTCACTTTTAGACATTTCATGGAAACCAAATAAATGCTCCACTTTTAGAACTTAGTATTTATAAGTAAACTTTTGAGATGAAATTAGAAGTGTCTCTGTGTATTTCTTTTTATCTCTAGATCCACATATATAGGTGTGTGGAAGGGTTGGACTATGTGTCTTTAAAAAAAAAAAACGAATTCACTGACATTTCCTCCATCAGTAGCATAGTTCTAATAGCTTTCTTTAAGTGAATTATATCTTGGACCAGGTTTGTAGTGAGCCCTTACAATCAGTACAAGTCCTTGACTTTTCTGCATGAAGCATGATCACTGGCATGCCATGCCTAGGATCATCCTCCCTGGTCAATCTTCATTGAGTGCTCTGCTGTGCAGTGTCAGCCGGTAGCCATGTCCATTGGCCACAGATGAGTTGAATGTTTCATCCACCCAGAGTTAGTTGCCAGCACTGAAAAACACTCAACCTGTGCATGCGCACAGCAGCAGCATTTCAGCCAATCAAGTGATTAGGTTTGAAATTGCAAAAGCATGGATGGTTAACTCATCCTCTCAAATTATAATCAAATAGATTAGCAAACATACAGCTACATATAGTTAACTAACTAAAAATATAACAGAATATAGGATTAGAATAACCAAAACATACATAAAATACACCACATATATTAAAAAAAACATTATCACATGTATAAAAGGGTAAAATTGTTTTATTAACATTCTCATAACAATAAGGCAATCTAGTAAACATATATATTCCTCACTAAGTGAACAAGACAAAAGGAAACAATTTAGAAGATTCTTACATTACAACAACACAGAAATAAACATAGTAAATGGCAACATATTAAACTATTGGATAAATAAAGCAAATTATTGAAAAGAATCTCTGTCTTCTACTTCTTTGTATGAAAAACAAATACAATGTAAATTAAAAACAGATAGAAGAACCATTCTAACATCCACTCTTCCTACTTAGGAGGGTCTTTTGGTTTGCTGCCTGCGAAGACAGTTGTAATTTGTAAAAAGTCAAAAATACTAATTAAACAAGGAAAATAATTAACATTGAAAGTTAAAACATATCACCTAAAAAACCCATCCATATAACTACCACCAGGTAATACACATACACCCAGGGAGGGAGGGACGATGGACGGGCGCTGTTGCTAGATGATTTTGTTCATCCCTAGGAGAAAGAAAGTTTCCAGATCAAATCAGTATTGTCTCTCCAGGAGGCATAATCATCTAGCAACAGCTAGTGGGTAAAATAGCAAGAATCTGCAGATGTTCAACTTCAGATGGCCTCCAGTAAAATCTAACAAAGGTTCAACTGGAGGAACACCTTGTAGCTTTCAGGATAATAGGAAGACAAATGACTCTTGAAGAAGAGGCTCCCTTGATTGAGTGACCCTTGAAAACTGAAACAACAATACCAGAAGAATATATAGCAGAATCCAACCTCTAATTGTGTTTACTTTGGTTGTATGAAAGGGTTTCCTTGAAGTAATAAGAAATTGACAAATCTCATTTCTGATTGTGCCAGAGAGGTCAAGGTAAGATTGTAATAAATCTGTCTCAGAAGAATCCTGAACCAAGTCCAGTTCCGCAGGGACCGGGAAATGTGGGAAGTCTTTTGTATCAATTTAATAATACTGTAAAATCCCCCAGGAGTCCAAGACAGCTAAGGTTCTGAAAATAAATCTGAATCAAAGCCAACTTGACTCCAAACCATCTTAAACCAATCTTTTCATTATCCGGAGAATTAAGGAAAGTTAATTAGAGAACAACATCCCAAGTAGATGTGTACTGCAACAAACTGATAACCCTTTATCAATCTAAATAGAGAACATCTTGGGTAAAGTTAGGCATTAAACATAGGCAATGATTAAGTGTGGTGAAACGCGTAAGGTGGCCCTTTCCTCACAATTGTTGTGTTGTACCCAGTCTGTTATTGCACTAAATAAAGCACTTTTTTATTACCATCAATCAGAGAGCGGAGTGCACACTTTTTCGTTTTTGATAGTATTGACGTCTAACACAGAATGGTATTTAAGAGTTAGGAATTTAAGAGTAATGCTTAAGGTATTGTGTCAGCCTCATGGGAAGCGGATTTAAAAGACACCTCCCACACTTTAAATTCCTCATTCATCCTTCCTTATTGAATTCCCTAAGCCTCAGTGTAGAATTTATAATGTACAGCACCTGATCTGATAGAATGGAATGGGTTAACAGCTTCTAGGGCTGCGATCCATATTAGCTGAGGGAGTTTGTCCAAAAGATCCCTGGTCACTGTACAGTGGTCTACAGCCTAATGGGATCTGGGTTCCCCTGACTAATGGATTACTCATGGGATACCAAAGGTCTGGATGTCCAGAACTAGAACTAAATTCTGCACCCTGTCTCTGTGAATAATAGAGCATAGAGGGGGACTACGTACTAATGTAGATGAACAAGAACAGACTGATACATGAGGTATAGAGCCCTGCTTACAGGCTTATGTAAATAGATCCAATTGTCTGAACAAACATTAATGAGACAAAGAATATGCCAGTTTGCTCGCCTCACCCGGAGTGTGTGAACACTCAAACCCACTATGGTCCTAAGACCTAGGACCATAGGTTAAAATGCTCTAGATATAGTCCCTTTTATCTTGTACTGTCTTTGTGGTTTATATAAGCTATAACTGTCCTGTTGTTCCCATTGGACCTTCACGACATAGCTAAAGAGATTCAAAGGAACTAGTCCTTGGCGAGCTAAACAATCACTCTCAACTCCAAAACGTTTATATGAAGAAGTCTTTCTTGTCCAACCAAGTTCCTCTGATCACAATTTGTTCTGAAAAAGCACCAGAATCATGAATTGTGGCACTGTAGGTAATGTTACAGCGAAAGGTTGCACTAACGGGATGAAAGAGAGGAATTACTGTCCACAGAATAGTCCTCAACTCCTTTTTGGCCTTTTTGGGAATAATGACCTTTGACTCTAACAGGTCATCCTGTCTGACGCCTTCTGTAAAGTAAAGGCAAATTGTTGTAACATGGTTAAGGCTATCAACTTCCCGATTATCTCTGCCAGATCTCTCAATGACCAACTGTGTCACTTGAGAGATGTGCTCAAATGAATCTGTAATTTGTCCTATTTATCTTGAGGGACTCCAAATTACATAGTCTCGGTGTTCAACATGAACTTTAGAAAAACGATGCTGTGAACTAACCCTAATTTCTGCAGATTAACCAGGAACCATAGATCCTGAAAAGGGAAATAAGAGCATCCCCCTGATGTGCAATAACTATCACATCTGATTTTAACAACATAATGGGGCATAATGAAAGGCATCCTTTAGGTCTAATTTTTTCTGCATTATGCCTGGAAGGAGTGGCCCTCTGTCTGAAAGGGCTTCTTGTATCCTGGAAATCTCATTTTGCAGTCAGAAAATGATTTCCTCGCTTTATAATAGCCTTTCACTTCCAGAATAAATGAGGGTCTAAAAAAGAATCCTCTAAATTAGGGAACTCATTATACTTGGGGTCCAAATCTGACATCCAGAGTGCATGAATCCAGTGGGTTTTGCGGATGTTGGAGATATAATTAAATGATCTGTCAATAATTAGCACTTCTCTGCTGGAGGTTTTCAATAATTCCATCTTCGAAGTCAGCAAGAGTGGTGCAGAAGGTTTGTGAGCAGTGCGTTCTCTTTCCACTTTATCGAGCATCAGTGAAAGAGGACCACCTCCATTAGCAATCTTAAACTGAATATTGTGCATAAAGATACACTGCTCCCTGTAATATATAGCAGAGCTGGATCTACCTCAGAAGCCATCAAGATATCAATAAGGCATTATGTATTTCATTTGTAAATTTAAACTCATATATTTTTTAGACTAAGATAAATGGTGCTGTTCTGCTTTAATCTATGGTGTATTGAAGGGGTCTAGGACACTTGCTTCAGGATGGTTCACATCAGCAGTTAGAGTGGCTGTTTTGGTAATGACCTGTCAAAGCCAAATATAAACCCCACCTGAAAGAGTAACACCCAAATACCCTAACCCTAACTCTCAAACTAACCCTAATACTAACCCTGAACCCCGATCCCTAATACTAACCCTTAAACTATCCCCTAAACCTAATACCCTAATGCTAACCCTAAACGAACCATTAAACTAACCTGCACCCACTAATGCTCCTTGCATCGACGGAGCACCTGACATTGATGAACTATTAGGTGCTCAAACTTCCGTTCTGAAGCACACACTATGAAGCAGCTGCAAAGAACTGTCCAATTCCATATTGGAGAGCGTGCAATGCCGCATAGAGTGCAGAGGCGAAATTACTTATCCCTGCACTCCCTTCCCATTGGTCAGCATGTGGCAACGAGCTAGCAGATCTATGCCCAGAAAAGTCTGCTCTGCTTGTCTAATGGTACCCAGTACCCAGTTCTTTTGCATTAATCTAAGAAGAAGAACCTGGAAATGATAATGTTATATTATATATTCATGATATAGAGCAGTGTTTCCCAACCCAGTCCTCAAGGCACACCTACCAGTCCAGGATTTAGGGATTACCTGGGTGTGTCTAAGGTGTTTTTACAAAGAAGAAAAAAAACACCTTAGACAAAACTGGGTAATCCCTAAATCCTGGACTGGTAGGTGTGCCTTGAGGACTGGGTTGGGAAACACTGATATAGAGAATGTATATAGAAATACAATAAAATGTAAATAAAAATTAAGAAAATAATATATAGGTCTAGTAGGTTGTTATATAGTCTGTCAAGAGAATTATGATTTATGTAAAGTTAAACACAAATTCATTCTGGGAGTTTTAGGTGTTTTTTCAGATGAAAAGATTAACTAAAATAAATTTAGTGTTTTAACCTTTCAACACGGCAAATCTATTCTTAAACATTTCAGAGATTGTAGAATAGGTCACTATAACGTTTCAATAAAGTATCATGCAGACACAGGATGGAGAATACTTACATTTAAAAAATGTCTTCAAATGCTGTTCTGTAACAGAGACATTTTTATCAATCCATCATTTCTTAAAGGACAATGAAACTGTAAGTGAAAAGTGAGTTGTCCTTACTATGAGGATAAACTGGCATGTTCTTCTGATTGTACATGCTAATTTATACTCTGACCGGCACCTGCCATGCTTCCCTGTAAAGATCAAACTAGGGGTGAGATTGGCTATGCGTCCGCTGGCATAATGCCAGCCTCCCCACCACCTCTGCGTAAGCTGGGAGACAGAGCCCGAGAAAACCTGTATGCATTTATAAACACATGGGGTTGGGGGAATAAGGAAAGGAAGTTTAAAAAAAGTTGAAATGTCCTTTAAATGTAATTTATGCCATGAATGTAGAGAATAAAAAAACATAAAAAATTATCTATACATTGTGTTAGCAGGCTTGGAAGCACATATATAAATTAAGAGAAAAAAAATGCTTTAAAATGTCTGTGCTGTATGACATCACTTAAAATGAATATTATTTGGTGGAAAATGTGTAATTTGCATATGAAGCCACAAGGTGATGTTATAAACAGGTGAGACCACACAAACACATTTTTTTCTATTTATGTATGCATTGGCTTACAAGTTTGGTAACATGATGTATAGGTAATTTTTAGTACTTTTTCCCCCTCTACATTTACAGTGTAAGCAATACAATATAGGCTGACAGAGAGCCTTTATGATTCTCAAGCTCTGTGCGCAGTTACGAATAAACATCTTAATCAAAGGAAAAACTGTGGCAACACTTTTCTTTATAAATTATAGCATGGACAATACATATACAATGTTCTAATAAATGTTCTTTTACATGTATGAAAAACAAAACAAAGAACAGCTGTTTGCCTTGGCCTGAAACCAAATTGGGGATTTAAGACACATTGCAATAAAATAGGCACAATGACTATGAATACACCACCTACGCTAGATTTGGCATACTGTTCAGATGGGGATGCAAATTACCGGCTTCAGTTATTCAATAATTTTTTTTACAGGCAGATGAACTGAGTCTTAACAGGGGTCATTTTCTTCAGGCAGTAGATTAAACGGAAAGAATTGCATAGTTGTCAGAAGAAAAGAATTCACTGTTCTTCCAAGGAAACAGTCTACTGAGATTTCATTTCTTTTTTATACTCTCAATACAATCATGAAAATTCCTTATGATGTCTCACTGTAATCTCTTCAACAATGGTACATCGTCATATTAAAATCAAAGTAAGTACCTTTTCAAAAGGTCTGCTAAATGTCACATTTTGAATATGGAATTTGATACATTTTTTAATGATCTGCTTAGGGCAGGGGTCCTCAAACTTTTTAAACAGGGGGCCAGTTCACTGTCCCTCAGACCGTTGGAGGGCCGGACTATAGTAAAAACAAAAACTATGAACAAATTCCTATGCACACTACATACATCTTATTTTGAAACAAATCGGGAACTAATACAATATTTAAAATGAAGTAAAGTTAAATCAACAAACTTACTTATTTCAATGGGAATAGTGTGCCAGTCAGATGCCCAAGAATATCATGCCAGTCAGATGCCCAGTAATATTGTACCAGTCAGATGCCCAGTGATATTATGCCAGTCAGATGCCCAGCAATATGCCATTCATATGCCCAGGAATATTATGCCATTCAGATGCCCAGGAATATTATGCCATTCAGATGCCCAGTAATATTGTACCAGTCAGATGCCCAGTAATATTATGCCAGTCAGATGCCCAGTAATATTATGCCAGTCAGATGCCCAGTAATATTGTACCAGTCAGATGCCCAGTAATATTATGCCAGTCAGATGCCCAGTAATATTATGCCAGTCAGATGCCCAGTAATATTGTACCAGTCAGTGCCCAGTAATATTGTACCAGTCAGATGCCCAGGAATAGTGTGCCATTCATATGCCCAGTAATATTATGCCAGTCAGATGCCCAGGAATATTGTGCCAGTCAGAGCCCAGGAATAGTGTGCCATTCAGATGCCCAGTAATATTATGCCAGTCAGATGCCCAGGAATATTGTGCCAGTCAGAGCCCAGGAATAATGTACCTGTCAGATGCCCAGGAATATTATGCCAGTCAGATGCCCAGTAATATTGTACCAGTCAGATGCCCAGGAATATTATTCCATTCAGAGGCCCAGTAATATTGTACCAGTCAGAGGCCCAGTAATATTGTACCAGTCAGATGCCCAGTAATATTGTACCAGTCAGATGCCCAGGAATATTGTACCAGTCAGATGCCCAGGAATACTATGCCAGTCAGATGCCCAGGAATATTATGCCAGTCAGATGCCCAGTAATATTATGCCAGTCAGTGCCCAGTAATATTATGCCATTCAGATGCCCAGTAATATTATGCCAGTCAGATGCCCAGGAATATTTTGCCATTCAGATGCCCAGTAATATTTTGCCATTCAGATGCCCAGTAATATTATGCCAGTCAGTGCCCAGTAATATTATGCCAGTCAGATGCCCAGAAATTTTGCCATTCAGATACCCAGTAATATTATGCCAGTTAGAGCCCAGGAATATTATGCCAGTCAGATGCCCAGGAATATTATGCCAGTCAGATGCCCAGTAATATTTTGCCAGTCAGTGCCCAGTAATATTTTGCCATTCAGATGCCCAGTAATATTTTGCCATTCAGATGCCCAGTAATATTATGCCAGATGCCCAGTAATATTATGCCAGTCAAATGCCCAGTAATATTTTGCCAGTCAGTGCCCAGTAATATTTTGCCATTGAGATGCCCAGTAATATTTTGCCATTCAGATGCACAGTAATATTATGCCAGTCAGTGCCCAGTAATATTATGCCAGTCAGATACCCAGTAATATTATGCCAGTCAGATACCCAGTAATATTTTGCCATTCAGATGCCCAGTTATATTATGCCAGTCAGTGCCCAGTAATATTATGCCAGTCAGTGCCCAGTAATATTATGCCAGTCAGATACCCAGTAATATTTTGCCATTCAGATGCCCAGTTATATTATGCCAGTCAGTGCCCAGTAATATTTTGCCATTCAGATGCCCAGTTATATTATGCCAGTCAGTGCCCAGTAATATTATGCCAGTCAGTGCCCAGTAATATTATGCCAGTCAGATACCCAGTAATATTTTGCCATTCAGATGCCCAGTTATATTATGCCAGTCAGTGCCCAGTAATATTATGCCAGTCAGTGCCCAGTAATATTATGCCAGTCAGATACCCAGTAACATTGTGCCAGTCAGATGCCCAGGAATAAAGTGCCATTGCAATGCTCGTTATACCTCCCTCCTCCCCCGCATCCCCATCACTTACCTCCAGCTGCTGTGTCCCCGGCCGGACGCCTTTCGCAGAGTTTCCCTCCTGCACAGGGGAGGGAAACAGTCACTGGATCCGGATGTGACGTAACGTCACATCCGGTCGCGGTGTTTTTTTTTCTTCTTCTTTCTGCAGTCGCATCCGCTGCGGCTGCCCCAAAAAAAAAGAAAAAAAAAAGGTAAACAGTGGGGAGCGGGGGGTGCTGGCACCCCCCGCGGGCCGTATTAATGTCGGTGGCGGGCCGCATGTGGCCCGCGGGCCGTACTTTGAGGACCCCTGGCTTAGGGGCTTAATACCCAGAATGGAATTATCCTGTCAATACATTTTTTTAGCATATTTATAAAACAAAGCCATCAAGCCCCTGCCAATTTGCCCAATATTATTGCAGTATTATTTTGCCATTAATATGCCCCAGACAATTTGCCCAATAATATTCCAGTATTTGCCATTTAATATGCCCCTGCCAATTTGCCCAATATTATGCCAGTATTATTGCCATTAATATTCCCCAGCCAATATGCCCAATAATATGCCAGTATTAATTGCCATTAATATGCCCCAGCCAATTTGCCCAATAATATGCCAGTGTTATTTTCCATTTAATATGCCCCTGCTAATTTGCCCAATATTATGCAAGTATTATTTGCCATTTAATATGCCCCTGCTAATTTGCCCAATAATATGCCACTATTATTTGCCATTTAATAAGCCCCAGCCAATTTGCCAGTAGTATGCCAGTGTTATTTTCCATTTAATATGCCCCTGCTAATTTGCCCAATAATATGGCGGTGTTATTTGCCATTTAATATGCCCCTGCTAATTTGCCCAATAATATTCCAGTGTTATTTGCCATTTGATATGCCCCTGCTAATTTGCCCAATAGTATGCCAGTGTTATTTGCCATTTAATATGCCCCTGCTAATTTGCCCAATAGTATGCCACCCCACAAAATTTGCTGCCCTAGGCATCCACCTAGGATGCCTCGCGGTAAATACAGCACTGTATATACCTTTAAAAAACAAAATGGGTTGTACTTTTTATTTGGGGAAACTTAGAATAAAAAATATATTTTAAAAGTACCAGCTTGTATGATATAGTGTAATTGTGTATGGTTATTTATATATTTATACGTAATTATGTATTATATTTTTAAAATGTAAATGTATTATATTTATAAGGTAAATAGAGCTTGTATTATATAGGATTATTATATAATATATATACATAAACATAAATGATATAGAAAAAAATATTTTAATATGGACAATATATTATTATTATTATTTTTAAATATGATAAGGTATATTTTTAGAGAGATATTATATATTACATAGGAATATATATATATTCATACTATAGAGGTTAAGTTTAAAAACACTTTGTAAAACCTGATGTTTTTATTCTAAAATGGTGACCGAATCATTAGTTAAACTTTTTTATTTCTATACCCTGACCCCTCTCTTTTCTATTTTAAAATCTCAATAAACATTAAATAATAAAAAATAAAAAAACTCTAAATTCAAACATTTGCATTAAAATGTTATTTATTTTAGATATATGGAAAGCATTATTTTTAAATTAATATATATATATATATATATATATATATATATATATATATATATATATATATATATATATACCATGATTATAAGATGACCTCCCAAGCTTTGTTTGCACTGTTTTTGCCACTTCTGCACATTTATGTAAGTAAAGGATGTGCAGAAGTGGGGGAACAAACGATGGGAAATAAAAATATATATATTTATTGCTTTTATTAATAATTTTTTTTATTACTTTATTTTCAGGGACATAGTATCTCCACCAAATTGTCATGTATTGCATGTGACCACTGTGACGTCAACAGACGTGTTTCTGAAAAAACCCCAAACCTTGTCTTATAATTGAGCAAATACGGTACATATATTAATATAATCAATATTGTAGTAAAATATCTAGCTCTCTGTCTATCTGCCTATATGCCTGTCTGCAATCTATCTTCTTGTCTACCTGTCTGTTTCACTATCTTCCTATTTTGTATGATAGACTATTGTAAAATATGTCATAACTATATTTCACATACATGTTACAGACTTCTGAAAGAATTAATCACGTGGATGAAAGGTATGTGATTTATTATACTCAGAGCTGAGTTTTATTACAGGTAATATTCTATCAGTGCTTATTGTTTCGCTTCATATCCTGACACAAGGTATAACAGAACATTGTGAGATAAAACAGGGATAGGCTTTATTCAGAAGTTATAGTCGCCAGACTTTAATGCACTAATCACCAGAGCATATGCATATGAAAAGATTAACTAATGGCTTTCTAATGAACTATTCAACCACATTTTACACAGTTCTAAAAAAAAAAAAAAAAAAGAGTTTTGCTTGCTCAAAGCATTTTTGATGAACTACACTATTCTAGTGTAATTATATTATTGTGGAATACAGGGCACGGCTGAAGCTGCCACTTGGAAATTTCTCCAGGTGAAATAACTTGATTATTAACCGGGCCTTCAGGGCCTTATGACTGAGGAATAGAATTTAATGGGATAATTTAAAGCCTATATATAAAAAAACATCTGAACAGGCTTTTAAATGAGACTAAGTTCTCTAAAAATTCTTTTGATCTTATTAAAACATTATTATGTAATTAATGTTCCTGCTGCTTACTGAGATATTTTTGCAGAACTGTTAAATGTCTCCTATAAATAACATTTTTGTTATTTACATGTGCTACAGCGCAATGAAAAGGAAGCTCACATTATATTTTAACATAGTTCATTTAACAGCTTTTCATGGGAAGCTATGTTAATTTAAATTATTCTATGTTTGTCATGGTGTGTTTAGTATCAATTTGGATAATAATATATCACTTAGACTATAATTAAAAAAAGTGTACCCAGTAAATACATATTTTGTGTGAGTTGAATATTTTATTTGCTAAGTGAAATCTTTAAGTGGGTTTGTTGCAACATAGTTTTGATTTTGTTGTGTATATATAATTTGACTAAACAAAGATATACACAACTTGTGCATCAAATAAATACATTTTTAGGATTTTACCCTTAACATTAGAAATAAAATCCAGTTTTTGCAATTCATATTTGCATATTGAAGTTAGGCAGTCCTGTTTGATAAAAAAAATCTTTGTTAGAAATATTTTTATGTATTTATATTTTTAATTAGTGAAAAATGATGTGCAATTGCAATCAAGTTCAATAATAAATAACTGGAAACAACTGGGTAAAGCACTGCAGGTATAGAGCAACTGAATAACACACAGCAGTGAAGGTATAGATACAATAACAAATAATAAATATAGGGCAGAGATCCCTGAGGGGTAATATAGTATAATCCACAAAGTCACAATTTAGCACTGGAAGCAGTTAGATTTATTTTCAAAATCAGAGCTCCCATGCCCTAATTGCTCAGATTAAGTAAGGCAAATGCAAACTGACTTTGGTAGTCAATGTTACATTTGGTTTTTTGACTTTACAACGTGAATTTGACTACCAAAAGCCACTATATTAAAAATTTGCACAATTCTGAGCATGAGCATGTATAGATAATTCACTTAAGATACTGTAGACACAGTAACAATTGTGATTAAATCAGACCTTTTCAAATTTCAATACATTTCCCCCAAAAGGAAACTCGTATCTATTTTTTAACGATGTAATGGTACATAAATACAAAGTTTTGTATAAAATTATGTTTATACACAACTGTAAATAAACATACATGTGACAATCAAATAAAGGTCCTATGTCCTTGGTAATCTGTGCAGCTAACCCTTTAGTTGGCCACCTATGTTATATGTAGACACTCTATATACTGAACAAATACACCAAATAGTGGTGTGGTTGATGTGCTATGTGTCCACCACCAAAACATTAAGCAAAAATGTATTGCCTGGTAACTTGGTTGATGAAATTTTCACAATGTTTCATAATGTGAACATAGGAAGAAAGACAAAATATAAAGTGTAATGCAGTAAAGGTGAAAGATAACTTATAAGGCTTTTACCGATTGCTCTCACGGACTCCTAGGTACTTCTGAGCTCATCAAAGGTGCTGTTTGGACTCCACTATTCTCCCGTTACTGATACTAAGATGGAAGTAAAAAGCAGATGTAACATATGCAAAAATGTAATACAAAAACAGTAGTATCTTACATGAGTAGACTGGATAGTTCTGCTTTTAGGTCATCCAGGGCATATAAACGACAAACAGCAACAGTTGGCAGCAGTAGTATAAAACAATAAAAACTCCCAATAAAAGCAAGGTAAATGAAAAAAGATCCAGAGGACAGTGCATATATAGTGGCTCACGCAACACGTTTCACTGCTGTGGGCTTTCTCCTGGCATGTTCTTCCTGCACTGTCTTTTCAGCTTCTATTTATGTCATCCATTCATCCACTGATGAAACCTCCGGGTTCTCAGCTGATTATGTCATCGCAACTCCTGTCGCAACTCTTTTTCTGTCGCAAGATTTTCTTGTTAATATCAGCCATCCGTGTGGTTGGCTTGGTTGGCAGAAATGTGCATTCTCATAGACATTAAAAAACAAAATGAAAATACAACAAGTTTTATGTTTTTTATGGGTAGGGGACTCCTTCAAAATTTGCACATAAGGATGTTTTACTCAAACAATCTTCATATATATTTATTTGCTCAATGGCTGGCGATTATCTTAAAAAACTTTAATAGAAATTTTGCTAAACAGATTATTTTAAAATTGTAAAGTACATATTGTATATATTAAAACATGGGCATATATTTCCCTTAGCTTGGGAGCTACAGTATGAAGGTGCACTTGAATAATTATGTGTGATATACAAAAAACATATGTTTATATAGTATAATGCATAAGAAATCTCTATTTTACAAAAAAATTGTACTGGTCAAACTCTGCACTTAGACCTTTTGGTTGCAAGTAGAGTTGAGCGGACACCTGGATGTTCGGGTTCGGCGGGTTCGGGGTCGAACGTGACCCCGAACTTGACCCCGAACCCGAACTCCATTGAAGTCAACGGGGACCCGAACTTTTGGCCACTAAAATGCCTCTAAAAAAGTACTGGAAAGGGCTAGAGTGCTGCAAAATGAAGTAAAAAGTGGGTGAGTGTCCCCATTCATACGAATAGGTTAATTGACCTTTTCGTATGAATGGGGACTCTATTTCGGTTTATAGAAATCCAATAGCCATGTAATGCTGTCATAGATTATGTAGTTGTTAGTATTCACTTTTGTAAAAAAAAAAGTAAAGTTTTTAAATTATTTTGTTACACATAGATGTCAAAGTCCAAGAGTTGGATACTATCTTTACTATGCACTGTACCAGAGGCGTCACTAAGGTTGGTGTCACCCGGTGCGGTAACTCAGGGTGTCACCCCCCTGGATTTCCTCCAATACCATGCCAAACAGATTCCTTAGTAATGCCAGTCAGAAGGCCTATTAAATATGCCACATACAGGAGCCCCACAAATTATGTCACACACAATAATAATAATAAATAATATGCCAGTATTACTTTGCTGTTAATAAGCCAGACAATTTGCCTAAAATTACAGTAATATTGTGCTATTCAGATGCCAGTAAGATTGTGCCATTAAGATGCCAGTAATATTGTACCATTAAGATGCCCCAGCCAATATGCCCATCAAGATGCCAGTAATATTGTGCCATTCAAGTGCCTGTAATATTGTGCTATTCAAATCCCTGTAATATTGTGCCATTCAGATGCCTGTATTATTGTGCCATTCAGATGCCTGTAATATTGTGCCATTCAAATGTCTGTAATATTGTACCATTCAATTGCCTGTAATATTGTGCCATTCAGATGCTTGTATAATGGTGCCATTCAAATGCCTGCATAATTGTGCCATTCAATTGCCTGTAATATTGTGCCATTCAATTGCCTGTAATATTGTGCCATTCAAATGCCAGTAATATTGTGCCATTCAGATGCTTGTATAATTGTGCCATTCAAATGCCTGTAATATTATGCCATTCAGTTGCCTGTAATATTGTGCCAAATGCCTGTAATATTGTGCCATTCAATTGCCTGTAATATTATGCCATTCAGATGCTTGTATAATTGTGCCATTCAATTGCATGTCATATTGTGCCATTCAATTGCCTGTAATATTGTGCCATGCAAATGCCAGTAATATTGTTCCATTCAGATGCTTGTATAATTGTGCCATTCAAATGACTAATATTGTGCCATTCAATTGCCTGTATAATTGTGCCATTCAAATGCCTGTAATATTGTGCCATTCAATTGCCTGTAATATTGTGCCATTCAAATGCCTGTTATATTGTGCCATTCAATTGCCTGTAATATTGTGCCATTCAGATGCTTGTATAATGGTGCCATTCAAATGCCTGTATAATTGTGCCATTCAATTGCCTGTAATATTGTGCCATTGAAAAAATGCCTGTAATATTGTGCCATTCAATTGCCTGTAATATTGTGCCATTCAAATGCCTGTAATATTATGCCATTCAAATGCCAGTAATATTGTGCCATTCAAATGCCAGTAATATTGTGCCATTCAAATGCCTGAATTATTGTGCCATTCAGATGCCTGTATTAGTGTGCCATTCAATTGCCTGTAATATTGTGCCATTCAAATGCCTGAATTAGTGTGCCATTCAGATGCCTGTATTATTGTGCCATTCAAATGCCTGTAATATTGTGCCATTCAATTGCCTGTAATATTGTGCCATTCAAATGCCTGAATTAGTGTGCCATTCAGATGCCTGTAATATTGTGCCATTCAAATGCCTGTAATATTGTGCCATTCAAATGCCTGTAATATTGTGCCATTCTGATGCCTGTATTAGTGTGCCATTCAATTGCCTGTAATATTGTGCCATTCAAATGCCTGTATTATTGTGCCATTCAAATGCCTGTAATATTGTGCCATTCAGATGCCAATAATATTGTGCCATTCAGATGCCTGTAATATTTGCCATTCAAATGCCAGTAATAGTGTGCTTACAGTGCTCGTTTTATTCCTCCCCCTCCCCCTTCCCCCTGTACTTACCGCCTGGCTGATGCTCCGTGTCCCCGGACGCCTCCTCCGTGCAATCTTCCCTCCTGCACGGAGGAGGGAAACACTGACACCAGATGTGACGTTATGTCACATCCGGTCGCAGGGACTTTTTTTTTTTTTTACTTTTTTTCTTCAGCGGCCGAATCCAGCGGGTGCGTCTGCCAGAGAAATTTTTTTAAAAAAAAGGACCGCGCTGTGGGTGGGTGCTGGCAGCATGGGTGTCACCCCCGCTGGAGGGGGTCCGCACCCCCCGCACCCCCCCCTTGGGACGACACTGCACTGTACTGAGTAAAATATTACTCTCATTTTTACCTAAAGAGATGAGAAAGTACTCCAAACTTAGGATATCTCCCTTTTTTCAGATCTTTGTGAATTTTTGGGATAAAGTGACATTCATGTATTCATATTGTTTTTTCGTGATATATTGATTAATTTTACCGTCATCCAAAAACTCAGACAGCACTTTTTTCTATTTATTAGTAGGGTCCTCCTTTAGTAGTTTGGAATCAATAAGATGCCTTTATGCCTTTATCCTATAATCCTCATGACAATTCCTCCTCCCTTGTCTGCTGGCTTAATGACCATTCCATCATCTGTTTGGAGCTCCTTAAGAGTATTCAGCTCTTTCTTTGCGAGATTTTGGGTATCATGTTTGGTTTGTTTTATCTTTTTAGAGCCTCTGTAACAGATGTTTTGAAGTTTTCTAGGGTCCCAGATCTATACGAAGTAGGTTAAAAGGTAGACTTTTTTTTTAGTTTAGAGTTTGCTTTATTTGTTTGACTCAAAGCTCATTTGCATTATTTATTGTACCAGGTTTTAGAGCATAAAATATTTTTTCAAGTAGCTTGTTTCACAAACTTATTTACATCGATATATGCTGGAAAAGTATACATTTTTTGTAGGAGCAAATTTCAAGCCTTACTTAACACCAACATTTTGTCAGGGTTCTACACTGACCTTCTGACTCAGAAAAACTAATAACGAAAATGCTAAGCTAACGAAAGCCTAATGAACGAATGGTTAATAAATGAGAATAAAAAGATCATTCGTTCATTCGTCCATTCGTAGTACTATTGGCATTCTATAAGCCGAAATAGAGTCGGTTTATAGAATACAATAGCATAGTACACTACATTCCATAAACCGACATAATGAACGACTTTCGGTTTATGGAATGCATGTAAGTCTCTTGGCATTCTATAAACCGACTCTATTTCGGTTTATAGTAATGCCAATACTATAGCACAAATGGACGAATGATTTTCGTTTATATTAAACCATTCGTTCATTCGTTCAACTTCTTAGCTTTCTATGAACCGAAACAGAGTCCCCATTCATAAATTTTTATGAATGGGAACTCTAGTTCGGTTTATAGAAAGCCCATAGTATTACATGTATTCCATAAGCCGAAAGTCTATAAACCGAACATTCGGTTTATAGACTTTCGGCTTATGGAATACATGTAATCCTATTGCTATTCTATAAACCGAACGTTCGGTTTATAGAATAACAATAGGATTACATGTATTCCATAAGCCGAAAGTCAATAAACCGAACGTTCGGTTTATAGACTTTCGGCTTATAGAAAACGTATAGTAGTATTGCCTTTCTATGAACCGAACGAGAGCCCCATTCATAAGAAATTCTTATGAATGGGGCTCTCGTTTGGTTTATAGAAAGACAATACTACTACAAGTTTTCTATAAGCCGAAAGTCTATAAACCGAAGGTCGTTCGGTTTATAGACTTTCGGTTTATAGAATACATAGAATTACATGTAATTCTATGTATTCTATAAACCGAAAGTCTATAAACCGAACGACCTTTGGTTTATAGACTTTTGGCTTATAGAAAACTTGTAGTAGTATTGCCTTTCTAAAAACCGAATGAGAGTCCCATTCATAAGAAATTCTTATGAATGGAGTCCCCATTCATAAGAATTTCTTATGAATGGGGCTCTCGTTCGGTTTATAGAAAGACAATACTACTACAAGTTTACTACTACAAGTAATTCTATGTATTCTATAAACCGAAAGTCTATAAACCGAACGACCTTCGGCTTCTAGACTTTTGGCTTTTAGAAAACGTGTAGTACTATTGCCTTTCTATGAACAGAACGAGAGCCCCATTCATAAGAATTTCTTATGAATGGGGCTCTCGTTCGGTTTATAGAAAGCCAATAGTATTACACGTATTCTATAAAAACGAATGAATAAAACGAAATGAAAATAATGAACGAATTTCGTCTGAAACGAATGCAGTAATGAACGAAATTCGTTTTAGACGAAATAAATACAATTTTCGTCCGAATGGACGAAAACGAAACGAAAATTTTAGTTTTACACATGTCTACATTTTAAAGTCATTATTTATGTGCTTATATACCCCCTGCTTCCTCTAGAGGCCTCCCTACCTTGGTTGTAATCCTTCCCCTCTGGTGTCAGATGGGCTCGTTACCTTTTGCTCACACAAAGGTTAAATAGCTGCAGTTTCTTGCAAACAGTGCTTTTGCATTGAAGTTGGATGCCTGACTTCTGAGAGCTGCTGCTTCTGTTCCCGATCCTCTGCTTAAAGCACATTTGAATTGGGACCCTGTCCAGGAACTGGAAATCTGAACCAGCTCAGTAGATGATTTTCAGCATCTCCTGAGACCCTCTGACTACATCAAGATTTCTTCAGCTAAGTTGTTCCCTTATAGCTACCCTTCTCATTCCTCAGCCCCTCTCGGGGGTTCCTGCTTATGTACCTATCTCTGGCCTCACCTCCTCTCGGGTGTTCCTGCTTGGCTACCAACCTCTGGCCTCACCCCCTCTCGGGTGTTTCTGCTTAGCTACCAACCTCTGACCTCACCCTCTCTCGGGTGTTCCTGTTTAGCTACCTATCTCTGACCTCACCCTCTCTTGGGTGTTCCTGCTTAGCTACCAACCTCTGGCCTCACCCCCACTCGGGTGTTTCTGCTTAGCTATAAACCTCTGATCTGTAATGTCATATGTACTAAATAGGTTAGATTAGAAAACACAACTGCACTTCCAAATGGAAAAAACTATAATGTAAAGCAGTTTAAATGGCAAGCAGAAACTCATCAAGAATGTTGTAGAATAAAGATCAAATCCATGCATTAGTCCCCCAAAAATCAGTGGCATACAGAAATGTAAATGAGTAATCATTCATGCAAATGAGGTCAAAATGGATTCTTTCTATTGGCTGAACATTTTGAAAAGTGAATGGTGAAAGGGTCATCGTTAACCCTGTGGTATCCATTACAAATACTGTACAGTTCTGCAGGAAATATGAGAATTATAAGCTTGTTTTTCTCTATTTTTAGCTACATGGATGTTTAGCACATCTGGCCCTTATTACATGACATTTTTTTTTTTGCTTCCTTGTCATAACTATACCTTGTCAGATTTGTCACAGCTGTGTCCCCACTTATTTATTCTCTGATAACAATGTAAGATAGCTGCAACACATTTCTGATGAACATTGGAAAGTTGAAAGGTTATTTTCTCTTATTGTAAAATCACTGTACTCAATGCCAGCGTTCAAAATATTTTCATGACTGAGGTCTAATGCAATACTACTCTAAAAAACAAGGCTTTTGTTTCCCTCTAATGATTGACACAGAGTGGCTAAAACTATTAAAAAGTTGCACTTACATAACAACTATATATTGAACTTATCTCTCAGAGTTGATGAACTTTATAGTCTCTGTTTCTCTTCTTTCTTTTTACACCTTCATTCTTTTTGCCAGTTTTTGTCTTTGTAATATAGCTAAAGTTCCTCTTTTATTTGTTGAACTGTTGTGTCAGTTCTTGATTTTTAACATATTTGGACAAGTAACACTGACCCAAACAAACAATTGGCACTATTATAGTGCTAATATTTTTCTGTGAATGGATGAGCTCAAAAGTCTCCCTGGTGATATGGTCCACCTTGATATTATAAGGGGGTTGGCGTCTGGCAGCTATTTTGTTTGTTTGCGCTGCCGAGGTAATACCAGGGTGACAGACACAAATTTGCCAGCTCGTCCTGTCACAGAAACATCATCGCTGCAGTGAAACTGTATTGCCACCCTCATTGGGCTCAGCTCGATCCCATGTTGGGTAACCCACCCCTGGTATATTTTTACAATATCTCCATTCCCTCACTAATTTGTCCTGTCTGTCTTGCATGAGACTCACCCGAGCCTAGTATCCTGTGGAGAAATATGGCTGGATTACTGCTCCAGCTAATACTATCTTTGTTCCGGAGACCACTACTCTTTATACTGTATTTGTGATATAGGGTTAGAGGAACCTTAGAGAGAGTGTTAAGGGGAGTATTGTTTTTATTCTCCGTACATGTCTATTTGTTTTTTTCTATTTACATATAAAAGTTGGTGTAATGGTCAGGTCCCCCAATACTTGTGTCCATATAGTGTAGCTATGGATGTTACTGGAGTTATGACAAAGAGTATGGGAAACTATGTGACTGCATTGCTCATCCTTTGACATACAATGTGGGTGTTAAAAACAGACTTCTACCACCTCTTCGTGGTAAACTGATTGTGTCACTTACTACCCCATGGTCAGGCTCACCCAGGCTGTTCCTGTTTTTATGTTGTCTTGTTTTCTCTTGCTTTCATCAAGTAACCTTCAACATTTACATGGGGCCTCAAGCATCTGGGGGAGTGTGGTTACCCTGATCAGGCCCTGTCCCTCCATATCTGTAACATAACTCCTGAATTCGGGTGCTCATTGTCCCAAGTTACTTGGATCCCACTTGCAACAGGTTAAGAGGGATGTTAGTAGTACCTCATGACATATCACAATAGGTATTGATGTCTTCTTAAAGTGACAAAATGGAGCTTTGGTGAAAATATATTTTGTAGAGGTGGCGATACAACCCTGGGCATCTGCAGGGGGGGGCTTGCCCCCTGGATTTTTGAGGGAAAAAAAAGTGCTTGCCCCCTGGATTTTCGATAAAAAAAAAAAGTGCCCCCGCCGCTGCCCATATGACTGTCTCACACAGAGACAGTCATGCGGACAGCAGCCGGCAGCCTGCATCCTCTGGATGTGGCTGCCTAAAAAAATAAAGTTAATAAAAAAAAAACATTGACACGTTACGTCATACCCTGTGTCTGTTTCCCTCTTCCGTGCAGGAGGGAAGACTGCACGGAGGAGACGAGCGGGAGACAGAACAGCAAGTAAGGTAAGTGCTTGGAAGGGGGGGAAGAGGGGGGAGGTGGATAACGAGCAAAAATCCTGGCATATTGAGTGGATAAATCCTGGCATATTAAATGGCTAAATCCTGGCATATTAAATGGGTAAATCCTGGCATATTGAGGGGCTAAATCCTGGCATATTAAATGGGTAAATCCTGGCATATTAAATGGGTAAATCCTGGCATATTGAGGGGTTAAATCCTGGCATATTAAATGTGTAAATCCTGGCATATTGAGGGATTAAATCCTGGCATATTAAATGGCTAAATCCTGGCATATTAAATGGCTAAATCCTGGGATATTGAGGGTTAAATCCTGACATATTAAATGGCTAAATTCTGGCATATTAAATGGCTAAATCATGGCATATTGAGTGGCTAAATCCTGGCATATTAAATGGCTAAATACTGGCATATAATGACAATGATAGCACTGTATGTCTGTCATGGCCCATGAATATTATGTTCCTTTTTTTTAAGACCAGGTGCACCCTTTTGTTCAAACAATGATTCTCATAACGTTCCCTAATTCCACAATGATAACGTCCCCACACATTGTAAACAAATACAGTGGTGCTTTCATGAACATCAGGATGAAGCTGTTTACTTGCATATGTTTAGGTTTGGCCTCTTGAATTCAGTTAGGAGTTCCTAAAGTTGTAGTGCTCTCAAGGCTCCTAATGTGCACTTAAAGAGTAGGCATGAACATTCTGATGTTACCCATCTTAGTAAATAGACAAAACATGCTTTATAACCTGTAACATATAATGGCATCATTTCATTACAATCTCTCTAAAATGGTCGATGGAGGAAAAAACATATTTTTTATACCACTGGTTTTATCTTTATACATCCAAGTTAGAGTTTGCTCCAACCTGCTAAGGTTGAAGAGAGGTTACATTTTCCAATTGACCCTGAAAATTTCCTTCTTTCTAACAGTAATAGAAGTGCCGAAGCTTATGGTTGATAAGTATGCAATCGCTATTGGAAATGTGAAGTGCTTGCAATATGGGATCCTGAAAAGTAAAATTGGCACAGGAGCCATGACTATGACAAAATATATCTATGACAAAGGAAGTATGCACAAATGCTGAACATTATTAAAATAGGACTTAATCCTTTAGGGCAACTTATAATCAGACAGAAGGCCACTTTTGTAATTCAGAAGCGAGTATCAATTTTTTGGGAAGCCTCACTAAATCTTGCCATGTCGCCAAGCTGGTTCTCAGTGATCTAGCAGTGTTAACTGGTATGCGGGATCTGTAACTCATTGAATGGACCACAGCTGATGTGCACACACCAATGAAAGAGATTGCTGGTGGTGGGTTAGGTTCTCAATGCTGCTGTGGAAACCTGTGAGATTTCCCTATTCTTTACGTTTGCAAACTCTGGGGTTAAATAATTTGAATAGTGCACAATCAGATCAGTATTTAAAAACAATAGTGGTTATATTTAATATGTCCCACACTGTAAATATAGTATGTATAATACTATACATTATAACACTGTTTTTGATATCAAGCACTACCTGATGACTCCCACAGTGTCATTGGGGCACCTAATTTACCATCCGCTTTAAATGGGCAGTTTCACCTAGCTTATTTTCTGCATGTTGTATGGTTGAGTTATGCCATCTAAAGGCTCAGTCATTCACTGGCAAGATGGAGGCATTAGATTTCACTAGGTTCTCATTCTAGTCTATTTACAAATATCCAAGTGATATACGTCCAAAATACAAATTCACAAACATGTTTGTCTCATAGTATTTTCTAAGGATATCCATTGAGGACATGTGAAGCCATTAGAACCATAACTGTGGGCAAAGATCAGAGATAATGGAAGTACTGATGACATCACAGGAAGTGACACACTATGTGGGGGCGGTCCTTGGTGATGTCATCACAGGACAGCAGGATATATAAGGAATCCATGAGAGAAGCAAGGGGGACACTTGAAAAAAGCCTCTAGTAGGTGAAACAAGTTGTGAGGAGACCTGGCTGCTACAAGACACGGAGCACTTTAATGAGACTTTTACCTGTATTTGGAATCTACTGTTTTTAATGTAAGATCTCTGCTTTTTGATTTTATACTTTATTAAAACGTCTTTTACTGAAGCCTTGTCCCCTTACCTTTCTTTCATATTGCATTGGAGTGAAGACCTGAGGGAAAGTGCCATTTGCCATAGCCCTAAATGGGCTCCTGGATGCCTTTTTTTTACTGAGCATAGCACTCAGGGAAATGTGAGTGGTCTGACTTTGTTTTTACCATCACAACTTTATTTGTATATGACATACTTCACTATTTTGTATTTTTACTTTGTTTTTCCCTCTATATAACACATGGAGGAAACCATGGTTCTATATAAATGGTAACTAAGTGTGTGAAGTGTTGGGATAGCGCACTGATTCACTTGTTGTATTATTTGTATGTTTAACTAGAAGTGGAACACTAGTTTGGTTTGGTGCTGCTTTTACCACCACATAAGGCGCAGTATATTGTTTTTTTTATATTTTGCTCTATAGAACATGGCAATGTTTGTAGATAATATGCTGGATTAATTTGATTTTGTAGAAAATGTGCTGACACATGGGATCCTATGGAAGTACCCTGTCAGTTTTGCTTACCTTGACTCTTGAGAAGGTCACTCCTTGATTTTTCCAAAAACTTTTCTTTGTATGTTTCAAGCAGTCAGCTGTTCTTACCCATCTCGTCAAGCCATGTTTTGCAGGTAATATCATCTGAGACAATTCTTCTTACCCGTAAGAACTGGCTATATAGTAGACCAGCTAGTAAACCCGGGGAATGCAATGAACCTGCCTGCAGAAGAGAATTGTGATCTTTAGATTTACAAAATGTGATTCCACCAGCGCCCCGAATCACCTTAAGGTCAAGGAAATTAACGATTATGACAGTAAAAGAAATGCTCGGAAAGCTTTAATCCAAAAATGCCTTGAATTGTTTGAGATCTTCCGGTTCGCCACACCATAAGAAGAACACGTCATCTATGTAACAAACCCAAAATGGGACAAAACGAAGAAAAATACCGTATTTGCTCGGTTATAAGACGACCCTGATTATAAGACGACCCCCCCCCCCAAATTTGTACATTCCTTTAGGAAAAAAACTAAAAGCCTGATTATAAGACTACCCTATAGGAAAAAAGTTTAACTTGTATATATGTAAATTGCTTTTTAATATTTAATAAAAAATGTATATTATACAAATGCATTTCTTGTTTTTATTTGCTTTTATGTGCCAATGCGTTCTCTCTCCCGCTCCCCCAGCTGTCTTTCCCCCCCAGCGTTGTCTCTCTCTCCCCAAAACTTCTCTCTCTTGTTTCTCTCTGTCCCCCTCCCTCCCCTTGTCTGTGTCCCCCCTTGTCTGTCTGTGTCCTCCCCCCTCCCCCTCCCTTTGTCTCTTTCTCCCCTTGTCTGTGTCCTCCCCCCTCCCCCTCCCTTTGTCTCTCCCCCCCACCCCCTTACCTGGTTTCGCTCCCTGGTGGCTAGTGGGGGCAGCCGGGGGATGTCTGCACGATACTTGCAGACATCCTCCATGCTGCCCGACACGGAAGTCTATTATGACGGACAGCTGGTCTGTCATAATAGACTGCTGTGTCGGGTAGCATGGAGGATGTCTGCACGTATCGTGCAGACATCCCCCAGCTGCCCGATTTACCCTGGTGGCTAGTGGGGCAGCAGAGGATGTCTGTGACGAAAGCAGAAGTACCCGGCTCATCGCGCAGACATCCCCTGCTGTTAGAGAGGGGGATCCAGGTCCCCTGCAGCTCTGCAAGGGACCTGGATCCCTGTCTTATAGTCTGACCTCAATTTGAGGTCAGATTATAAGAAGACCTCGAATGTAAGACGAGGAGGATTTTTCAGAGCATTTGCTCTGAAAAAAACCTTGTCTTATATTCGAGCAAATACTTTATGTCATTTGTGTAAACTAAGGTGTCTTCAAGAAGGGACATGAAGATGTTGGCGTAAGAAGGTGCCACATTTCCATGTGAAGATCCAATTCAAGCAGTAACAACAAAAAAATCGTATAGGGCTGAGGCACTTTGAGAGCAGAGAAGGCAAGTGGGACAGCCTCTACACCATCATTATGAGGGATGGACGTGTAGAGGCTGTTAACATCCATAATGCAAAGAGCAAACTGCCCACTAGGGTATTCAACTCCAGACAGTTTATTGATGAAGTGAAAAGTATCTTGAATGTAGGATCTCAT
Source organism: Pelodytes ibericus (assembly GCA_036172795.1). Taxonomy (NCBI): domain Eukaryota; kingdom Metazoa; phylum Chordata; class Amphibia; order Anura; family Pelodytidae; genus Pelodytes; species Pelodytes ibericus. Next base: position 75,261,024 of record CM069861.1, on the reverse strand, counting down.
GTCCCTAACAATACCTTGAAGATGACAATCCAAAAATTGGGCCAGAGGCTGTAATAGAGAATCACAGCCATCCAATATAGGGCTACCAGGTGGATTATGTAAGTTTTTGTGAATCTTTGGAAGAAGATAAAGATAAGGAGGGGCAGGATTAGGATGATTAAGAAACTTGAAAGTATTTTCTGAGATAAATCTATTCTCTTCGGCCAGTTCTCTTCTGAAAGGTGGGAACAAGTCTGAGTCTCTTACCCAATACATCGATCTACACCGATCAATGTTTCCATAGTCGGCATATCCGGTTCGGGTGTCCTCCTTTGCTTGCGTTCATCCTCCTTTTTGCTTATTTACCCTTTCACGTCCTCTTGCCGCACCTCGAGGGGGGATGTATCTAAAAAAGCACTCTGGCCAGCAGTTGCAGAGCTCTCAGAGTTAGTGTCTGATTCGGTTGATGTAGGAGAGTCACCAGTGTTTTAAGGATAAGTTCTCCTGTCCCTATGATAAGAGAATTGTGCTGGAATCTCTCCAATCATATACTTTATTCTGTAAGTAATTAATGGTATCCAGGGCCGGCCTTAAGTGTTCCGGCGCCCTGTGCGGGCTTCCCACGAGGCGCCCCCCCCCCCGTCTCTTTCACCCCCCTATTCTGTCTCTCTCCCCCCCGTCCCCTATTCTGTCTCTCTCCCCCCCGTCCCCTGTTCTGTCTCTCTCCCCCCCGTCCCCTGTTCTGTCTCTCTCCCCCCCAGTTCTGTCTCTACCCCCTGCCCCTTTTCTATCTGTCTCTCTCCCACCCCTCCCCTGTTCTGTCTCTCCCCCTCCCCCTGTTCTCTCTCTCTAGCCCTGTTCTCTCTCTCTCCCCCTCCCCCTGTTCTCTCTCTCGCCCTCCCCCTGTTCTGTCTCTCCCCCCTGCTCCTGTTCTGTCTGTCTCTCTCTCCCCTCCCCCTGTGAGGAACTGACTCTGCTGGGTTTCGAACCCTGGTTTACATGGTGCTAAACCTTTTCCTTACCAGTACACCAGCCTGCCTTTTGCAAATTTTCCTGAGATCGGATACTATTGCTTGTAGAGTCAAGGTTATCAGTGACAACTCACTTCAGCTGTGTCTGGTCAGGTGTCTGGTTCTTGGCCTATAAAAGCCACTTCCTGTCTCTGTACCTTTGCCAGATTATTGTGGTTCCTGTACTCTCTAATCCAGCATGTTCCTGTTTCTCCTTCCTGTTGCTGAATTTGGACTGTTTTTGACTTTGCTGCTTCTCCTTCCCACTGACCTCGGCTTGCCTCACTACGATTATCATCTTTCTGTTCCAGTCTCCCATCTCTGCTTAAGACCAGAAGGCAACTCAAGGCTCAGGGGCTCAACCACCTGGGTAACGAGTGGCTACCTCTGGCAGAAAACATTGCTGATCTGGCTACTGGACTCCAAAACTTTGTAACATCAATATCATTACAGAATAATCTGGCCCATTCATGGAGACCGTCGGATCAGATTCTGCATTGGCCCAGCAGGTTGCTTTTAATGCAAGAACTATGCAGACCCAGGCACAGACCATTCAAGTGCTGCAGGATCAGGTAGCTGAACTGCAAAATGAAGTTCGATCAATGCATAGTGAGCTTACCAGCTACAGGGCACATGATGTTGCGGCTGCTGCTACTACTACTGTTACACCTGCACAAGATGCCCGCTTGCCTCTACCAGAAAAATTTGGAGGAGACCGCAAAAAATTCAGGGGTTTCCTAAATCAATGCCGTTTGCATTTCATGATGTTACCTAACCGTTTTCCATCTGAAAGAGAGAAGGTGGGATTTATTTTTTCCCTCTTCAAAGATGAAGCCCTGGCCTGGGGCTCCCCTTTTCTGGAACAGGACAGTCCAATCTTGGGAAATTTAAAAGACTTTCTTGAGGCCATGTGCCTAGTTTTTGATGATCCCAATCACTGTGCTACAGCAGAAGCCACTCTCCTTCATTTACATCAAGGGAGGCGCTCTGTGGCTGAATATGCTGCTGAATTCAGACAGTGGCTTACTGATACTACTTGGAACCAATCAGCCCAGAGGTTCCACTTCAGAAGGGGTCTCTCAGAAGCTATAAAAGATGAGCTAGCTCGTGTTGATCTTCCTGTTGAGTTTGATGCATTTGTGCGGTTGGCTATCGGTATTGATCGGAGACTTTCAGAAAGAAGATTGGAAAGACAGGGCTCTTTTAAACCAAGTGCTACTCCTACTTTCTATTCAAGAATTTCTACTCCGACCCCACAAACACCTACAGACTCTGAACCTGAGGCTATGCAGGTAGATCTAATAAGAGGGCCATTATCCAATGAAGAAAAACAGTGGCAACGCACTCACAACTTATGCCTGTATTGTGGTAGTGCAGGGCATTATGCCATCAATTGCCCTAACAAGTCTAAAAGAACAATAGCTATGACTGCTGAGGGTGCACAGATTCAACACCAATCCCAGATTTCAGACCAACTGGATTCTGTCACACAACCCTTGTTTTCTCTGGCTCAGGGTGAAGAAGGTATGATGACTCAACATCCTCATTTGGTGGTGCCTATCACTTTGCAATATGGTGATAATAAAATTTCATCTACAGCTATGATAGATTCCGGAGCAGGCGGAAACTTTATGGACATTAAATTTGCAGCAGGAAATAAAATTCAGTCTATCCCTAAATCTTCACCTGTGTTAATGGAAACAGTAGACGGTTCTCCACTTACGTCAGGCCCGGTTACACATGAGACTGTGCCCTTAAAATTGATTCTGGAAGTGAATCACCATGAGTCTATATCTTTCCACCTAATTTCCTCAACACAGTTTCCAGTGATTTTGGGTATACCCTGGCTTGCTCTGCATAACCCACAGATTGATTGGAAGACTAGAACTTTGTCCTTTCCTTCAGAACACTGCTTAATGAATTGTCAACCCTCTAAGGCGACACCTGTTACCACAACAATTAATGAAATGGTTGCTACAAACTTAACTAAGCTTCCGCTACAATATCGGGATTTTGCAGATGTCTGTGATAAGAAGAATGCTGATCAGCTTCCACCTCACAGGCCTTATGATTACCCCATAGAACTGCTACCTGGAGCTGCTATCCCATTTGGCCGTATATACTCCCTTTCTGAGCCTGAATTGAAAGCACTTCGTGAATACATACAAGAAAATCTTGCCAAAGGCTTTATTCGACCATCCACTTCTCCAGCAGGAGCTCCTATATTCTTTGTAGAAAAGAAAGATGGCAGTCTACGGCCATGTGTCGATTACAGGGACATTAATAAAATCACTGTTTAAAACCGTTATCCCTTGCCTCTCATTCCTGAACTTCTGGAGAGACTTCGTTCAGCTAAAATATTTACGAAGTTTGATCTACGGGGGGCATATAATCTGGTTCGCATAAGACCAAATGATGAATGGAAAACAGCTTTCAGAACCAGGTACGGACATTACGAATATCTAGTAATGCCATTTGGGCTTTGTAATGCCCCTGCAACTTTTCAGCATCTAATCAATGATGTACTACGGGATCTCCTGGATCAGTTTGTTGTGGCATATTTGGATGATATCCTGATATTTTCTGATAATCTTGAAAATCACAGAAAACAGGTCTGCATTGTTCTTGAGCGCCTTCGTACCCACCACCTATACATTAAACTGGAAAAATGTGAGTTTGAACAAACAGAAATTCAGTTCCTGGGGTATGTAATAACTCCTAAAGGTTTAAGTATGGACGCAAGTAAAATTAAAGCTGTGCTGGACTGGCCCATCCCCAAGAATGAAAAAGATATACAGAGATTTGTGGGGTTTGCCAATTTTTACAGGCGTTTCATTAAGAATTTCTCTGCCGTTATTACACCGATCACTGAACTTACACGTAAAGGGACTCCTTTTCAGTGGTCCAATAAGGCTGACACAGCATTTTCCAGATTAAAGACTCTGTTTACATCTGCCCCTATCTTGGTACATCCTCAGCCAGAATTGCCATTTACTGTAGAGGTAGATGCTTCTGATTCAGCTGTTGGGGCTATACTGTCTCAAAGGACTGGACCTAAGATGTTGTTACATCCATGTGCCTTCTATTCCCGCCAGATGTTACCAGCAGAAAGAAATTATGACATAGGGAATAAAGAACTTTTGGCTATAAAAGCTGCCTTCACCGAATGGAGACATCTCTTGGAGGGAGCCACCCATCCAATTACTGTCCTCACAGATCACAAAAATCTGGAATGTATCCAATCCGCTAAGAGACTGTCAGCCAGACAAGCACGCTGGTCCCTATTTTTCTCAAGGTTTAATTTTTTTATTTCATACCGCCCTGGTTCCAGAAATGGCAAGGCGGATTCCTTGTCTAGGATAGCCGACCCCCTCCATACTACAGTAACCAAGGCCACCATCTTGCCGGAGAGCAGATTTTTAGGAGTTACCTTTCCTTCTGATCTAATGTCTCGCATTAAAAAGGGCTACTCTAAAGATCCAGTTTTTCGTGATCCTCCTCGTGATCTTCATATGACCATGCTTAATGGGTTTTGGATTTTTCAACAACGTCTGTTTGTTCCAGAATCAGTGCGACTGGACGTTTTACGCCTCTACCATGACTCTAAACCAGCAGGTCATCCAGGAATCCGAAAGACACAAGAACTACTTACCCGATCCTTTTGGTGGCCTAAATATTATGAGGATGTTAAGAAGTATGTGTCCTCTTGTGATGTATGTGCCAGACATAAGACTCCTCGCTCATCCCCTGTTGGCTTGCTTCAGCCTCTTCCGATTCCTCATCGTCCCTGGGGATCTATATCCATGGACTTTATTGTGGAACTGCCTCCCTCTAAGGAACACACTACTATTCTTGTTGTTGTGGACCGGTTAACCAAGATGAGTCATTTCATACCAGCTCGTGGTCTCCATTCAGCTAAACAGACTGCTGACCTTGTTATTCGGGAAATATTTCGCTTGCATGGAGTGCCTGATGAAGTAATTTCTGACAGGGGAGTGCAGTTTACATCTCATTTTTGGAAATATTTTTGTTCTATTCTAGGTATTAATGTAAATCTGTCTTCAGCTTTTCATCCACAAAGTAATGGACAGACTGAGCGAACCAACCAGACTTTAGAACAATATTTGCGGTGCTATATTAGTTACCTGCAGGATGACTGGCTGGATTTTCTACCCACGGCGGAGTTTGCCTATAACAATGCCCAACACTGCTCCATTTCTCTGAGCCCATTTTTTGCCAATTATGGTTACCATCCAACCTTTCTAGTGAGTCTCCCAATTACTACTCCCATTCCTGCAGTCACTGACCGGCTAACCGCCTTACGAGATTCCCAAGAACTGTTGAAGGAGACTCTTTCGGAGGCTCAGGAATGTTACAAAAGAGCTGCTGATAGGCACAGAAAGGAGGCCCCAGTTTATCATGTTGGTGACAAGGTTTGGCTGTCAACAAAGAATCTTAAGCTTAGGATTCCTTCTCATAAATTGGGTCAAAAGTTCATGGGACCTTTTAAGATAATCGCTCAGATCAATGCAGTCACCTTCCGTCTGCAACTTCCGGATTCCATGAAAATACATCCGGTATACTGCTTAAACCTTTTCATGAAAATACTTTCCCTGGTCGAGCCTTGCCTGCCCCACCACCAGTCCTCGTGGATGGTGAAGATGAATACGAGGTGGAAAAAATTCTTGACTCCAGGATCTTCCACAACAAGCTTCAATACTTGGTTCATTGGAAAGGCTATGGTGAGGAGGATAGATCGCAGGAACCAGTAGACAATATTCATGCTCCTGATCTTCTTCAGTCTTTCCATGCACAGTACCCTGCTAAACCAGGAAATAGGGCATCCAGAGGCTGCGCCTGTAGACGTGGAGGTAATGTGAGGAACTGACTCTGCTGGGTTTCGAACCCTGGTTTACATGGTGCTAAACCTTTTCCTTACCAGTACACCAGCCTGCCTTTTGCAAATTTTCCTGAGATCGGATACTATTGCTTGTAGAGTCAAGGTAATCAGTGACAACTCACTTCAGCTGTGTCTGGTCAGGTGTCTGGTTCTTGGCCTATAAAAGCCACTTCCTGTCTCTGTACCTTTGCCAGATTATTGTGGTTCCTGTACTCTCTAATCCAGCGTGTTCCTGTTTCTCCTTCCTGTTGCTGAATTTGGACTGTTTTTGACTTTGCTGCTTCTCCTTCCCACTGACCTCGGCTTGCCTCACTACGATTATCATCTTTCTGTTCCAGTCTCCCATCTCTGCTTAAGACCAGAAGGCCACTCAAGGCTCAGGGGCTCAACCACCTGGGTAAAGAGTGGCTACCTCTGGCAGAAAACATTGCTGATCTGGCTACTGGACTCCAAAACTTTGTAACATCAATATCATTACACCCCCTGTTCTGTCTGTCTCTCCCCCCTAACCCCTGTTCTGTCTGTCTCTCCCCCCTAACCCCTGTTCTGTCTGTCTCTCTCTCCCCTCCCCCTGTTCTGTCTGTCTCTCTCTCCCCTCCCCCTGTTCTGTCTGTCTCTTTCTCCCCTCGCCCCTGTTCTGTCTGTCTCTCTCTCCCCTCGCCCCTGTTTTGTCTGTCTGTCTCTCCACTCCCCCTGTTCTGTCTGTCTCTCTCCCCCCTAACCCCTGTTCTGTCTGTCTGTCTCTCCCCCCTAACCCCTGTTCTGTCTCTCTCCCCCCCTCCCTTACCTTTGCCTGAAAAGGTGGATCCAGGGAGGGGGCGGAGCTAACCGGCACAGCGGTGTAGCTCCGCCCCCACCCCGGGAAGCAGAGCAGAGTCTGCATTACGGGGAGCCATGGGCAGCAAGACAAAGTGCTGCTCAGCTCCCCATGCTTAATGCAAGCATGGGGAGCCGAGCAGCACTATCTCATGCTGCCCGGGGCTCCCCGTGAAGCTGATGCTGCTCTGCTTCCCGGGGTGGGGGCGGAGCTACACCGCTGTGCCTGCAAAGCAGAGGGCTGGTGAGGGGGGATCTTTTGATCTCCCCCAGCCAGTGCCTCTACCGGCTTTTTTTTTTTTAACTTTTTTTTTTTCTTTTTTACCGGGTGGGCGGGCGCCCCCTGGGGTGTTGCGCCCTGTGCGCTCGCACAGGTCGCACACCCCTAAGGCCGGCCCTGATGGTATCCCTCTGGAACTTGGATAATTTACTTGGATAAATCGAGTGTCTCTGTACGATGTTTATCCAGTTTGCTTTTAATCTCATTAATATCTGACTTTAATTCAACCAGATCTTCCTGAATCCCTTCAACAGTCAAGGGCATCAAATCAAGGCTACACTTGTTTAAAACTTTCATTCAATTGTCACATCATTTTTCTTTAGTCTGACAAAAGGTAGGCCTGATATTCAAGCGCAGACCACGAGGTATGCGCTTAGCCATGAGATATTCTACAAGTGTCTCAATGTGTAGCTGTTAATTAATCTCTTGCCTCTGAAGATACTTAATCCTCTTAAATAACAATGTAGAGTCTGACACAAATGCTTGTGAACTACTACCACTGTCAGTTATAATGGAATCCACCTCAGCTGTAATATAAAAAAATTAAAATTAATTTTTTGGGGGGGAAATAACAGAGGTTTTTATTTTAAAAATGACATTATTCCTTTAACACCAAACCTTCTCACTGTGTATAATGAGAATGATTAAAAAGTCTTGCAAGCTTTTGAAATAATGTCCCTCTTTCAATTCTCATGAAGAACTCCATTGATGTCTGAATTTGCTCTTAATCATCACTTATGCATTAGATAGACCCCCTCTACCAACTATGTTAGGTGTTTATGTTCTTTCCTTTCTCGCACTTAGTCCCACTGTTTACCCTGTCAATACAAAAATAAAGAATATCAAGATACTCTGCCTAGAGTACTCATACCCCATCATGGAGACATCACATGCCCCCCCCTCCTCTCCCCCGCAGGGCACCCCCAGATTGAGAAGCACTAGTCTAGGCTAAGCTGTACTTTGAAATCTAAACTGAGAGCCAACTTTTTGTAAAAATGATGCTTTACCCTCGCTTTTTTCCTGAAAGCTGCAGAAAATAAATAGTTAAGATAAACCCACTTTGAGACCCAGATTTCCTCTGAAAGCTTTTATGCAATGTCCTTTCATAACTGCGTGTCCAGGAGAAAGACAGGACAATTAAAATATAATTCTGTTTATATATCAGGAGGTCAGGGCTCTGTTTAATTATGAGATGTAATGTACTCAATGACAGTTGATTCGTAAAGATCACTTGTGTCTCATGCTGAGGAATATACAGTCAGTACATCATCGCCTGAAGGCAACAACTTAAGAAAAGTGACATACATATTCCAAGCATCTTTTCTTAGATAAATAATAAAACATTGATTTGTGGTGTGACATGCATTTTTTTTATATTTATTTTAAGCTGACTTAACAAAAAAAAAAGTTTGTAAGGATTAGTGGACCTTCTTACATATTTATTAAAACATATTTGTTGCATCAGCCTCTGTAAAATAATAAATGTCCGTTATTTTTTGCATCGTCAAAAATCCATAAAAAAACTTAAGTATTTCTATTACACTCTCAATCCGGTCTCTGATCACGTTAAGGAGATGCAGGCCTTCAGTTTCTCTTCTCACAGCACTATTGTCTAGCTCAATTACCATTTCCTCCTGTCTAATCTCAGCTTCTTTTCCAAATTGTGTCTGTGTATGGGCTGCCTTTAAAATAGCACAATTGCAGCATTTTTGAGTGATTCACACTATTTTTGGCTTTCCTGGAATCTTTACGAGTGAAAGCTTCACAAGTGAATGCTATCCAGGAAAGCAAACAAAAAAATTAATGCCAGGACTACCCATGGGTGGTCTTAAAGTGACAGGCCAGTGGCAATTGTCACTGACCTGTCAATCACACCCCCTCACTCTATGCAAATAGGGTGAGGGGTGTTTCAGCCTCTGTCTTAGCCTGCAGTAGCTGAGACAGACTGTCAAAGTCATTCGGTTTATAGACTTTCGGTTTAAAGAATAGCCAATAGCATTACATGTATTCTATCAGCCGAAAATCTATAAACCGAAAGACATTCGGTTTATAGACTTTCGGTTTATAGAATATATGTAATGCTATTGCTATTCTATAAACCGGAATAGAGTCCCCATTCATACGAATAGGTCAATTGACCTATTCATATGAATGGGGACTCTATTTTGGTTTATAGAATAGCCAATAGCATTACATGTATTCTATAAACCGAAAGTCTATAAACCGAATGTCGTTCGGTTTATAGACTTTCGGCTTATAGAATACAAGTAATACTATTGGCTTTCTATAAACCGAACTAGAGTCCCCATTCATAAGAATTTCTTATGAATGGGGACTCTAGTTCGGTTTATAGATAGCCAATAGCATTACATGTATTCTATAAGCCGAAAGTCTATAAACCGAACGACGTTCGGTTTATAGACTTTCGGCTTATAGAACACATGTCATTCTATGCTATTCTATAAACCGAACGTCTGAGAGTCAAATAGAACCGTCAAATACTGTGCTTACAGCGCACTTTGAAAAATTCTAATAGTTTTGGGTGCTAAATAGTACAGTATTTTTAATTTGTATGTATTTTATGTTTTTTGAAGTTATTTCCCTATCCATATTTGTTTGCAGGGCACTTGTCCTACTCTTATCCACATTTTAATTCCTTTTGCAGCACTCTAGCTATTTCCATGACTTTTTTAGAGGCATTTTAGTGGCCAAAAGTCCGTGTCCCCATTGACTTCAATGGGGTTCGGGGTCAAGTTCAGAGTCAAGTTCGAGCACGGACCCAGGCTTTTTTCTGAAGTTCGGTCGAACCTCTCGAACCCGAACATCCAGGTGTCTGCTCAACTCTAATCACAAACCTTTGTTAAATTTGGGATGAGAGATGGGGAAAGTTGATCCTGGTTGCCTTAACAGGCAGACCAGGTTCAACCACATTTTTATGCATTTATTAATGTGATCACTGTGAAAATTAATCACATTTATCACATGCAATAAATGCAAAAAACACAGTAAATGACAATAAGTGCTGTATGATCACTGAGTGTCAAAATCTTCCCTCTGTCTCACTGACACATGTTTATCTTGTGTGAAAGAGAGAGCGTGAGAGGAGTGAAGTATACTGTATTCCAGAAAAAAAAATTTTTTACACTCTTTACCAAATTGTATACATTACACAAAGGGTTAATAAAAATGGTCTCAAAAGAAAGCCTTATCTGTACTTAAAAAACAATAAATTATATGTGGGGATTCATTTAAAATGCAAGCATGCACTTCTATTTAAATGCACATATAGCTCGAGTAGCGAAAAAGCTATTGTCCAAAACGGACATCAAAACAATCAAAACCATTGTCCTGATAGGGTTAAAGATGTATTTCCTTCTAAAAAGAACAAGAAGACAAAAAGACAAAAAAACTAAATGTACCATTTGCAGCACATAAGAAAACATCAAATAGGAAGGAAATTAATATACGTAGTCTAGCATATGAAAGAAAGCAGCACATATCTTAATATCATTTCATATTAATGCTAGGGCTTTGTGCATCAAGGTATGAGAGGGGAAGTACGTTTTGAATAGCACATGATAAATCAAGTGTTTTCATTAACAAAGTAATAAATGCTTATAATATAATGTAAAATTAGTATGCCAATATGTTTTTATTACACTGCAAAATGCTGAAGATGTTATTATATTACCACACTAGCTTTATAGCATTGCAGTTACAGGACACTCTCTAATATATTGATTTCTCAGATCAACCGATTTTTAATAGCAGAGCTGCCCTCTTGTGTCTATCATTTGTGTCCAGATTTCTTCACAATATCACTGGATCATTATTTCTTTTTTCATCTCGTTCAGTTTCATCCAATATAACGAGTTCTATTTTTAACAGACTCCTTTTTTTGATAGCTATAAATTCTAGTATATTGATGTTTAAATAATTTTTTGAATTTATATATATTATTTCAATATAAAACATACATATCCTAGGAATTACAGTTTATTGTGTGCTATGTCTATTCTGAGACATTTATCAATAGTGAGTGTTTCCATTTAATACATTAAATATGAACAATAATAGCTTCTGCTTTGCTTATAATAAGAAAGTTTCAGAAACAATATAATTAATCTATGAGTTACTTTGACTTGCTGCCTCTGTATTTGCAAACAATATTTTGCTCGGCGAGATTCACAAATGTTTAAATTTATAATGTCAGTAAATTAAATATATGTGTTCTAAAGGATAATAAATATTAAGCATAGTGCTGATTGCAGTTGCTTTATTGTATAGTATTAAGGGCCAGGGCTTTAGAGAAAAAGCTGTGAGTGAAGGAGATTAATAGTTATAGTAAAAAGTCAAACATTAAATTGATTAGATATTTTTCTACACTGAGACTTCAGATTATCATTGCGTTCTTAAAATAAAATGATTTTAAGTCATCTATTTACCTAATGTGGTTTAACCATTTAATATTCTGCAGCATCATGATCTATCTATCTATCTATCTATCTATCTATCTATCTATCTATCTATCTAATCGCTCTCTCTCTCTCTCTGTCTGTCTGCCCGTCTGTCTGTCTGTCTGCCCGTCTGTCTGTCTATCTATCTATCTATCTATCTATCTATCTATCTATCTATCTATCTATATAAATGAGAGTTTTGTCTCATTAAATTTACACTCATTTTTTATAACAGGTATGCCTTAATCTTTGACCAGCATTGCCAAGTTATGACTGTGAGTTGTAGCTATTCTTAATATTATATTTAATATCATGCCTTAATCTTGATAAGGAGAAACGTTTTCCTTTGAGGCTATTTTGTTTTCGGAAAAAAACATGTATTTATATATACAACCCAGGAATTGAAGATACAAGCATTGGGCCACTAATTACCTCTTCACATTTCCTTTGTTAAAAATTCATGGATAATATTTTAAATATTTAAATAGAAATGGGACATTGACCAGATAAAATGCTGTCAAAATACCTAATGAGCAATAAAGCAGTTATCAAAAATGTTTTACACTATGACTTTTATTAGAATTTGGTAATCAGTGAAAAATATGTTTTAGTAGTCGATAATCACATACTAAGGTTTACTACATTGTTTCTTTAGCCTGATTTAAGATATGTCCAGCTATGTCCAGTACAAAATTGATTCATTAATGTCATTGAGAAAAGCAATGAAATACTTACCCCTTAGTGACATTAACATTTCTTCAGTGTTTGTGTTTTGCTGTAATTTCTTTCTTTCTCATTTAGTGTACCCACACAAACTATCTATTGATTTTATCATCATAAGAAGGGCTTTCTTTTGATACGATTATTTAGCATATAATTTGATATAAAAAATAATAAAATATGGCAAAAAAATGTTTCATGACTTTTATTTGAGAAATTGTATACTCATCTACAAGAGACAACAAAAACACACTTCTAAATAGTTTCTAATATTTTTCCTGAGTTCAGAAATAGCCCATGTTTTATGTTCTTGTGTTTTTTTATTCATGTTACAGGGCCAGAACTATAAGTAGTGCAAAGCTATTTCAAAATCCGATAGTGACATTGTAACACTGTACTAAATCCATGAATGACCCCCCCACATGTACATATTTTTAAAAACTAGACACCTCAGGGCATTTAACTTGGGGTATTTTGACACTTTTCATGTAGCCATTTCACCACCAAAGTTATGCCAAAGTTTGCAGCAAAAAAATAATTGTGATTTTTCGCACAGATTGCAATTCAGGTAAACATTTTCTGAAAATGTGAAGGGGTATTGCCAAATAACACCCAAATATGTGTTCAGCAACATCTCCCAAGTACAGTGATACCATCCATGTATAGGTTTGTTGGGTTGTTTGGGGGTAAAAGGCAACATTTGTGAGGCGTGCATCTCAGTGTTTCAACTTGGAACTTTGACCAATTGATCATGTAGTCAACCTGCGTCCATGTCCCATTTGGGACATTTTTGAACCCAGACAGTGTATTTACCCCATAAAATCATATATTTTTGGAAAATAGACATCCTAAGGTATTTCAAATGGTGGTATTTTAATAATGTATATGTACTCATTCTACCACAAGCCTTTGTCAAATTTTGTGGGAGTAAGTTTTTGGAGTTTTGTTTCCACACACATTGTAATTCAGGCATGAATTCACAGATTCTGGTATATGTCACTTCCAAACAACACCCCAATATGTGTTTAGCAACATCTCCCAAGTACAGCGATACATGTATAGGTTTGTTGGGTTGTTTGGGGGTAAAAGGCAACATTTGTGAGGTGCGCATCTCAGTGTTCCAACTTGCGTCCATGTCCTATATCAGATATATCTTTGAAGCTGGCCAATGTAATTTACCCCCACCAAACCATATATATTTTAAAAGTAATACATTAGAGTACAAATAAATTAATCTATAAAATAGTGCAGACAGAAAAAATTAGTGTTGCTGTGCAAGATTACTTATACAGTGATCAATGGCAGGGAAGGGGTTAATACACAGGGAACTGCTTTCATAAAACCTGACAATTTTATAAAATGTTATTTTAACACTAATACTGATTTGATTCTTTCCCTCAAAAAAAAGTAAGTGAGGAGAGGGAGGCAGATCCAAATTGGTCACACCAATATTCACAAATATTGATCTGATCAGACGAATGGTGATGCTCATCTGAGCAATCACAAACCACCTTTGCCACTAATTCGTGTTAATGACCGCTACGCCCTCAAACAGTTTTAAAAAAATGAAACAATTTTGTATTTTTATTATTTTATTTTACTTTTACTTGCTTTTACTACTTTGACCTGCCTCTCTCCCTCACAAAAAAAAAAAAGAGGGAGGCAGATCCAAAGTGGTCAGATCAATATTGGTTTAATATTGATCTGACCAGACAGTGGGGGTGCTCATCTGAGCATCCCCACTGCCTGACAGTCTCCCTGGCAGTCACTGATTGCTTCTGTGATGAGGCAATCGTGTGACTGCTTGAAGAGCACAGGAAGCAGCTACTTCCTGCCTCCTGTGCTCTTGCCCCTTGTCACACAGTGGTTCTTTTTTTCAGTGTTGCTGATTGCCTCGACTTGCGAGGCAGGTCAGCAACACTTACAGAGCCATAGGAAGTGATTAAATTTGCTTCCTATGCTCATTTTAAATGCCCGTTGTTTTAAAGGCACTGTGCCTTTAAAACCAGCTTTTCAATCGCTCTGCGGACCGATCGAAATGCCGACGGGTGATTTTTTTAGTATTGCATATACTGAACATATGGAAGCATCGCAGCAATACTGTTTGAACACTGAAAGCGAAAAAAATCGCTTTCAGTGCTCGTTTTGATGCAGGAAGGACTAGATCCGTCCTGTGTCACTAACGCCTCACCACACAGGACGGACTGAGCATGTCCTTTGTCGACAAAGGGCTTATTAACATAGGGCTGGTCAGTGACGTAGCTAGGGGTTTGGGCGCCTGGGGCTGTCCCTGAGTTTGCTGCCCTTACCCAATGCACATTTTTCTTAACCCCTTCCCACTTCTGCAGGAATAATGCTGTTTTTGCTCCTGGCTCCGGTCACAGTGTGATTGCCAGTCAGGAACACACAGCCAGAAACCCGATTAGGGTCCTGACAGGGCATGATGAAGTAATGCTCGACTTTGCGATTTCATGTGTGATGCTGCGGAGGTGTGTTTGAACCTGAAAGTTCAGACACAAAGCGTTTTTTAAAGGTAGCCAGCACTAGCTTTGAGCATCAGCTAAATTTTATATTGTTTTAGGAAAGATTTAGTTGCTTTTAAATGTTAACATAATGCTGGAAGTCAGGGAGAAGATACAGACATGGTAGATGTCAGATGGGTAGATGTGAAGGTGTTGTTAGTCCAGTTAGGTTGCGGCAGTTATATAAATAACTTGTACTTTTAATTTGTTTTTAATGTAGTATCTGGGTTATGCCAAGGGGGCTGACAACTCATGGGCCCCTGGGCAACAGAAAATCATGGGGCACCCTTGTGACCGGCTATGTGCAAGTCACACAGATATAGCAGTCCTGTCCACCTATAGTGCCCGCCCACATGTGCATCCTTATGTTACTGAATTAATTTCTCCACATTATTTTATAAATAAATCTAAGTGAAGAAAATATAGAAAAATAAACATTAAAGAAAGGATACACTTTTTTTGTGTGAAAAGTGCATCTTAACTGAACATTTACAAAAAAAAATATTGTAGTAAAAAAATATAGAAAATAAACTTACGTTAAAGCAAGTGTAATTCAGGACCTTCCAATCTGTCCATGAGACTTTCCAATCTGCCCCTCAGACTTGCCATTCTGCCCCCAGACCTGTTGATGCATCCCTAGACTTGCCATTCTGCCCCTGGACTTGTCATTGCATCCCCAGACTTGACCAATCTGCCACTAAGTCAAAACAAATCTCGATCATCTCAGTTGCTGACGTGTGCTTCGCACATCACCGCAGGTGATTACTCAGGACTTGCCCCTGGCTTGAGCTGATCTGGCCAACCTCTCGGTATAGCCTGGGTGGCAGTGGCATTCCCTCTGGCCAGGGCAGTGTCCGAGTGCCTGACCAGTGTGTCTGCCCTGGGTGAGGTTAGAGGTTATGTACTGAGGCAATCAAGAAAATGCTCCAAAAATAGCACTCTTGCTGTAATTTCTTTGACTATATGTACTAAATGGCTAGCTAGCTTTATTTTATAACTATAACATTGCTAAACAATGTTTTCTAGACACAAGCTGGTGGCTGTAAAGGTTTCAGTCAGTCATATCAATATTAATATCAATATTGCTTAAAATAATGAATTGACTGACCAATCCTGTTTTTGTAGAGTATTAGATCAAATGATGTGAACTTTATGCTTTGCATTTTATCAAAATAGATTTATTTGACTTGTCAAACATGGAGGTATTTCAGTCTGATATAACGGTTACTAGATGTTCCAGTGACGGCATGTTTCATGTTCCTAAGTGTGCATTACATTTTTTTTACCATGTACAAGAAAGGAATAGAAGTGTAATTAATTTGACACTTTCTTTTTCAGGTAGCGATACAACAAATTGCTCTCATTTTCTTAATTGCTAGGCCGTCACTTTAACGCTACTCATGCATAATAGTATCACAAACAAAGTTTATATTACATATTATTATTATTTTTTTCTATAAGCAACTTCATAGGTTTAGGAGAAAATGGTACAGAATGGACAGAGATGTTCTGTATTTTCCTCCCATTTTTTGTGCATCACTGATTGGAATGATTGCTCTAGTCAATTGCAGTGAAAAAAAAAAACTTCTTTTGATGTCAGATTTATATGTGAGTGGAGAACAAAGGCTTTATAATCAATTTTAATAACATATGTACATTTCAATGACTGAAGCAAAGGAGCATTTTTTTTTTCTAGAGAAGAGCTGAGACTGTACTATTCATGCACAACATTCAACTGAAGCCATTTAGAATCTCTATTCAACGCCCACTCTACTAATTATTTCATTTTAATATGCAAAATGTTCCTTAATGTACTGCTGATTAAATTATTAAGGTGCAGGAAGTTTAATCTTTTGTGGCTATAACCAAAAAAATAATAACTTGAAATTGCTAAATCTCAGTTCTAAAATTACATGTTAATATAATCATTTCATAACAACACATATTTAAATAATACAGAATTAATTTATTTTTTTGTTTTCCACTCATTTCTTGAAGCATCTTTTAGAATGTAATTGTTCAACGCTGAGATCCCAGTTATTGCTGTACCAAGTACTGTTATTCTTTTAAATCTATATTTATGTACTTTTTGGAGCTGTCTTAAGCAGTATTATTTTTTTTATTATCAAATGCAACATTTCATATTCAGTGCTTTTACAGCATGTTTATATACTATTGTAATAGGCTATTGAACAGTTCATAGCAGGAGATCAGCATTTTACATGCATTACATTTTTTATTTATTCTGTGCTATCATTTAAAGTTGTTCAGCAACTTGTCCTATTCCCTGCTAAGTACCAGAATTGTTTTCATGTGCAGGATAGCCTTATGTACTTTCTAAACATTTTATTGTTCTTCGATACCACTACTGAATTACCCTATAAGACTTTTGTTATGAGGCTGCTTTAGAAATACATGACCTTTTTCATCCTTTGGCTTCAGTGATAATATATTGCTGGTTATTTCTTTTTTTAATCTATCTACCAGAGGGTTTAACATAGCCAGGAACTAAAATTTTTATTTAAATACTATGCACTTTTAAAATAATATTTAAAGGTGCTCCATCTCCTAAACAATGTAGAGAATAAATATCAAAAATGATTTGTATACTTGTGCTAATTTATGCATTTGCTTGCAGTTCTGCTAATATAAAATATGTTTTAATTGTATCTGGCGTCTCCCTTTTATGAATTCACCTGTGGCTTGATATGCAAATTATCTTTCAATAGGAAGTGTCTAATTTGCATATCAGGCTACATTGTTCTTGTAATTTATGCATTTTCTTTCTGCTAGCAAAAATTATTATATATTAATGTTTTTTTCTACATTAAAAAACAAGGTTTAGGGAATGGAGTACTTTTTAAAGTATGCTATTTGTACCTGGGGTAGTTTTAAACAATTAAATATACCACAATTGTAGTATGTATTCATCTATTCTTTCAGTTGGAATTAAACATTCTTTGATTATTACCTTGAAATTGTTACTAAATTGTTACTATGCTAAATGGGTAGTACAACTGAACTATGCAGACACAATATACCATTAAAGCAATACATATTAATGTAATGCAAATCCTATGTAATGGAATTTATTTTGCTTTGTCAGAAGGATTGTTACTGGATTTGTTTGTACATTGTAATAGACATGCACAGGGCAGAGTTTCTCCTGGGGGCCCAAAGCCGCTGCCCCATGTGCCCCCTGCACGAAACAATTTTACGTAACCGCACCTCCTACTTAACTGCCGACAGATGCTCTCTGCCGTAACTTGTCAGAGCACCGATGTCTTGTGACATCTGGGTGCTCTGACCTCGGGTGATGCTGCAGGAGATGAGTGCACATATCACGCTGGGCTGGCTACGCTGGACCATCCCCATTGCCATCCAAGGTAAAGAAGCAGGGAGGGGGACATAAAGTACCGTATTTATCGGCGTATAACACGCACTTTTTCTCCCTGAAAATAGGGAGAAAATGGTGTGTGCGTGTTATACGCCGAAAAAAAAAAAAATCTGAAACTTACCTCGTTCCTGCTCTGTCCCCCGGTGCTCTGAAGCTGCGTGGCTGTGAGGGAAGCGTTGTGAGCTTCCCTCCAGCCGCGCGGTCAATAAAGTCTGTTTTTTTTTTAAAACAAACTTTATTGACCGCGCGGCTGGAGGGAAGCTCACAACGCTTCCCTCACAGCCACGCAGCTTCAGAGCACCGGGGGACAGAGCAGGAACGAGGTAAGTACTGGGGTCTGGGGAAGGGGGGGGAGGAGGGTGGCATAACGAGCATACTTAGGGGCAATATCCTGGCATATTGGGGGCAATATCCTGCATAGTAAATGGCATATTGGGGCAATATCTGGCATATTAAAATGGCATATTGGGGGCAATATCCTGCATATTAAATGGCACATTGGGGGCAATATCCTGCATATTAAATGGCATATTGGGGGCAATATCTGGCATATTAAAATGGCATATTAGGGGCAATATCCTGCATATTGGGGGCAATATCCTGCATATTACGTGGCATATTGGGGGCAATATCCTGCATATTAAATGGCATATTGGGGGCAATATCTGGCATATTAAAATGGCATATTAGGGGCAATATCCTGCATATTGGGGGCAATATCCTGGCATATTAAATGGCATATTGGGGGCAATATCCTGCATATTAAATGGCATATTGGGGGCAATATCTGGCATATTAAAATGGCATATTAGGGGCAATATCCTGCATATGAAATGGCATATTGGGGGAAATATCCTGCATATTAAATGGCATATTGGGGGCAATATCCTGGCATATTAAAATGGCATATTGGGCTTCAAAGTTCTTAATTTAAGTTCTTAAGTTTTTTTCCCTGAAATTTCCTTCTTAAAGGAACGAGGTAAGTACTGGGGTCTGGGGAAGGGGGGGGAGGAGGGTGGCATAACGAGCATACTTAGGGGCAATATCCTGGCATATTGGGGGCAATATCCTGCATAGTAAATGGCATATTGGGGCAATATCTGGCATATTAAAATGGCATATTGGGGGCAATATCTGGCATATTAAAATGGCATATTAGGGGCAATATCCTGCATATTGGGGGCAATATCCTGGCATATTAAATGGCATATTGGGGGCAATATCCTGCATATTAAAATGGCATATTAGGGGCAATATCCTGCATATTGGGGGCAAAATCCTGCATATTACATGGCATATTGGGGGCAATATCCTGCATATTAAATGGCATATTGGGGGCAATATCTGGCATATTAAAATGGCATATTAGGGGCAATATCCTGCATATTGGGGGCAATATCCTGGCATATTAAATGGCATATTGGGGGCAATATCTGGCATATTAAAATGGCATATTAGGGGCAATATCCTGCATATTAAATGGCATATTGGGGGAAATATCCTGCATAATAAATGGCATATTGGGGGCAATATCCTGGCATATTAAAATGGCATATTGGGCTTCAAAGTTCTTAATTTAAGTTCTTAAGTTTTTTTCCCTGAAATTTCCTTCTTAAAATTAGGTGCGTGTTATACGCCGGCGCGTGTTATACGCCGATAAATACGGTAAACTGTATTATTTTTTCTTTTATAACAAAAATAAAATTACAGTGTGTGTGTGTGTGTGTGTGTGAATGAGACAGGTTGTGTGTGTGAGACATACCTTACAAGAAGGAACTTTGTTTCAGAATCATGCCAACCATCCATGTCACTGCATACATTGGGACAAAATGGAGCAAAGAAAACCCACTCCTTATACAACCAGTGTTCCTGGTGTTTCAGTCAAGCTTTTATGAATCTTTGGAAGGAAGTGGAACACTGGAGTGACTGGATGTACAATATTTCTAAAATCCTGTAAAGTGTTTTACCTCCTTCCACATCGTTCTTTTCACATGCAGTAGGACCTTATTTCAGTTTCTCATTTACTTTATTGTTATTCAATTGTGTATATGCTTCTTTTTTTTGTAGTTTTTTTTTTTTAGTTTTCTTTAGATATAAAAACTCTCCTCTCCTCTTTAAATGCTGGTTTAATATCAATCCACTCATGATTGTTTTGTTCACTGATGGCTTTTCTTTCCAAATGAGATAAATTAAACATATTCAGATATCTTAAGTTTGTCCACATCTGCTGTTACATTTTTTTTTGAATACCACAAGGGGTCCTGATTTTTATGTAGTGGGATAAAAGGGGGATTGCTTTTTTTTTTTGTTTTTGTTTTTTACTTAGTCCTATTAAATGAGTGTTCAGTTTTCACTGGATTTTCTCTAAGGTGTTTGCCAATAAAATAAAATTTAATTTTGTTTTTCTAAAAAAATGTATGGATATCAACAAAGTTATTGAATTTAAGTTCTTGTAGGAGCACATTTTAGAGAAATTCTACATAAGACTGCTCCAGCAGTGGCTACAAACACCAATGGGTACTTCCCTAATGCCCTAAAGAAGCAAGGTGCACAGATATTGGCGTGAGTGCTGGTATGACCCTTTGGTGTGGATGAAACAAATGTTATATATACTTTAAAAGCACAAACAAAAAATGCAATCCAATATACAATCTGTAAAACCTTTACAAAATATGGTCTTCAGTGGGCAGCATCAGATAGAAACCTCCAAACTGGAATATTTGGTAAAGTGGCTGAATTTACCAGCTCTTTAAAGCAGCAACAGTCAGCTCCTAAAATGATGAAAATAGTGGTACACTGTTACAATGTACTTTATACATTTACATCTGATTTATGCCAGTTTCCACCATACATGATGGACTGTCATTCTAAGGCTATACCTCGCCATTATACATATTAAGGAAAAGTTATATGCAATTACTCATTTGCTCATGAAATAGCTCAAAAATAGCTCTAATATTTTCACTTCCCATTACTTTCAATGGGGAAGATTGCAACCGTATTGCCGTATTTGAGTTAGTGTCAAAATAAAAGTCGACCTTCAAAGTCAACCTCCTCGAGCTATTCTCGAATTTTTGTAAATTGACCGACATGTGTAAATTCGAAGGGTCATTACTTCAAGTGAACATTTGTGCCAGATTTTTTCTGTTGTGTGATAAATACTGTATTGTCTACCTCAAAAGTTGGATTTTTTTTTAGAATTATTATTTCTCTAGTGAGAGAGAGGGGAAGATTTTTGACAGTCAGTGTTCACACAACACTGATTGTCATTTACTGTATTGTTTTGCATTTATTGCATGTGATCAATGTCATTGATTTTCACAGTGATCACACCAATATGTACGGGCATTGTCGTTGCAACATACTTTCTGTCTCAGTCTGGTTCCTGGTCCCTAGCAGACATACTTGAATACAAGATAATGCACCCTTCTTAGTTAATAGTTTGTTACTGTTATTATCTTCATCATATTTGACAGTAGCTTTTAGCTCACTATCCTTCAAGATATACATTGCTGGTACATACACATCAATATACACAAATATCATAACCCTATAACATTTTTAACAAGGGCATATAACTTTTCTCTGAAGTATCTGAAATGAAATCATCAGGAATAATAGTTGACGGATCAAATGAAAACAAAATACAACCTAACGCTTAAGAATTGATGGAGACGCACACTTGTTAATCTGAAATATATTTATCCACACCAACCTGATTTTACGATATCATAAACACAATTTATTTTTATGTGCATGGAAAATGGGATTTTCTGAAATTTACTCTAACAAACCAAAGAGCTTTATATCTTGAAGCATGAGAAAAAAAGTGTAATTTATTAAAACTAAGTCTTCCAGTGTAGTGAAGTGTAAATATATATGTTGTTCAACGTATTTGCATTTCCTGGAATAGCCAACAGAAAGCAACATTTGAATAGTAAAATCCCTAATTACAGCCAGCATAAAATAAATACTACTTAAAATAAGTTTTCTGATTGAGTTACATTTTTAAAAAATAGACCTGTATCACCATAATGCCTATTTACAAGTTGGTTTAGAAAAAAAAAATAATTTGTCATATATTTTCTTATGTGTAACTGTTGGGCACTTACCCTGGATCATGGGTCAACCACACTGTCCTGGTTCTCTAGACCCTGACTTCTTGGTCTTGTGTTGTCTGCATTACTGGGATATTTATAGAATATTGTCTGGTTTCCTAAACACTCTCTGAAGGTGTAGTAACATAACAGAGAAGACTTTTGCTATGTCACATATGAGTCTTTTCACAAAAATGTGTCTTTGGAGGACGACTTTCATTTTGACACTAAGTCAAATTCGGCACCCGAGTTTTATTTAGAAAAAAACCCCAGGTTCGAATCTTTCCCATTGAAAGTAAAGAGAAGCAATATGATCAAAGCTATTTTTGAGACTAAGTCAAACTTGGATGCCATATTTGACTCCCATTCCATTCCATGGGGAAGATTTGAATACGGATTTTTTTTCTAAGTCAAACATGGATGCTGAATTAGACTTAGTCTCAAAAATACCTTTGATCATATTGACTCTCTTTACTTTCAATGGGGAACATTCGAACCTGGATTTTTTTTCAAAGTCAAACACGGGTGCTGAATTTGCAGAGTCTCAAAAAGAAAGTCGACCTCCAAAGTAGAATTTTAGGGAAAAGTCTTAATAAAGGCAGGTTTCACTCCCTTTCTCTATTTAAGCCCCTGTGTGCTCCCCATTCATTGCCCATTTTATGAGTTAGTACCTGGTACTACTAGTCTTTAGTTTCATGATCCAGCTATCCTTTTTGACAAATCCTACCTGCTTTCGGACATCATTCTTAGGACCATTTGGACCTTGTTTTATGGTTGTGATTTTGTACTTCATCCCCAGCTTATAGGTGGCTTGTTCCATTCTTCTGTATCCATAGGATCTTCACAAATAATTGCAGTAACTAATACATTTTAAATCTCCATGCCCATGTTTATAGTAAAAATGTCCAGTTTTGCAGCTGATATTTATGGGTTACTGCTAGATTCTTGTGATTGCTTATATTATTAAATGAATGACTGCTTGCACAGCTGCTACACTCCAATGCACTTTGGTAGGTTCACTTAGGCCTCACTTTCCTTGATTTATTATGTCCAGGAGTAACAATTTAACCTGTTAGTTTGCCCATGGTAATTGCTGATATGTCCATTACTGTCAGGGAATTTGGCAGCTACTACTATATTTGTTCACATCAGCAGATGCTGTCCAATATCTTTAGGAAATTGTAGCTGTTTGCATTTTCTAGAACATGTAAGTCACTGATCAGACTCAATAATGTTTACACATACTTCACTTGCTGTAAGATCATTCCTGCTGGTTTTTTTTTAACAGCATTTCCAATTATTAAAAGCCCATAAAAAACACTTAAAGAGGCTCTGTCACCTAAACATTGTTTATACTGTGAATGTAAAGCATACATTAAAAAAAATAAAATCTAGTATATTGGCAAAATGGGAAGCAAATGAAAAATGTAAGAGAAAAATGTGTTTTAAAAGTGTATGTGGTGTCTAATGGTAATGACATCACTGTTTTGATTGATATGCAAATTAACTGTTTTTAAATGTTGATTTTGCATATCAAGCCACATGGAGGCATCTGCAAGAGGAGACATCTTTAAAACACATTTTCCTCTTAAATCATGCACTGTTTACACAATGTATAGATGTTTGATTCCACATTGACATTATAAACAATTTTGAAAGTGCCGCTTTTCAAAAATGTCCATATTGCACTAATAAACTGATTTCACTTCAGCAGCATCCAAAGTGGAGACAGCAAATATGTCTAATCATTGTTAGTTTCAGTTTTTGGACTTTATTCGCTGAATTGTAGAATTTTTCCTGCTCGGCTACTTTGGCCTTAAGTTTGAAATTCCCTTGTCAATTCCATGCAATTTCTTCTTTCACGAATAAAGCCCAAAATGAAAAACTGTTTTTTTTTTAAAATTGCTTGTTAAATGTCCTTATAGCCATAGTTACAATGTATCACTAAGCATTTAACACATTTAAAAATGTTTAGTATGCGTGTTTGTGTTCAGTGTGATTAGCTCCAGGAACTAAGAAACAGAGATACGATCAGGGCCTATACAGATCCTAAGGGTCTCAGCAGGATAATTGCCAGTTCCGGCAAGATCACTGGTGAAATCACAAGGGAGTGCCTGAACCCATATGTTCGGGCACAGAGTGATCTAGCTATAAATGTAAGCAGCGCTCACTCTGACCATTGGTTACATTTAGCTGATCAGTGTGAGGTCACACTGTGCTGTTTGCAGGGTTTGCTATGCCAATACACATGGTCATGGGCCAAGTTTTTGAGACATTGTTATGCAGCAACGAGTTACAATTTCAGTATTTAATTTTTAATACACTATTATAGTTGGGTGTTTGGTACACCTGGTAACACCTTTTATTCCTTATATAAAATAAATAATGCCATTTTTTCACAAAAAAGATAAAACATAAAGTATTAGACCTAAATGCGGAAATAATGCTCTAGTAAAGAAAAAAAAGTAAAATAAAACAATTTTCAAGAGATTAATGTAGCAATTTCAAAGGAGAGTAATATAATGTAACTAGTTTCCAGCCAGCCTGCTTCTATTTTTTCCCCCAACCATTATTTGATTTGAGGCAGATATGTATTGTTAAGTGAGAAAGCTGTACCTCCTACCGAGACTGCAAGTAAACAAGATGATTGATAAATTGTAACGTTCACAGTGTCACTGAGTGATATAATCATACCTTTTCTAAACATTTAGTGGAGAGACAGCAATCCAGCTGGTTTTAACCAGGTTTCATCCAGAACTGTGAACTGAAGCTGATTTGTCTTGCTGCTTTCTAAGTGTTGTACCAGTCAACATTTTAGGTGCCTCTTAGCGCAAGTAATCATCATAATAAGCAGTCAGAACACAGATATCAAAGGTGGAAAACACAATAACTATAATAACAATATCAATGAAAGTGAAAAGGGGATATGATTGAGAAAGCAATTATTGTTAGAATGGAGTACAATGTGTTATGTGACATTTGAAAATACCAATAACTACATCCTTATTTGTGTAATGGTAGAGTTGTTTAAATGAGTATTTGGCATGAAGACTCTGATTTTACACAAGCATCTAATCTTTTAAAGTATTCTTTTTTTAAATTAATTTACTGAGTTCACTTTTATGGGAAAATTAAACAAAGACACATTTTTCTAAATACCTAAAATAACCACTACAGTTTGTGTGTAACTATGGCTGTGTGTCTGTCTGTCTGTCTACCGCTCCTCCTCTGTCTATCTATCTGTCTGTTTGTCTGTCTATCTATCTATCTCTACATATTTATCAAGTATCTAATGTCCATATTTCACATTTATTTGTTGCATACAGAGGAAACCAGCCCAATGTCTTGGCTAAACACCTGCTGTCTTCGAGCATTTGATTTATGTGCCATTAGGGCCTTGTAGCAGGATTCTTGTCAGAATTTGTGTTAGAAAAACCAAACTGCTTTTGATGGCATGCAAGAGACATCCACTCCTGGATGTGTGTTGTTACAATAAAGCATATATAACCATTTTTAACACAGATTTGCACTGTATACTTTCTTTCTTTCCTCTCTCATATGTCCACCCAAGTCTCTGCAAAGACAGCAAGTACTTGAGTTCTACATATACTACTAGAGCAGTAGGATCTCTATTGTTTATTTTCAACAGAATGGGTAAACAAGTTGGGTGAGATATGGAAAGTCTTACAAGCTGGGTCAAACATGAGAATGGTATGTCAAACAGGCCAAGTCAAAACAGGATGCAATCAGGGCTGCTTTAACCAGTGGGCAAAGTGGGCACTTGCCCAGGGCCCTCTGGTTAAGGGGGCCCCCGCTGGCCCAATGTAAGGCAAATTGCATGTGGCCTATTAATGGGCAAAATAATACTGGCATATTATTAGGCAAATTAGCTGTGGCTTATTAATGGGCAAAATAATACTGGTATAATATTGTGCAAATTGGATGTGGCTTATTAATGGGCAAAATAATACTGGCATATTAGTTGGCAAATTTGCTGTGGCTTATTAATGGGCAAAATAATACTGGCATATTATTGGGCAAATTGGCTGTGGCTTATTAATAGGCAAAATACTGTATTTGCTCGAATATAAGACAAGGTTTTTTTCCAAACAAATGCTCTGAAAAAGACCCCTCATCTTATATTCGAGGTTGTCCTATAGTCTGACCTCAAATTGAGGTCTGACTATAAGACTGGGATTCAGGTCCCCCGCAGAGCTGCAGGGGACCTGGATCCCCCTCTCAAGCAATGCACGCAGACATCCTCCGCTGCTGGCCGGCACGTCTGTCAGGACTTCTATGACTGAAGCCGGGAGGCCATGTGACCTTGCGGCTTCATCATAGAAGTCCCGGCGGAAGTGCCAGGCAGCAGCGGAGGATGTCTGCGCATATTGTGCAGAGATCCTCCGGCTCCCCCCTCTACCCTCCAGGGAGATTAAGGGCAGCCGGTCATCCTCTATGCTGCCCGACACTTCCGTCTATTATGACGGACAACTGTCTGCCATAATAGATAGAAGTGTCGGGCAGCATGGAGGATGTCTGCACGTATCATGCAGACATCCCCTTGCTGCCCTCACTAGCCACCAGGGAGAGAGGCAACATTGGGGGAGAGAAGGATAGCCACCAGGGAGAGAGGCAACATTGGGAGAGAAAAGGATAGAAAAAGGCAAGGGAGGGGGGAGAGAAGGAGAAAAAGAGGCAAGGGAGGGGGGGGGGGAGAGAGAGGCAAGGGATGGGAGAGTGAGAGGGACGGGAGTAGGAAGAGAGAGGCAAGGGAGGGGGAGAGAGAGGCACAGT
Source organism: Pelodytes ibericus (assembly GCA_036172795.1). Taxonomy (NCBI): domain Eukaryota; kingdom Metazoa; phylum Chordata; class Amphibia; order Anura; family Pelodytidae; genus Pelodytes; species Pelodytes ibericus. The sequence continues at coordinate 75,234,052 of CM069861.1, read as the reverse complement.
TGGGGGGAGGGAGGGGGAGAGAGCCAGCATAGGGGGAGAGCCAGAATTGGGCAAGTCTGGGGGGAAGGGGCAGCATTGGCAAGGAAGAAAATAAAAACACGAAATGCATTTTTTATATCATAATTTTTATTAAATATGAAAAAGCAATTTACATGTGAATATGTACAAGTTAAACTTTTTCCTATAGGGCAGTCTTATATTCAGGCTTTTAGTTTTTTCCCCTAAAGGAATATTCAAAGTTTGGGGGGTCGTCATATAATCAGGGTCATCTTATATTCGAGTAAAAACTGTAATACTGGCATATTATTGGGCAAATTAGCTGTGGCTTATTAATGGGCAAAATAATACTGGCATATTATTGGGCAAATTGGCTGTTGCATATTGATGGCAAAATAATACTGGCATATTATTGGGCAAATTGGCTGTGGCTTATTAATGGCAAAATAATACTGGCATATTAATGGGCAAATTGGCTGTAGCATATAAATGGCAAAATAATACTGTCATATTAATGGGCAAGCTGTGGCATATTTAATAGGCAACCTGACGGTTGCATATGTTAATGACAACGTGACTGTGGATTGGCACCTGACAGTGGCTTATTTTAATTGGCAAAGTGATGCTGTGGCATGTTCTGTGGGGCAAAATAACATGTACTATTGGGGAAAGTGACACTGTTGCTTGCTGTGCAGGGGCAGTTCTGTGGGACAAAATTACACGGTGGCATGGCAAGTGCTGTGGTTACTGTATGGTGTTGTGTTAAGTCCTTTAGGTACAATGTGGGTGCAGAAAAAAGGAATAAAAACAAGAAATGCAATTTTTCAATCACATTTTTATTACATATACAAATAGTTGAATGTGATATGAAAATATTTGCATTTAATAATAAAAAAAGTTTACATTTACATACAGTAGGGAGGGCCCACTGCTAAAGACTTTGCCCAGGGCACAGTTGGATCTTAAAGCAGCCCTGGATGCAATAGCAGAATAGAAACAATATCAGTCTGCAGTCTTAAGAAAACTCTGGCTTTTTGAATTAGGCATTGAGCACTCTGTGTCTGCGATATCACTGACAAGTATAATGCTTACCAGCATGTACATGAGACAGCACCCATTGATGCAGGTACCAGAGTGGGGAGAGTGAGGTCGCAGTCCAATTCAGTCAGAAGTATGGCAGGTTAGCATGTGGACCTCTAAAGAGGTAACAGGAATATGGACACAAAACAAAGCTTAAATATATCAATAATAAATATACGAAACCTCAGCAGTGTTAAATAAATGAATATTGGTATTCAAGTTCAGTTAAAAGTGTATAATGTCAGGTAAACCATATGCTTTATAATCCCTCGTGGTACTTAAGGTACTGAATGCAGAATATGGGACACATTTATAGATGACCTCTTGCATTGCAATCAATCAATTAAATATTGGCCTAATAAATGTTCTGTTACACATCAGGCTCTATCATTTTCTCCTCCCAAGACAATGCTATTTCTTTGGAAGGAAATTAAACATTTACTCCTTCTCTTGTTTTAACCAGCATTGTGTTGGAAATACAGCTCTGTTGATTATACATCACTTTGATGGACCATCTTTTAGAAAAGTAATTAAACTGGAAGAGATTATTCTGTGTTGCTTAGAGATCCATGATGCCTGCTTAATCCTCTAGAGTTAGACAATAAAAACAACCTTAAGTTCAATTAATATCTATCAAGTGGTTGTGGCTATCCATTTAGATTGAACTGTGTTAGACAAGCTGAGATCATACATTGTTTTTCACATTATAGCCTTCCTGACCTCAGATGAATCATGAGATTTTTTTTCTTCAGTCGGAAAAAACTAAAAATAGTGCATGCATGAATAAGTTAATAATGGAGAAGAGTAACACATACTAAATAAAAAATCTAATTCTACATTTAAAAAACACTATTTATGATGAGTGTGGTCTGGTAGCTATCACTCATTGCAACTTTGTCCTACTTTATTGATTGCATGTGAATAAAATTAAGAATATATCTCTACACTAACAGTGAGAGACCATTGGACTAGTTATACCCCTGATAGGCGCAAGCAGTAATCAGGAGCAGACACCAACACTGTTCATAGTGGACCTTTAATGGAATTCGTAATGTAAAATGTAATGTTGTTCTATGGCCTTTCACAGACCTCACCAAGTTTTCCTTGTATGGATACCTTGTCTATCTGTGGCGGTAGTAGCTTGCTCTGATTGACTGAGCTTGTACTGACACTGTCAGAGCACACCAGCATATCAATATGCACTGTCTCAGTTGACCAGGTGTAGCTGGTGTAGAGGTAACATAGTAACATACTAATTTAGGTTGAAAAAAGACACAAGTCCATCAAGTTCAACGGTTCTACCTATCATTCCATCTTTTGATCCAAAAGAAGGCAAAAACCCCTAAGGAAGCTATTTCGAATTTTGCCTCCCAAGCGGAAAGATTCCTTCTTGACTCCAAAGGGCAATCAGATTTCTCCTTGGATCAATAAGCTCTATTATTAATGCATATTCTATTATTAATAGCCCTGTATGTCCAGACCATTTTTAAATGCATCTATTGTAGTTGATAGCACTACTTCTTTTGTCAGTGAGTTCCATAACTTTATTGTCCTTACCATAAAGAATCTCTTCCTTTGCTGTCTATGAAATCTTTTCTCTTCCAGTCTCAGGGGGTGACCTCCTGTTCTTTGTACATTTCTGCTAATAAAAAGGTCACTGGAGAGCTCTTTATATTAGCCCTGCACATATTTATATAATGTTATCATTTCCCCACTGAGACGCCTTTTTTCTAACGTACATAAATGCAATTTTTTAAGTCTCTCTTCGTAACTTAGATCCTCCAATCCCCTTATAAATTTTGTAGCTCTCCTTTGCACTTTTCTAGTTCTGGTGCCCAGACTTGTACTCTATATTCAAGGTGAGGTCTTACCATTGATTTGTAAAGAGGCAAGATGATATCCTCTTACCGTGAATCTATACCTCGTTTTATACATGCCAATATCTTATTGGACCTTGCAGCAGCTGACTGGCATTGGGCACTGTTGCCAAGTTTGTTATCCACAATTATTCCTAAATCCTTTTCATGAGTAGTTTTTCCCAGGAAAATACCATTTAACCCCTTAGTGACAAGACATTTTCACCTTGACTTTCCCTTGCTGACAATGGCTGTTTTGACATCTCTAGGGTGTTTGTGTTTAGCTGTCATTTTTTTCTTTCTCACATACAGTACCCACACAAATTATATGTTGTTTTTATCGTCATAAGAAGGGCTTTTCATTAGATACCATTATATGTTCATCATATCTTATAATTTACTACAAAACAAATCATAAAATATGATGAAAAATAAAAAAAAACACACTTTTTCTAACTTTGACCTAAAATATAATTTACACAAATAAAATCATTAAAAAAGACCCAGTCTAAATAGTTTCTAAATGTTCTCCCGAGTTCAAAAATATGCATGTTTCCATATGTTTCGGTATTTTTTTGCGAGTTATGGGGCAAAAACCAAAAATAGTGTTTTTTGGTTTTTTTCTATATTGATCTTTTGACCCCAACCCGAACCCAAAATTTAACCCTAACACTAAATTTAACCCCAACTCTAATCCTTATTATATCCCTTAATATTTTTTAACTTTAATTTAATTTTAACCCTATCCCTTATGCTAAAAAATATTTAATTTTAACCCTATAGGCTAATATAGCTAAATAACTTGTTTTTAATTAATTAAATATTTATTTTAAATATTTCCCATTGCAATGCTACTAAACTACCACTAGGGGTAGTCAAGTAGCATATTCAGAGCGACAGAAGTGAAGTTACTTTCACTTCCGAAGCTCAGACCGGCAGAGGACTTAGCCATATTGACGGAGCAGCATGCTCCGTCAATATGGCTCCCCACGATCGCTCCGTGGGGCGATCGTGGGGGTCCTGAAATAGAAATTTCGGTGCTGGCTATTGCCTCGATGTCGAGGCAATAGACCAGCACTGTTAAAGCGGTTTTCGCGATCGTTGATCGCGAAAACCGCTTCATTCAATGCAGGACGTGCCAGGCACGTCCTTTGTCGTTAAGGGAGTTTCTCCCAGGACGTGCCTGGCACGTCCTTTGTCGTCAAGGGGTTAAAGTATATGTTGCTTTGTTATTATTTTTCCCATAATGCATAACTTTACATTTGTCTATATTGAACCTCCTTTGCCACTTTACTGCCCAGTCCTCCACTCTGTCCAAATCTTCCTGCAAAGAAAAAACATCAAGATTAGTCTTTATTACCTTACCTAATTTAGAGTCATCAGCAAACACAGAGGCATGGCTCTCAGCACAATGTGGGAGATCATTAATAAACAAATTGAAAAGAAGAGGGCCCAAAACAGACCCCTGAGGTACTCCGCTCAATATCTTGGTCCAATTTGAGGCTTTTCCATTTACAACAACCCTTTGCTTTCTATCTTTTAGCCAATTTTCAATCCAAATGCATACATTTGCCCCCAAAATTATTTTTAATTTACAGCATTTTGGAATTTTGCGGGATAGTTTTAAGACTTTTTTTTATTTCATTCCATACTTGGAGAGTTTGAGCTAGAATTAATGATTTATTTGTTAATAAATCTATGTTCTTTTTCCCACTGTTCAGTCATAGAAAGAATTCCAGGTTATCGATTCCTAAGTCCTCGGATACAATACGGTACCAGGGCTCTTCTTTGGCGGCTTTCTCTTGAAGCTTATAGATGTGTCCTACCATATTCGCAAAGTAGCAATTTTTTTTATCAGTGGACTGTTTAATCCCAGGTGTCTAGAGTGTCTGGCTAAAAGTGTTGACGATTATCTTGGTTTGTTTCAATAACTTCAGAACATTTATCTCCATACTCCTTTCGACCTGAGCTGGGATAATAACTCCCAGGTAATTCAGTTGGTCTTTGGCCCATGTAAAGTTATAATTATTCATCAGTCTGGAAATGCTCGCCTTATCCATATTTTTATACAATGCCATGGTTTTTGCTTAATTAAGTTTATAATTAGACACAATACTGTAGTCCTCCAATTCTTTCATCAGAAAACTGAGGGAGGTTGTAGGTGAGAGTAATGAAATTAAAATGTCGTCGGAATATAAGGAGATTTCAGTTCACCTTTTTTGGTCTGGTATCCCTTAATGTTAGTGTTGTCTCTTACATTTATTGCCAGTGGTTCCACCACAAGGATGTATAGAAGAGGTGACAGTGGGCACCACTGTCTGGTGCCGTTCTGTAGGTCGAACCAACCTGCACAAATATTGGGGCCCACAGTTCTTGCAGTTGGTCCAGAATATAAGGCCATTATTGCGTCATTGATCCACCCCTCCAGACCAAAAGCTCTCAGCACACTGTCTAGGTATCCCCAACCAACGCTGTTAAACGTCTTTTCAGCCTCTAATGACAGGGTCAGCAGGATAAAATTCATCAGATCCGCTTAATTGATAATATCCAAAATTCTTCTTGTGCTGTCATTTGCAGATCTACCTGGGATAAATCCTATTTGGTCTACATGAATTAAGTTTCCAATCACTCGCTTAATTTTTTCAGCTAGTATAGCGGAATACAGTTTCAAATCTATGTTTATCAGGACTATAATTAGAGACATCATGTTTTAATTTATTTGGTTTTAATATTGGGAACAGATTGGCCTGAAGGAGATCTTTAGGTGCCTTAGTTTCCATGGCTATTTCATTGAACAAGTCTACTAATGGGGGCACAATTGTTGGTTTCATTAGTTTATAAAACTGATTGTTGAACCCATTTGGCCCTGGCGTCTTATATGGTACCAGTTTGTTAATTTCCCTCTCCACTTCTTCTGCTGTGATATAGGTAGAGATTTCTTTTTCACTTTTAAAGCTTCTTTAGAGATCTTTGGAATATTTGTTTAGGTATTGGTCAATTATCTGTGTATTTGGATTTATTCTGAGGTTATAAAGATTCTCATAAAATCCATTGAATCTTTGGCCTATTTCTTCAGGTGTGATAAATATCTTCTGCCCATCCACCAATTTTTCCACTGTGTTTTTTATACTCTGCTTTTTTAGTTTGCTGGACATGTATTTACTTACTCTATTGCCCTGATAATAGAATTTTGTTCTTAATTTATTTAAACTCAACAAGGTCTTTTGTTCTAATTTATTATTGATTTTTGATTGTAGCTCTAAGATTAGCTTTTGTCAGATCTTCTATTTCCGTGACACTAACTCCTCCCCCTTCAGTGACGTGGTATTCCCCCACCATATAGGGAAACCGCGCCACATTTGAAGTTGCTGAGTTATTTTTGCCTGCTCGTGTCTAAAGACGCATCTCAGCTGCTTTCGTGTTATACGCAACCGCAAGTTAAACCGAAAGTGATAAACCGAAACTACCCTCGTTGACAGACCCGGCTTGTTGTATTCGACTTACCTGAATTCTCCTCTCCTTAAAAACCGACTTGTAAACCGACCATTCTCCATTCTCAACTCCTAAGACCTCAGATTGTTTAAACCGAACACGCTGTCTTCTCCTTACCACGAACCCAGATCGGATTAACGGACTCCCTCATAATTTACCCTGAATCCACTGCATCACGCAGCAAGTATCTTCTTATTCATTCCTGCTTTTTTTTCTGCCTACTATTATTACCCAGCTATCCCATCTGCATATTTACCAATAATTCTCAAAGTATATCCTGAACTTTTGTCCCAAGACTCTTTTGTGATTAATGAGGAATTGTGATGCTTACCAATTCTGTTGCATAACCACTACAAGCTGTTTATCATTATAAGCTTTTCTGACAACCTAGCCAACACTGCTGTTGTGTTCCTATACAAATCTCTGATAACCCTGACAGCTGTTGATGTATATACCTGCCAGATCCTTTACTTGTCTCTTCTTCTCAGTTTTTTAGAGTTTTATTATATATCGTCTCAACACGGCTTTATAGGTGCACCAAATGGTGGAATCAGCCATTTTGGGAGAGGTGTTTTCACTGAAAAAATAATTAGACATTTCCAATAGAAATTTGTGTTTGATTTTAGTGTAGCATCGCTAATTTTCCACGTGGTTTGACCCTTCTTGGACAATCGGCCTAATTCCACTGTTATATAGCTGTGATCGGACCAGGTATTTTCTTTAATTAGTGTCTTGGAGATGTGTTTGATACATCCAGCCGAGACCAGAAACATGTCAATTCTAGAGTATGATCCGTGGACCCTTGATAGATGTGTAAAGTCTCTTTCTTTAGGGTGGAATATTCTCCATGCATCGAGTATGTTGTATTTTTTACACACATTCACTAATTTTTTAGATTGTCTGATGACGACCTTCTCAGACTTCAAAGAACCGTGATATTTCTTATCCATACTGGGATCGGCCACACAGTTGAAAATCACCTGCTATAATCAGTGTACCTTTGGAAATCTTGTCTACTTTATTCATTATTTTATCCAGTTCAACCACAGGATACGCATTTGGGAGGTAGACGTTAACCAATGTGTAAATACTATTTTCTATTATGCATACAAAAATCACGTATCTGGCTTCTGGATCGGGTTCAAAAGACAATACTTCCAACTGTACACTTTCTGCGAAGACAATTGCCATCCCCCTCTTTTTTTGAGACGGTAGAGAAGCTTGAAAACTTTTGGGGTATCCTTTACTCTTCTATTTTTGCGGGTCATCTCATCTCCAATGGGTTTCCTGTATGAATCCTATTTGGCTTTTAGTTTCAGAAAGTGTCTCATATACTCGCCTTTTGTATGGGGTATTTAAACCCTGTGCGTTTATTGAAATTATCTTAAGCATCTTCTATGGTGATAGCTTGTTAGATCTCCTGCCACCCCTGTCACGGTACACCATACATTCTTACATTCAATCACACAATTACACCAGCATGGGGGTCCTTTATTTGGGACTCCCCTACCACTCGTCATAAAACGGGAAATCTGAGAAAAAGATCTCAGATATAATGCATGGCCCTTAGTGCCATGCATATCTATGTGGTCTCTTCACATATGGCGGGTAGACCGGAGGAATCATCGTCATAACCTTTAATATAATTCTTACATTATGTTAGCTACTTTTTACTCCCCTCCCAACTCTTGATTACCGTCTCATTTATGTTCTTATAGACCTAACCCGTATACAGAGTTAAGAAAGAGATAATAAAATAATACATTCATATTGAATTCCCTTTAACCACTCTGTTCCCTCCTTCCTCTTCATCTCTTCTCCTATTGGGTTTAGTGCTAATTTGTGTGAATATAATTAGGTGGGGGAGCAGATGATACCGTAATTAAAAACCTTATTCAGTGTTAGGCGTTTATATTATATCCTCTAAATCTATAGTATTACCGTAAATTGCTCTAACACACTATTTTACGATCTGCCGTCTATATCGCTTCCTTCTGTGGACAATACTAATATAGATAGAATTTAAGTAAGAGGAAAACAATTATTCATCCATTATTACTGTATGTTTTATTGGCGTCCTGCTAAGGTTCCCTTGTAAAACAACGTCAGCTATCATTTACTATACATATTAAGATGAATTAGAGTAGTTCTAGGTTATTTGTTCTACGTGTATATTACCGCTCTGTGAAAGGTAAGTGGCTTTAACCCCTTTGTGTCCAATACTTGGCAGCTTTAAAACCCCTAACCAAAACAGAAACATGGAATGTATCTGCAAAAAAGAATCATTTGGCCCATCTAGTCTGCACAACTTTAATTAGTCCCCCGTTCCCTATCTTATATCTAGGAGAGCCTATCCCACTCATGTTTAAGCACCTTCATTTCCTCTACCACTTCCGCTGGAAAGCTATTCCATACATCCACTACCCTCTCAGTAAAGTAATATTTCCTGATGTAACTTTTCAATGTTTGCCCCTCTAATTTAAGACTATGTCTGCTTGTTGTGGTAGTTTTCTTCTTTTAAATATACTCTCCTCCTTTACTGTGCTGATTCCCTTTATGTATTTAAATATTTCTATCATACCCAGGACCGATTAAGACGTAGGTTCCTGGGCGACAGGTACTGTGAAGCCCCCAGTAAATATATGAAAAAAGTTTTACTAGTAAATAATAATTCATATGTAAACTGTTTGTTTTTTCCATATTTAATAAAGCCTATGATTGAGAAAATGCATTTATTGTCTTTTTATTTGCCAATCTGGCCCTCAGACTTGCCATTCTGCCCCCATATTTTCCAATCTCCCCCCCAGACTTGACAATGCATCCCCAAATTTGTCAATGTAGTCCCACAGCCAGGTTGCCCATTAATATGCCACCATTAGTTTGCCCATTAATATTCCACAGCCAATATGCTTATTAATATGCCACTGTTAGTTTTCCCATTAATATGCCCCCTATTTGCCCATTAATATACCACAGCTAATTTGCCCTTTAATATGCCACTATTAGTCTGCCCATTAATATGCCACTATAAGTCTACCCATTAATAAGCCACCAACAGTTTTGACAAACAAAGCTATTACCCTTTTCCCCAGTTCTTACCTTCCTGCTGCACTCTCTGTCCCCAGCCATCTCCTGTGCTCCCAGCTACTCACATTGCGGCGATCACGTGACCTGCCATGTTGAGAGTGACCGGGAGTCCGAGACAGGCAGCATGGAAACTTGTCTGTGCGCCTGGGCAGCGCACAGTCTCCATGCTGTCTGCTTACTGACAGAGAGCTGGCGAAGGGAGATATTCTGATATCGCCAGCCAGTGCCTCTATGGCAAGCCTTTTTTTTCTTTATCAGTTAGATTAAGTCATGGGCCTTCAGCTGCAATCTTCGAGGCCCCTGTTTAGCTGAGGCTCCAGGGCTGCAGCCCCTAAGCCCATGCCTTAAATCCGCCCTGATCATACCACCCTTGTTTTGTCTTGCCTCCAATTATGTATGTTAAAAACTAATGTGATTGGTTATCACAGCAATCATGTGCACCGAAAGAGCTCATTTTGAGGCTGTCTTTTTCTGGGATCCGGTTGGTGTAAGTGCACCCGCTGCTCAGACAGAGATGACGTATATGTAATACTCTGCATGGTCCACAATGACTATTCTATAACACACGTACATACACGTTCTTCTGTGAATCTCTATCCATTGTTTAGAAGTAATCCAGTGCCTAAACCTTGAGACGCCTTACTGTGCGTTACAACTGTCTTATTTGTACTAATGACCTATGCCCTATTTTTCAACCGGAGATAAGTGCATCAAAGTAGACTTTGGATATTTTATTATTGTATTATTGTAGAACTGAAGTATTGAATCACATTAAAATCTCTGGAATAAAACAACAAACGTAGACATAGAGCAGCCGTGCTCATTTTATTCTCAGCACAGCACAGCTCAAACATGTTCATACTGCATCTTCCAAACAGTAAAATACAATATATTTCTTCAATGTGTATTACCACATTTTAATTATCCTATTAACTTTCTAATTAGTGTGCGTGAAATGGTGGGTGAAGAGAATTTGGAATGAATTTAACATAGCCTAGCCAACTTAACAAGGGTTTATTTTTCACTTCGAACAAACTCCAATAAATGTAAATAGTATTTGCTGTTACAAAGAAAACCAACTACAATATTTTCAGCATGAATGTGTGTTATAAATGATATTGTAAATTAAGCACAATCATTTTGTAGCACAGAAAAATTAAATGTACTCTGGAAAGGGGAATACTAATTCATATGGGACAAAATGGATCTTGTGTTGCTGTGGAGACATTAATATCTGCATGTATTTAACTGATATGTGGTCATGCAAAGCATTTGTCTGAATACATTTTTTTTCCCATTATGAAAGCTTCATCTTCAAAACATGCCTGCAATAGTGATGTAGGAAATTTGCAAAGTTTTTGTCAAAATGAAATGCTATTTTTCGATTATAACACAAGATATGTAGGCAAATAAGACTGTCATGCCCTTTTTAGTCAGAATAATAATTAATTCTTATTTTTGTTTCAATTATTTTGATATAATAGACAGGACTAGGGATATTGTCTTATGAAAAAGCCTTTTCCAAGCAAATAAATCTAAATACAATGAGTATTATTTTTGTACTCTATAACCCAGAATTTATTGATTTAAAAAAGCTTTTTGTACTGCTAAGAAAGATCCATTTATCTCATTTTAAAGCAAGGTATAAAAGCCAGCCACGAACAATTATGTGTTTTACTTCATGATACTTAACTGGAACATACTCTAATCTTGGAAATGCTTTAAAGAATATCTGAAGATTACTTTTTTTCACAGTTTCCTTCAAAGCAAATGTAGACAACTGTATTGCAGTTTTCTAAGGTCCTTGGAATATTACAAAAACCTTAAATGTAGAGTTGGTGTAGGCCTACACAGGTCTACCCAGACTATTACTATAGCTGGGCTTAATAAGAAAACTACAAGCACTAGTTCTGTCAATATCATGAATTGTATATGAAACTAAAATCTTTCTGCTTTAATGGTAAACTTTTTTAGTTAATATACTGATGTGTATAACCAGTTAATTTCAATTTCAATATTATTTGTTTCTTTTAAATAGGGTTTTAAATAAAATTGAAGGTTCTCGTTCTATATTTTTTGTTGTGTTAATGGGGAAAATGTGTTGACTAATGTGATAAAGTCAAAGATGGTTCATCCATATCTGAAAGTTATGCTTTATATCTGGTGTTCAAGAAAGGATGCAAATGTGTGCATGTACTCAGTGGCGGACTAGGGGGGTGGCGGTCCGCCCCGGGTGCCACTCATTAGAGGTGTGCCACTGGCTGGGGTGCCCAGGGTCTAAAACAGTTTATTAGACCCTAAGCACCCAACCCAATGGCACCCCTCTAATCCAGCCCACTGGACCGTCTGCAGCAGTAACTGCAACCCCACACCTAACACAGCATCGGGAAACTAGGTTTCCCTGATGCTGCATAATCCCTCCCTCCTCAACCCTGCGCATGACGTCATGCGCTAGGGTCAGAGGGCAGGAAGACAGGACCACTGGACAGCATAAAGTACTGCCCCACCTAAATCCTGCAGACCAGTAAAAAAAATAAAAAAATAAAAAATATGTAAGTGTGTGTGTGTGTAAGTGTCTGTGTAAGTGTGTGTGACTGTGTGTAAGTGTCTGTGTGTGAGTGTGTGTGACTGTGTATATGTGTGTAAGTGTGACTGTGTGTGAGTGTGTAAGTGGGTGTCTGTGTGTGTGTGTAAGTGGAAGTCTCTCTCTGTGTCTATGTGTAAGTGTGACTGTGTGTGTGTCTGTGTGCGTAAGTGGGAGTCTGTGTCTGTACGTGTGTATGTGTGTGAGTGAGTCTGTAAATGTGTGTATGCCTGTAAATGTGTGTAAGTGTGAGTCTGTGAGACTCACACTTTACACACAGAGTCACACTTAAACGAACATACTCACACTTACACACAGAGACTCACACAGTGTGCAGCATGTCTGTGTGTGTAAGTGTGATTATGTGCGTGTGTCTCTGTGTGTTAGTTAAAAAATGTGTGCAATAAATATTCTTGAAAAGTGTAGGTGTTTTTTTTATTTTTTTAAAGATAGGATGTAGTTGGGGGTGCCAAATACGGGATCCGCTCCAGGTACCAAATGCTCTAGGTTCGCCCCTGCATGAGCTCTAAAAGGCATCTTGTACCACAAAAGTTCAACTTTATCAGGAAACATAGGAACACGGGGAAAGGCAAACAAAGCAAATTATCCTTCATATGATGAATAATTAAACCCTGATTCATAGTAAAAAAACATTTTTTTTTTAATATAAATAAAAATAAATGAACTTAAAAAGAAAATGTTGCCAGATCACATGAAACAAAAGCAGGGCCTATTCGCTATAAGTCAAATGAGGCATAAAAAGGGTTAAACATCAGCTGAATTAGTTGCATCATCATTTGACAGACTAGATTTGGGTCTGGTTGAAACGTGACTTCTAGTAAACTAAATAAATACGCATTGCTAAATCTATAGAAAAAAGTAACAAGTAACAACAAATAACCGCTGAGCTAATAAAAAATAACTAAATGTTCAGGCAGGGAAGTGCCACCTATAGGCGAGGTGGGCGCTGGTCTAGGGCACAGGTTTGCTAGGGTGCCCTCCCCCCTTTTCCCTGCAGGTTGGCGTTAATGTTCAGTAGCGCTGCTCTAGCACAACCATCACTGATGAGAAGCACAGATCAGAGTCGCGCATATATCAGACGCAGCATGTTGCCGTCACTGATCAGTTCATTTTAAAATAAAAAGGCATGTCTAATTTAATTTTTTAATGAATGCAAGAGTTCTCATTTTAGTTTTTGCCCATTCAAAGCAGGTATTTGTGACAAGACTGAGCTCGATGACCTTCAATTCTGGCCTGTCTAGCAGCTGTCATCATGTAATTCTGCTATACCTGAAAACTAGGATTTATGTAGAACTATCCTGGGGCAAGGTTCTCAAAATGCAGCAATCAACACGGAACCAATGGAATGTAGATGCAGATAGCTCCACTTTGAGGACTTTGGCATATAATTGCTCAACATTAATTATCCACAATGTAACACATCATACAGCTTGGCAATCAGAGAATTAACACTATTTCTCAAAGAATGCTGTAGCGTATAAATATTATTTCTGAATTGCTAGCCTAGTATATGGGATAGAAACATAGAATGTATCAGCTGATTGAAGCATTTGGCCCATCTGGTCTGCCATTTTTAGATTGAAAGTTCTGATGACCATATTACTTAGTTAATAGACCTGCAGTGAAACTATAAACCCATAATGCCTATCCAGGTCATTTGGCCATGTTTATTTATTCACTGACCCCACACAAGGAAATGTATCTTTCAATATAAAGTGAATTAACATGACTTTTTCCTACATATAAACACTTACTGCCATTTCAGGATTTCACCATGGAGCAGAGCAGAGCAGATAACCTTTTGAATTTCCTCCTCTCCTTTTCATCAGTCAGGAGACTTGACTAGAGTATAGTCAATTCTTGGGATAATGTCCCCCTTTAAATCCCAAATAAAGACAGACACCAGATTTGGAAAATAATTATGGCCATACCCTTATTAAATATGGCCATATGTTTTATTAAAATAACATCATCTGTCATTCCCTAATATAACATGACCCCACCCTTTACTCACATAAACTTGGCAATGACACCCCAAAAGATATAAATAATTAGCATAATAATACCAAAACTTGTAATAACAATATTACAACAAACACCTAAAAACACATAAACACACATAAACACATATAAAGGAGGGGCATACCGAGATCCCCCTCCCACCCGGTTTGAGCTACCAACTTGCTCAGAACCACCACACACACACCAACAACCAACTGGATATCATATCCAAACCTACATAAGCTCTCCCTAAAGTGCACTCCCCTTGCAATCTCCGCAGAAACCCTAACATACCTAAACAAAAATAGGGAGGGTGGGCGGGAAAGTCAAGGTAGGTGAATCGTTTATCACAAAATGACTGACCCCTAAAATGGCTGCTACCCCTTATATAGGACATAACTCCTCCCCCCTACCACTACCATCCCACTTTCCTACACTCAGGCCATTAACCCCTTCCTAACCCAGTCAATGCCCCCTCAGGTTGACTCTGCTGCCCCCCAGGGGCTCCCTGACTAGGGTATAGTAAATTCTCGGGATAATGTCCCCCTTTAAATCCCAAATAAAGATAGACACCAGATTTGGAAAATAATTATGGCCATACCCTTATTAAATATGGCCATATATTTTATTAAAATATCATCTGTCAATGTAACATGACCCCACCCCTTACTCACATAAACTTGGCAATGACACCAAAAAAGTATAAATAATTTGCATAATAATACCAAAACTTGTAATAACAATATTACAACAAACACCTAAAAACACGTAAACACACATAAACACATATAAAGGAGGGGCATACCGAGATCCCCTCCCACCCGTTTTGAGCTACCAACTTGCTCAGAACCACCACACACACCAACAACCAACTGGATATCATATCCAAACCTACATAAACTCTCCCTAAAGTGCACTCCCCTTGCAATCTCCGCCACCAGCCATCCATTGACGCCTCAAACTGGATGAGCCCCACCACCACGCAGAGCCACAGCTCGTTCCAGCCCTATTTGGAATCCCAGATCCAGTAAATCCAGCCCCACATCATTCAAGTGAACCCCATCATACCGATACACCCCCGGAAGCACCTTTTCCAGCTCCCAATGGCGAATTAACACCCCTCTCTGGGCCCTAACAAAACTTAATTTGTTGACCTTGCTTTTGCTCTTGCTGAGCGCTGCATGATCCCTGGCATGCCTCCAACTTAACCTCGGAACTATTTCCGACCACACAATTTGCACTTCAGGAGCCACTACCTGCAAACGTAACAGATCCCTCTGCATTTAACGTACCAATTCCCTCTGAGGGATCAAACCTAGGTCATTACCCCCAGCGTGAATTAGCACCATATCCGGGACCCTGCCCTGCACCATTTTTTTTAATATTTCAAACCAGATGTGACTCCAGCCATATCCACTGATGCCAAACCACTTGATGGACAGGGCGTTGTCAGGAAAGCCCAGTTGTCTACCGGACACCTGAACTGCAGCTCTCCTTTTCGCCCAGAACACATACGAATGGCTGACGATCCAGGCGACAAGACCTGCAACAGAAACTTAAAACAGTAACCATGAACCCAACCATCACACCACCAGCCCCGCCAGGCGTAAATAAGAACGGAATCGCTGAGATTCCCACCTCCCAATTTTCTTAATGATATCCTCTTGAAAACCCAACCTGGCTGCTTCCGTTGCCGCCCCTATCCGAAAAGAATGAGTACCAAATTGATTAGCGTCATGGCCTAGCCTCGTCAAACTTTCTTAAACACCTGTTGAAACTGGATCCTTGAGAGTGAGCTGCCATCTGCATGAATCAATAAGGAGCCCCCCAAACCTACCGCTGGCCGAATAGCCAAAAAACGAGAAACCCACTGGACAGGGAAGCACCCGTGCCCAGGTAACGCATGAAGTGTGATCTTACAACCTTTCCCAAAGACATCCGTCTTGGATCTTCGTAACCAGGCAAGCACTTTACCTGACTCCACATGGGTATCCGAGCCTTGAGTCCCACCAGCCGTACGTTTGTTTACACTTACCAGCACCCCCACTCTGAAAGCCCCAAAGAACGCTAAAACATAAGCAGTCGAGAATAAGACCTCCTCTTAAGCATCTTGACAGATAACATGCAATGCGTCCAGCAGGCCTTCCAGAATGGCCACCGATACTGGTCTATGCTTGTCAGGAGCCCTCCTCCCCTTCTTGAACCCCCACAATGCCAATTTAATCAGAACATTTTTTGTGAAATCCGGCCAACCCTTAAATTTAAAACGGAACACCAAAGCCAACATGTTCCGTTCCAGTACTGCTGGGGACACTCCTGCCAACATTAGCCGAAAGATGAACCACAACAAGGTATTCAATCTATTGGTGGAAGCACCTTCGGAACCTACCTGACCCAATAAATATTCCCATTCCCCCCAAGTTTTACTATAGGCTTCCCAAGTTGATGGGGCCGAAGACGCCCTCACCCAATGTGCAAGCACAATGTTCCTAGCTTCCCCATCTCCTCCGGGCATCTCACCCCCACCTCATCTGCCTCCGGGGCCATCAGCCGAAATCTGGAAAACTGAAACCGAGAGAGAGAATCAGCTACGACATTCAAATACCCCAGGACATACCTTGCCCTAAAGGCTATATTGAGTGACATGCATAGCAACACCAACTGCCTGAGCAGCCAGATCACCGGCATAGAAGAAGCAGAAAGCCCATTAATTGCCTCCACCACCGCTTGATTGTCAGAGTAGAAAATAACCTTCCTGTCATTTAACCTATCTCCCCATAAAGCCAACACAACCACTACCGGGAACATCTCAAGGAATCCCAAATTCCTAATCAACGGGCAGGACTTCCACTCCTCGGGCCATTTTTCAGCGCACCACGCCCCCCCAAAATAAGCTCCAAAGACAATACTACCAGAAGCGTCAGTAAAAAGGTTTAAATCCTGAAAAGACACCACCGCCTTCCGAAAGAAAACCTTCCTATTGAAATGCAGCAGAAAGGTATCCCACACCTCCAAGTCTTCCCACAAGGGCCTATTAATTCTAATCAGATGATGGGGGGCCGAGACCCCCGCCGTAGCCCGGGAAAGGCTCCTACTGAACACCCTCCCCATCGGGATCACCCTACTAGCAAAATTGAGCCTACCCAGTAAAGACTGCATCTGCCGCAGCGTCACCTTCTTCACCCTATGCACCTCAGCTACGCCATCCCTCAGTGCTACTAACTTATCCTGGGGCAACCTACACTCACCCGCCACAGAATCAATTTTGAGACCAAGAAAGCTTAAGCAAGTGCCGGGCCCTTCCGTTTTATCAGCCGCTAAGGGAACCCCGAAACAACCCGCCACCCATTCCAGCATGCACAGCAAGAATCAACAGTCATCAGAGGCAGCCGGTCCAACTCAGAAAAAATCATCCAGATAGTGCACAATCCTGCAACTACCGGATTCCTGCCAGACAACCCACTCCAAGAAGGAACTGAACTTTTCAAAGGACGAACAGGAGATGGAGCACCCCATAGGAAAACAGAGGTCCACGTAAAACCGACCCTGAAAACAACATCCCAACAAGTGGTGACATTGAGGGTGAATAGGAAGCAGCCAAAAGGCAGCCTTTACCATTAGGGCCCCAGTTCCCGCCTTTCTAACCACATCGACCGCTTGGTCAATGAGGTGTATGACACTGAACAGAGGTCTTTATCAATATCATCGTTCACAGAGGTACCGTAAGGGAAGGACAGGTGATGTATCAGCCGATACTTCCCAGGGTCCTTTTTAGGCACCACCACTAAAGGAGAAATCCTAAGCCCTGCCATAGGAATGGATTCAATAGGCCCTGCCATGCGCCCTAACATAACCTTCCCTAACTTTTCCCTAACCACCTCCGGATAGGAATCAACCGAAATTAAGTTCTTAAGTGAAAACGCCCCCCTTGCCTGTCAATATGGGGAATAAAAAACCCTGTAGAAAACCCCTCCCGCAACAGCGCCGCGTCCTGCACATTAGAGTAAAGGCTTAGCCAAGGCAGCATCGCGCTTAGCCGCACTGGTGTGGCCCCCAATGGGAACTGTATTTCCCGCTGAAGCTGCAGCAGACCATGCCTGACTGGACTTACCCTTTTTAAAGCAGCGCAAATTACTGTGGGAGCCCCCACAGTGAGTGCATTCATGCTTGAATTTTCACTAAGCTACCCACTTACAAGTTCCTTCATTAAACTGCCAGCAAAACCCGGGCTTGTGTGCAGCCGACGAAGCTGGCGCATTCCCCCCACCGACCCCCCCCTGAAAGGGCGCCGCCATCATCAATTTAAGCCAAAGTGAGAGATCAATCTGATCCCAATGCATCCTCGGGGTCCCAGCCAGCTTTTGCCTAAATTGCCACCACGCCAACCCGCCGTAGGGGCGGTATGCCTCCCAAATACCGTCCAGGTAGAAAAACTAAGCTTCGCACACCTCATGGGACTTCCTTACTGTAATGCCTGCCAAAATACAGAATGCACACAACCAAGTCCCAAAGGTCTTGGGGAGCTTCCTATACCTCCGCCTTTTCTCCTCCTCCTCCTCTTTCTTAGAGTAATTTTTATCCTCTTCCTTCAGGTCAAGGAACTCCTCAAGAGGGAGAAGAGAATAAAGCTCTAACCTCGGATTTCAAATGAGCCCCCAAGGGGCCTGCAAATTACATATATCCTCCCAGATGTGCCACCTCTGAAATATCTCCTACCTGCGCACTATTTTCACCTAACTCACCGCCCGGTAAGGGCCCTGACACCTCTGCCGCCTGCGATGTACTAGGAGTAGCAGCCGCTGGAGTTCCCACCCCTGAACTACTGCTGCCCGGTGTATTAGTCACCCCCCATCAGGGACCCATGCCTCGCCCACCCCTGCCATGGACCCGTGATCCTCCAAAGAATCTAACAGCAATTGCAAACCATCCCTTAATTTCTGTGTGTGTGAGGTGTATTCCCTGGACTCACCAGTGGGGCCCCCAGCAGTTGGCAACTTGTGGGCCGTGGTCTCCGTCTTCCCCTCATCCGAAATCAATACCTAAGCTGCGCTGGCCACCTCCACGGCTTCATCCCTCACCACAGGTGTTGACATCATCGGGTTCTGGCCTGCAGCCCTGGAAGAAAAACTAACCCCAGTCTGGGCTGGGTCATGAGCAACTCCCCTTGGTACTGGGTTCCGGACCACCTGACTCCTGCCCGCTGCTCTCATAACTGGGCGATCCTTGCCTTTACCACACCTATCCACGGTACCATAGCCCCTGGCGAAAGCTGCACCGTAAGAATGCCGGGGAGCTACCTGGGCTACCCCGTTGACCCGACCATGGGCTGACTCCTCTTCTTCTTGACGACTCCCTCTGACCCTGCTGGGTAGACCTGGCGTACCAGGCCGACCGGCCCTGTGCTTCCTGACGCTGCTGGTGCCTCCAATCCTCTCGACCCCTACCAGGCAATATGCCCCTAGATGTGGCCCTATCAGACCTGCCTCCATAACTTCTGTCAGACCGGACCTTTCTTCTATACGAAGTTGACCTGCCTCCACTTGATCGGGCCCTTGACGAACCTCTGTCTTGGGACCTGTGCTTCCTCACCACTGATTCCCTGCAACTGCATGGCCCACTATCCCTGCTGACAGAACCCTGACTCATTCGATCCACTGCATACCATTCTTCTCTCACTGGGAACTGACTCCAAAGCAAAGGGGAGAAGCTCTTGGAAGGGCTCCTGTGTGCCACTGAACTAGGCCTCTGACCGGGTCCCTGGGCCTCCATCCTTGCAGCATCTCTCTGTCCCGGGTGCCTGACTCTCCACCTTCATCCCTGGACGCCACACTCCCTGGGGGATGTGAACTGGGACCTGCCTCAACCGGATCACTAGGCCATAACACAGCCGTTACCTCCGCATCCTGGGTCTCCCAGCACACCATGCAGTCCGCATCCACTCCCGGTAAGGCTGCAGTGCCGCCTCACCCAACACGGCCTGCCGTCACAGCTCCACCAGTCCTCCGCGCCATGCCTGAATGCCCGGGTACCCCCTCCGCCGCCTCTCCGGCTGCAGGCACAGTCCCCTTCGTGGCCTTACATGGTCCCTTCTTCTGTGGACTCTTCCCGCCCACCTGCAGCTCCGTTGCCAGAGTCCCGATTCGGGACTCAGGTGTTGCAGAGGCCTTGTCTGACACACCGGACGCGATCCTCTGTCTCGCACCACCGGAATCTGCAATTCGGGTCCAAGTTGCTCCTGCAGCCAATCCGCTCCTCTGGTCCTCACAGCAGCATGGATCCCCTCCAGAAAGCCATCCAGATCAGGCTCCATCATCCGATTTTGACAGGCGAAGATCAAAGACAGGACCTGCAAAACAAAAGGCTAAAATCAAGGTAGGTGAATCGTTTATCACAAAATGACTGACCCCTAAAATGGCTGCTACCCCTTATATAGGACATAACTCCTCCCCCCTACCACTACCATCCCACTTTCCTACACTCAGGCCATTAACCCCTTCCTAACCCAGTCAATGCCCCCTCAAGTTGACTCGTAAGTCAGTGTGGTCTTCCCTCCTTTTTGACGCTTGCGTGACCCTGTGTGAGGACATCTCACTGCACTGACTGACTGTCTCCTGACTGATAAAGGAAATGCAGGGGAGAAGCACTATGCTGATTGGGTAGAGGTCATGTGAGTAGTCCCAGCTAGTGGTTAGACTGGGAGCAGAGGAGCCCTGCCTTAAATGGAAAATGTTCTGTTCAAGTATAATCAAATACATTAAAAATGAAGATAATTAAAATGGATTAAAATGATTCTCCCAGTGTGTGTTTGTGTTTTTATTTAATATTGCAATAACTGATTAGCAAGTGGCCAAAAATGTAAATCTTCATTTTTGGTAAAGACAATCATAAAAGGTTAACAAAACTGTGTTAATCATTTGAAGCTACCTTTGATTGTTGTAGGTCTTGTCTATTTGTTCAAATAATTTGTATTTTATTTTATGTGGTTGTGTTTAATATGTATTATTGTGGCTGACCCTGTTTTGTATGAAATACACATGCATGATGTCCTAGTTTAGTTGTATTCTGAACCATTTTATTAAGTTTGCTGGATGGTTTCATGCATTTTTTGGACAGTTTGTTCGGTGCCTGGTAAGTAATCCTTCATAGGAAAACAGAAATAATCTACAGTAGTAAGAATGCCTGCATGTACATACTATCAGCATGGAAACTACTGCAATAAAAAAATAATTTCAGAAGTCTAAATGATACATTGAGTAGTGTAATTATAGGTTATACAGTCTATTGGCATTTAGCATGGCATCCTTGAGTGAAAAGCCCATGGTCTTCATTTTTACAGAAGTGATAACAATTTCCTAGATCCAGAGCTATCTGAGACTTGACAGAATGTCATTTTTTGACCATATAAATGAAATAAGCCATTGTCATATAAGGTTTTCAAGTTATATACAAGCCCCCCGTTCTTTGCAGCCAAGTAGAAAGGGTATGTGATAGAATCAAATACTTGAACAGGGCCCACCACATCTCAACCTTTCCAATTACATGTAAATTGGCACCATACCCACTGCACAGTGCTAAAGAGTAGGTTTGAGATTTTCATAATATATACATTAGCAATCATGTAATGGAAGCTATGTAGGAGTCAAATCCCACCCTGTCTCACATGCCATATTCATTTTCTGTCCCACACACATTGACCCTTTTTATTATTTATGGGAACACAGACAGTGCCTGTTTTAAGTATGTTTCGTGTTTAGAATGATGCCCATCCCTTTAAAAAATGTTATCCACTTTAATAAGATGTCTGGTTTGGTCCAAGGGTTTGAATCCCAGGCTTTTACACTTATTATAACATGTCTCAGGTAAAACATAAAAAATAAAATCCCATTAAAATCAGAAAACAAGATCATACATAATAAGTAATATAAGTGTTATGTGAATATCACAGTGACACAGTGCATCACAGTGACACAATGCATCACAGTGACATAGCTCAATTGGTAAATGTTCCAGTAGTACCTGTTCACACCTCAGTTCACAACTCCATGAAATGTTGACCCTCCAATACTGGTATGTTAACACAGTAGTGGACAGAGCACGATATTGCCATACAGTGTGACTAAAGCAATATTTTTTATTTAAGATAATATTTCAAAGGAAAAAATAAATTTTCACTTTTTGTAAATCAGTTCTGATTGGGAGGGGGGAGTCTGATTGGGAAGTGGGGGGTGGTCTGATTGGACAGTGGGGGGTGTCTGGAAAGTGGTGTGTCTGACTGGGAAGTGGGGGGACTGATTGGGAAGTGGGGGCCTGGTTAGGAAATGGGGGGTGTCTGGAAAGTGGTGTGTCTGACTGGGAAGTGGGGGGACTGATTGGGAAGTGGGGGCCTGGTTGGGAAGTGGGGGGTCTGATTGGGAAGTGGGGGCCTGATTGGGAAATGTAGGGGACTGATTGGGAAGTGGGGTCTGATTTGTAAGTGGGGGACTGACTGGGAAGGGGGGGGTCTGAATGGGAAGTGGGGGGTTCACATTGGGTAGTTGGCTAGTCTGATTGGAAAGTGGGGGTAGTTTTATTGGGAAGTGGGGGGAGTCTGATTGGGAAGTGGGGGAGTCTAATTGGGTAGTGAGGGGGTGTCTGACTGGGAAGTGGAAGGTCTGACTGGGAAGTGGGGGGTCCGATTAGGAAGTTGGAGTTCACACCTGGTAGTTGGGGGGTCTAATTGTGAAGTTTAATTGGGACGTGGGGGGAGTATGATTGGGTAGGGGAGAGTCTGATTGGGAAGTGGGGGGTAGTTTTATTGGGAAGTGGAGGAGTCAAGGTAGTGAGGGGGTGTCTGACTGGAAGTGTGGGTCTGATTGGGAAGTGTGTGGACTTAATGGGATGGTGGAGGGTCTGACTGGAAAGTGAGGGGGGTCTGACTGGGAAGTGGGGGGGTCTGATTGGGAAGTGGGAGGTCACACTGGGGAGGTGGGGGGTCTAATTGGGAAGTTTAATTGGGAAGTGGGGGGAGTCTGGGTAGTGGGGGGTCTAATTGGGTAGTGGGGGGCCAGATTGGGAAGTGGGGTGTCTTATTGGGAAATGGAGGGCACATTGGGTAGTTGGGGGTCACATTGGGTAGTTGGGGGTCACATTGGGTAGAGAGGGGTCTGATTTTGGAAGTGTGGGGGGTCACATTGGGTAGTGTGGGGGTCTGATTGGGAAGTCTGGGAGCCAGATTGACATGTTTGGGGGGCGGATTGGCAAATATGGGGGTCATACTGGGAAGAAGGGGTCAGATTGGCAAATATGGGGGTCATACTGGGAAAAAAAGTGGTCAGATTATGAAGAAGGGTCAGATTGGCTTGTTTGGGAGCAGATTGGGAAGAATGGAGCAGATTGGCAAATTTGAGGGTCTGACTGGCAAATATGGGGGTCATACTGAAAAGTTTATAGGCAGATTGTCAGATCTGGGCCTCATACTGGGAATAAGGTAGCAGACTGGAAAGTTTGGTGGCAGATTGTCACATTTGGAGGGCAGATTGGAAAACTGTGGGGGTCAGTTTGGGAAGTGGAGGAAGTGAAGAAGGGGCATATTGGCACATTTGGGGGGTTAGATTGTGAAGAAGGGGGCATATTGGCATGTTTGGGGGTCAGATTGGGAAGAAGTGGGCATAATGGCATTTGCAGGTCCTCCCCCTCACACGCAACACTCTTTAGTCAGAGCCGCATAACTGTGTATGTGGTATGTGCATGGGAGGGAGGGGGAGAAGAGGACATTCTGGATAGTGTGTGTGTGCATCTGCTCATTGGCATGATATAGAGATATATCTATGTACTGCAATTGACATGCCAATGAGAAATATATCCATAAATATTTCTATTTCATGTCAATGAGAAATATATACATAATATTTATATATCATACCAATGAGAAATATATCCATAAATCTTTCTATGTCATGCCAATGAGAAATATATACATAATATTTATATATTTTTCATTGGTATTATATAGAAAAATTATGTATATATTTCTATTGGCATGAAATAGAAAGATTTATGGATATATTTCTCATTGGCATGACAGAAAGATTATGGATATACTTACTTAGTGGGTGCTAAAGTTTAATTTAAAATGTATTTTTTAAAATATGGTTCTGTTTATCCACCTTTTCAGCATTGTAGAATTCAAATGTGAATAAATAGAACCATTTATTGGAGGGGGGATTGCACTTGGGCAATATATGGGGTGGGCACAAGGGGGCCCCATGCCCATCTATTTCCCAGGGGCCCCATGCGTTGTCCACGGTGGATGTTTGGGCATTAGTGTGTAATTTGCAAGATAGGTATATATCTTATAAAGGGTACCAAGTGAAGAAAGGAGAGATGGACAGGAGGATGTTAATAGGATACAACCCTGATGGGGAGAGGACCAGAAAAGTCTGACTTCCCCTGACCCTGGGCGGAGCATCAGGTGCTCAACCAGGGAGGAGGGCAGGGGTTATGTTTGGGAATCATGCAGCAAATAAAACCACATTTTTGTATAATGGTCAAAATTAAGATTTTAAATAGCATTAAGGAAATCTGTAACTTCAAGAAAATCTGCAGCTTTAAAAAGTTTAATAGTAAATTGTGTGGTTGTGCTCTGATATTTCTGTGTATTATATATACATTTTGGTCATATTGTATTAAATATGATGGTTTGCGTCAATGCTGGCACGTTTTCTTTATATATTTATAAGCTTTTTTGAGAAGTTCCCTACCCACACATAGGTGCTCCATAACTAGTGGCCAACAAAATTGTATAAACTATGGGAGAATCGAAATAGATGCTAATTAGACAGGCCTTTGTTCCCAATTAAGTGATTTTATTTGAGAGATTGAGCTTCCATGTTAGTAAGATATCAATTTTACACCCACTGATACTTTGATACATTGAAGATATACATACAAAGCTGTATTAAAGCTTAAAGAGTAACCATAACCTTTGTGTCTTAAATAAATTCCAGGTGTTTAGTAACCCTTCTTACTTGCTATAGAAACATCTATTTGGTCACAATCAGAAAACCCGACACTATGTTGTCCATATAAAAAGTATTCTCAAATTCAGTTAGACAAATGTCTCTGAATCTCAACAGTAAAGAACAGAGTTAATACATTTTGTTGAAAAATACATGCTCTTTTGATATTGTATGATCATATAAATGAAGAAAAGCAAGAATTAAAGTATGTAATACTTTGTAAA
Organism: Pelodytes ibericus; assembly: GCA_036172795.1. Classification (NCBI taxonomy): domain Eukaryota; kingdom Metazoa; phylum Chordata; class Amphibia; order Anura; family Pelodytidae; genus Pelodytes; species Pelodytes ibericus. Next base: position 75,208,713 of record CM069861.1, on the reverse strand, counting down.
ACTTTATCTCATACCAAACCTCAGGGAGTCAACTATGCACTAAACATCGCTAAGATTTTTCAGACACTTTCCTCGTGTTTGAAGGTTTACATTTTTCCCCCCACCCAGCTAGAGTGCCCCTATTCTCCTTCCTCTGTTTCTTCATGAAAAAACCTTAAAAATAACTTTTTTTTTTCTGATTACCTGATAGACCATTTAATCCCCAGGAAATATTCCTTTGTTACAGTTTCAAGGAGAATTACTTGAAATAATCCCTTTCTTCTGTGAGCCAGTTCTATTTTAGTTTTAAATGCAGCCTATTTCTTTTTTGAATTTGTAAGGGGAAAAAAGGACATTTAATCAATGTCTGCTCTGAGATAGTATGGACAAGTATGTCTCCTGTCTTGAGATGCCTTTGTGTGAATATTCCTTTTTAAAAGAGACATAGTGGGATGTGCAAGGAATGAAAAAGCCCGTAACACCATAATTAGACTGTAAGGAACTTACTAATGTTCTTGCAGCACTGGACAGTTTTTTGGGTTAAGGAATTGTTCTGTATGGGCAAGAGAGTTCAAAAGTTGCTTTCAACTGGCAGTGGTTAATGGTAGAACTAGTTGAAAGTGTGAAAGTTAAACAGATCTTCAGTTGTGTTCATGTTAATAGAAATGTAGCATGGAATAAGAAAAAAATCCCTTTCTCTGCAGCTTGTGTGTCTGGGTAAGAAAGCGTAGGAGATGTTCTGGGTTAATTTTCTCTCTTCTATACTGTTTTGTTTAATAATAATAGGCTATTCCCTTCTTGAGTTAGAAAAAAGGTCTTGCTCAGTAAGGTAGGAGTTGCCGTCTTGTCTCCATTATACTTGAGCTTTTCTACAAAACAATATATATATATATATATATATATATATATATATATATATATATATTAGTGTTGATTCAATGCACATTGAGATTTCAGCTAAATGTCACTGGCTGCAATTCACTTATGCTCACTGATATTTGTCCCTGTTTCACCATTTTGATACACTAAATATAGACACTTGAGAAATGTAACTGTAAAGGGTGACAGATTTGTGCGTTCTGAAGAGTATATGAGAAATGTAACTGAATAACATGCAAATGACAACTGAATGATGTACCGTAAATAGAGAAATTCAACTGGGAATTGAAAGGAATATTTACCCGCTACAAAGCTGGATCTTATATCAATCAATAGAGACGCAGTGGACAGTGTGCTAAAAACTCTCAAATGGGCCAATAGCTGACCAGATGTGACAGGTTCGGAGAGGAAGTGAAGTGTATCGTCTAAAGAACATGGCAGTTCACCCTCAGAATGCTCTTGTTCTTCAGGCTGTGGTGGTGTACCGAGGGACCTCAGTCTTGAGGCAGCGTTTTATGTTAAGAAAGGACAACAGTTGCAAGTATAAACCCACGAACAAATATAAAAAGCCAACTACCCTTCCTGTATCTCTACTGATGTAACTATCACACATGAAATTACATCATCAGCTCCATGGAACTGTGTAATATTGTCTGGATATTTGTTTGGATAGTTCTCTGTTTTACCTAGCTGCTGAAAAGGAAATCATGCAAGTACCAGCAAAAAAACGAGTAGGTAATTGCTAAGAAACTTTATATCTGAGCTAATGAATTATGGAGGGAAAAGTTAAAAGAAGACCACATTTATGTACAGTTAGTTCTGCTGAATTCTGAAGAGCTTTGCTGATGTAAAAAAAAAGGTGAACATTGTCATTTTTTACCAGTCTGCTTGAGCTGACAGTAAATGCCATTAAACCGGCTAAACAGTGTATTGAAACTGTAGCATTATTACACTTTTCCAACTGAACATGCCAGAACCTGGGTTGAAAGTAGGCAGGCTGCCGTAAAGGTTCTATCACAGTCAACTACCTATTGAAGAACAAGTGATGAAGGACAAACTTTGGCTCATACGTCTCCTAAAATAGTATAACCATGTTTTGAAAATAGTTAGAATCTGAAATCATATCTTGAAACCAGTGTCTCAGGATACTGGAATTGTTATTAATGTAACTCTTCAATTAAAACATCAGTTTTAGCTGTATATAATTGAAGATTTATCCAGAATAGCCAATTGTTTTCTTAAAAATTAACTAGAAATTGTTCTTTATTAAATTATTCTGAGAAAATTAATTAGATTACATTTCATGATTCAGAATTACTACAGTCCTAAATGTATATATATATATTTTTTATTTATCTATCTTATTATGGTAAATAGCTTAGTTTACTTTTTTCTGGTTTCTAATTTGTTTTCTCAATACCTATATTTCTTTATAATTTTGACATAATTTATTTTTCAGTTCAATGTATTGCTTGTAAAATTTATACTGACACCCTTAGAGCAGTAATGAGGATGAGGTAACTGATGAACAGCCTCAGATGAGGGGGCACAGTGATGTTCGCTACATAACTAGACAGGTGCCTTTACATGTAATAGAATTGCTAGTCTCTGTCCGTTCCTGCCTACTCTCTAGTGACAATCATGTAATACACTGGACTAATCAGACCAGGGAGTTGGATATAAAGCCTTAGCCAAACAAGTGAGGTGCCATTTTCTTTTCCTGTCTCGGGCTCTGAAAAATTAGCTATATCTCTGGATGCCCTGATAAAATATGCAAACCTTATTTGATTAAATATTGTGTATGAATATCTAGACAACATATTACTGTGTAACATTTCTTCTACAATAAAACTCAACACTTCAATTTAAACCTGGGGATTTTTATTTATTAACTCAATATTAAATATATACTTTTCTCCGTCTTCTTGAACCCACTCTCTGTGGGTTAGATTCTATTTGTTAGAAAACTGTTTGCTTCTGACTCTCACAAAATATTTATAGATTAGGAAATAAGCAAATCAAATATGTAGAAGTTATTCTGGTTTCCTCAATCTTAGGTTTGTAAAAAGTCTCAAAGCAAGTTTTGTGTTGTGCAAATTTTATGTACAGTAAAATCAGGTTTTCATTTAGCACAAGCTCAATGTTAAAGAAGAAGAGATAGCAGAGGTATTATTAAACATATATCTACAAAGAGCAGACAAGCCCAAATACTTGGCTTTCCCACATAAATCCTCTGCAAGGGATTCTGGGTAGGTACATGTAAATAATGTTAACAATGATCACCTTTTTTCCACCATATCTAATTTATACATCTACACCTTAGAGCAAATGCACGCTGTTCAGTGCAGCCTTTTAAATATAGGACTTAAGTCAGAGCCAGATAATTAAAAATAATGGATTTAGGCAAATGGAAATGTAAATATGTGAGAAGATGCACCACTCATCTAAGGACCACCTCTACGTGGTTCTCACAAAGTTGTGGCACAGAATGCTGGACAGGGTGGAATGATATATGAAACCTGTACTTCTCTCTATGTATTTGAATAAGATTTTTGAATCTTGAAAACACGGATGCTATGTAAAATGTACCATTTTTATGCAATGCAGGCGCTTACTTTCCAAAATAATAAACAGATTATTCTGTTGATTCTTTACTGTTGAGAATTCCTTTGTCCTTTCATCAAATCAGATGTTAAAAACATAAGCTTGTCTGCTGGATTTTCTAAATACTTGTGTTAGTCACTGGTCTTATCTTATATATATAGGCTAGTCTTAGGTCACATATGCTTAAAACGCCTTCACCGTGTTAACCTCTACCACTAATTGATTAGCTGTTGCAACATAAATACTATATTTAGCTAACTTAGTTAACTGATAAATCATAACCTATTAAGGAAAAAAGTGCCATTAGCATCAACAGGCGCTAACAAACCTAATGTGTGCACTACAATCAATTACAAAATTTACCGCACCCTTTAAAAAAAACATTATATACTTAGAATGGATATTTCCGCATCCATTAAGAAAACTATTGATTACATTGGAAATACATGGTAAATACCATAATACTAGTCATACTCTATGAGGTGCGATAACCATTAACGGATAATAATGATAAATCCAGCTCTTTAAATTAAAATGCTATTAAACATGACTTGACTAACTCGGGTGCCTTATTTGACTTATTATTATTATTAATTATGCCTTATTGTCCTAGTCAGCTTATGACTATGTGCTTTAGAGCATGAAACGCGTCAAGCTTGGTCAGCTACTGGATTTATTTTTGTATGTATCTCTGTTAATGGATCAGTCCTTTTTATGACAAGCTGCTTTTTATTACTCTTTGAATAAAAGTTAATTTTTAAGGTATCGAGTTCCACACCGTTGCAGTTTTCCTTATCTTTTCGCCTTATTTGACTTGTCTTGTGAGAAAAACACACGAAATCAAACATAAATGCTTTACTTAAAATAACCATATTCTGTTTAAAAGAATAAAGTGATTTCTTCTCACCTTTGCTGACAGTGCTGAACACACTTAGTCAGCAGATCTCGTGAAGATAATAATGATGACCAATCACCCACTATATCTAAAAAATACACATATTTAGATGACACTTGGTATATATCTGTAGCTACATTACTTGTTTCTTCAGTTGCAATAGCAATATTTATTGGTGTGCCCTGGTATTCAGGTCACGAAAATGAAAGGTTAATAATATGGGGGAGGGATATATCCCTAGAATGGGAAAATAATTTTCATTTTGGGAACAAGAGTATACTTTATTAAAATCGCTTAAGTGGTCTATGAACATAGCAAGGAACATGGTTCCTGTTGGATATTTTCAAATACACCATACACATCAGTATTTCCCTCAGTACTTCAAACCCCCAGTCTTTGTAGTGATGTTTCTCTGGGAAGATGAACATACTAGTTATGTGGTTGTGTTATTGGTTGTAACATGCTGTGTGGACCATTTTACATAGTTCAAAATACCACACTATTATATTTTATAATACGTTTTGTTCTTTTTATTTTCCATGGGAGGCATCAACTATGGAAGACAAATATAAGTATTATCCTTTGTTGTCTCATCACGTATATTTTGGGATTTGTGAGCACAGTGGACTTTTGTCCTTTTTCTGTCTTTTGTGTTCTTCTGAGGTTATGGGAGAATTCTCAGCTTTTGGGTGCAGCTGTTAATATGTTCCACTTTTGTGTTTGTGGTCTATGATTGCACATTTTGCACACTTTTTTGGTTGCTCAATATTTGAAGCAACAAGTTTGCAATGAGTAAAGTCATTAGGGGCTCACATCAACATACACACACGACAAATGCATTTGAACTATACATGCATGTCCTAAAATATGAATTCACGTATAATAGCATAAGTTGTACACCTTTGCCTTATTCAAACTGTCATGGCATTTCAACCCGCAACATGAAAAGGACGCTCACATTAATCCTCTGCATAATGGGAGTTGATGGGCAAAAACAGTGGCCACTACAAGTGAGATGCAGATGAGGGGAACAACAATAATCAATTTCCTTCACCAAACTATGTATTGTGCAGGGAACAGTTTGCTGAGTTCCTATAAAAACAGGTTGTAGCCTCCACAATGCATTGTAAGTGGGGGAGATGAAATGTCCACTGCTGTTAACCAGTGTGTGGCCTGCATGCTCAGACTTTACTACTTTACTTCCTGGTGGGAGTACTAGGAAACCATGTGGCGCAAGTATGGAATCAGCGCCCTAAGGCCCTGCAAGCCTTGGAGGTATTATTTGGGCTAGGTGGGGACCTGAATGGGAATTGGAAACAAGGCCATCTGGTATTGCATTTTGTAACCCTCCATCAAGAAATGGTTAGGGAAGGGCCCCTAGACATGGATGTGACCTTGTGGTAGGAGATGACACAGCCCGAACTACAGGGACCAACTAAGTGCTCCGTCGAGTGCTTAGAGGGCCAATGAGGGTTCACAGCCAAAATCTGTGGGAGGGCCTGTGACTGAGGAATAGGTGAAGGACTAGCCTGCCACATATTAGCAGCAGAGGCTCTATTTAGAGACATCTGAGGGTATCCAGAAGCAGGGATAGGAGAGGCCCCAGAGGAGTCAGGGCAAAAGTGGGATGGAGGCTTGGAGTGCCTATACCCGGAGGCCTAAATGGGATTCATGCTTTTCAATGGAAGGAGACTGAGGGCAGAGGATGTAAAATTAGGAATTTCACCAACTCTGTCTTTCAGCCAGTCGCACACATAATAATACCAGGTCAATGTTAACTATACTTACAGTGTTTGCTTACATATATTGCACAGGTGCTTAGGGATGCTGCTTAATTGACAGAAGCAGCATCACCAAGCTGAGAAAACACATTCTCAGGTAACCTGAGTCAATTTTACAGGAAGTTAAATCGTTTTTCATGCTATTATTTAGGTGATGCCCAGCCTACCATTTTTCATGCTCTGCCCCTGAAGTGCATCTACTGGGAATTAATATTATTGACACATTGCGACAAGGGGAAAGGAAGATGTGTTGAACACACCTGTAATTCTGGCCCTTCATACATTCTATATTGCAGGCCATTACTGGAGCAGTGAGAGACAGTAGCCAAACTGAGAAAAGCTGCATTTGGTAGTCCTTTTGGAGGTCCTTTAACAAAGATTAAGGCAAGGTAAAGAAAGAGAAAACAATTAACTTAATAACAATGTTTTAACATTTATTCAGCATTTGTAGGTACCGTGCAAAAATTTGATTTTTTGAGATGACGAGGTCAGGCTTTTAGTTGCTAAACCAACATAAATGTCAACTAACGGGCCGGTGAAGTATTTAAAAACATCAAAACAAAACTTGATGCCTAGATAAGCCATCAAGTATTTTTTTTATTATTAAAAAAAGCTCAACGTATTCTAGCTAAATTTTCCAGCGAGCTGGTATTAAAAGAAAAGACCAGTAAGTCTAACTTTATGACACAAAAAATGTCACTCTCAATCTTTTATATTGTTCTCGTTATCAGTGGCTAATCACTGTAAATGTGAACCTATAAAACAAGAGCTACATTTATAGTGCAGCCTAAATTAGCATCTGACATTTGGCACAATCCAAATATGAAAAGAATTATGTGTGACATATTATAGGATAATAATATTCTCTTCTCTACTCCTTTTTTTAATTATAACACATTTTTGAATTTTCTTGGCTGTAAGTTCAATATCATTCTTGTGAAATATAGTTAATTAAAAATACACTATACAATGTCTGCCGTGTTTTCAATTTAAATAACCATAACAGAGAGACTAAATAAACAAATAAATAGGCTCACTGATGCGGTTGGTTTCACAGAATGGTTAAGGGTAGAAACTCCTGTCATTCTTCTGATAAACTACAGTTATGGTCTAGTGGGACTGTTACATTTTTAGAAAATGTTTGGCCCCACTTCTCTATGCATTATTTATAAGCGCTGTTTGCGTTGTTCCAGTTAATTCCTGTCAGTTCTAACTGGCCGTCTAAATTTTATAAAAAGAAAATATATACTGTTTTGTCCAATGTCACCTGTTCTTATATGTATAGCTCATGCGTAATCCCAATATGTTGTATTACTAATTTGGTTAATAAAGAATGCATATTTAAAGATGATAATTATGGATAAACTTCCAGTTTGGTTTTATATGTTCCTGTGCCTATACATTTTTCTTCCAGAATAACCTTCTCATCACCAATTTAAAAGGGTACTTTTGTTTCTGCAATATTTTTTTTTTGGCTACAATAGCCCTGGTCCCTCTAGGCCTCAGAATTCCATTGTTTTCCAATGTTTTGGTTACCTCTAGGCATCACCAGGGTTCTCCTAATCGCTAAGGGTTGTAGTAGTTTCTTTCTTGCAGAAGTGGTTTGCAAAAGTGGCCTGTCCTCCTAATATTACATTATATAATACATCATATAATATTGTGGGAGGATTTTAATAAAAAGTTTAACAGAAATTAGGTCTATCTTTGCATTAGATAGTCTACATTCGTATGGACTCAGCACAGACTTTGAATTGGGTAACTTTTTGTGATTTTATACTTATATTAATTTCTTAGTAGGTTCCCTGGAATATACATAAAAAATAATTAACAGTCATAACAGCGTTTTTATATATTTATATATTTTTTTTATTAGATAGAGTTCATTTGTAGATATGTATGTATCATTTACTTTTAATGTACAAATTAATGGGATGCATATATAACAGAATCCCTGAATCTCACCACCCATAGTCATTGGATTGTTACAAATAGGGTGTCTGTAACTGCTTTGAACACACCAGGTACATCCAATCTAGCAACCCTCTTGAATAGGTTCTCTTATCGAAGATGTTTTTAAATGCCCAATTTATCACCCCACTTCACCACTGTCTGTATAAAGTCTCCAATATGCCAACCTTCCCCAGGTCAATTTTCTTTCATAAACCTTCCCTTACCCTTTGACATCTTCTCACCTGTGTGCAGAGTATTTACCTCCATCTACACTCAGCTGTTGGAAACTAGCTACCTGACTAATTATGGCTACAGTGTAATTTGTGTTCATTCTTCTTCTTGCCCTGGCAAATGACATTGAAACCAACCCTGGGCCCTGTCCTAGTACAAATGTCCGCTTCTCTTTCAATAAAGGCCTCTCCTGTGTCCATCGCAACATACACAGCCTTTTACCCAAAATTGATGAACTAAGTGCATAGTGTCAGGAGTACAAACCAAAAACTCTTGTCATCAATGAATCCTGGTTAAGCCCTAGAACTCCAGATGCTGCAATACAAATACTCAGATATATCTGCTCCAGAAAAGACAGAAATAAGAGAGGAGGCGGTATTGTTTTATATATACACGAGTAACTGAATTTTACAGACCTTACGTTATCAAGTACCCCCTCTACTTTTGAAGTTATAGCGGGAGGAATACTTAGCCCCTTCTTAAAACAATTAGTTCTTGTAGGGATGTACCACCCACCATATTCCCCTGCTCAGTCTCTTACTGACATCAAGAAACTGCTGGGGTATATTAGTGCCCTAAATAAGAAAAGAGAGCTGCTCATTCTCTGAGTTTTCTATGTAGACTGGTTAGAAACATGCTCACTGTTCAAATCCATGAACCTAACCCAGCTTATTTCTTCTCCTACTCCGATGAATCCCAACAGCTCTAACCATACACTGCTGGATTGGATCCTTTCACCTTGTCCCCAAAGAATCCAGCAGTCTGGCATCCTATCCAATGTGTTCAGTGTTCATTGCTTAGTGTACTGTGTGCGGAAAATTAAGACCCATCAAATCGACCCCTAGAGTAATTGTTACAAGATGTTTTAGGATGTTTGATCTCCAGTCTTTCCTTAGTGACTTATTATATTTCAGGGATGCATTATGGTCAAAATTTAAGTAAACTGACACATCCGAAATTGATATTATTTCTCTGATCGGCTGAATAGAAATCTAGCCAATCCGACTAATTTTTGGACTGTCATTAAAAACATGTATGACCCCCCCTCGTGCCGTTCAGAACCAACCACAATTAAAACACATAATGAAGTTCTACATTCTCCTGTGGCAATCGCAAATGAATTCAATAACTTTTGTCAAATCACTCCATGATTACTGCCCTCTTAAAGGTGAGCAATGAGATCCAGAGTGGAATGGAGAGTGGTGAACTCACAGGTGCAGTTTTCCTTGACTTTGCAAAGGCCTTTGATACTGTTGATCATGATCTTATGCTAAACAAGCTAAATAGTTCCGGTATAAATGAGAGGTCGCTCTTCTGGTTTCATTCATAGTTGGCTGATAGAACACAATATGTGTCCATTGCCAATACTGCCTCCCTCTCATTGCCAATGAAGTGTGGAGTGCCTCAAGGATCTGTCCTCACTATTTATAAATGATCTACCCTCGGTGTGTGACCTGGCTCATGTACATATGTATGCTGATGATACAGTCATTTATTAAGTGGTACTAAACTATCACAAGTGGAATCTGTACTTCAGGGTCAGTTTTCTAAAGTTGAAAATTGGATAGCTGGCAACAAAGTATTCCTGGTAAATTCATATAAGTATCTTGGTATGTGGCTAGATCCAAACTTATCTTTTGGTCTCCATATTGACAAGCTTGTGTCAAAACTGTATCCTAGGGTTGGCTCTCTACATAGGACCAAATCAAACCTAGATTCCACAGTAAGGAAATGTATTGTGCAGCAAATGTTAATGCCAATCATAGACTATGAAGAGGTTGTCTACAATTCTGCACCGCAGACTCATCTCGGTAAACTAGACACTCTGTACAATACATTCTGTCGATTTGCCCAACAGTGCAATTATAATCCTCATCCCTGTAAAATGTTAAAAGAGTTAAACTGGCTGACACTTGCCTCCAGACTCACTCTCCACCTAGCGTGCTTAGTGCATACCCACTTCTTTGGAATACTCCCTCCATACCTGAGCAGCATGCTCACTCTTACCCCCTGCACATCCTACAATCTCAGATCCTGTATCCGGCCCTCACTAACGATCCCAAACTTCAAAAAGGAAGCAGGTTGAGGTGCGTTCTCTTTTAGAGCTCCCCATATGTGGAACAGGCATCCTGATTCTGCCAAACCATCCTCTAGTCTAAACATCAGAACATAAAATAGGGTACAGAAATAGTTGCAAACAAAATGTAGTGACAAGTCGTAAAAGCAACAAGCCATATTGACCAACATTACCCGATAAAAGGAATTGTGTATATTTCCACAATTTCAAGTAGATATAACAAAGGTGACCATCTCTACTTTCCGTGTTCTACTAACTAACAGAGGAACATATCTTTATAGACAGACTAGGTCATGAACAAAACTCTGTTAACTACACTGGACGAACCTTGTCCATCCTGTGATGGAACGAGCAGCATTAGCTATCAATGAGCGCCACTTCACTTAGGCAGTGTTGCTGTAATGACCATTAACAAGCCCCCAGATACAGGTGTGTGTGTGTGTGTGTGTGGGGGGGGGGGTTATTGATTTTATTGTGTGTGTGTGGGGGGGCATTTGTGCAGGCTCCGGATTCCAGGTGGGTTAATTTTATTTTATGGAGGACAGGGCAAATAGAGTATATAGAGCCAGCTCCCAGACCCATTTACTTGCCCTGACCCCCGGTGTATAACAGGGGCTTTGAGCCATTTGGATTATATCAACATCAAAATTATAATTAACAATATTTAACAACATTTGAAGCAGTAAAACTAAATTCAAAATGTAATACAGTTAGCACATGACTACTTCATTTGGTGCTTCCTTCAAGTTCTACAGGTGACAATGCATAGTTGGAGCTGGAGTTACTTACATGAAGGCTCTAGGTCAGATTGCTAGTGCTTCGGCAAGCATAGCCAACTGCTTGCTAATGTCCATAAGGTGGGGAACAACATGTTCAAAGGGCTCATAAACCTGTGTTTATGCCATTTTACTCCACTTTTAATGGCTGCTAGCAGAGTAATATGCAGTTTTACAATAATGCCTGTCACAAAGGGAATCCTGACAGCCTGGGTGACTGGGGCTCCTGGAGGGCCCTGAGGTCCAAACACCTCCCTGTGGACTGCGGACTCTATCTGTGGATATCCTAAGTTTGGGGGTACACACTTTGGGGGCGGGGGCACCAGTGACACGCTGATTTCAATACAGCTGGACTTCAAACACATGGTATCAGTACAGGCTCACTCAGAATGTCAGCCACAATGTGTATCCTGGGAGTGCCAACCAATTGTCCTAGTGTGTTCCGCAGGGTAAGATTGTATCCAGTCCTGCAAACTCAAGTCTCTCCGGAGGTGTTAAGAAATTTTACTATATGTTTGTGTTGAAATTTGTACTTATCTAATTAATAAGTGTTTACTGTCCTATGAGCCATCGTTTGTCTCTTGCAGTCTTGGTGTCTGTATCTTAAGTTGTCATGTATAATTAGGTTATGTCTTACTGTATTTAATTACCAGTTTTAAATTAGGTTTTCGATTGTTTGAGGCTTACCATGTTATAATTATTTTCCCTGGGGCTCCCTCCTAGTTGATGTCATATTTGTCTGGATATAAGTCTGTACCTAACTACTAGTAGTCCTGCCTACTATTTTGGAACAAAAAGTAAGTTTCCAGGGGAGACTTGCTGGGTGAATGCTGAGCTATAATCCAGGGCTGAGGAGGGGATTTTCTACAATGGCAGAGGTGCTACCAGCCTTGGGTAGCTGTCCCATTACTATGCCTTTAATTTGTTAATGGCTCACTTGTTCTCTATTGCACCATATGCACAATAGGTAATGTATAGTTCAGCTAAACTTAGGTGCTATTGGATATACTCCAATCTATAAAAATGCATTGTATTTATTACTTAGTCTTGTGTAAGATTTCACAATATGGTTTGCTCTGATAATCTTCCTCATTACAGATTTTTGTGCTACAACATATCTAATAGTCTAAGGCAGGGGTCCTCAAATGATGACATTTATGTGGCCCGCGGCCCCTCCGCACTGTTTACTTTTTTTTTCTTTCTGGCAGCCGCAAAGGATGCGCTGCAGGAAGAAGAAAAAAAAAAATCACCGCGACCGGATGTGACGTTACGTCACATCCGGATCCGGTAACTTTTTCCCTACTCCAACGGAAGAAAACAGCGCGAGACGTCCGGGGACACAGCAGCTGGAGGTAAGTTATGGGGAAGCGGGGGAGGAGGGAGGGATAACGAGCACTATTCCTGGGCATCTGACTGGCATCATATTCCAGGGCATCTGAATGGCAAAATATTCCTGGGCATCTGACTGGAACAATATTCCAGGGCATCTGACTGGCATCATATTCCTGGGCATCTGACTGGCACAATATTCCTGGGCATCTGACTGGAACAATATTCCTGGGCATCTGACTGGCATCATATTCCTGGGCATCTGACTGGCATCATATTCCAGGGCATCTGAATGGCAAAATATTCCTGGGCATCTGACTGGCATCATATTCCTGGGCATCTGACTGGCACAATATTCCTGGGCATCTGACTGGCATAATATTCCTGGTATCTGACTGGCATCATATGCCTGGGCATCTGACTGGCACAATATTCCTGGGCATCTGACTGGAACAATATTCCTGGGCATCTGACTGGCATAATATTCCTGGGCATCTGAATGGCACCATATTCCTGGGCATCTGAATGGCAAAATATTCCTGGGCATCTGACTGGCATAATATTCCTGGGCATCTGACTGGCATCATATTCCTGGGCATCTGAATGGCATAATATTCCTGGGCATCTGACTGGCATAACATTCCTGGGCATCTGACTGGCATAATATTCCTGGCCATCTGAATGGCATAATATTCCTGGCCATCTGACTGGCACAATATTCCAGGGCATCTGACTGGCACAATATTCCTGGGCATCTGACTGGCAAAATATTCCAGGGCATCTGACTGGCATCATATTCCTGGGCATCTGACTGGCATCATATTCCTGGGCATCTGACTGGCACAATATTCCTGTGCATCTGACTGGCACAATATTCCTGGGCATCTGACTGGCATAATATTCCTGGGCATCTGAATGGCATAATATTCCTGGGCATCTGAATGGCATCATATTCCTGGGCATCTGACTGACATCATATTCCAGGGCATCTGACTGGCATCATATTCCAGGGCATCTGACTGGCATCATATTCCAGGGCATCTGACTGGCATCATATTCCTGGGCATCTGACTGGCATCATATTCCTGGGCATCTGACTGGCATCATATTCCCGGGCATCTGACTGGCATCATATTCCTGGGCATCTGACTGGCATCATATTCCTGGGCATCTGACTGGCATCATTTTCCTGGGCATCTGACTGGCATCATATTCCTGGGCATCTGACTGGCATCATATTCCTAGGCATCTGACTGGCATCATATTCCTGGGCATCTGACTGGAATCATATTCCTGGGCATCTGACTGGCATCATATTCCTGGGCATCTGACTGGCATCATATTCCTGGGCATCTTACTGGCAAAATATTCCTGGGCATCTGACTGGCATCATATTCCTGGGCATCTGACTGGCATCATATTCCTGGGCATCTGACTGGCATAATATTCCTAGGCATCTGACTAGCATAATATTCCTGGGCATCTGACTGGCATAATATTCCTGGGCTCTGACTGGCACACTATTCCCATTGAAATACTGGTAAGTTTGTTGATTTAACTTTACTTTAAATATTGTATTTGTTCTCGATTTGTTCAAAATAAGATATATGCAGTGTGCATAGGAATTTCTTCATAGTTTTTATTTTTACTATAGTCCGGCCCTTCAACGGTCTGAGGGACAGTGAACTGGCCCCCTGTTTAAAAAGTTTGAGGACCCCTGGTCTAAAGTCTACTCAATAAAGAGAGAATTGCAGGGAACTGAGATGGGAATTTCAAAATTTAGGACAATATAGCCAAGTTGGAAGATTTCTCCAGTACAGCGGAATGGGGGAATTTTTCCAACTCAGTTGCTCAAATTCACATCTCAGTTCTCTACATTCTCTCTCCATTTTTCAAATAAAACAATAAAGCATAGACAAATTTTGTAGAAATTGTAATAACTGTATATAAATCATCATATTTGTATTTCAATTTCAATCTATATATTGCTAGTACATTTAAATTCTTATTAGTTAAAGAATATTTGAACATTTTTATTTCATTAAATGTAATTCAGATATTGGAAAGACTGCCATAATATAGCAGGCAATCAGTAACCAGTCATTCTAACAACTGTTTTTTCTTTTTAAGAGGATCTCTATATTGTCTCCCTTTCCATAAATACTGTTATTATGAGATGACAAAATACATATGAAATATTAATTATCTGAAATCTAAATTGGGAAATAGTGCGCTGTATCCCTTTGAAAGTTAGAGAAACAGGTAATTCTAATTTCTTAGCTCTTATAATTGATATATGTTTATTCTCCCCAATGTAAATCAACCCACAAGTATTTCAACAAATAATTAACTTATGTAGAGTTTCATTTATGGAACTTTTGATCTCCTTTGTTCTCCGAAACGGCAAATGTGAAAAGATTTTTCTTTTGATAATAGAAGAACAAGCTACTCAGCACACCCATGGAAAATCTCCTCTCTTTTTTTTGTCTCTTCCATCATTTTCTGGTTTGTACTCCCTCGATATTCAAATAATCTCTTTCTACAGAGTCTTCAGTCAGTTGCATCTCATGAAGACCATCATCACTGATAACATAAATGCCATGTTCTGGATGAGCCCAATGTAGCATAGACCAATGATTAGCAAAAGATGATGATTTTCTCTACTAAGTGAACCATATGCGTCCTATCCTGTTATCATAACAGGACAGTATCCCTATCTTTCTTTTCAGTATTTTATTTCTAAATTTAATAAAGATTTAGGTTATCCCTATAAAAAAAATAGGCGCAGTTTTGGTCTTGTTTTTGCCTACTGGCATAACGTGATCAGACTGTAACTGACATGAAATACAGAAGTTTTTTCATTAGCTTTTGTAGATGTTTTTTGAGTAAAAGTTAGAAACATTTGTTATATTTTAATTTACAACCTATTTTTTTTTTTTTTATAGTAAATGATATAATATGATCAAAATAATGGTATCTAAAGAAAGCCCTTTTTATCTTGAAAAAAGCCCACTATATAATTTGTATGGTTACAGTAAATGAAAGAGGAAAATTACAGCTAAAACACCACAGAGGTGTTAAAACAGCTATTGAGCTGAACAATCAAACAATGTAAAAAGGTATGGTCACACAAGGGTTAACCAGAGAGGGTACACTGAGATGTTCTCTTATTTTCAGTGTATTCTGGTAATGCTAGTATTGCATAACATGCAGGGGGTGTTATCAAAATGACAACCTCTGAGGTAAGTAACATGAGGAACATGAAATGAATTTACCTGAGAAGGATGAAATAATAATGTGTTCTACCTCAGTTACCACCACCAAAAACGTAACCTGCAATCCTGATGTTTCCACCGATTCTACCCTATTGAGGTATCTCACCAGCAAATAAATACCTCTGCCGCACACCTTTTAAATTAATATACAGTAAAGGCTTTGACAATACCAGCCAACTGTGCCAGAAAGCAGAAAATATTACAGATAGAGTACTATATTCGAAGAAGAAAAAAAAAAAAACAGATTAATATACATGTGGTTCACTGGACTTCACAAACTGTCAGTTTCTGTTAATGAAATGTTTTTATCCTAGTCAATATTTTCCATTTTTCATTCCCCTCAACAATTTTAAATATACTATGTCATTCTCTGAAATGCTAGGCCATTTTCTGCTTTGCTCCTTCTGCTCTTGTAGCTTTCTTTTACTTCCAGTCTGGCTGCTTTGGAAGGAAGAAAGCTTTGGAAAACAGCCCTCAGCCTGTACAAGAAGTGAATTTACATTTCCTCTGATCCATGGTCACAGTACACATTAGAAAATCTACATTTTTGTCAGCTTGATTGGATGCAAAATGCAATTTCCAAAAACGAAAATACAGATTTGGGACATGTTCATTGTTCATTTTTCAAAGGATAATTGGTGTTTGTACTGTAATGTACTAATGTAGAAAAGTTGAATGAAAGCCGACAGACATTATATTTCTTGTCCATGTCCGTGCTGTCTCATGTTTATGACATCACCTTGTGGCACGAAATGCAAATTATCTGCTTTACATATGCCATTACAAGGGGGTGAAATAAATGGGAGACAGTACAGACTTGTGTATTATTTAGAGAGAAAATATTAGAGATAGATTTCTAACAAATGCTTTCTTAATCAATGCAATTGCTTGCAACGCTTTCCTCACAATGAATACATAATTTATCCTTTACACTCCCTTTTAAAAAGGACCTGGTCAACATAAACATTATTATTGTGACTGTAGAGAATAAAAACATATGACAAATAATCTATATATTATGTTAGCAAAATTGTATGCAAATACATACATTAAAAGAAATATGTCTTAAATGTGTCTGTGGCTTATGACATCACCTGTGGCTTGAAAGGCAAACTGTACACTTCCCATTGAAAGTTAATTTGCATATCAAGCTACAGGTGATGTCAAAAATATGAGATTTCACAAACACATTTAAAACATATTGTTCTGTAATTTTTTTTCATCTGCCATTTATCTGAAAGGAGCAGGTGAATACTGAGCCAGGCGAATTCAGGTGAGCAGCTTCTAAAGTGACCTGTTTCTCAAGTGTTGGAGTTAGAAGCAAATAAGGAGTTAAAAAACAAGAAGGGGGGTTAAGTATACATCCTTGTTTATTCTATTTATATTGTGTGTTTTACATTAGAGAGCATGTTGGATAATGCCACTAAGTGCATGTCTTGCAGCATGTATGCTTTCTTGGAGAAGGTTCCCCAAGGATCATACCGCTGCCGCCGATGTGAGCAGATTGCCGCTTTGGAGAATATAATACTAGATCTAAAGAGGCAACTGGCAACACTGAGGGACATAAACAACATGGATCGTAGTTTACTGCTCACGGAGCAGGAATTGGCTGGGCACAGTGTAGAAGAGGGTGATGATGGAGGAGAAGAGGTTTCTAGGGTAGAGAGCTGGGTTAGCTATACAAGGGAAAGTAGGGGTCAGAGTGCTAGGGAGGCTTGTTCTGGGCTAGTGCACCCCAACATGTTTGCCAGCTTTTGTGAGGATGCTGGGGAGATTAGCTCAGAAGAGGAATTTCTGGGGCATGCTAACTCTCCTAGCAGCCAGGTGAGTAGCCTCCCGAGTACAGCACAGTTGGGAGCCAGGAAACTAGGAAGGCTAGACAGGTAGTGGTGGTAGGGGATTCTATTATTATGAAGGTAGATAGGGTAATCTGTTGCTAGTACCCCAAATGCTGAACGATATCTTGTCTCACGGTGCTTGGGTTTAACATGTTGCGGACCGGGTAGGTAGATTATTGTGAGTCACTGGGCAATATCCAGCAGTCTTAGTACACATTGGTACTAATGAAAACGTTAATGGTCGGGGGGGGGGGGGAGGGGGATCCTTAAAAATGATTTTAGGGAACTAGGAAATAAGCTGAAGGACCTCCAAGAAATTATTCTCTGAAATATTATCAGTACCACGCGCTACATCAGGAAGACAGCATGAGCTTAAGGAGATTAATGCGTGGCTGCAAAGGTGGTATAAGTGAGAGGGATTTGGGTTCTTGGAGCACTGGGCAGAGTTTGCAGTCAGCAACAGACACTATGGATGGGATGGAGTGCACCTCAATGATGAGGGGGTTGCAGTATTAGGGGGGAGGATGGCTATAGGGTTAGATGAGCTTTTAATTTAGGCTCTGGGGAGCAGGGTCAAGATCAAAATGAAGCAATGGTAGCTAGAGTAACATTGGAAGGTGCGTCTAGCTGTGGGAAAGGAGGAGGAAAGCAGTGGTGGGGTTAACATAGATCATAGGGAGGTACATACAATAAACCTGCGGGCATTAAGTGTTAGTCAACGAAGCAGATAATTGGTAGTAATCTTAAATGTCTTTAAGCAAATTCAAGAAGCACCGAGGTGTTCTCCTTGTGACATTTCCAGCGGTAGCAACACCTTTCAGTCTTCATGACATTGGGCGCATCTGTCTGTGTTGCACGAGGGGTGAAAGCTCCGCCCCCTCACATTCTAAGCTTGTTAGAGCACAGGATGTCCGTGACATCCCGGGGCTCAGAATACATTGAGCCACGCACAGGTGAAAGAACCCTCTCACTGCAAATATAAGTTAAACAAGCAGGGAAGGGAACAAACAACCTAGAGTTTTTTTTCTTATTGAAAAAAAAAGAAAGAAGTAATCTGTGTGTAAGAGTGTGTGTTTGTGTGTGTGTGTGTTAGTATGACGCTGTGTGTGTGTAAGTGTGTATATCTGACTGTGTAAGGTTGTCAGCTATCCAGCTATATGATATAATTATTAAATAATTCTGAGCTATATATATATATATATCTATCTATCTATATCTATATACATATGTATAGCTCAGATTCATTTAATATATATATATATAAAATATGTCATATCATATATATGTGTATTTGTCATATGACTTTTTTTTATATAATGTTACATATTATATACACCTGAGCCATATGTTAGAATGGCTGTTTTTGTATAATAATTATATACAATAGTTATATAAAATTTACAAATTCTATATATCATATGGCTGGTTTATATAATATTTCATATACATTTGTCACATATATATATATATATACACACACATATATAATATAAATATTATATACACCACCCATTTATATAATATAATATATAAATATTAAATACATATATTGTGTGTGTTTGTTTTAGTAGGGAGGTATTAGGGTGCAGGGGGAGTGATTGCATGTTGGGGATGAGGGGCGGAATCGAGTGGGCCCAAGCAAATGCTTGCCCAGGGTCCAATGATTGTTAAAGCATTCCTGACTAAGGGCATCGATTGGACATTTAGACTGGGATGGATTGTTTTCTGGACTAAACAAAGAAGACAAGTGGAATTCATTTAAGCACACATTACAAAAGTACACATCCCAATATATACCTTTGGGAAACAAATGCAAAAGAAAAAGAAAAACCAATCTGGCTTACCGATTACGTGAAACAGGAAATACAAAACAAGAAAATGGCGTTCAAACATTATAAAAGCAAGGGATCAGCATTATCATTTATATAGTACAAAGATGCCAGCAAAGCCTGCAAAAAGCCAATTAAAATGTCTAAATTGGAAAATGAGAAAAGGATTGCTAAGGAGAGTAAAACTAACCCCAAACATTTTTATAGTCATCGCAAACATTGGATTGGATGACACAGGAAAAAGGGCTTAACAATTAAACTCTGTTAAGATAGACAAGGTCCCAGGGCCAGATGGTATACACCCACATAATTCTGTCCAGCGCACTATTTATGATCTTTAGGGATTCTTTCAGTTCAGGTATAGTGTCAACAGACTGGCGAAAGGCAGATGTCATTCCAATATTTATTTAAAAAGGGATCAAAACCTCTGCCGGGTAATTATATCCAGTGAGCTTGACATCTGTAGTGGAAAATTATTTGAAGGATTGCTAAAAGTATACACTCAAGTATACATCTTGAATCAGAACATATTAGTAAAAGTCAACATGGTTTTGTGAAAGATAGGTCTTGTCAAACAAACTTAATAACATTATATGAAGAAGTGAGTAAAAATATAGATCTAGGTGTGGTAGTTGATGTGATCTATTTAAAATTTGCTAAATGATTTGATATAGTTCCATACAAAAAGTTACTCTACAAATTGAGAGAAATAGGTTTGGGCTCTAATGTTTGTATTTGGATTTAAAATTGTCTAAATGATAGCATGCAGAGGGTTTTTGTAAATGTAAAATCCTCAAATTGGACCAGGGTATTGAGCGGAGTACCTCAGGGGTCTGTTTTAGGCTTCACGACAATGGACGTGTTAGGCACTTCCTGCCAGGAACTCTGTTCCCGACAATGGATGTGCCTGGCACGTCCTGCAGTGAACCAAGCGGTTTTCGCGATCAACGATCGTGAAAACCGCTTTAACAGTGCTGGTCTATTGCCTCTATGTTGAGGCAATAGCCAGCACATAAAATTTCCATTCTGGGGCACCCACGATCGCCCCATGGAGTGATCAGGGGCACCATATTGACGGAGCAGCATGCTCCATCAATATGGCTATGCCCTCTTGTGGTATGAGCTTTGGAAGTGAAAGTAAATTAATTTCCGTTGCTCTGAATATGCTGCTTGACTGCCCCTAGAGGCACCAACCAACAAAGCAATGTAAAAAAAAAAAGATTTAATTACCTTAAAACTGGTAATATAGTTAGATTAGCCTATAGGCTTAAAATTAAATAATTTTTAGCATAAGGGATAGGGTTAAAATTACTAGTCTATAAGAACTTATGGTTCTTGGTAATATCTATAGGATATTCCTCTGGCAGAAAGGATGACAGATAAACACCAGGCTAAAACATACAGATATACAGCATATATGAGCATTCTGGAGAGTGCTTCAGAGGGCTGCGCTTAGTGTGGTACGCAAGAATCATTTGCACCTATTTTTGCACTTTGTATTCTTTTGCACTACTTTTATCTTTTAAAACATACAGATCCCAGAAATTGTGGTATTTAAGTTTAATTTACCCAAATATATATGCTAATTACATCCATAAAAATGTAATAAAATTCGATTTTGGGCCATTTTGGATAATAGATATTCAAACTATATAATGTAAACAATGCTCAATACAAGTACCACAATGTCACTAAGCATAGCAATACATGTGATGCCTACAATAAATTGTTCTAGCCTCAAAGCATTAAACCTTTATAATATATTGCTTTGAAATACCGTATTTGCTTGATTATAAGACAAGGTTTTTTTCAGAAATAAAAGTCTGAAAAAAACGACCTCGTCTTATAATCGGGGTCATTACATTTTCAAACCTCAGATCAGCCCCACTTACCTCCAATGACCCTTGCTTGCAGCCTCCTTGCCTGTCAGCTAGCCCGCTGCCGCCTCCGGAGCTCCGTGGAACCGGATGAAAAGAACGATGAAAAAAAAAGAAGCAGAGTCACTTGAGCGCTGCGTGACCCACGTGACCCGCGCTAGGAGCTGAAACTTTATCTGTAGTGAGCTCGAAGACAGGCTCACTGCAGCTAAAGTCTCAGCCCCTAGCAGAGTCACGTGGGTCAAGCAGCGCTCACGTGACTCTGCTTCTTTTACCAAGTGAATGCTGCATGATGCAGCATGCCATCTTATAGCCCTGCCTACCAGTTTGTAGTTCATTGATGGGGAGCACATCAATGAACTACATCTCCCATGATTCTCAGACTGCCTTAATGGTGACTGAGAATCATGGGAGATGTGGTTCCTACAGATGTGCTACTCATCTCTGAGTCACTGACGGATAAGCAGGTCTGTAATTTTAAAGTAAAAAATAAATAAAGCACTTTACACATTTACACACACATTACAACCCCTAGCCCTACCCCCCCCAGTACTACCCCTACATTAGTGTTCACACATATGTCTGAGTGTAAAATTTTAAGTGTGCATATGAGTGTAAGTGTGCATATGAGTGAGTAGCAGATTTTACTGTAAATGTGCAAATGAGTGAATGTCAGAGTAGTTGGGCATTTGAGTGCGTGTCATAGTGTAAGTGTGCAGGTGAGTGCATGTTAGAGTGTGAGTGTGCAAATATCATGAGTGCTTGTCAGAGTGTAAGTGCGCTTATGAGAGTGTCAGTTTCACGCATATGGCCCATTTCATTCAACAGTACACCATATGTACATTACTCCAAAAAAGTACAGTAATGCTGGTAGTGTTTAAAGCTACTGGTACGTAATGTACCATATGTTTATTTGGAATAAAAATAACATTACAGTAAAAAAAACACTTTAGTGATACACATGATATACAGTAACAGAATAGCATGACTAGTGTCTTCTTGTTGTGTTGGTTTTACAGTACCAGACAGCAAACCTGCCATCCCCTATCATACTGGTACTTCATTCTACACTTTAAATTGCCATCATGTCTTCCACTCCGTCCACATCCAGAGGAGAGTGTCCAAGCGACCATGCAACTCCTTCAACATCTAGAGGAGACTGTTCAAGTGGCCTGGCAACTCCCACATCCAGCGGAGAGGCACCGGTAGAGAAATCAAAAAGAAAAGCTACTGGAAGCAAATTCTTGCGTAGAAGCTACAATGACAATTTTAAAATTATGGTCATCAATGAGGCAGAAGAAACCGACAACTGTGTCGCTGCCAGAAAGTACGACGTCACTGAGTGTAATGTCAGGCGATGGAGGGCACAGAAGACAGAACTCCTGAATGCGCATTCCACCAGAAAAGGTTTTCGAGGCCCTAAAGTTGGGAGACAAGAAGAAGTTGACAAACGGGTAGCTGAGTTTGTCAGTGAAATGCGGAGCAAAGGCTATCCTGTTACCAGAGAAGCTATGCAAATAAAAGCTCTGGAGATTGCAAGAGAGCTAAAAATAACGGAATTTAAAGCTAGCATGGGATGGTGCAGAAGGATGATGCTGAGAAATGGTTTGTCTTTGAGGCGACGCACAACCTTAGCACAAAGGCTGCCGAATGACTTCAGTGAAAAACTCCTCTCTTTCCAACGCTTTGTGATCACTCTGAGGAAAAAGCATGCATATGCTCTCAGTCAGATCTGTAATGCTGATCAAACACCAGTGTTTTTTGACATGCCAAGCAATGTAACAGTGCACAAGAAGGGAGAGAAGTCGGTCCTCATTAAATCCACTGGCAATGAGAAATCCAGAATAACAGTTATGGCAGCACTTGCAGATGGAACAAAACTTCCACCATACATTATCCTGAAAAGGAAAACCATGCCGAAAGAAACCCTGCCATCAGGAGTGATAGTCAGAGTTCAAGAGAAGGGGTGGATGGAAGAAAGCCTCGTTCTAGACTGGCTTAAAGTTGTTTTGGGAAGACAGCAAGGAATCCACTGCAAGAAAAGAGGAATGCTTGTCCTTGATGCATTCAGAGGACATTTAACCCCAAATGTTAAAAAGCAGGTTTCAGAGATGAACACTGATTTGGTCATCATCCCTGGAGGTATGACCTCACAGTTACAAGTGCTGGATTTTGTGGTTAACAAGCCATTTCAAGACCATTTAAGAAGGCAGTACAACGCATGGCTCCTTTCTGATGATCACGCTCTGACTCCAACAGGAAAAATTAAGAAGCCTTCCATCAGTCTTTTATGCAAATGGGTACTTCATGCCTGGAGCCTGATTTCTGCTGACAGCATTGTTCTGGGCTTCAAGAAATGCTGCATTACTAATGCCACTGATGGCACAGAGGATGATATCTTGTGGGACACACCACAGAGCAGCACTGCTAACACAGGAGACGATGAGGAGGAGGAGGAAGATGATGATGACGACGATATCATTCCAGTTATCATTGATTAAAAAAAGAAGAAAACTGTTGTTTTTCCCCTTTGATAGTTTTTATTTAAACATGTTTTTAAGTTATATGTTGCAGATAATCTAGTTTTTACATGTTTTAACGATTAAACAATGCTTTATGGCAAAAAAAAGTGGTTTTGAATTTTTTGCCCATATGGTAGTCTTATATTCAGGCCTTAACTTTTTTTTTTCCTAATAAGATCCAAAATGTGGGGGTCGTCTTATAATCAGGGTCGTCTTATAATCGAGCAAATACGGTAATTAAGGGAATATATGAGAAAAAGTCAATAATACTTCATTTAGATAACCTACTTCAACTTCAGCCTTAAACCAATTTAGTACAGTTTGTTTTATAAAGCCCACTATTATTTTTGTTTCTTTAAATAAATGTAGTCATAACAGAAACAAGTGGATGTTTTTTTAATACTAAGATGAGACAGACCTTTTATTGAAAGTAAAGTGATTTCTGGAATTTGCCATTTAAAACCACTACATAAATAATAGGAATTTCTACATTCTATATGTCACACTATTTAAATTAGATTATTCAGTGGATTGAACTAAATCCTTTCTATTAATCTGAAAGTGCTGTAGGGAGACCTGCTCGTAGCCTATAAAATTATTTTCACGTACTTAAAAGATATCCCGGTGGATACATAAAGGAATTTATTTATATTTCAGTGACCAGCCTCAGGGCACCAGATACGCAGCACAAATACTAGGATTGTTGAATTTCGAAGCATAAAGTAAAATATAACAATATTTTTTTTATATTTAAAAGGATAATAGATGCCCTATTAGTTTTTTTTCCCTTCTGGGCAAATTTTACTGGAAAAAAAAATAATGAAAAAAAATAAAATAAATAAATTCCTTTAAATGTAATAGCAAAAATAATATATGTGGCAAATATTAAAATCGTACTAAAGAATTCTTTTAAACTTTTGCTTCTTTTTAGGAGCAAAAGTTAAAAATCTTGTGCTACAGGTCTGGAGTAAACTTGACGTGTAGCTTTGCAGATACATACAGGTTTACTAAAAGCTCTGCCTCTCTCACTGCATGTGCTTGTAAAATCCAGCTGAGGGTCTCTCACTATGGTAACTGTGGTAGATAGTCAGCAACCACCTTGCTTCATAGGGAATCATGGCTTCTGCCAGTCAGAGTAGAAATTAGCACATAACTCAAAAGGTCCAATTCAATGCACCTTTTATTTGTGCTTCTGTATAAAAAGTAAAGAATATTTAGTGGTTTAAACATGACTTACATTTTGTTTAAAGAAAAGATCTAATCACCGGAATAGGTTAAAGTAATTAATATGCAGATTTTACATTTTGTATTGTACATTGGGCTATTTACATATGATTGACTATTTAGTTTTGTAGAGCATCCTCCGTTTGTAGAAAACAATTTTTAGCTCTGTGTCAGAATCTTTGGTCAGTCCGGTTCACGTTAATGTGCATGAACATACAGTATTTACATATTAAAAGTGAAGCAAGCAAATAGACATAGGCACTCACCAGTCCGAATGAGGTAAAATAAGTCGATTTATTGATGAAAAAAAATTCATGTAGATAAATTCCAATGTGACAAACAGGATGAATATAGTGGCATCGGTAGTGGGGAAGCAGGAAAACTGCCTTACGCGTTTCGTGCCGGTAGGCACTTAATCATAGGCTAGTGTGGTCATGCTTATAGGTGATATATAAAGGGAGTGACTCCAATCGATGAAAAGGTCAACCACAATTAGGTAAATAGAAAAAACATCTGTGTGGATAAAAAGTGCTTCTGTGTACAAATAGTAAAATGCTTAATATGCATATCATTGAGGAAATAGTGCAATCAATATATTTAACCATTATTAAGTATCTATAAATATTATAAATGAAAACAGCATATATAATAAATGCATATAATAAACAAAATACTAATAAAAATTAATACAGCAAAAAACATAAAAATAAATTAATCTGCAAGTGGAAAATGCAAGGGAAAAATAATCTATCTGTCTGATAGCTGGAAGAGAGACTCATAGAAATAAAAAAGGGAAAAATATATAATCTTTAATAATAAAACTTCAGTGGGTTATGAGCTCTTGTTTCTTCCACTTTGAGACAGTTTACACCTGGCAACATCCCTATGCAGATAAGATATTGAACTAGATGAAATTCCTGAGAAACTTCTTAGAAGTCTGGAAGACAAAAGGAAGAGAGGAAAAAGTGGCATATATTAATAAGGTACACATATCCGCGTGTCAATATTTGTGTGATCACATGTATGTGCCCGTATACAAATTTACAGAAAAGATGTCGCCTAGTATGACTTAAAAAAGTTTGTTAGCCTCCCATTAGGGCCATGTATAAATGTAAAAGTGTAAAAATGTAAAAATGTAAAGAGGAAAAAGAGAGGATGATAAGCAACCAAAAAATATATATATAGTTAGACCAATGTTTGTAGTGATTAATTTAGTTGTATAGTTCTCTAGTGGTTTAGAAAAAACAGGACATATCAAATTCTGCGTTGATACCCAAAGGTTGTCTTGTTCCCAAATGGAATATCCAATATACTTCTTGTCGGCACAGGCGTCTGTGCGTGTTACCTCCTCTAGGGCCTTTTGTGATCACATCAATTACTGAGACTTTAAGATGTTTTGTGTCATTATTATTGCAGAGAGAAAAGTGTCATGCTACAGTAGTGTTTGATCGATTGTCAATGTCATTGAGGTGTTCCCTGACACGAAACTTGAGTGCCCTGCTGGTTCTACCAACATATTGTTTGTTGCAGGAAGTACAAGATAGCACATAAATGACATTCTTTGTGTTACAATTGCTATAATTTTGATTAGGAAAAGTTTTGCCATTTGCATGAGAGATGATGTCCTGTTTTTTGGTGACATGTCTGCAAGTTTTGCAGATCCTGTTCCCACATGGGAATGTACCAACCGCATTAAGCCATGTGCCTCTATTAGTGTAACTTGTATTGGGTGTATCTGAACAAAAGAGACTTGGGGACAACAAATCTCTCAAAGTGTTGGATCTCTGGGCTGAAAATTTGACCCCTGCTGATAGTATATCATTATAAGTGTCATTAGCTGCCAAAATGGGAAGGTTCTGTTTTATTATATTTTTTACCTGAGAGAATTCAAGACTATATGGAGTAGTGAAAAAAGGTTGTGAATTATCATTAGTGACCTTGGATGTATTCACTTGTAATAAAGAGTTTCTGTCTCGAGCTTTGGCTATTTTAATGGCTCGCCTGATCATCCATATTTTGTATCCTCTCTGTAGAAGTCTCTGACTAAGTTCTGTACATTTCATATCAAAAGTGTGTGAATTGGAACAATTTCGTCTAAGGGTAATAAAAAGACCCACCGGAATGTTTTTGATTACAGATTTGTTGTGACAGCTATTAGCATGAAGAACTGAGTTCCCTGAAGTAGGTTTCCTAAAGGACAGGGTGTCCACTAAATGTTGATTGACTCCCACCCCCCCTTTGAGGGTAAGATCCAAAAAATCAATTTTGTCTTTAGAATAGTTCATGGTGAATTTTAGATTAAGAGGATTGTTGTTCATGAATGCAAAGAATTCATCCAACTGTGTAACAGAGCCTTTCCAGACGAATAGCAGGTCGTCGATGTACCGCCCATACCAGGCGATACATTGACGAGAGGAATTCGCCTGGCTAAATATGAATTGATCTTCAAAGGCAGCCATATATATGTTAGCATATGAGGGGGCAAATTTCGAGCCCATGACTGTACCCTGGCACTGTAAGAAGAATTGTTTGTTGAACATGAAGTAATTGTGAAGTAGAAGAAACTCTGTACTCTGTAGTATGAAATCCTTGAGTTCTTGTGCATATTCACTATATTTATTAAGTATGTAATTCAGAGAAGCTAAACCAAGGTTATGAGGAATACATGAATACAGTGAGCATACGTCCATTGTTACCCATGTGTAATCAGATTGCCATGTTAGATTATTTAACTGTATCAGGACATCTTTGGTGTCCCTTAAAAAGCTTTTTTGTTGGGTTACAAGTGGCTGTAGATAAAGATCAAGCCAGGCTGACAGACCTTCACCTAAACTTCCAATACTTGAAATGATTGGACGTCCTGGAGGGTTCAAAAGACTTTTATGTATCTTAGGTAAGTAGTAAAAGATGGGAATGGTAGGATCCTCTTTATATAGGAAACTTACTTCCACTTCATTAAGAATATCTAAGTATTCACCTATGTCTAACAAGTTCCTAAGATCTTTGAGGTAATGTTGTGTGGGATCTGATTTAAGTATAGTATATGTATTGATGTCATATATCTGTCTGGTCGCCTCTTTTAAGTAATCACGTTTGTTGAGTACCACTACCGATCCACCTTTATCAGCCTCCTTAATTATGATATCATTATTTTTCTGCAGTGCCAGCAAGGCTTGCTTTTGGGAAATGGTTAAATTATGTTTGGAAACATTCTGGTTTTGTGCTAATTTTAAAAGTTCCTTCTCTATTTTTTTCTGAAAAATATCTGTTTCTATGGTTCTACTGCTAGTTGGATAAAAGCAGGATTTATTACGTAAGTTTGTATCTATTTTTATTATGTCTGATACACATTTGTCTGATTGTTCAATCCTAAGATCTTGTAGCAAGTTTAGAGTACACTTATCAGTAAAAGTGAAATCCTGTTGTGCATTGTTGCTTTCATAATGTTCTACTGTGGCATCGCTACATGAAATACTAGGTACACTTTGGAAAGACTCAATCGGGTCACATTCTAAGGGTTGTGATAGGTCACCAGTATTGGGCAATACATTTTGAGACATAGTATAATCGTTACTAGATAGAGACAATAGCGGATTGGAGTCACTTACCCTTACGGTGTCTTCGATACATAAAAAATGTTTTTTCACAGTGATATTACGAATAAAGCGATTAACGTCAAGCAGTGTTCTAAATAGGTCAAAGTGACAGTCAGGTGAGAAAGAAAGTCCCAAGGATAAGACTTGTTGTTCTGCGGCTGATAGTATATGATCAGAGAGATTGATGACATTAGATGTATTTAGAACCTCCTGTTCCGTGAGCCCTTCCTGAGATTGTAATGCCGCTCTTCTTCTTCTGTTCCCTCCTCCTCCTCGGCGTGTTTTCTTTTTTGTTTCATTTTTGCGGGAGGATGGTGGCGCTGTACGTTTTTTGACGATGCGCCTACTTTTGCTGTATCCTCGAAGGTCTGGTTAATCCTTCTTCGTCGCCCTTCTGTTGTATCTGAAGAGATATCTGCGAGGGAGGCAGTCGATGAAACAGAAGCCGGTGAAGATCCTGCTGAATATATAGAAGATTCCGCTTCACTGAAGGAAACTCCTCTGTCTTTCTTGGATTTTAAAATTGATCTCCTTGGAGTTTTTTTGAAGGACCTGTTATCACGGTAGGTGTAATCTTTATTCTTCCAGTTGTAGACTTGCCCATTAGTGTAATCCAATCGATCTCTGATGAATTTATCTTTTTTCCGGAGAGCCACCTCGTTATCCAGCTTGTCTTTATATTTTTCCAGGTCGGCTTTTAACTCGTTAATTAGGGGAGTAATTGTAACAGCTTCTAATTTCTCCTGCAAGAGTTGTAGCTCATTTTTAGTAGTAAGTAACAAGTTTTTGTTATAGTCCACAAGGATCTCTATCAGAGAAAAGGAGCAGATATCTAAGGTGGCATTCCATCTGGCTTTAAATTTATCGTCTTCATTGATGAAAGCCGGCATCTTTTTAAGGCGCAATCCTCTTGGAATCCTTTTAACTTCCAGGTATTTTTCCAGTGTAACGATGTCCCACCACAGACGTATTTCTTTATTAGACTTCCGTTCCAGATCTTTAAAAAATCGTTTCATGTCTGTGGTTGGATTGTCATCAATTTCAGCTTCTAAGAAAATTCTATCTGCTTTCCCCAGCCTGTCCGTTTCTGTGTTGTTGCAGACAGGGATACTCTGATTGGTAACAGTCTGACTCGATTGAGTCATTGTAGAATCGTTCTTATTATCCTGTGTTTGTATTGGTGTACTGTTTTCCATCGTTGAGTGTTAGGTCAACAAGTAAAAATAGGAATGATAATCAATTGGAATCAAAGGTTCAATCCGCTGGGCGAGCTCAGGCTCAAAACAATCAAATAGTAGAAGAAAAGGGTTCCCGTTAGGGAGTTGCCGGCTCCACCTGAAGATATATTAGGAAAGTTCTCCAATAATACCTCAAGCTGTGTGGTGCTCCGTCCGTGCTGTGATAGCAGCAAAATAATAGAAGTGAAGCAAGCAAATAGACATAGGCACTCACCAGTCCGAATGAGGTAAAATAAGTCGATTTATTGATGAAAAAAAATTCATGTAGATAAATTCCAATGTGACAAACAGGATGAATATAGTGGCATCGGTAGTGGGGAAGCAGGAAAACTGCCTTACGCGTTTCGTGCCGGTAGGCACTTAATCATAGGCTAGTGTGGTCATGCTTATAGGTGATATATAAAGGGAGTGACTCCAATCATTGAAAAGGTCAACCACAATTAGGTAAATAGAAAAAACATCTGTGTGGATAAAAAGTGCTTCTGTGTACAAATAGTAAAGTGCTTAATATGCATATCATTGAGGAAATAGTGCAATCAATATATTTAACCATTATTAAGTATCTATAAATATTATAAATGAAAACAGCATATATAATAAATGCATATAATAAACAAAATACTAATAAAAATTAATACAGCAAAAAACATAAAAATAAATTAATCTGCAAGTGGAAAATGCAAGGGAAAAATATTCTATCTGTCTGATAGCTGGAAGAGAGACTCATAGAAATAAAAAAGGGAAAAATATATAATCTTTAATAATAAAACTTCAGTGGGTTATGAGCTCTTGTTTCTTCCACTTTGAGACAGTTTACACCTGGCAACATCCCTATGCAGATAAGATATTGAACTAGATGAAATTCCTGAGAAACTTCTTAGAAGTCTGGAAGACAAAAGGAAGAGAGGAAAAAGTGGCATATATTAATAAGGTACACATATCCGCGTGTCAATATTTGTGTGATCACATGTATGTGCCCGTATACAAATTTATAGAAAAGATGTCGCCTAGTATGACTTAAAAAAGTTTGTTAGCCTCCCATTAGGGCCATGTATAAATGTAAAAGTGTAAAAATGTAAAAATGTAAAGAGGAAAAAGAGAGGATGATAAGCAACCAAAAAATATATATATAGTTAGACCAATGTTTGTAGTGATTAATTTAGTTGTATAGTTCTCTAGTGGTTTAGAAAAAACAGGACATATCAAATTCTGCGTTGATACCCAAAGGTTGTCTTGTTCCCAAATGGAATA
This sequence comes from Pelodytes ibericus, assembly GCA_036172795.1. Classification (NCBI taxonomy): domain Eukaryota; kingdom Metazoa; phylum Chordata; class Amphibia; order Anura; family Pelodytidae; genus Pelodytes; species Pelodytes ibericus. Next base: position 75,177,562 of record CM069861.1, on the reverse strand, counting down.
TCCAATATACTTCTTGTCGGCACAGGCGTCTGTGCGTGTTACCTCCTCTAGGGCCTTTTGTGATCACATCAATTACTGAGACTTTAAGATGTTTTGTGTCATTATTATTGCAGAGAGAAAAGTGTCATGCTACAGTAGTGTTTGATCGATTGTCAATGTCATTGAGGTGTTCCCTGACACGACACTTGAGTGCCCTGCTGGTTCTACCAACATATTGTTTGTTGCAGGAAGTACAAGATAGCACATAAATGACATTCTTTGTGTTACAATTGCTATAATTTTGATTAGGAAAAGTTTTGCCATTTGCATGAGAGATGATGTCCTGTTTTTTGGTGACATGTCTGCAAGTTTTGCAGATCCTGTTCCCACATGGGAATGTACCAACCGCATTAAGCCATGTGCCTCTATTAGTGTAACTTGTATTGGGTGTATCTGAACAAAAGAGACTTGGGGACAACAAATCTCTCAAAGTGTTGGATCTCTGGGCTGAAAATTTGACCCCTGCTGATAGTATATCATTATAAGTGTCATTAGCTGCCAAAATGGGAAGGTTCTGTTTTATTATATTTTTTACCTGAGAGAATTCAAGACTATATGGAGTAGTGAAAAAAGGTTGTGAATTATCATTAGTGACCTTGAATGTATTCACTTGTAATAAAGAGTTTCTGTCTCGAGCTTTGGCTATTTTAATGGCTCGCCTGATCATCCATATTTTGTATCCTCTCTGTAGAAGTCTCTGACTAAGTTCTGTACATTTCATATCAAAAGTGTGTGAATTGGAACAATTTCGTCTAAGGGTAATAAAAAGACCCACCGGAATGTTTTTGATTACAGATTTGTTGTGACAGCTATTAGCATGAAGAACTGAGTTCCCTGAAGTAGGTTTCCTAAAGGACAGGGTGTCTACTAAATGTTGATTGACTCCCACCCCCCCTTTGAGGGTAAGATCCAAAAAATCAATTTTGTCTTTAGAATAGTTCATGGTGAATTTTAGATTAAGAGGGTTGTTGTTCATGAATGCAAAGAATTCATCCAACTGTGTAACAGAGCCTTTCCAGACGAATAGCAGGTCGTCGATGTACCGCCCATACCAGGCGATACATTGACGAGAGGAATTCGCCTGGCTAAATATGAATTGATCTTCAAAGGCAGCCATATATATGTTAGCATATGAGGGGGCAAATTTCGAGCCCATGACTGTACCCTGGCACTGTAAGAAGAATTGTTTGTTGAACATGAAGTAATTGTGAAGTAGAAGAAACTCTGTACTCTGTAGTATGAAATCCTTGAGTTCTTGTGCATATTCACTATATTTATTAAGTATGTAATTCAGAGAAGCTAAACCAAGGTTATGAGGAATACATGAATACAGTGAGCATACGTCCATTGTTACCCATGTGTAATCAGATTGCCATGTTAGATTGTTTAACTGTATCAGGACATCTTTGGTGTCCCTTAAAAAGCTTTTTTGTTGGGTTACAAGTGGCGGTAGATAAAGATCAAGCCAGGCTGACAGACCTTCACCTAAACTTCCAATACTTGAAATGATTGGACGTCCTGGAGGGTTCAAAAGACTTTTATGTATCTTAGGTAAGTAGTAAAAGATGGGAATGGTAGGATCCTCTTTATATAGGAAACTTACTTCCACTTCATTAAGAATATCTAAGTATTCACCTGTGTCTAACAAGTTCCTAAGATCTTTGAGGTAATGTTGTGTGGGATCTGATTTAAGTATAGTATATGTATTGATGTCATATATCTGTCTGGTCGCCTCTTTTAAGTAATCACGTTTGTTGAGTACCACTACCGATCCACCTTTATCAGCCTCCTTAATTATGATATCATTATTTTTCTGTAGTGCCAGCAAGGCTTGCTTTTGGGAAATGGTTAAATTATGTTTGGAAACATTCTGGTTTTGTGCTAATTTTAAAAGTTCCTTCTCTATTTTTTTCTGAAAAATATCTGTTTCTATGGTTCTACTGCTAGTTGGATAAAAGCAGGATTTATTACGTAAGTTTGTATCTATTTTTATTATGTCTGATACACATTTGTCTGATTGTTCAATCCTAAGATCTTGTAGCAAGTTTAGAGTACACTTATCAGTAAAAGTGAAATCCTGTTGTGCATTGTTGCTTTCATAATGTTCTACTGTGGCATCGCTACATGAAATACTAGGTACACTTTGGAAAGACTCAATCGGGTCACATTCTAAGGGTTGTGATAGGTCACCAGTATTGGGCAATACATTTTGAGACATAGTATAATCGTTACTAGATAGAGACAATAGCGGATTGGAGTCACTTACCCTTACGGTGTCTTCGATACATAAAAAATGTTTTTTCACAGTGATATTACGAATAAAGCGATTAACGTCAAGCAGTGTTCTAAATAGGTCAAAGTGACAGTCAGGTGAGAAAGAAAGTCCCAAGGATAAGACTTGTTGTTCTGCGGCTGATAGTATATGATCAGAGAGATTGATGACATTAGATGTATTTAGAACCTCCTGTTCCGTGAGCCCTTCCTGAGATTGTAATGCCGCTCTTCTTCTTCTGTTCCCTCCTCCTCCTCGGCGTGTTTTCTTTTTTGTTTCATTTTTGCGGGAGGATGGTGGCGCTGTACGTTTTTTGACGATGCGCCTACTTTTGCTGTATCCTCGAAGGTCTGGTTAATCCTTCTTCGTCGCCCTTCTGTTGTATCTGAAGAGATATCTGCGAGGGAGGCAGTCGATGAAACAGAAGCCGGTGAAGATCCTGCTGAATATATAGAAGATTCCGCTTCACTGAAGGAAACTCCTCTGTCTTTCTTGGATATTAAAATTGATCTCCTTGGAGTTTTTTTGAAGGACCTGTTATCACGGTAGGTGTAATCTTTATTCTTCCAGTTGTAGACTTGCCCATTAGTGTAATCCAATCGATCTCTGATGAATTTATCTTTTTTCCGGAGAGCCACCTCGTTATCCAGCTTGTCTTTATATTTTTCCAGGTCGGCTTTTAACTCGTTAATTAGGGGAGTAATTGTAACAGCTTCTAATTTCTCCTGCAAGAGTTGTAGCTCATTTTTAGTAGTAAGTAACAAGTTTTTGTTATAGTCCACAAGGATCTCTATCAGAGAAAAGGAGCAGATATCTAAGGTGGCATTCCATCTGGCTTTAAATTTATCGTCTTCATTGATGAAAGCCGGCATCTTTTTAAGGCGCAATCCTCTTGGAATCCTTTTAACTTCCAGGTATTTTTCCAGTGTAACGATGTCCCACCACAGACGTATTTCTTTATTAGACTTCCGTTCCAGATCTTTAAAAAATCGTTTCATGTCTGTGGTTGGATTGTCATCAATTTCAGCTTCTAAGAAAATTCTATCTGCTTTCCCCAGCCTGTCCGTTTCTGTGTTGTTGCAGACAGGGATACTCTGATTGGTAACAGTCTGACTCGATTGAGTCATTGTAGAATCGTTCTTATTATCCTGTGTTTGTATTGGTGTACTGTTTTCCATCGTTGAGTGTTAGGTCAACAAGTAAAAATAGGAATGATAATCAATTGGAATCAAAGGTTCAATCCGCTGGGCGAGCTCAGGCACAAAACAATCAAATAGTAGAAGAAAAGGGTTCCCGTTAGGGAGTTGCCGGCTCCACCTGAAGATATATTAGGAAAGTTCTCCAATAATACCTCAGGCTGTGTGGTGCTCCGTCCGTGCTGTGATAGCAGCAAAATAATAGAAGTGAAGCAAGCAAATAGACATAGGCACTCACCAGTCCGAATGAGGTAAAATAAGTCGATTTATTGATGAAAAAAAATTCATGTAGATAAATTCCAATGTGACAAACAGGATGAATATAGTGGCATCGGTAGTGGGGAAGCAGGAAAACTGCCTTACGCGTTTCGTGCCGGTAGGCACTTAATCATAGGCTAGTGTGGTCATGCTTATAGGTGATATATAAAGGGAGTGACTCCAATCATTGAAAAGGTCAACCACAATTAGGTAAATAGAAAAAACATCTGTGTGGATAAAAAGTGCTTCTGTGTACAAATAGTAAAGTGCTTAATATGCATATCATTGAGGAAATAGTGCAATCAATATATTTAACCATTATTAAGTATCTATAAATATTATAAATGAAAACAGCATATATAATAAATGCATATAATAAACAAAATACTAATAAAAATTAATACAGCAAAAAACATAAAAATAAATTAATCTGCAAGTGGAAAATGCAAGGGAAAAATATTCTATCTGTCTGATAGCTGGAAGAGAGACTCATAGAAATAAAAAAGGGAAAAATATATAATCTTTAATAATAAAACTTCAGTGGGTTATGAGCTCTTGTTTCTTCCACTTTGAGACAGTTTACACCTGGCAACATCCCTATGCAGATAAGATATTGAACTAGATGAAATTCCTGAGAAACTTCTTAGAAGTCTGGAAGACAAAAGGAAGAGAGGAAAAAGTGGCATATATTAATAAGGTACACATATCCGCGTGTCAATATTTGTGTGATCACATGTATGTGCCCGTATACAAATTTATAGAAAAGATGTCGCCTAGTATGACTTAAAAAAGTTTGTTAGCCTCCCATTAGGGCCATGTATAAATGTAAAAGTGTAAAAATGTAAAAATGTAAAGAGGAAAAAGAGAGGATGATAAGCAACCAAAAAATATATATATAGTTAGACCAATGTTTGTAGTGATTAATTTAGTTGTATAGTTCTCTAGTGGTTTAGAAAAAACAGGACATATCAAATTCTGCGTTGATACCCAAAGGTTGTCTTGTTCCCAAATGGAATATCCAATATACTTCTTGTCGGCACAGGCGTCTGTGCGTGTTACCTCCTCTAGGGCCTTTTGTGATCACATCAATTACTGAGACTTTAAGATGTTTTGTGTCATTATTATTGCAGAGAGAAAAGTGTCATGCTACAGTAGTGTTTGATCGATTGTCAATGTCATTGAGGTGTTCCCTGACACGACACTTGAGTGCCCTGCTGGTTCTACCAACATATTGTTTGTTGCAGGAAGTACAAGATAGCACATAAATGACATTCTTTGTGTTACAATTGCTATAATTTTGATTAGGAAAAGTTTTGCCATTTGCATGAGAGATGATGTCCTGTTTTTTGGTGACATGTCTGCAAGTTTTGCAGATCCTGTTCCCACATGGGAATGTACCAACCGCATTAAGCCATGTGCCTCTATTAGTGTAACTTGTATTGGGTGTATCTGAACAAAAGAGACTTGGGGACAACAAATCTCTCAAAGTGTTGGATCTCTGGGCTGAAAATTTGACCCCTGCTGATAGTATATCATTATAAGTGTCATTAGCTGCCAAAATGGGAAGGTTCTGTTTTATTATATTTTTTACCTGAGAGAATTCAAGACTATATGGAGTAGTGAAAAAAGGTTGTGAATTATCATTAGTGACCTTGAATGTATTCACTTGTAATAAAGAGTTTCTGTCTCGAGCTTTGGCTATTTTAATGGCTCGCCTGATCATCCATATTTTGTATCCTCTCTGTAGAAGTCTCTGACTAAGTTCTGTACATTTCATATCAAAAGTGTGTGAATTGGAACAATTTCGTCTAAGGGTAATAAAAAGACCCACCGGAATGTTTTTGATTACAGATTTGTTGTGACAGCTATTAGCATGAAGAACTGAGTTCCCTGAAGTAGGTTTCCTAAAGGACAGGGTGTCTACTAAATGTTGATTGACTCCCACCCCCCCTTTGAGGGTAAGATCCAAAAAATCAATTTTGTCTTTAGAATAGTTCATGGTGAATTTTAGATTAAGAGGGTTGTTGTTCATGAATGCAAAGAATTCATCCAACTGTGTAACAGAGCCTTTCCAGACGAATAGCAGGTCGTCGATGTACCGCCCATACCAGGCGATACATTGACGAGAGGAATTCGCCTGGCTAAATATGAATTGATCTTCAAAGGCAGCCATATGTATGTTAGCATATGAGGGGGCAAATTTCGAGCCCATGACTGTACCCTGGCACTGTAAGAAGAATTGTTTGTTGAACATGAAGTAATTGTGAAGTAGAAGAAACTCTGTACTCTGTAGTATGAAATCCTTGAGTTCTTGTGCATATTCACTATATTTATTAAGTATGTAATTCAGAGAAGCTAAACCAAGGTTATGAGGAATACATGAATACAGTGAGCATACGTCCATTGTTACCCATGTGTAATCAGATTGCCATGTTAGATTGTTTAACTGTATCAGGACATCTTTGGTGTCCCTTAAAAAGCTTTTTTGTTGGGTTACAAGTGGCTGTAGATAAAGATCAAGCCAGGCTGACAGACCTTCACCTAAACTTCCAATACTTGAAATGATTGGACGTCCTGGAGGGTTCAAAAGACTTTTATGTATCTTAGGTAAGTAGTAAAAGATGGGAATGGTAGGATCCTCTTTATATAGGAAACTTACTTCCACTTCATTAAGAATATCTAAGTATTCACCTGTGTCTAACAAGTTCCTAAGATCTTTGAGGTAATGTTGTGTGGGATCTGATTTAAGTATAGTATATGTATTGATGTCATATATCTGTCTGGTCGCCTCTTTTAAGTAATCACGTTTGTTGAGTACCACTACCGATCCACCTTTATCAGCCTCCTTAATTATGATATCATTATTTTTCTGTAGTGCCAGCAAGGCTTGCTTTTGGGAAATGGTTAAATTATGTTTGGAAACATTCTGGTTTTGTGCTAATTTTAAAAGTTCCTTCTCTATTTTTTTCTGAAAAATATCTGTTTCTATGGTTCTACTGCTAGTTGGATAAAAGCAGGATTTATTACGTAAGTTTGTATCTATTTTTATTATGTCTGATACACATTTGTCTGATTGTTCAATCCTAAGATCTTGTAGCAAGTTTAGAGTACACTTATCAGTAAAAGTGAAATCCTGTTGTGCATTGTTGCTTTCATAATGTTCTACTGTGGCATCGCTACATGAAATACTAGGTACACTTTGGAAAGACTCAATCGGGTCACATTCTAAGGGTTGTGATAGGTCACCAGTATTGGGCAATACATTTTGAGACATAGTATAATCGTTACTAGATAGAGACAATAGCGGATTGGAGTCACTTACCCTTACGGTGTCTTCGATACATAAAAAATGTTTTTTCACAGTGATATTACGAATAAAGCGATTAACGTCAAGCAGTGTTCTAAATAGGTCAAAGTGACAGTCAGGTGAGAAAGAAAGTCCCAAGGATAAGACTTGTTGTTCTGCGGCTGATAGTATATGATCAGAGAGATTGATGACATTAGATGTATTTAGAACCTCCTGTTCCGTGAGCCCTTCCTGAGATTGTAATGCCGCTCTTCTTCTTCTGTTCCCTCCTCCTCCTCGGCGTGTTTTCTTTTTTGTTTCATTTTTGCGGGAGGATGGTGGCGCTGTACGTTTTTTGACGATGCGCCTACTTTTGCTGTATCCTCGAAGGTCTGGTTAATCCTTCTTCGTCGCCCTTCTGTTGTATCTGAAGAGATATCTGCGAGGGAGGCAGTCGATGAAACAGAAGCCGGTGAAGATCCTGCTGAATATATAGAAGATTCCGCTTCACTGAAGGAAACTCCTCTGTCTTTCTTGGATATTAAAATTGATCTCCTTGGAGTTTTTTTGAAGGACCTGTTATCACGGTAGGTGTAATCTTTATTCTTCCAGTTGTAGACTTGCCCATTAGTGTAATCCAATCGATCTCTGATGAATTTATCTTTTTTCCGGAGAGCCACCTCGTTATCCAGCTTGTCTTTATATTTTTCCAGGTCGGCTTTTAACTCGTTAATTAGGGGAGTAATTGTAACAGCTTCTAATTTCTCCTGCAAGAGTTGTAGCTCATTTTTAGTAGTAAGTAACAAGTTTTTGTTATAGTCCACAAGGATCTCTATCAGAGAAAAGGAGCAGATATCTAAGGTGGCATTCCATCTGGCTTTAAATTTATCGTCTTCATTGATGAAAGCCGGCATCTTTTTAAGGCGCAATCCTCTTGGAATCCTTTTAACTTCCAGGTATTTTTCCAGTGTAACGATGTCCCACCACAGACGTATTTCTTTATTAGACTTCCGTTCCAGATCTTTAAAAAATCGTTTCATGTCTGTGGTTGGATTGTCATCAATTTCAGCTTCTAAGAAAATTCTATCTGCTTTCCCCAGCCTGTCCGTTTCTGTGTTGTTGCAGACAGGGATACTCTGATTGGTAACAGTCTGACTCGATTGAGTCATTGTAGAATCGTTCTTATTATCCTGTGTTTGTATTGGTGTACTGTTTTCCATCGTTGAGTGTTAGGTCAACAAGTAAAAATAGGAATGATAATCAATTGGAATCAAAGGTTCAATCCGCTGGGCGAGCTCAGGCACAAAACAATCAAATAGTAGAAGAAAAGGGTTCCCGTTAGGGAGTTGCCGGCTCCACCTGAAGATATATTAGGAAAGTTCTCCAATAATACCTCAGGCTGTGTGGTGCTCCGTCCGTGCTGTGATAGCAGCAAAATAATAGAAGTGAAGCAAGCAAATAGACATAGGCACTCACCAGTCCGAATGAGGTAAAATAAGTCGATTTATTGATGAAAAAAAATTCATGTAGATAAATTCCAATGTGACAAACAGGATGAATATAGTGGCATCGGTAGTGGGGAAGCAGGAAAACTGCCTTACGCGTTTCGTGCCGGTAGGCACTTAATCATAGGCTAGTGTGGTCATGCTTATAGGTGATATATAAAGGGAGTGACTCCAATCATTGAAAAGGTCAACCACAATTAGGTAAATAGAAAAAACATCTGTGTGGATAAAAAGTGCTTCTGTGTACAAATAGTAAAGTGCTTAATATGCATATCATTGAGGAAATAGTGCAATCAATATATTTAACCATTATTAAGTATCTATAAATATTATAAATGAAAACAGCATATATAATAAATGCATATAATAAACAAAATACTAATAAAAATTAATACAGCAAAAAACATAAAAATAAATTAATCTGCAAGTGGAAAATGCAAGGGAAAAATATTCTATCTGTCTGATAGCTGGAAGAGAGACTCATAGAAATAAAAAAGGGAAAAATATATAATCTTTAATAATAAAACTTCAGTGGGTTATGAGCTCTTGTTTCTTCCACTTTGAGACAGTTTACACCTGGCAACATCCCTATGCAGATAAGATATTGAACTAGATGAAATTCCTGAGAAACTTCTTAGAAGTCTGGAAGACAAAAGGAAGAGAGGAAAAAGTGGCATATATTAATAAGGTACACATATCCGCGTGTCAATATTTGTGTGATCACATGTATGTGCCCGTATACAAATTTATAGAAAAGATGTCGCCTAGTATGACTTAAAAAAGTTTGTTAGCCTCCCATTAGGGCCATGTATAAATGTAAAAGTGTAAAAATGTAAAAATGTAAAGAGGAAAAAGAGAGGATGATAAGCAACCAAAAAATATATATATAGTTAGACCAATGTTTGTAGTGATTAATTTAGTTGTATAGTTCTCTAGTGGTTTAGAAAAAACAGGACATATCAAATTCTGCGTTGATACCCAAAGGTTGTCTTGTTCCCAAATGGAATATCCAATATACTTCTTGTCGGCACAGGCGTCTGTGCGTGTTACCTCCTCTAGGGCCTTTTGTGATCACATCAATTACTGAGACTTTAAGATGTTTTGTGTCATTATTATTGCAGAGAGAAAAGTGTCGTGCTACAGTAGTGTTTGATCGATTGGGAGGCTAACAAACTTTTTTGTTAGCCAGACATGAATATATGAACCCGTACTTTTTTCTGCACCTCCAACAGATCATCTGTAGCAGACTGGAATTTAGATAACCGGGATGGTACTAAGTACCAGCAATGAAAAAGTTTAAAATGTTGCTCTTGCAGATACATACAATGTGTGGCCTTCCTTGTATCTTGCCATGTTTTATACTAGGCTTCCACTGGGAGATCCATGCCCAGATCCGATCCCCACGTACTCCTGGCCTTAGATCCGATCGGGGCAGAGATCTCTGAAAGGAAGGTCATTGTTTTGCGGGAGTGATTTTAAGTAGGAAACCTTTCAATCTGAGATAGATGAACAGTTCTGATCTTGGTAAATTAAACTTTTCTTGGAGTTCTGAAAACATTAAAAGTTGACCACCTCTATATAAATCTCCAATGTGTTGGATGTTCCAATTACCCCATTGTGCCAGGTAAATATCCTGAATACATATGGACAGTACTTCTAGTGGAGCGTCTTTCGTAAAAAATGAGGTGGAACTTAAAGATTTTCTTAACTTATAAACATTCTCTATCAGACTTTTACTACAATGCTGGATATTTTCATTATTTTGAATTTATCCAGGTTGACCCATTGCAACAAAAAGGGATCTATGTGTAGCCAAACCAAGTTATCCTTCCCTTTAGGTTTCCAAGCCAGAGCATGAGCCAGGAGGGAGGCATTGTGTAACTTAGCCAAATCTGGATAACCCAGTCCGTCCTGGTGAAGGCTATTTTTAAGAACTTTGGCCAAAAGTCTCGGTTTTTTAGAGTTCCAAACAAATTTTAAAAACTCCCTATCAAATTCCTTCAGGATCGACGGTGATACTCTAAGGGGAATGGATCTAAACAGATATATTACTTTCGGGACTATATACGCCTTTATGATATTAATACGGCCTAGCCATGAAAGCTGTAGATTTTTCCAACTCTTGAACATCTCTTTCACTTTCCCCAGTAACACTGAAAAAATATTTTGTATTATATTATCTATTCTATGAGTGATCCTGATTCATAAATAATTAATTTCTTTAGTCTCACGAAAGTTTCCCAAACCAGCCGTTCTTAACCTTTGTTCTGGATCCTGAAAAAAATGTGATGGCCTGTGTTTTGGGTAAGTTTAATTTATAATTAGAAAATGAAGCGAATCTCTCTACTGCCAGAAGTAGTGCGGGAATCGAATGTTCTGGGGAAAAGAGTGAAAGAAAGATGTCATCTGCGTAGAGCATTATTGTGTGCTCCCTATCTCCTATCTTGATTCTCTTGATCTCTCCAGTCCCCCTAATAATAGTTGCCAATGGGTCAATTGTTAAGGCATACAATAATGGAGCCAGGGGGCAACCCTGTCGTGTGCCGTTTCTTATATTGAACCGCTCTGAACTAAGAAATGGACCGGTAATTTTCGCTCTAGGATTTGAATAGAGAGCCAGAGTGTGACTCAAAAAAGGACCCACCAGTCTAAACAGCCGCAGGGTCTCCGCTATATTTATCTCCAGCTGATCATCCATCAAGTGCCAAGAAGGCAGAGGGGAGCCTGACCCGATATATCTCCTCCAATATGCCGAGGACCCTGCGGGTGTTATCCCCACATGCCCCTCCAAGCATAAAGCCCACCTGATCTGAATGAATCAGATATCGTATAACTACATTCAGCCTCTGTGCCGGATTTTCGAGTAGATCTTAACCTCTTGGTTTATGAGCGAAATTGGACGGTAATTTTCTTCTTTTGTTGGATCTTTCCCACCTTTCAAAATAGGGGAGATACAGGCTTCCAACATTTCAGTAGGAAATGTGGTATCTGCATTTATTTCATTAAATACCCTCTCAAGGACCGGAGAGATCAAGGCATCCAGTATCTTATAGAACAGTGCAGAAAAACCATCTGTTCCTGGGGTTTTTCCTGTTTTAAGGATTTTTATTGCTGTTGAAATTTATAATTGCGTAAATGGTTGGTTCAAAACGTAGAGCTTCTCCGGTGACAATCGGGGAAGATGCAGACTCTCTAAAAAGTCTCTCTAAAAAGTCTGTAAGCTCTCCGTCGCTTCGTTGAGACTCTGGGAGATTATAGAGTGTTATAATATGACCAATCTCCATCGATGACAGACAAGTCCTAACCTCATAGAGAATCTTTTTAATTTGAAACCTTAATTAATTAGTTAGGTCTTTCCCCACTGTATTGTCAGTACATTACCACCTCTGTTTGAGTTTCATTAGGGAGTAATCTGCTCTTTCCTAAAGTCTATTTATAATGTCCTTCTTTATCTGAGATATCCTTTGTTCCCTTAGTCTCTCTGGGTCTCTTTTATTCTCTCTTTCTAATCTTGCTAATTGAATAAACAGGTCAGCCAGTGTTTTCCCTTTCTGTTTTTTAATCCACGCACCCCTTTTAATCAGATAGCCCCGGAGGAAACACTTCATGCTACACCACAGGTTCAAATCCGAAGTGTCAGGCCGTCATGAAAAAAAAATCTGAGGACTGTGGCGAGGAGAAAAACGTAAAATCTCTCTCATTTGGATGCTGTACCCTCCAAACATCATACAGCTTATGTTTCTCGATACAGTCCACAAGTTTCTCTGTCTTATGTTTTAACTTTTTTTCAAATTTAGAGTTTTTAAGGGCTTTTCTGTCTATATCAATATCCATAATACAATTTAGATCTCCTCCAATGATCACCAGGCCCTTAGATACCTCATCCAGTCTGTCCAAAGAGGAGTTCAAAAAATGCGTACCTTGTTCTGAGGGAGCATACAGATTCATAAAGGTATACAAGATGTCATTAATCTGACATTAAAATCAGTCATCTACCTTCTGTCTGTTTCATGAAAAATATATTCAAATTTATTTTTTGCAGCAATCAATATAACCACTCCCCTCTTTTTTTTTTACCATACATAGCAGACTGGTACAGGTGGGGATATTTACGATATCTCCATAACAATTTCTGATCTCGCTTCCAGTGAGACTCTTGTAACATGGCCACGTCAATATTGTTTTCCATCAATAGATCATATAAATAAGCTCTCTTGTATGGGGAATTGAGCACATTCAGGGTCACAAGTCTAAGTGACATCCGTGATCAAACAACCCGAGGCATACCCAGTCAACCACCCAACCCCTTCCCCCTCCGAAATACCACAGTGGACCTTCACAAACCCATTCATACACAACCATACTATCAATCGACAAACATTACTCCTGCCCATCGTGTCAGCCCTTGACAAAAGCCGGCTCGTGCCAGGATAAAATCCTTGAACCATCTGGGAACTCGGGGGAGGGTTTCCGGTGGCGTCACATACAAGATTAGGGTCAAATCCAATTCCAAGTCTCTAAAATTTAATCATAAACACTTTTGAACTACAAAAGAAAAAAAAAAGGAGAGAAAAAATTTAAGAAAAGAAGAGAAAAAAAAGAAGGAAAAGGAATCTTCCCTGTCTATAATAGTCACATCTGTTGTAATCTTTATGTATTAGTGATGATTGACTCATAATTAACATTCTCACCCAGCCCTAATACCTAAGACAATGTCCATTCCCACCTGGATTTCAGATATGACCAAAATGACAAAATTACTCTGCTAATTCATTTCCAATGTGGATTAATTCCTAGAGAACATATGAGGAAGGGGAGAATTTTTTAATTTTTTTATTTCCTCTCTTCTCCCTCTCTGCTCCCCCTTTCCTCCCACCCCCACAACTTGTCAAACCAGTGGTGAATCAATAATCTATTTTTATCAATATCTTTAATAGTGAATAAAAGTGAATCTAATAGGTTTATATCTGTCGTGATACTGTGTCTATAATATATATTAAAAAAACATTTGAAAAATAAGGAGGAAAAAAGAAATCCTTCTCCCTCCCTCCAAAACAAATCTTACTAATCCACCCAGTGAAATATATATATATTCCAATTCCCTCTTTAGAAAGTTACAATAGATACATGAATTAAAAAAAACCCCCATATATTTCTGTCTATGGATTGATTTCCACCACCTTCAACAAAAGTGACAATTCATCAGTAATCGTCTAGGTTGCCCTGAACAAGTATTTGCAATTGTTGGTATTTCATCCATGATTATCATCAGCACAGGGCCAAGAGAATGTCCAATCAGCACCTCTTCAGAATTTCCCTGATATTCCTTACTTCAGAAAAAGGTAGGTCCTTCCCCCTCTCTCAAAGTAACTGTATAACAATCCATAAATATTCAAAACCCAGTGATAATTCAATAATCTGTTTTGTCAAAATCTTTAAAAGTGGATAATAATGAAACTAATAAGTTTATATGTATCATGCTACTATGTCTATCCTATATACAAAAAAAAAAAAGGAAAACCTAGGAGAACAGGGGGAAAGGTATATCCTCCCCCCTCTCTCAACAACCTTGATTAATAATACGTTAATGTTTGAAATCCAATCACTTAACAAATGTGAAATAACAACTTTAAATTCTTTATATGTGACATAATATTAATTTTAATTATATTACAATTATGAAAAAGAAGAAAAGAAAAAAAAGGGGGGACCCAAAAAACAATTCCAAAATCACCACTTATCAGGTCAGTGATAATTAATTGAAAATTTTACAGGGTACACATTAATTAAAGGAGGATATATTTATGTCTATGGTTAAATTCCACTGTCTTCCATTACCCTCATGATTCGTCAGTGATCGATTGCATCATTATGAAAAATGATTTGCATTAAACGATATATCCTCCTGGCGTAATAAAAGAAAAAAATTGCACAGCGCTTCAAATAAGTGACAGTGAGAAATATGTGGAAAAAAATAAATACAAAATATAAATATAAATAAATGGAAACTAACCTGTATATAATCCACACACAAAACATCACACAAAATAAATGTGGAGAGAAATCTTTCAATCTCGTGCTTTTATAGTGTTGTTCACCTGGCCAGGTATAATACATATGTATACACTATTGCACAGACACAAAACAGGACACCGCTCAACATTATATTTACCATTTCCATTACCATCAAGCACAAAGATGAACCATCATCATACACATCATCAAGAATACTTATTTATATTGATATGTCCTCAGCATACCTTAGTAGAGCTATTCAGGAAGGACAACCTGATCGGCACATTTCAAATAAGACCCAGATATTAATCATCATAGAATCACCACTGATATACTTAACGGCAGTGATCAATAAAAATTATAGGTCGACATATCCCAGATAGTGCCCTGATGGTCATCATCAAAGCGGTGTTACCATACATTCAGCAATATTAATCCAAGAGGAAAACAGAGGTCAACACCTCTATTTCGGAGGAACATCCCAATCGATACCTCCCGATCAGTGCCCCGATGTTCATTAACAACAGAGAGAAAAAAAATTGTTAAAAATTCATCAATCGTAAATAAATATGTAGAGAAAAAAAAGAAAAGAAAAAAAATGCAAAAATAAAAGGGTTCTGTGGTGCTCAAGTCTTAAGGCCCCATTCCTGCATCCTGTTCCCTCAATTGTTCGAACTCCTGGAATACAAAATTTCTGCCTTCGTATGTAATTCGGATCTTGGCCGGATATCCCCAGTAGTAGACAATGCCTCTTTCTCTAAGGCATGAGGTGAAGGGTGAGAATTTTTTCCTAAAAGTTCTGGTAACAGATGAACAGTCCGCAAAAGTTGTCAGTCCAGAGAACTTATGATTTTTAGAGGGGTTGTTTCTCATTCCTTGAACAAGCATATCTTTCATTTTGTAGCTTTGAAAGCAAAGGATAGTATCCCTGCTTGTTGAAAACTGGGCCATCGATGGAGGTTTAGGAAGTCTGTGAATTCGTTCCAGTGGTCTAGGGCCCAAAATATTTGGATCTATATATTTGGAACATAATTCCAAAGCATATTGTTCCAGATCTGTGTATTCTTCGGGAATACTCCTAATTTTAGGATTCTGTCTTCTGGATCTGTCTTCTATGTCTGCATTTTTCAGATTCATCTTGACAAGGTCAATACAAGGAGTATTTCTGCCTTATAGTCAATTAGGTTCTGGTCGAGATCAGTTTTAATTCTCAAGTATAATGATTCTAGAGCTGTTGTGAGATCTGTCTGGGATATATTTCCATCTGATTGATCCTTCCCGGGATTAGCCCTGGAGTCAGGATAAGATCTATCTGAGAGTATTGAGGTACTCATCCGGCTCCGGGGGGAATAAAATACGTTTATAGGTTGCGATTTCGCTATTTTTGTGGTATTTTTGGATCTTTCAGTTTTGTCTGAACGCTCACTTTTTAGGTGGCATTGGCGTAGTTACTTTTCTTTCAACGTTAGTCAGTAAATTCATTCTATACTTTTAAGGTGTTTCAAGCCTTGTTTTTAATAAGCATTTTAATTACACTGTTCTTTTACCAGGCACTTTTATACAATGTATTTACAACATGCACTTTCTGTCCCTCACGCAGGACCCGATATACAAAGATATTCCAGACCTTATTTCTTCAGATATTTCAGTTACGCTGAATATTAATGTTTGATATTACTCTAATTTTTCAGGTATTAAAAAACACAAGTTGTCATCAAACATATCTATGTGTCAATCTGCTCTGTGTTTTAGTAAACACAGTGTGCTATATACAGACTTCAATAGTGGGAAGGTAGCTTCTTTGCATGGATTTTGATGCAGAAAAAACTATGCACAGGTACACTGCGAGTTGCACTACATTTACTTGAACTAATATAGACAGTGTTCCATTTTCTACAGTGAATGTGTAGAGTAAAAGTATGGAGACCATGCATCTTCTGGATTATATTAAAGAGTTTTGTGAAAAGTGAGTGTGGAATCTTTTTACAAACGTGTAAAACTGTAAAATTCAATACACTGTTAATTAGTGCTGTGGTTAGTGTTGTCGGGAAAAGATAACACTGTAGAAAGTTGCGGTGGACGGCAGTATACATATCATGTGGTGACTTAAGCCCGGCTGCAATGTAATGATTGACAAGATATGCCAACTTTTGCCCATCTATCCTGTAATGTATAGTACTGTACTTTGTATATATCAACTTTATATTACCTTGAATATTCCTGACATAACTTACTTACTTACTAAATTAATAGATTTAAGCTAACAGCTACTTGCAAAAGTCAAGATACACTACGGAGTCTTAGGGAGCTAAGCTATGTGGATAGGGAGCTAAGCTATGTGGATACAACAAGTAAGTGAAATAGAAAGAGATGAAGAGTGAGTAATCTAAACTAAAAAGGTTAATATATTACATTTCAAGAGAAGACATTGGTTATACCATAAAATTCATCTCCTGAAATATAAGTAGACTGTAAACAATATGGGGAAAATTACCGTATTTATCGGCGTATAACACGCGCCGGCGTATAACACGCACCTAATTTTAATATGCCAGATATTGCCCCAATATGCCATTTAATATGCAGGATATTACCCCCAATATGCCATTTTAATATGCCAGGATATTGCCCCCAATATGCCATTTAATATGCAGGATATTGCCCCCAATATGCCATTTAATATGCCAGATATTGCCCCTAATATGCCATTTTAATATGCCAGATATTGCCCCAATATGCCATTTAATATGCAGGATATTGCCCCCAATATGCCATTTAATATGCAGGATATTGCCCCCAATATGCCATTTTAATATGCCAGATATTGCCCCAATATGCCATTTAATATGCAGGATATTGCCCCCAATATGCCATTTAATATGCAGGATATTGCCCCCAATATGCCATTTTAATATGCCAGATATTGCCCCAATATGCCATTTAATATGCAGGATATTGCCCCCAATATGCCATTTATTATGCCAGGATATTGCCCCCAATATGCCATTTAATATGCCATGATATTGCCCCCAATATGCCAGGATATTGCCCCTTAGTATGCTCGTTATGCCACCCTCCTCCCCCCCTTCCCCAGACCTCAGCACTTACCTCGTTCCTGCTCTGTCCCCCGGGGCTCTGAAGCTGCGTGCCTATCAGGGAAGCGTTGTGAGCTTCCCTCCGGTCGCGCGGTCAATAAAGTTTGTTTTAAAAAAAAAACACACTTTGTTGACCGCGCGGCTGGAGGGAAGCTCACAACGCTTCCCTCACAGCCACGCAGCTTCAGAGCACCGGGGGACAGAGCAGGTACGAGGTACGTTTTAGATTTTTTTTTTTTCGCCGTATAACACGCACACACCATTTCCCCCCTATTTTCAGGGAGAAAAAGTGCGTGTTATACGCCGATAAATACGGTAAGTTGAACGTGTTATCTTGTCTTTTGTTCATGTGTATACATTCTATTTAACTTGTGTTATGAACTTGTTCACCTAGATTTCTGAATCATATGTTTGGTATATTTTTGAAACACAATGTAGCTGAACCTTTAACAAAAGAAGTTGCTGGCTTTACTAGCTATAAAGTGCCATTTTATTCCACAAAACAGTTTCTTTCAGCATATGAAAGCATTTTAATTGGAGATGTTCTAAAATCTGTCACATAGACAATTGTAACACAGAAACAACAGGTACAGCAATTTTTATATTCATAATTTAGAATTAATCACACAAGTATATATTTATATACAGTTGTGGTCAAAAGTTCGCATACCCTTCGACAACTGGTAATATATGTACCATTTTTAAAGAAAACATGAGTGAGCAGGAAAAACACATTTGTTTTATTTCTTATGGGATTCATATTCAATGGTAGGTTATAACAGAATGGTACAATCATAAAACAAAACATGTCAACAAAGAAAAAAATGAAATGACCCCCTGTTATGCATACCCTTAGTTTTTAATACTGTGTATTGCCCCCTTTAGGATCAATGACAGTGTGCAGTCCAGTTATCTGGTTCAGTAGTTATCTATGATGCCCCAAATTCTTGCAGGTGGTATAGCTGGCCATTCGTCTTGGGAAAATACATCCAGGTCATGCAAAGTCTTTGGTCCTTTTGCATGAACTGCACGTTTGAGGTCTCCCCAGAGTGTCTTGATGATATTTAGACTGTGGCTGTGATGGCCACTCCAGAACCTTCACATTTTTCTGCTGTAACCACTATAGGGTTAACATTGTCATGCTGGAAAGGCCAAGTGTGTCCCATGCGCAACCTTTTTGCAGAAGAATGCAGTATTTTCGGATTACATACTGCATACCTCTTGCCATCAATTTTCACAAGACATCAGTGAGCCACCACCATGCTTCTCAGTGGGCATAGTATTATTTTCACTTTAGGCCTTGTTGACCCCTCTCCAAACATAGCGCTTATGGTTGTGACCTAAAGATCTATTTTTGTCTCATCACTCCAAATTCCAGTGTGCAATAAGCTATGAGGTGTATCATTTGGCTTCTTTCTGGAAACTTGACCATGCAGCGACCATTGTACTCCTTGAAACAACCACACCATGTTTTCCAGAGCAGCCTGTATTTCTCCTGTGGATTTTCTTTGTATCCCAAACAATTCTTCTGGCAGTTTTGGCTGAAATCTTTCTTGGTCTACCTGACCTTGGCTTGGTATCAAGAGATCCCTGAAAAGTACTGACTGGCATTTTCAAGTATTTGGACATCTTTTTATATCCTTTTCCATCTTTATAAAGTCCCATTACCTTGTTACACAGATCTTTTGACAGTCCTTTTCTGCTCCACGTGGCTCAGTATCTAGCCTGCTAGAGCTAACAATATCATTGACTATTGATACACAAACACTAATTGCAATTTAAAAAGCCACCGTTGTGGGAAATTAACCTTTAATTGCCATTTTAACCTGTGTTTGTCACCTTGTTTGTCTGTAACAGTGCCACACATTCAAGGGTATGTAAACTTTTTGAACATTTGGGTGATTTATGTTCTCATTATGATTTAAAAAAGAGCCAAACAACTATGTGATAATAAATGGCTTTATATGATCACTATCCTTCAATAAAATATTTTTTTGGGCATGATTAGTCACATTTTCAAGATCAGTGCCAAAATGTCTAAATTTCAGCCAGGGTATGCAAACTTTTGAGCACAACTGTCTATGGTAGTAATGATGAGTCGTCACACCAAACCGCATAATTCCTATTCTGAAGGGCGTTGATTTTGGTATAGGCTGGACCTTTGTGTTATTGTGGTTATGTATTGTGGGAACCAATGAACTTAAAAATTTAGAATAGTTTATGCTACCTATATTTTGTGCAAACAATTACAACTCTTCTCTTGAAACATTCTTTATAAGGCTATTGTATCCACTTTCTGCAGAGAATCATTTTGACCCGCTATATGGTTTGGGCATATTGCAGTCTGGAGATTGAAGAAACAGTAATACTCCTTAGTATGGGTGTCCACTGGATTTTTTTTAATGACAAATATGTACCCGAAAGTTGAGCCCAGAATACTATTTTGCCAGGGGCTTGTGCGGCACAAATACAACCTAGAGATAACCAGGAATGGTTAACGGTAACACACTGAACTGAAGCAGGAACCAAAGCTGAGACAGGAATAGTGTAGTCAGAAACGAGCCGAGGGTGGGGACAGGTGGGGATCAAGTAAAGGCAGTAAACAAGCCGAGAGTTGAGGCAGGCGGAGATCAAGTGAAGTCTGTAAACAAGCGAGGGTCGAGGGAGGCTGATATCAAGTGAAGTCTATAAACAAGCTGAGGATTGAGATCAAAAGACAAATGAATAAAAATAGCCCAAAATAATAATAATAATAATAATAATAAGATGGCCACCGAAGAAGAAAAACGTTGCCAGAAGTCACTTGTGACTTCCTGACTCCAAAAACACGGCTGCCGTAATAACATGAGAACTCTGGCAGCACAAGGATGAAGACACCAAGCGACAAACAGAGTGCAGATGTTTTAGATACTTCTAAGAAATACTTTTATGAAATACTAAAAATATACACCCTATGACATCAGGTCAGGAGGATATACTTCCTCCCAATGGAACTCTCATTCACACTGAGAATTCACAACTTTAGCTCATTTTAACCCCTTTGCAACATTGGACGTGCCATGCAAGACCAGGCAGAAACTCTGTTGCTGACATAGGACATGCCTAGGGTTGCCACCTTTTCTTCAAAAAAATACTGGCCTTGGCACTGCCTCCATAGACTTAACATTGGGGTCAAGCCAAGTTTTTACCGGCCTGCCGGTAAAATACCGGCCAGGTGGCAACCCTAGACATGCCTGGCATGTCCTGTGGTGGAATGAGCGATTTTGGCGATCAGTGTTTGACAACTGTAATGCCTTGATGTTGAAATGCTTAACCCCTTAACGCATGTGGACGTATATATACGTCCTGAAAAGCATGGTCCTTAAGGACCATGAGGACGTATATATACGTCCTCCGTTTTCATGTAGTGTTGCGCTCATTAGCGCAACACTACATGCCTGCAGCTACTCTCAGAGGCTGCTTCGGATCCGAAGCAGCCTCTGAGAGGGCTTTCAGCCCCCCCTCGACCCCCCCCCGCGCGCATACGATCACCGCGAATGTGATCGTATGCGCGCAAACACACATAGGCAGTGAAAGCTGATCACTGCCTATGTGTGTTAAAGTGTTGCATGATGCCTCTATCGAGGCATCATGCAACACAATCTGTGCCCTCCTGGGCACCGCGATCACCAGGTGATCGCGGGTGTGTGCTGTATCGGAGGAGCAGGAGAGCGACGGAAGAGAGAAAAAAAAAATCTCTTCCGTCGCTCTGAAACCGCTACTTGACTGCCCCTACAGGCAGTTAGGCGGTATTACAGTTAAAAATAGAAAATTAATTAAATAAATAAATTAAATAAATAAATAAATGGAAAAAGCTAACCCTTGATCTACTGAACCTAGATCTAGGGTTAGGGTCCAAATAGGGTAATAATTAGGGTTAAATGGGGGTTCGGATGATTACAAGGGTTAGATTAAGGGGTGGGGGTCAATTTAGGGTTAGATTAAATTTAGAGTTGGGGTAAATTTAGGGTTTGTGTTAAAAAAATCACTGTAGAAGAAAATGGTTAGAAAACAAAAAAAAACCACTAATATTGCTTATTGCCCTATTACGTGAAATAAAACATAGACAAACAAGGAAACATTGATATTACTAAACTCAGGACAAATAGTAGAAATATATAGACGGGGTCTTTTTTACCATTTGTAATTGTGTAAAAAAAAAAATCAGGTCAAAGTTGGAAAAAGTGTTTTTTATGGCATATTTTCATCATATTTTCTATTTTTTTAATAGTAAATGATATCATATGATGAAAATAATAGTATAAAATGAAAGCCCTATCTGTCCTTTAAGAAATGATATATAATTTGTGTGGGTGGACTGAACACAAAGAAATAAATTCACAGTTCAGTAAACGTATGACAAAAATAATGGAATTCTGGTCTTCAAGGCACGTCAAATGCAACATAGCACTCGGTCACTAAGGGGTTAAATTTGCTCCGGGCCCCATACTAGAGAGCAGCATGGCACTTCAATATTGTGCTGCCTTATTGTGCGCAAGAGCTTTAGAATTGATCGGTTACCTCTTCCATCGCTCTGTTGCTGGTGCTAGTGTTAGGGTTAGTGTTAACATTATGGTTAGTGTTAACATTAGGGCAATAACTTTTGGTCTGATGAAAATGATGGTATCTAAAGAAAGCCGATACAAACAATATATAATGTGTGTGGGTACAGTAAGTGGCAAAAAAAAGAAAATTACAGCACAAACTGCAGAAATGTTAAAACACCCATGTCACCAAGGGTACGACAAAGTCATGTTAAGACCTTTGGTCTGTAGAAACCAAAGGTCCATATATAGTACATAGCCAAATGGGCATTTTGATTTACCAGTCTTTTTAAATATGTAAGATATTTAAATAAATAAACTTTGTAAGCTTAGAACTCCTACATATCCTTCTTTTTTTTTTTTTTTTTTTTAGTTGGCTCTGTCAGTAAAATGGAAGAATAATTTAGCCCATTTTTTTCTGAAACCTATTTCAAAAACTATTAATATTTTAGTAACATATTCTGTTTTGGATTCCCCCTATGCATGCAATTCTTAGAGACTGGAGGCAGAAAATGCATTTTTAAATAGTCTGTTATCCATGTTTTAGTCACAAAAGACTGAGCTGACAGTTGACAGTTTTGTACGCAACTGATGGTATTAAAAAATAAACATAAGAATTCATAACCAGACTTTTGAAAATAGAGAGGCATTTCACACATGAATCCTAATTGGAATTCGCTACTGGAATGAAAATTAAAAGATAACTCAACTTGTCATTCATCAAGATGTGCATGAAAAAATCTCACAGTGAAGAGTCAGCCTTATCACATAAAAATAGAATGTTATTTGCACAGTAATTAATTATTTTTATATTTTCGATTCTCCCCCACCCCACTTTTCCCACTGGGCTCCACAATGGAAATGGATATTTTGCACACTGATTTGAAAGCAGAAGGCAAGAGTGGAGTCTCTCATAATTAATACAAAATAATTTAGTTAAATCAATCTCAACTTAATCGGGTGAAGTGCAATGTCTTCGAAATTCGAACCAAAATGCTAAGCAAAAGAACATAAAAACTGCTTGCACAGTATAGAAGACAAAAACCCCACAGGGTTTGTAGTTCTCTAGAATCTTCTTATCTTTTGGGATAAGATGCAGTTGATACTTATTTAAGGTGAAAATATCCATTCAAGACAGTTTATGCAGTCAAGATTCTGGATGGTGACAAAATAAAATAAAATGCATATTTTATGAAACATTCACTAGTTGATTTACAGACACTTTATAGCATGTTTCATTAATTGTTAAATTTTCAAACAAAAGTCATTTAAACTCTGAAGTACAGATAAAAGCTTGTATTTTAGGCTTCCTTGAACATTGGTGAACCATTCAAAATGGCCATATGGGTTTGTTTAAAGGCACTGTCTAGAGCCCAACATGCATCTTCTAAATATTAATGCATATTAATGTGCTTTAAAAGTACTGTAAAATGCATGGTTTACATTTCGCATTGCTGAAAATATAAAATACTTACTTAGCTAGATGAAATTACAGCTGTTTGCAAGAAGCCAGGACTGCCCACACAAGCAAAAGTCAATCTTTTTTTTTTTTGGGCTGCAGGAACCAATGAGAATAATTTCAATCAAATGGAACTTGCATGAAAATGGAATTTCCTGTCTCTGTAGTGATGTTATCAGACAATATGTTGCACTGCTAAGTGATCCGACTGTGTACAAGAGCAAGTGTACACAATGTACACACAATGTATTCTATTCCAGCAGCACAGGAAGTGATCAAATGAAAGAAAATTTTAAATCCTGTGTCTATATAATCAGTGCTGGCGCATCTGCAGTAAACATGCAGAGTAATCACTGGAGGTGGGCTTGTGTCAGATACTAAAAATGTGAAAACCTGTGCACTATAAAAGCAGTAATCTTCATCTTGCACCAAAGTGAGTTTGGGGACTAGACTGTTCTTTTAAAGTATGGCCTGCTGGTCACAATATAATCCCAAATTCTCTACGTTAGCAATACACACGAACAGGAATATGTGCGCAGAGGTGATGTGCAGGCATTTTATTTTTATTGATCACAGTGGTGATAAGGCCACCTTTCTATCATGCGGTGTGAAAAATATATTTTTGCCTCAATACAAGCTAAGCTAAGTGTATGTGGCCTATGGACAGACTTACCATGAACAACTGTCAGTGAAACTATATACTACACTGACTAAAATGTAGCCTTGTTTCTTGTATAATTAAACATTTGCTAGTCACTGTCTTAACATCTTATAATAGCTGTCACTGTGATAAGATTTCAAAGGGAATGAAAATGTAAAAAAAAACATGCCACAGCCTCTTGAAGGTCTAATGTCTTGGGTATTGCAGCCTGGCGAGGAAAAACAAGAAAGAAAATCTGATGGAAAGAAAATGTGCATAGTTGGTGTTTTTCAAAGTGATTGCTGTATATTTTAACACAGCATTGCTTTTTTTGTTACTTTCTTAAAAGACCAGTAAAAACCAACATTTTTGTTCTCTTTTTAAAAAAAAAATATATATATATATATAGCTTTGTAAGTGTGCAGAGAGACTGCATCTCAGCCCTAAGTGAAAATTAAGTGTGCCTCCCCAGTGTGATCCACCAATTTAGTCCACCATACCCTTGTCATATCTGACAATTATTTTGCCCACCCTATGATTCTAGGCGAAAGCTTGCTTATGAGAACAATTGATGGGCAGTGGTGTTGAGGATGCTGCTGGTTTCTGCTTCTACCTTCCAGATTCCTACTACTGTGCCATGTGCTGAGCTTGAGTGCAGTCTTATGGCTTCATATCACTACATACCTATCTGATTACCCATATGCACCTTGTGACTGACATTCTGAAGCTAGCAGAGCAGAGATGTGAGTGCTTCTCTTGTATTTCAGGCCTGGATGCTATTATCACTAAGCTACCTTGTTTGTGTAGTAGGTTAGTGCCTCTGTGGCCTCACCTGCGTTACTGTTTTGTGACATATTATCATCCAGTGTAGTCCACTTTATTCTACGCTTAAATGATGAACATGTTATATATTCATGGTTAATTGGACTAGTGTTGTCAGACATTGAAAAAGTTGGGGCAAATGAGTTATTAAGCTGGTTATGCATGAGTTCTGCCTTTTTCGTTATACAACCCAAATATCTATTAGCCTTTAGAGTGTGGATGACACATACATTATATACATTGTAGAGCTAATGCTTTGCTTTAAATGACTTAATATGGCCTCTAATAGCATTTCAGTGGGTTTGCTGAATAAGTCATTAAGTAAAAGTTTTCACATTTATTCTTGATAAGTTCCTGCATTGGGTTTTGAAAGAAATATACATTTTTTTCTTTTGTACTTCTTTTTCACCAAAACATATTTATGCTGTGTTTTGCAAATGCCATATCATTTCCCACTGTAATCTTTCTGTATATATTATTTATTCAGTTTATTATAACTGTATGTTTTAAAAACCTACAGTACTTGCTGCATGAATATTATGTTTATTTGCTCCCTGGTGGTATGCGCTCTGATCCTGGCTCTCTGTTTAATCCCTCACATGACATTCAGGGCTTGTACATCCCCCAAGCTAAGTCCCTTCCTTGTGAAACTCTGGTTTGAACCCCTTTTTCCTCTGTGAATTGCTAATTTATCTTGGATCTCTCTGTTTTGTCCTATGGCTTTCTATCAGAATCTGCTCACCTCTCCTGACTTTGGCCTATCCCTTTACTTGTGAACCTGTTCTGCCTGAATTGACCTTGCTCTTGCCTGCTTGTGACATTTTGGACTAATTTTGATATTTTAATTCTCAGCTGGAGCATCCCTTTTGCTACAACTCCCACTTGCTGCCCCGACATCAACCAACATTTTATGTATTTTAATTAATTCCCAGGTATACCAAAATTTACAATAACATATTATTGTCCATCTAAAACATAGTGTTTTAAAAACTAACATAGGTACTAAGAATACAAAAGTGTTATATTTCTTTCTATGCTAAATACTAGGTTTATCCAATGTGGCCTTGAGCCAAATGACTGCAAGGTGTGGCCCAACTGATATAATTATACATATTTCATTAGCCTTACACGTTTACATTTTGGTTTGTATAAAGTTAACTTAAACTTGCTTTTGGGATGCTTTGGTATTACTAAAAATAGAAAATATTTTTCTTGAGCTAATTATTTAATGTGGCCTTACACACTTGGATTTCTAATCATGCAACCCACTTCAGAAAAAAAACACCTCTGCTCTGTACTGTACATGGCACCCTGCATTTTTGTAATGCAAAAACAAAAATATTACTATTATAAGATATCACACTGCCGAGAGGACATAGCTCTGCAATGGAAGGGTCTAAGAGTAACCCAGAAGCACGGAAGAAGGAACAACCATTGACACATCACCATGCACCTCATTATGCACATTAGCTAAAGTAGTAGTCATTTCTACTGACTCATTAAACAGTGTAAATGGCCATAGAGAAATGATTAGTACTGTCTGTCTGAAAGGCTGCATGAAATGCTTAGGATACAGGCAGTACGGACCAGTGTGATATAATTCCCTGTTGTAAAAACAGTTAAGGAGGATAACTCCAACCCATGATCTGCAGCTTTCTATAGGGGAAGTTGGTTTCCCCCCAAAACTGCTTCTACTTAAATGTGCGGTTGGAGGTGCGGTTACCGCTGCAGGTCTCATTTCGCACTCGGGCTGCATGTTGGACGCCCCTGCTCTAGCATATACCTTTTCCCTGTGCTACCACACTTGCCAGGAGACAGAGCATCCATTATTTCGTGACATCCTGATGTTCTATCTCATTGATTGCAAGCACGGCAAAGAATTAATTATAAATTACAATATTGCATTTAAATAAATAAAAGTGTCTTTATGTGCAATATTGCATATTAACCTATGTCTCTTATTTAATTCTTACTTTAAATTTCACCCACTATAAAGTTATTATGTAGCTTTTGGTTTTAAATTCATGCTTATGGTGATTATTCTTAATTTTCTTTTAATAGGCTAACATTTCATATCATTGTTATTCTCCATTAAAATTTGAAATATTATAGGCCTCAAACCTCAATTTTTTAAAAATTCCCTTCATGTTTAATTTAAAAAAATAATTTAAAGAATTAATTAGATATTTCTGCAGTGAAATCAATAATTAATAATAACGCAAAAAGTTTCTGTTTCTCAAGTTAAATTTTTATGCAAAAACATGTGTTACTTAACTAAAGGGGAAAAAAGATATGAAATACATGCTTGATCAGATCTCTGTAAATAAATGAGATAATGCAACCAAAAAAATCCTTAACCCTCTCTAAATATATTATATTTCATTTCATTATAGTTGCTGATAGATTTCTTTTTCATAATAAATAATTTAATTTTAATAATTCATTTATGCATTTTCTTTTTGTACAGTATATGCAATACAATTCAATTTCTTTAAAAATCTCAGAATGAAACAATGTTGTTTCTTAATTTCTTTAATACAGGTAGAATACCAATATACAATAAGTATACAACTGAAATGAGAACATTGTTTTCTAATGGCCAAAACAAGAAAAAGGCTTGAAAAATCCTTTTACTGGTTCTTCATTAACTTAAAAAGGATGAAATAATCAGTCCTACCATGAGGAATGTCAGGAACATAAGTATTATGCACTTTTTTCAATATGCAGGTTTCTGGAGATAACAGAACCAAATGATGTACTTATGCAGGTTTGAGATGTAATTATTATGCACAGGAACTAAGTAAATACTTTGCAGGTTTAGTGACCACAGGCGCAAGGTAAGTACCAGGTGAGTTGAGGTGAGCTGCATGTTTCTTGCAGACTTAATTATGGATTCTGCAGTGAACAAACCTGATGATGTTCTCCCTCTAGGAGAATTGGTCCTGCATAATGCATATTTAAATCTTTAACCCCTTTGCGACAATGGACGTGCCTGGCTCATTGTAGGACTGAATCAAGCGTTTTTCGCGATCAATGAAAACTGTTTTAAAGGTGTTGGTCTATTGCCTCGATGTCGAGGCAATAGCTAGCACCAAAATTTCCAATCTGGGGCACCCACAATCGCCCCACGGAGCAGCATGCGCCGTCAATATGGCTATGCCCTCTGCAGGTCTGAGCTTCGGAAGTGAAAGTAACTTCACTTCCGTTGCTCTGAATATGCTACTTGACTGCCCCTAGTGGTAGCTAAGTAGTATATCAATGTAAAAAAATTAGAAAAAATATTTAATTAATATAAAACTAGTTATATAGTTAGATTAGCCTATAGGGTTAAAATTAAATAATTTTTAGCATAAGGGATAGGGTTAAAATTAAATTAAAATATATTAAGGGATAGCATAAGGGTTAGAGTTGGGGTTAAAAGGTCAATATAGGAAAAAAAACCCCACTATTTCTGCACCATAACTCGCAAAAAAAGACCGAAAAATATGGAAACATGCACATTTCTGAACTCAGGACAACATTTAGAAACTATTTAGATGGGGTATTTTTTAATGATTGTATTTGTCTAAATTATATTTTAGGTCAAAGTTAGAAAAAGTTTTTT
This sequence comes from Pelodytes ibericus, assembly GCA_036172795.1. NCBI lineage: Eukaryota > Metazoa > Chordata > Amphibia > Anura > Pelodytidae > Pelodytes > Pelodytes ibericus. Next base: position 75,148,788 of record CM069861.1, on the reverse strand, counting down.
TTTTTTTACATTTTATGATTTTTTTGTAGTAAATTATAAGATATGATGAACATAATGGTATCTAATGAAAGCCCTTCTTATGACGATAAAAACAACATATGATTTGTGTGGGTACAGTATGTGAAAAAGAAGAATATTGCAGCTAAACACAAACACCCCAGAAATGTCAAAACAGCCATTGTCACCAAGGGAAAGTCATGGTGAAAATGTCTTGTCACTAAGGGGTTAAATACTGAAGAAATGTTCATCTCAACTGGACTTACCTTCAACTCATCTCAGTTTTATTTATAGCTCCTAAGGTTTATTTATAAGTATTTAAAATGTACCATTGTTTTCTCATGTGCTATTCATGAAATGTAATTTTTCTTTTACAAAACTGTTGCATAGTACTCAAATCTCTTGGGAGAAGGTTTATATTTAGGGGATTTTGCAGGGGAATTTCCTAGATTTAAATTTATACACAATACACAGAAAAATCAGTACGCAATCTTAAAGCTACTTTAACCCCTTAGTGACCGAGTGCTATGTTGCATTTGACGTGCCTTGAAGACCAGAATTCCATTATTTTTGTCATACGTTTACTGAACTGTGAATTTCTTTCTTTGTGTTCAGTCCACCCACACAAATTATATATCATTTTTTAAAGGACAGATAGGGCTTTCATTTGATACTATTATTTTCATCATATGATATCATTTACTATTAAAAAAATAGAAAATATGATGAAAATATGCCATAAAAAACACTTTTTCCAACTTTGACCTGATTTTTTTTTTTACACAATTACAAATGGTAAAAAAGACCCCGTCTATATATTTCTACTATTTGTCCTGAGTTTAGTAATATCAATGTTTCCTTGTATGTCTATGTTTTATTTCACGTAATAGGGCAATAAACAATATTAGTGTTTTTTTTTTGTTTTCTAACCATTTTCTTCTACAGTGATTTTTTTTAACCCGAACCCTAAATTTACCCCAACTCTAAATTTAATCTAACCCTAAATTGACCCCCACCCCTTAATCTAACCCTTGTAATCATCCGAACCCCCATTTAACCCTAATTATTACCCTATTTGGACCCTAACCCTAGATCTAGGTTCAGTAGATCAAGGGTTAGCTTTTTCCATTTATTTAATTTATTTATTTAATTAATTTTCTATTTTTAACTGTAATACCGCCTAACTGCCTGTAGGGGCAGTCAAGTAGCGGTTTCAGAGCGACGGAAGAGATTTTTTTTTTCTCTCTTCCGTCGCTCTCCTCTGGGCATGCTGCATGCTCCTCCGATACAGCACACACCCGCGATCACCGGGTGATCGCGGTGCCCAGGAGGGCACAGATTGTGTTGCATGATGCCTCGATAGAGGCATCATGCAACACTTTAACACACATAGGCAGTGATGAGCTTTCACTGCCTATGTGTGTTTGCGCGCATACGATCACATTCGCTGTGATCGTATGCGCGCGGGGGGGGGTCGAGGGGGGGCTGAAAGCACTCTCAGAGGCTGCTTCGGATCCGAAGCAGCCTCTGAGAGTAGCTGCAGACATGTAGTGTTGCGCTAATGAGCGCAACACTACATGAAAACGGAGGACGTATATATACGTCCTCATGGTCCTTAAGGACCATGCTTTTCAGGACGTATATATACGTCCACATGCGTTAAGGGGATAAAAACACCTATCCTACTTCTTTGGTTCTGGCATTTGAATTTAGTCCTTTGGTTCTGGGATGTAAACGTGGTCCTTCAAACAGGTAAGAAAAATGACCTGAGTGAAAAGATTTACCGTATTTTTCGCTCCATAAGATGTACCTGACCATAAGACGCACCTAGTTTTTAGAGGAAAACAAGAAAAAAAGGTGTTTCAGAATCATACTCATGAATAATCCCACCCTTTTAGAAGGGGAGTATCATACTGAACAAATTCTTGTCAGATTTAATAATATTGGTTATAGAAAAAGAGAGCAAATAATTCAATTAACTGCAGAGACAAATTGACAGATATGTTAATTTGACACAAATAAATTGTTATCCACTTTATAAAAACAATCAACAGGCAAACAAATACCAAATTGATTTTATAGTATAATTTTTAACAGCAAAGGTCAAAGTAATTTAAGAGTACAATGACTTTTCATTTCATTTATAATGAAGCTACATGATTTTTCCACACATAGTCTTTCCAGAAAATGTGTATTTTAAACTCCAAATGGCCCCTGGGTTTAAAATGCCTGCATCTATTATCAAATATTTGTTGAGGTAAAACATTTTTGTAATAAAAAGTGTTTAATGGTTTATAAGGCAGCAGGGAGAAAACAGATAGCCAAATACTGTCTCAGTTCACAATTAAAACAGTAATAAGGTTATATCCTGAGTACAAACATTCCAGATAAGAACTGTGCATCTGTAGCAGGTGCCGTGACAATATTAAACAACTCAGAGATACAAGAGGAAAGAAGCAAACGGGGGAGCAGAAAAGGAAACAAACAGAGGGTAGAGGGGGGTGAAAGGGAAGGTGAGTCGGAGCTTACCCGGTATATGTTGCTAGGCGACGAGCGGGGGAAGCAGCGTGCCGCTGGACACACCCGACACAGCAGTCTCCTCTCCTCTACGCCGCATGATCCTCGCAATCGGGCTTGGTGATTCAGCTCCAGGGACCACACATTCGCTCCATAAGACACACAGACATTTCCCCTTACTTTTTACAGCAATATATGAGTATGTTTAAAATTGGTTAATGCAGATTTCATACAGTATGCTAACCTTGTCAAAGGAGCTCATACCAATGTTTTGACTGAAGATTAGAACCAAAACCTGTTATGTTTCTACATTTGGCACCAACTTTGGAAGGGTGAATTTACACCATCAAATGAGCAATATAGAGCTTTGCGATGGCTTTCGAAATAAGTTAATTTCTTTCAATTCCCTTCGAGTCTCCATTACATGTGACGGGCAAATGGTAGGCTAAGAGAGTAGCTGTGGGCCCTTAAGTGAGAAAGAGGTAAGGTTTGAACTCATTTTCTCTGGTTAAAAGAACTTAAAACAGAGACATGGCATTCATAGGTTCCAGTATTTTTGTGCATTATGGTAATTGTTTGATAGATTAGATAGATTTCCATGGACTCTCTTCTACCCTCTTTTGTTACTTCTCAAACCAATATCCTACCTTGATTAATTAATAATATAAATAGATTATGTGTTTAATTGACGGATTGCATTCAAGACACTCTGGAGACTATTCACTATAGGTGATTTGCAGGTGAATTGAGGTGAGAGGAACATGTTTTCTCACCAATGTATCTATACATTGTGCAGAGACAAACCTGGTGACATTCCCCCAGTCAAGAAAACACACCAGGTTTGTCCCTGCACAATGTATACCTAAACTGGTGCGATTAAATGTTTGTCTCAACTCACCTGCAACTCACCTTTTAGTGAATAGCCACCTGTGAGAACATTCCCATTCAGCTCCAAACCTACTTTATTTCCTAAGACGTATATATGTCTCTTTTCCCAATAGTATCTTTAATTATTCTTATAATCATTAGCATTCCTAATTAATTTAATTTTCTTTCTTTCTGTGATAATGTATCTAAAATTCCATTTAATTACTTGTTTTGTTCACTAAGTTTCACATTTGAGTGCATTTCTTGAGATTTGTAATTGACTGTCCCACAAAACTTCATTTACTTAAGTTGCTCTCCATAACATCCAATTATTATTTCCATTAAATGAAATGAGCAATCACTTAAGTCCTCTCCCAATATATTTTGCCATGCTATTTTCGTCTTCATGATGGAAACAGAAACAATTGCAAACTAAATTGATATATATATGTGTATTGAAAATAATTGTATTTTTTGAAAAATATCAGCAATCAATCATGCTTGAAATCTTTATTTGGAAAAAATTTGGCTGATGGCTATGCAGGCAACAGTAATAGAGGAAACAAAAACAGGCATTTCCCATTAATATAAGAATACAATGTATACATGTCTTTAGAAGTCAGTTAGTATTAAATAATTCAAATGCAATATAAAATGTGATATTATTTATTTCATTAAAGGACAACGAAACGTTTTTTTTTTTTTTTTTAAATCTGTGTTTTATAACACTGAGTAATTAATCAACTTAATTTTACTTATTTATTTTTCTGGGGAGGCTTACTGTGCTGTACTTTTTCATCCAGAGAGTCCATAGCTCCTGTTCAATTAAGTTAATTGATGACGTAGTTGTCCTTTAATTGTTGTTTTTAAAAATGGAAAAATTTATAAAATTATGGCTTTGGCTCACAGTTTTGTCTCACAAAGCAATGAACAGGTAAAGACTAAGTAAAAGGGAAAGTACAATACACCTATATTTTTTTTCTTATCTTCTGAGTCTATAAGGAGACTGCAGACAGGTGTGAAGAAAGTGGACTACAGCAGACACAATGGAGCAGATTTAATGGCCTCTGTTAACAAGTTCAAACTGGCATTAGCTGAACATTAATGGACATTGATGATTTAATGTCCATCTCTAACTCCATTAACAGTAATATCATCTCAAATTTGAAGTGACCCTTTTGTTTCTCTGAGTTACACTAATGATGTTAGTAGCCTGCCTGATGATCGTCCAAATCAGCTTCTTAACCCCTTAGTGACAAGACTTTTTAGTCTTGCCTTTCCCTTTGTGACAATGGCTGTTTTAACATTTCTGAGGTGTTTTTGTTTAACTGTCATTTTGTTCCCTCTCATTTAGCGTACCCACACAAATGATATATAAGAAAGATTCTTCCAGGATGTTCCTGACATAGAAACATAGAATGTGTCGGCAGATAAGAACCAGATAAGAACAACCATCTAGTCTGCCCAATTTTCTAAATACTTGTATTAGTCCCCATAGCCTTGACTGTGTTTACCTCTACCACTTCTGCTGGAAGGCTATTCCATTCATCCACTACCCTCTCGGTAAATAAATACTTCCTGATATTACTTTTAAATCATTGCCCTTCTAATTTAAGACCATGTCCTCTAGTTGTGAGGAAGGGAAGAGGTTAATTTGGCTTGGAAGAGTGTGCATTAAGTCTTATTTGCATTTGTATACCTATGTATGTGTATCTATACTTATGTTATGCTAAATGATTCATGCATGAATGAAAGTGTCCAATCTCCATTCTGTGATTTCTGCCAACTCTGGTTTTGGAGCTTTATTTTAAAATTGCAATCTACTGCCTGCATTTTTAGTTGGTTATGTCTTTGATATACTACACTTTAAATGTTTATTTGTGATGTTTTTGCATATATATTTTTGTTGTTTTTCAGACTTAATGTATCAGGTTACACTTGGTAATTCCTTCTTTCCATATCTTTCTATTTACTTAAATTCGAATTTGGAGGTCAACTTTCCTTCTGAGACTAAGTCAAATTCTGCACCCAAGTTTGACTTAGGTTAAAAATAGCTTTGATCATTTCACCTCCCATTACTTTCAACGGGATAGATGCAATGCTGGGTTTATTTTTTCTAAGTCAAACTCGGGTGTCGAATTTGAGTTGTTTCAAAATGCAAGCCAGCCTCTAAATTCGATTTTTAGTGAATAGACCCAATAGAGTTTATTAATTCATATTGCCAGTATGTTGACAATGAAAATCCTAGTTTCTTTTAACTACAAAACACTTCTTCCTTTATTTCTGTGATTGTATTCTTCTTTTTCAAAGCCTCATATTTTCTTTATTTACTATGATTTTAGTCTTCAAATAATTTGTTACATACTCAACGAGATAACAATTAAATGTAATGTGAGCTTTTTTCAATAACATAATGCAATGCAATTAATTCCATGATTAGTAAAGTAAGAATGATCCAGCAAAAAGTTTTCAAATTCAGAAATGCTAGAATGATATATTTACAGTAAGCCTTTCGCATGACTGCTTCTAAAAATATATACTTAAATTATGTTATTGTAATATAATGATAATTTGATTTCTTTTACCACTTTATCATCATGCTGCAGTCTGCAATAGCAAAGGAGAGGTTGGAATTAGTATAGAGTGATGTAAAGTTATAAAAAAGAAGATATAGAAAGACCAGGCATCTGTTTGTAATAAAAAAAATAAAAAAAATAATTAGACATTTCTCTAATTATTTTAACATTTTATGAGAGCAACATATATGTTTTATTGTTGTTGACTAGACTCTTTTAATGAAATGCACTGTAATGCTACACATTAATATGCCTTGATTGTGCAATATCAATGATAAGGAAGGCCAATTATCTATATGTCTTACACATAACCAGAAATAAACAGGGGCATCAAACTCTGATTTGAATTAGTATGTAAACTGAAAATCTATTTTGTCTAGTAATCTTTTTTTTTTTTCTTTTTATTAGGCTCAGCATACAAAACAAATAATAGTAAAGACATAAGAAAGAAAACAGGCGATAAATATTATCATGCAATTAAAAGGAAAAGCTTCATTAAACATAGAACATTACATTTGTGACATCTGAATGAAATGCAGAAGCTGTACCCGGACCGATAACATGCATGCTTGAAACCTAATTTTCAATGTTTAAATAAACTATTAATCAGTGATACGCATAACAAAGGAAGATATTGGAGAATCTAAATAGTAATATTGTCAGAGTTATTCTAATATGTTGGGCAACATATGATAGGAATTTAATAGACACAGGGGAGGAACTAAAATATCACCTCAAGAATCCTTCAAATTTAATATTCAGGTTTAGTTGGGTGGAAAAGGGAATATTTCAATTAACTGATCTGGTGTTTACATACTGGCTGTGGCATATTAATGGGCATAGAATAGCATATTAATGGGCATACTGACTGTGGCATATTAATGGTCATACTGGCTGTGGCATATTAATGGATATAAAGTGGCATATTAATGGGCATTCTGGTTGTGGCACATTAATAGGCATACTGGCTGTGGCATATTAATGGGCATAGATTGGCATATTAATGGGCATACTGACTGTGGTGTATTTATGGTCATACTTGCTGTGGCATATTAATGGGCATAGCGTAGCATATTAATGGTCATAGAATGGCATTATAATTGTCATACTGGCTGTGGCATATTAATGGGCATACCGGCTGTGTCATATGACTGAGGTAAGTGGCTGTGTCATATTAATGGTCAAAAAGTGGCATATTAATTGATATACTGGCGGTGTCATATCCATATCTGGATTATGGGGCTGAGTTCTGTGAGTACAATCTGGGTACTGGAGTAAGTCCTGGGTGTAATGTGGATGCAGAGAAAGGAATTAAAAGCAAGAAATTGATTTCAATAACCTTTTTATTACATATGTAAAAAGTTGAATTACAATATGCTTCTCTACCAAACATTAAATATTTTGGTTTGCATTCCATCCACCAATGTGTAGATCAACCACCCTTAATGGCAGTTTCAATAAAACAACCTCAACCACAGTTTTATATTTATACATTTGTTTTATTCTTTTCTTTTTTTATTAAGGTAACACAATACTTTCTATTATATAATAAAATCTATTATACTGACCCTCCCCTCTGTCTAAAATCTTCACCACATCATATCAATTTTATTTTTGCAAATCAGTTGAAATATATAATAGTGGACTGTGTGTTTTGATCATGGTCACATCACTGTTATAGACTGCTGTGCAAGGTCACCATTATACATGAGCACCCACCTCTTCCATATATATTTAAACAAATTGTACATATTTAATATTAGTTGTGTAAATACATTTGTACGAGGGAGAAAAGCATCACCTTTGTGAAACTGCTCTTCGACCAGTTGTTGAAAAAACTATGCTTTACGAGTAACAGTGAAATATTAAATATGTACTAATGAATTATGATTATAAATGTCAATTTATGCACAGGTGAAACAACAATAGCATGTTAGCCATGGAAATACATTAAACAAGTAGAGTTTATAGATATCCTTTACTGCTTAACTGAAATCTTGATTGCAAACTTTCTAGATCAAGTTAGTAGGCCCCTTCATCAGGCGTTGTGAGGTTAAAACAAGTCTCCTAATTACACATACACTAAAGAAGCAAAAAAACAACCCAAAAGGCTAATACAGTGATACTTTCCCATCAGTAGTCATGATGATTTAATTAATTGGTAATTTTACTGGTTTTATGGTCCTTTTAATCATATGGTCCTTTTAGTCATATGGACTGATTAAAGATTCTATGACTGAACTAAATATAGCAGTTAAATCACTAATTTACCTATGAATAAATAACACGTATTTGTTTAGGAGATTTGTTTTAGGAGATCCAGCCACTTGACATTGAAACCTTGCAATCAAGCTCTCATTTAACCAATAAAGTGTTTGGTTTGAACTCTAAATAATCATAGAGATAACATACATGGCATGATAGAAGAGGAGCAGCAATATAAGTCTTTATAATAGCAGATAATATGAGGGCTTTTAGTGTCCCCATTTTTAATGGCAGGGTTGGTACATGGGCAGCCAAGATTCTCTACACCAAATGATACCTTTGTAGTGTTTCCATGGAACAAATTAACTGACTGTATCTTTCTTAAACGACATATGTAATTAAATATGAAAATGTTCAATAATTTAACTAACATAGTGACTCCAAAACCAACATAATATGATATAAAGTAGAATAATATTATATTTAGAGAAAGAGATTGAAATCTGAGGATGAGGTGTGTGTCATTTTGTAAAAAGAATACCAACTGATCTTCTACTTGTTAGAGTGGAAGTCTCCAGTTCCTTTATAATCTTGTTAATCAGTTAGACTATATTGTATAGCATACTGTGTAGATGGCTAAATAATATTACATTGCTGTTGAAGAATTTGGGGCCATGACGGGTAATGTCAACATAGTAGATTATCAATAATCACAGATCAAGGTAGGGTTAACTGTGTATTGTTACATGTCTTAACTAACCTTTTTGTGTACTTATATTATTATATACTGGACTTCTTTTTAATTTTTTTTTATTTAAATAAGTTTTTCTATTTTTTATGCAGATAGGTACATAATGAGTTATTGGTACTGCACGTCAGTTTTTTGCAGCAGATTGGGTGTCAACAGTGCAAGTTTAGTAATATAAATCTATTTAATATGTACATTCGCATGGTTATAACGCAGAGTACCTTAAGAACTATAGGAAAGAAAAAGAAAAAAAAATAGATATTGTATAAATGGGGGGTGGGGGGGGGGAGAGCATGGAAAGTGAATTGAGGGATACATTGCTAGGGGGAAGAAGGTAGGGAGAGGTTAGAGGATCAACAATAGATCAATTTCTTTGTTAATTCTAAATATTTTGTGCAGTGGGAGTATTTTGCTTGCATTTTAAAGGTATTAATCCAAGTAGACTCAGAATTGTACATGTTGAGGTCTCTTTCCCATGCTTCTAGGGGTATGAAATATTAATATATGTTATAGATTGTGGAGATCATCTTCTGTGATCTGGTTGGGTTGCAGCATAATTTGGATAAACTGGGGTTGGCTATCCTGGGTTGCAATAGTGAGCCTTTAACACTCTGTAGAGCAAATTTGACTTGTAAGTATTTGTACTTCTCAGATATTGGCAAAGTGTAATTGGATTGTAATTCATCAAATGTGAGAAACTTGCCAGCAGATACAAGTTTGGATAGATTGGTGATACCCAGCCTTTTCCATGACTTTAAGGAGATGGCATTAGTTTAGAATCTTCTGCATCCACCCATGATATTTTGCCATCGTCCGAGTGGAGAAGGACAGTCTGTGAAAGATTAGCAGCTTTGTAGTACAGTAGTAGATTAGGAATTGCCAGTCCCCTTTTATGTTTTGGTAAGTACAACTATTTATTGGCAGTACGGGATTTACAGTTGCCATGGATAAAGGATAACAAGTGACTTTGTAAATCTTGGATAACAGCTTTAGGGATTTCAATTGGTATGGTGTGTAATAATTTTGGCATAACATTCATCTTTACAACGTCCAAACCATGAGAGGAAGAGATGAGACCATTGTAGCAGCTCTTTTTTTATCTTCTTCCATTTTTTCATAGGTTAAAACGGAGTAGGTCTTTCATGAACATGTAAGGTCTATACCTAGATACTTTAAGGACATGTTTTTCTAATCGAACTTGTAAGCTGATTTCAAGCCGTAAAGATCTGGATTCTGTATGTTGACAGGAAGGGCTTGTGTTTTTGACTGATTTATCTTATGGTAAGTAATTTCGCCAAAGGTGTGAAGTGTATTTAACAGTTGGGGGTGTGCTTGTTGGGGTTGAGATAGAACCTTCAATATGTCGTCTGCAAATAATGCCATTCTTATTTCTGTGTTCGGGGACAGTTGGCATCCACGAAGATCATTGTTTTGTCTGATGATAGGTGCTAGGGGTTCCAACGCCAGTATGTATAAGATCGCTGATAGGGGGCGTCCTTGTCTGGTTCCGTTTGTAATGAAGAAAGGTTGAGATAAGAATCCTGCATAATGAGTTTTAGTGATGGGATTTGTGTACAGAGCCATAACTGCATCTAAGTATTCGGTGGTAATTTGCATTTCTTTAGTATGGTTTCCAGATAACCCCAATGGAGGTGATCAAAAGAATTTTCTGCGCCCAGTGCTAATAGAAGTAAAGGCAATGTCAATTTCTCAGTGTAATGGAGAAGTTTGAAACATGTCCGTGTATTTTCCCTTGTGTGTCTGCCTTTAACAAAGCCCACTTGGTCACAATGTAACAGATCGGGGAGAATGTGTTGTAATCGGCCAGCTAAAATTTTTGCGTAAATTTTTATATTGGAGTTGAGCAAGGAAATATACTGGACTTCTATACACACATGGAAACACATATAAGTACATTTTATGTTATTCACATCAATTTTTTTTCTTAACATAGGTGTTTTCACTGCATTGTGCATGGCACTCAATAATTTTTTGTTTGTTCAATTTGTTGTACATTTGTGGGTAGTGTGTTGAAATCACTGCATGTAATATATACTTTTTTCTTTGTACCACTCTTTTGCGTGTATTGTCTTTATAAGAATGTGGGTTTGGCTCAGAGAGATATCTGCTAGGACACTCAGTGGCTATAAATAGGAAACAAGTGTCTAAACATAAAAAGCTACCAGATGTTAGTTTTACAGTATTGAAATGGCCATGAACTGGGATTGGTCTATGGCAGGGGTGGGAAACTGTGGCCCTCCAGCTGCTGATAAACTACATCTCCCATAATGCTCTTTCTATGGAAAGATGACTGGAATGCAAGGACAAGTTTAGTAGATAAGCATATTGTTTAGATCAGAGTTAGAAAATTGGCTGAAGTTAGCAATGGAGTGGATCCCTTTTGCATAAAATGTAACCAATGCTTAATTATTTTAAGTAAATTATATAACTATGTGACATAGGATTGGTTGCTTCTATCTATATGCATATACAATAAACGTATACTCACAGAAAATAATCTTTGCAGTTATTTCACTGTGGGAGTGGATCAGAGAATCCACAATAAAATTGCCTTTTATAATTATCAGTAGATATTTAGACATCATTTTTCAGCCAGACCTTGCAGCTTAAATTTTATCATTATATACTGTTTTGTCACAGATTTCTGTACAATTTCATTGTAAAGACCTCTGGTGAAAGTATAATACAGTTTAAAAGAATAGTTTCTATTATATTTCATGGTACATGGAAACATAGTCAATACATGCTTATGCATTAGTATAATGCATCTATACCAATGTGTGATGACATACCTATTCAGTATTAAAAACCAGATAAATGATTCTCGTGTGATTTGGAACATAACCCCTTAGTGACATGACCTTTTGACCTTGTCTTTCCCTTGGTGACAAGGGCTGTTTTGACAGTTCTGTGGTGTTTGTGTTTAGCTGTAATTTTCTTCTTTCTCACATACTGTACCCACACAAATTATTTGTTGTTTTGTCACCATAAGAAGGTCATTCACTAGATACCATTATTTTAATAAAATCGTACAATGTACTACAAAAAAAATCATAAAATATTATAAAAACACTTTTTATAATTTTGACCTAAAAAAACAAAATTAGTGTTTTTCCTTACAGTGACCTTTTGACCCCAAACTGAACTTTACTCTACATTTAACCCTAACTCTTATGCTAACCCTTCATTTAGCCAAATTTTAATTTAATTGTAACCCTATCCATTATGCTAACCCTAATTTAATTGTAAGCTAATCATTATTCTAACCCTAACCCTAGATGTTAGCTAAGTAAGTCTTTTTTTTATTGCAATGTTGCTGACTGCCTCTAGGGGCAGTCTAGTAACAGCATCAGAGCTACGGAAGTTAATTATTTTGCCCTTCCGACGCTCTATCCACAAAAGGGCAGGAGCCATATTGGAGGAGCATGTTGCTCTCCAATATGGCACCCACAATTAGTCCAAGGAGCAATCATGGGTGCACCAGATTAAAATTTTGGTGCTGCCTAATACTTGATATTGAAGCAATAGAGCAGGACCACCAGAGATGAAAGAGCAAAAACCTCTCATTCCACTGCAGGATGTGCCCATTGTCCTCAACGGAGTTGCCAGATGGACTTGCCTTTGTCGTGAAGGGGTATTCAAACCAGATCTTTATCAAAGCCTTCTAACTACTAAATGTGACTCCTCTGTGAGACACCGCCGAGAGTAAACCTACACTATACATGTCGGATTTACTCTAAGAGGATATCTTTTTTTAACCCTTGCTTCCTTCATGGAAGCAAGGATTAAACACACTTTAGCTGTGCTTTAAAACACCATGCCCTCTAGAGGTATTTTCAGTTAGAGGTTGATTACCTCTGTAGAAACTTTGTTATTTTAACATCTTTTTTAATTTTTTAGTGAGCCTGTAGTGTTACACATAAAGCATTTCTGTCTCTCCTTACTTCCCTTTTTGTGAGCGTTCACCAGCAACAGGAATATTTAATTCGTATGCGAATTAAAATTGTTGTATAAGCCTTGAAAATCCACTTGAACTTTACTTTATTAATTATTCTGTCGGTATCAAAAGTTTCAGTAAAAGTAACCTTCTTTTTGTTTTAGAGCTTCATCTAATGTATAATGTTCTGGTGAGCTTCAATTAAATCTATCGCTTAGGAATAATAATGAAAGGCAATTATAATTCAACACATCTCTACTTTGAGCACGTCATTCTATTAAAGTGCCCTTTTAAAGATGAGTTCATCAAGCTGAAAATACCGAGCGCTGTAAATAAATGTGAATGCATGAGATTGTATCAATGTGCGACAAACATCTATAATTAAACAATTATAGGTTCATATGTGCTTGACCCCTAAAAGAAGGAATGTTGCATATTGATAAACTGAAGAAAAAACTTTCAGTGATTTTTGTATTGGAAAGTTATTGTATCTAGCTATACATTGTCATATCATTGTGGTTTTGCAGGACTATCCGCATGCCTTTATTTAAACTCATCTAGTGCTTTGTAAAAAAAAAAAAAAAAAAAGTAGAATTGTTATGGCTAAATCAACTTTAAAATGAATGCAGCAATAATAAATAACCATTCTAAAAGTTTGTCGAAATAACAACTAAGTTCAGTAAGTGATAAACAAAAAGTCAGTATACTCACGGCAAGATGTCTACTGTAAATAAAGGCCTCATACTAAGATAAAAAGTTGACATTTTCAACCTAAATGGTTATTGATTTGGGGTCTTTTAAAATTCGAGAATAGCTTGAGGAGGTCGACTTTGGAGGTCGACTTTCATTTTGAGACTTAGCCAAATTTGGCACCCGAGTTTGACTTAGGGAAAAAAAAAACGTTTGAATCTTCCCCATTGAAAGTAATGGGAGACTAAATGATCACAGCTATTTTTAAAACTCTGGTGCCGAATTCGACATAGTCTCAAAAATAGCTTTTGATCATTTCACCTCCAATTACTTTCAACAGGGAAGAATCAAATCTGTTTTTTTTTTTTCCTAAGTCGGGATGCAAATTTGACTTAGTCTCAAAATTAAAGTCGACCTCCAAAGTAGAATTTTACTGAATATACCCATTAGAGATTACCTGTTACACTGCATTTTTGTTATTTATATTATTAAATGTTTATGTGCCATTTCAGGATAGCATTTGGCAATGCATGGTTTAGATGGTTCTTTCTTTTTCATAATGCTAAACATAGGTCTATCTTTTTGTTAATGATCGATGGTGCAAAACGATTTGCACATTTGTGTTTTTGGGGAAACAAGTAAATTAATAACTTTAAAGGGCATGTTTAATCGAAAGATTATTAATAAATAGTTCCACACATGCGACAACCAGTAGTGTTAAGTGGAAATAATAAACCCATTATACTCTCCCAATGAACAATGGCAGACCCTCAAGGTACTCCTCCACTACTCATGATACAATAAATCACAACTCAAAGGAGGGCATATACACGTGGAGGGAATAATAACAAATATATATAGTTATATAAATATGTAAAGTGTTTCAGTAGAACCTCTAATGACATCCCATGGATGTTGGGCAAAAGTAACATCCCCAGGATGAACTTGTAAACCAGAGAATAACCGAATGTACCTTTCCTTGTTAAACACATTGTTATTATTATTATTTCTCAGGAGAAAAGTTTGATATCAGTGTAAAGTGCACAAAATGTCTGAATGTCCAGCAATCAGCAATTTGTTTATTCGACAGTCGAAAGTTTTGTGGACTTTATGCCAATATAAAACTAAATGTTCAAATGAATGCTGTGCCATGCTACTATAGCTAGAAATACCAATGCTCCCAAGTAGTGAAATAATTCTCCCCCCTACAAAAAAAATCACGAGTTCATAATATATTCACCGGTGACTCAACTCCTTATTTACATACAAGACAGACCTATTTGTAACACATATGCTTCAGGTTACAGAAACCCCTTAACTGTTCTGCAGAAAACAAACAGACTCATTCCCTTTGCATAGTACACTCAAAACCTTAACCATACACCCCCATCAATATGGCACATGTCATGCTCAGAGCTCCCCATGCCTACCTTGCACCCATAATGCACAGATGTGTCTGTGTTTAACCAAGCACTTAATTCAGTATAGTTGTACTACTGTTTAGCCATTTTAATTGTATCCTGGTTGTTTTTGTAGGAGTGCTTAGTGTATCTGTATAGTTAAGTCTTGGTTCCAGGTGTACTGCCATCTGACACTGTACTATGTTGTGCTGCCACTCGAGCTCTTAAGCATCTTGATCACTAGGGTTAGGGCCGCTCGGAGGGAGGGCATTGGGTGCCATGTCTATTTGTACTCTTCAATTTAGTGGGTTTCCCCATAATTATGTTGAATATATGTGTTTTTGCACCTACCAATAATTCTGGTGTCTCTAGTTCTGCTAAATGGATGCACACGTTTATCTACTTCCTCCGGTTATCCAAGTCCTCCACATACAGTAAGATATCTGATACTATGGCTGTTTCATTATGGAGGTCTGTCACAGTGTTAATTTCACCTTGACCACCTGTCGAACTTCCAATATGAGGTTGTCAAAGTTTTGTTTAGAAGATTTTTTGTTGAGCAGCCTCTGGGAGTGCATTGTACTGTCTCATTTCAGGAGACAGATGCATGCTTTCCACTGGCAAGGAGGAGGATGAGGACACTGCAACCTAGCCACTTTGTCATGATTTGAGGTGTGGAAAGCTTTGATATGGATAAAGTCCCGAGCAGAGGCTGAAGCAGTTTTCTGCATTTGTCCTGATGGTTCAGAACCCATTGTGTATCTTTTGTTTCTTGCCATTGGGATAGAGTGTGCCTGTGTATTTGTGAGTAGAAATTTTGGATGTCCTGGTTCAAGCAGCCATCTTAGTTTCCCCCCTTTTTAAAGCAGTATCACAGGTGGATAAATTGGGGATCCTTAGAGAGATGTTTTTTTTAGTAATGTTTTACTATAGGCCTGATAATATTAACAATTTCAGTTTGAACCTAAATCAGATGACTGGTTCATCCAAGAACCAAAAAATGAAGTGGGTGCACTAACAGACGCCTACTCTTAATTACTGTGTTTAAGTACGCTGAAGCCAAAGTGCTATGAACTGAAAACACATAATTACTATAAGAAAGTGCTTTTCATATGGTTTCTTAAATTTAAATATGGATGTAATGGAGTTGAACTACTTAAGTAATTATACTCCCTAGTAAAGATCTGTGCTTCATCTTGAATAAACATGTTTTTCTTTCTTTAAGTTAACATGTTGCTTACTATATGTATAATCTAATTGTATTACATATTTGTTTTACATGTTTTAAATTAATTGAAATATATTTAAAAACAACTACTCCAAGTTATGCTACATTCAATAGAAGCTTGCAAAACACAATGAAACAACTAATTTCAGTATTATATGCAAATTTTGAGGTGACAGTTCATGGTTACATGAATGAATTCACATGAATATGCTAGATCATATATTTTTCATCAATCTTTCTATTTAGTGGGTTTGGCCTGTTTATTAAATGTTTAAAACATATTCAGCCCAACCATAAAGCAAGCAGACAAAGGGAGGAGGACAGTCAAGGATGTGGTTGAAATAGAAAATCTTTCCTATATTCCAACTATGCTTTGGCACTAGATGCCAAGAAGGCATTTGACCAGGTCACCTGGACCTCTATGTGGCAGGTGTTATATGCTTATTGGGTGAGAGGCCCTTGTATCTACAAAGAACACAGACACTATTTTCATCACCGACCACTTTGATCCCCCCTTGTTTAAACAGTGAAACTCATACCATTTCACCTGGCTTGGCAGGATACATGCCTTGAAAATGAACATAGTCTCCAGACTGCCCTATTTCTTTAGTACCCTCTCAACTAATCTAGATTATTTTTTTGACATGGAATCATTATCTAGTAGCCAGACTCACAGAGCCTTTGCTCCTTGTCATTTCCCCTCATCATGCCATTGGTGGACATCGAACACACTTCAATTGGCCCTATATTGGCATGCCTCTATCAACAATGATCTTCCATCCAGCTGCATCTCTACTGCATCTTTGCTGCATCTCCGCTCACATATATACTCTCATATTCTGGAATGTTCAGATCCAATGCTGCTTCAAAAGCTGTTGCGAGAACATCCTGGAGAAACACTTCTCTGAAGAAACTAGAACAAAGCATATTTAAATGCTCACTCTCTAACTACGTGAGTGAAGATTAGGGATCCTTGTGTACATACTGGGGGCTATGTATTGCCTTGTGCAGGTGTATATATCAATCTTATCTATAACTAATACACCCTTCAAATGTGCTTACAAATGCATGTTTTTCCCTTTTCTAAACAATAATCTATTGACGCAATGCTATGGGGCTGGTATAAAAAATATTTCCAGGGCTGTTTTTTTTTTTTACATTTATTTTTATTTATTCCATACAAACATTACAAAAATACACATAAAAGATCGCACTGGTCAATTGGTACTCCCGCTATTGCATTTTAGATCATAAATAAATTAATCACAGGCCAGTGTGTCCAGACAGTACAACAGATATTAGGACAAATTGTGGAGACAGAAACCTCTGCTATTTATCCCTTATAAGTTCCCATGAGGAGGAGGGGTGGTGGTGGTGGTGGACGGAATCCCAGAAGGCTACTCATGAAGCAATTTAATAGGCCTATGTGGGCTACGTTTTTCTTTTCTAATTTCGCATCTTTTCCTTCCCCGTCTTTCACTTCCCTTCGCATCTATCTCCTTAACCCCCATTTAAGGGGCCAGGGATTGCAGGATCATCTATCTTCAGGTCCCACTTTTAATCCATATTCTCCCATTTACCCCACATCTTATCATATTTATTTAGGTCAGCTTTGCTCGCAAAATATCCCCTTTCCATAGTAACATAGTAACAAAGTAACATAGTAATTTAGGTTGAAAAAAGACACAAGTCCATCAAGTTCAACCCTTCTACCTATCATTTCAGTGTTTTGATTCAAAAGAAGGCAAAAAACCCTAAGGAAACTTTGTTCTTTATTTGTGCCCAGCAGATTTTACCAAGTTTATTCCATCTTCTTGTAATCACTAGTTTAGTTGCAAGAAGTATGTGTTATCAGGGGTAGATCTACCGTGTCAATCTTTTCAAGCCCCTGATGCAGGAGAGCCCTCCCGGGGGAGTTTAGGAGGGTCCTACGCAAATACTCGAGACAACCCTAAACACCTCTTTCCAACAATCTACAATTTCTTCACATTCCCAAAATATGTGGAGGAGTGTACCCCTGCTCTTTCTACATCTCCAACAATGATCATCTTGTATGGGGTTTATTTTCCTTAATCTTGTTTGTGTCATATACCACTTATTATTCAGCTTAAAAAATATCTCCTGTAAGTTTAGGCAATGTATGAATTTCCTTATTTCATTCCAACTTTTATACCAGTGGTCAACATATTCCGAGGGTATCAAATCTGACTTTAACTCTCTTTCCCAACTCTCCCAAGCAGTCGGGACAAACTGTTGGTTCAGTTGTTTTATCACATTCGTGCATATTTTCAGGATTATTCTTTTTTGGCTCATTATTAAACAAATTGTCTATCATCTCTACACCATCCATGCCTCTATTCATATGGATACATTCTAATGAAAAGTGTTTTACTCTCAGGAATTTGAAAAGATCTCTCACTGGTAATTTAAATGCTTGTCTTAATTAAGTGAATTCTTTAATTCTATTCCCTATATACAGATCCTCTATTCTATTAATTCCCGCCTGTCCCAGGTTTTTGTATCTATGTCCACCATGTCAAATTCCATTGATTCCAATGGTGCTGGTCTCAGAACTTTATTACCTATATTACAATTTTTCTTAAATTTGTACCAGAATTCAATAAGATCTGCTAAGGTACTCCCTATGATTTTCTGTTGTATAATCCTTTGATTCTCTTTATTCCGCCATAGAATATTTTCCAAATTCTCTAATCCCTCGATTTTCTTTACGATGTGCCACCAGTCTATTTTTTTGCTTGAGATTCATTGGATTCTGTTTATGTGCATTAACATGCTGGCCTCCCAGAGTTCTCTGAGAACCGGCATCCCAAGTCCTCCCTTTTTAAGATCTAGGTTCATTGTTTTGTACATCCAGGGCTGGTTTTTGTTCCCAGTCTGGCCCTGGTTGGGGTTATTTCACCAAACCAAATGAACAATGTGTCCAGAGTATATTCTCCTCCTCTTATGCTTTTCCTGGACATTCAGAGCACGATGTGTCACATGACATTCAGAGCTTTGACACGTTTATTGAGGTGCAAGAATAATCTGTTTGAATCTCAAATCGCTGTGCTGGACCACCATGGATCCTATCTCTTGAGCCATGATAATTGTAAAGAGGATAAAAATGGTCCCTCCATTAAAAATATTGTTCTTTTGTGATACCTTGATTGCCACGAATGTTCTATAAGTAAGAACATTCTTACTTATAAGGAAGAGCATGTGCTAAAAAAATGCAAATATTTTTTATGTGCAAAACTATTTTTGCACTTTGCTCCTTTTGCAATGTACTAAACATTTAACACTCAAATACTAAATACGAGCACATTGCGAATAAAAATGGGCAAGTTTGCGCATATTTTTTCTACCTTATTTATTAGCACTTACCAAAAGCTAGTGTCATTTTCACACGCAAAATAAGAATTATTTTTCACAAAATATTCGCAAAAGTCTTTAGTATGCACAAATATAATCACAATATATTAGTCAACCGGAATAATGCACAAAAAGTTCAGAATGTTCCAAAACCTCACAAATTGCTTCTTCCTTATTTTTTACCTACTTTTTTCACAACTGTACTTGTTTAGTACACGACCCACTTAGTTTGTCACGTGGCACAAGAATCTCTTAGCATCTGTTGCTTGTCGCTGCCATCTTGAAAATTATACAATGTACCATCCCCCTCTTCTCATGAAGCTGTGCACGGTGTCACATTTCTTTACCTAGGTACACAACAATTGCATTAATTTATGGCATTGTCTGTTTGCATGGTCCATGTCATTCAATAATGTCTGGCTGGAACATGCATAGCTGTAGCAGCTATAGTAGATGGAGTGTTAACGATATAGCTGTAGAGTGAGTAATATTCATGTTAACTTAAACTGTTTTTATATAAACAGAGACAATAAAATATATATGTTTTATGGGATATGTCTGTTTTGCCTTGAGCTGTTATAAATCTTGCATTAAAAGAAAATCAACAACGAAATGTAAAGAGATATGTTTAACTCTGACTATTGCTTGTCATCTTAGTGCACTCTTAGGTTTTAATCTTTGTCCTGAAGCAAGTTAATTAATAAGTTAAAGCCAAACTGCTACTAATGGACCTGCATTTATCAAATAAGAGTGTCCCTATGAAGTTCCCAATGCATAGGGATTTACAAAATGTCCACACAAGGACACCAGGGACCACGGCGAGTTTTGTGAAGGTCCTTATAACATCATTGTCCACCACAGATAACAGTAAATGTGCACCATGATCATTGTTGGTGCCTACCCCTTCCTATACATGCTTTTCATAGGTTTACACTGCACATTATCTATGCTGGGAGACTGGACGAACATAGCATTAAGGC
The DNA here is from genome assembly GCA_036172795.1 of Pelodytes ibericus. Classification (NCBI taxonomy): domain Eukaryota; kingdom Metazoa; phylum Chordata; class Amphibia; order Anura; family Pelodytidae; genus Pelodytes; species Pelodytes ibericus. The sequence goes on along the minus strand of CM069861.1, from coordinate 75,128,250 downwards.
AAAGTTGACTCTGAAGCCGGTATATCACAAACCTCAGCGACAACATAAGGAGTTAAGTATATATAAATGTGGATCATAGATTGCTTCTTTTCATAGGTTTATTTAAAGGGAGAAGCCAGATTCACCGAACTGGCCTACCATGATACTGGAAAAATTTGTGGTAGGCCGCCTGCCCTGCTTTAAGGATTGGGCTACATGGCTATATTTATATACATATATATATTTCCTGGCCATAACCATGGTAGCACAACAATGGGTAGCTCCTCCCTATCCCTAATTAGACAGGAACTAATTTAAATAAGAGTATCTCCCCAAATGACAAGGCATTTTCACCTTGACTTTCCCTTGGTAACAATGGCTGTTTTGACATTTCTGGGGTGTTTGTGTTTAGCTGCAATTTTCTTCTTTCTCACATACTGTACCCACACAAATGATATGTTGTTTTTATCGTCATAAGAAGGGCTTTCATTAGATTCCATTATGTTCATATCTTATAGTTTACTACAAAAAAATCATAAAATATGATGAAAAATTCAAACTTTTCTAACTTTGACCTAAAATAATTTACACAAATACAATCATTAAAAAAGACCCCATCTAAATAGTTTCTAAATGTTGTCCCGAGTTCAGAAATATGCATGTTTTTTCGGTTTTTATTTGCGAGTTATTGGGCAAAAACCAAAAATAGTGTTTTTTGTTTTATTCCTAAATTGACCTTTTGACACCAACCCGAACCCATAATTTAACCGTAACACTAAATTTAACCCCAACTCTAACCCTTAAGCTATCCCTTAATATATTTTCATTTTAATTTAATTTTAACCCTATCCCTTATACTAACAATTTTTTAATTTTAACCCTATAGGCTAATCTAACTATATAACAAGTTTTTAGCTAATTAAATAATTATTTTGTAATACTGCTATACTGCTTGGCAACCTCTAGGGGCAGTCAAGTAGCATATTCCGAGCGACGGAAATTAATTTACTTTCACTTCCGACGCTCAGACCACCAGAGGGCATAGCCATATTGACGGAGCATGCTGCTCCGTCAATATGGCTCCCACGATTGCTCTGTGGGGGCGATCGTGGGTGCCCCAGAAAATAAATTTTGGTGCTGGCTATTGCCTCGACATCGAGGCAATAGACCAGCCCCGTTAACACGTTTTTTGCGATCGTTGATAGCAAAAACCGCTTGATTCACCGCAGGACGTGGCAGGCAAGTCCATTGTCGGGAATGGAGATCCAGGCAGGACGTGCCTGACACGTCCATTGTTGTGAAGGGGTTAAAGACATGTTTTCAAATTTTCTGTTCTGATATGTACCTTACTAATTTCAAGATTTTGTTTTGTAGCATTTTAAAATTGCTAATTATGGAGAAAGGATCATCCTTCACAGATTCTGATTCCTGACCTCATAATGTTAGGGCACATTCCAAGAGTCATAGGTAAGCCATGATCATTTTTCTATTTTTTGTTTTGTCTCTATGTTATAAACAAGAGTGCTGTCAACTAATATATTCCCTATCATGATAGTTCTATGGGAAAGAAAGCATCAGTGTCAGCAAAAGGAAAGTCACCCAAAAATAACAGATTATGGCATGTGACAAAATACCTTTGGAAGGGAAACTCTTCTGTGCACACTGCTTATTGGCTGTGGCAGGAACCCCCAGTACTGCATTAAACAGGCAGTATCCCAAGGCCTGAAAAAGCTGGTAAAACAAGAACAGTTCCACCTGTGTATATGTGATTTTATCCCTGTTTATTTATTTACTTTTATTACTTTCTTATTTTTTTGTTTTACTTTTCAGCTTAGGTTTAACCCTGGATATTCCCTTTTTCCTGATTTGTTGCATCTGAGGACTACGTGATCAAAGAAAATACTGCGATATGTCAGCGTTGTTGCTTTTGTGATGCATTTGTGATACATATTTTCATTGTTCTGGTCGTTTAAATGAATGATGATGTATACTCATTTGTATGCTGTTTGACACTTCATCCAACATGTGCTTATATACTGTGGTGCAATTATGTATATGTTTTTTATTCCACGCATTGTGTGTGGTATTGTGTTCAATTTCTGTTTGCATATTATGTATGTTTAGGATTTTCATTACATAAACATTTTTAAATTGGTTAAATCGTCTAATTTCCAGAGTCCGCAAGTCCCTAAACTTAAAGGAAACTTCTAAAAAACAATTATTTCTCAGATCTAAAAAAAAAAAGAATAACCTTTCCTTTAGATGATTCTATTAAAAATCTAATCATGGATGAATGGTCCAACAATCCAACAAAGAAAAAGTTATCAGCACTAGGAACAATGTCACACCAATACCCATTTGGAAAAATGGACTCTAGCAACTGGGATTCCGCTCCGCATGTAGATGCAGCAGTGTTAAGACTTGCAAAACGCACCACCCTACCAGTTGATAATGCAGGCTCATTCAGAGATCCCATGGATAGAAAAATGGATTTGAATCTTTCTAAGGCCTATGTGGCAACGGGCACTGGCTTTCATCCTGCAGTAGCTCTTTCGTCGTTATCCAGAGCATTGAAGATTTGGATTGATAATTTGGTCTCAGCACGTTCTTTAGAGGAAACATCCAGGAACTCCCAATAATGAGCAGGGACTATAGATCGAGGATCTTTAGAGGTAAGTTCAAGAACAGAATGGACCCTGGTAGGTTGAGAACAACACATCGTCTTGCAATGATCACTCCAAGCCTTGATTTCACCTTGTCTCCAATCTATAATTGGATTATGTTTCTGTAGCCATGGCATACCCAGTATGAAAAAAATCTCTTCAGAATGAAAAACCCAAATAATATGGTTTCTTCTGAAATAAATCCAGTACCAAGCAGTGAACCATCTAAGGAAGCGATGGAACTGATTTGTGGTTTGTGTGTGAAGAGGATACCTTGTTGCATAGCCCAATTGTTATCAATTAAATTTCCAGGTGCCACAGAATCAATGAAGGCTTGTGTGGTTACTTGGTGACCTGTCCACTGGAGCTTGATTGGTATTAACATTCTAGGATAAGAAGGAGGCATAAGGACAGAAATGCTTAGTGGATTGCCTCCTTTTTCCACTAAGCACTGAAGTTTCCCTGTTTCTGAGGACAGAACAGGGCCATATTCCCTTTTTGGCCACAATATAAACAAAGACCCATAGAGCTCCTCCTTTGTTTTTCTTCCTCAGATAAATGTAACAAGGGCCCGATCTCCATGGGTTCAACTGGAAGGGTAGGGTTTTTAGGACCGGAATTCTGAGGAAAGTATGGAGTTTGGGGTTTGTGGAACCTTGGTCTCCTGTCCCGTTCTCTCTCTCTCTCTCTCTCATTGCGTCTCTCTTGATTGCGGGCATCAAGTCTTAAACATAATGCAATCAATCTTTCAAGATCTTCAGGTAGATCACGGTAAGTTAGAGCATCTTTAAGAGATTCATTAAGGACTCTCCTGAATTCAGCTCTGAGTGCACTTGCATTCCAGTTTGTCTCATATGCAAGTGTCCTGAATTCTATAGCATACTGAGCTACGGTTTTTCTACCCTGGGTTAATTCCATGAGACTGGATTCTGCGGATTCTCGTCTGCAGGGGGCAGGTTCAGGAGACGTCATGGAACATGCTGATACTGGAGGAGTCGTGGATAAAGCTCTTAATAATTAGGTGACGGTGTCTACTTTCTGATTGAGACTTTGGAGCTGTGATGCATGTGAAGTCAAGATCTGATCCTGATGATCTTGTCTGGAGGACACTCAGTAAATTAAATCAATTGTTTAGGAGTCAGTATGGAAGAAAGCTCTCTCTATATATACGTAAAAATATTAATATATATAATCTATAAAAATACATTTATAATTAATACACAGTAGGATACAATTTTAAAATATGAATAGAACACCTTAAATAAGCTTAGGTATATTACTGACCTAATACAATAGATTATCAGGATTCTGTGTCCCAAATACTGGGAGAGGGCCCCCCTTTTTTTTTTTTGAGGAAGATTAGAGAGGGATGGGAAGGGAGAGAGGGGAGGAGGGCAGGGAGAGAGGGAAGGGGAGCAGGGAGGGAGGGAAGGACGGAGAAAAGCAGAAGAAATATTCTTCTTTTTTTCTTCTTCTTTCTCCTTTCTCAACTGCAAAGGAAGAACGGAAGCAGGAAGGGCAATAAGGCATATACACTAAATAATTATTTTGTTGGCTTTGTACCTAGGCAGTGCCTTCACTTGTACAGCTTCGTACCTATTACAGGGAATCAGAGCTGTTTTTTGTGTGACTAGTTCACCGGAGTGAAGGAATGGATGTAAGTATGAATGAACTCATTGGAAAAGTAGACTCTTGCCGGTATCGCGGGGGGTGAGGGGGGGGCAGTAAGATAGGGGAGGTGAAACTGTACCTAGATGACAATAAAGGTTGTGACGATTAGTGTAAAGGGGCTGAATTCACCACAGAAACGAACATATCTGCATGACATGTTGGTTAAAGAAAAGATACAAGTTGGATTTATCCAGAAAACACACTGGGATCCAAAGGGCCATCTGTTACGGAAGTATCAGAAATTCTCTGAGATTTATGTTTCTAGTTTTGCGCAAGCTAAAAGGAGAGGGGTTGCCATAGTGATCTCAAACTCTATTAAATATGAATATATTTACCATGAAGCAGATCTTAGTGGAAGATCTCTCATTTTGATATGCATACTGAATGATACTTTGTACACCGTAGTTAGCATCTATGCCCCTAATGAATCCCCAGTGGGTTTCCTGGCTACAATTGGGAAGAGACTAGACCCGATAGCAAAGGGCATGATAGTTTTGGCAGGAGACATGAATTGCGTTCCTGACCCAGGCCTGGACAAATGCTTACCTAGAGGAAAAACTATAGACCCTAAAGTTAAATCCTTGGCCACAAAATTAACCAAATGATAATATAGTAACAACTTGTTTGACATTTGGCGGGTCGATCACCCAATGGCCAGAGATTTTTCATATTACTCACCACCTCATATGTCATATTCCAGAATTGATGCATTCTTTGTAACGGGTCCATTTCTGAAGAGATGCCGCTCATCTAGTATAGGTAAAATTGTTTGGTCAGACCATGCTCCAGTCTTCTTGGAGATCGAGGATTCTGTTGGTCAGTTCCAGAGGAATAGTTGGAAAATAAATTAATTCAACCTGAGGTCTGATGATCAGAAAAAAGATCTTCAGACCCTGATTGAACGATTTCTGGAGATAAATGATAACAATACCGTTTCCCCAATTACTCTATGGTGCACACTGAAGTGCGTTATAAGGGGATACTTGATTAGCACAGATGCCTATTGGAACAAACAGAGAGGAAAATCTCTAGCAGATTTATACATAGAGCTGGCTCGAAAGTCCACTCTCAATAAAATATCTTCATCAGAGTCTTTAGCTAATCAAGTGTTATCTATTCAGCAAGAAATTAAGGAAAAAATGGAACTAGAATACAATAAAATGATTTTTTACAATAAACAAAAATGGTATTATACAAATAATAAAGTAAATAAAATCTTAACGAAAAAATTAAACACTCAATTAAAACAGAAGCGAATAGCTAAATTGAAAGTTAAATTGGAGACTCTTATAGACCCTGCCCAAATTAGTACCGCCTTTAAGGAGTATTACAGTTCTCTGTATAATTTAGATAATCGCACTATGACGCCCACCCAGACTAAAACATTTCTCCAGAAATTGGACCTCCCGAAGATTACAGAACAAGAAACTCAGAACTTGAATCTACCCTATAGTTTTCCTGAGGTACAGAGGGTAACTCATTTCCACCAGAGATGCTGCAGGCCTCTATTTCCCCGATACTGAAGGATGGGAAGGATCCACAATTCATAAATAACTATAGACCGATCTCCCTAATCAACAACGATATAAAAATTTACTCGAAAATCCTTCTGTCTCGTCTGGGCACAATACTTACGAGATTGGTTCACCCGGACCAGACAGGATTTATCTATGGGAGAACAACGGAGGATTATACACGCAGACTAATTAACCTGATCTCAGTAATTAACACTCTAAAAACACCATCAGCCTTTTTGGCATTGGATGCCGAAAAAGTCTTTGATCGGGTAAGCTGGTCTTTCTTGAGGGAGACTTTGGATGCGTTTGGTATTCAAGGCTCCTTTAAATATTCTGTTATGTCCCTTTACCATCTCCCCAAGCTTATGTTACAGGTCCCTTTTTAAAAACTGATCCATTCACAATTTATAATGGCACCAGACAAGGCTGCCCCTTATCTCCAATGTTATATGCCTTTACAATTGAGTCGTTAGCTGTAGCTATAAGGCAATCGGAACTGGTGAAGGGCATTAAAGTTAAAGCACAGGAACACAAACTTGCATTATATGCAGATGATGTGATATTGACACTCTCTTCTCCACTCACATCGATACCAGCAGTTCTGAACATTATAAGAGAGTATGGGGAACACTCAAATTATAAACTCAATTTTGCAAAAACTCAGGTAATTACCATCTTCCTTGAATCGGAGCAAATAGCACAAATTAATGCTTTTTCACCAATTGGATTGCTCAAAATGTAATATGGAATATCTAGGAACTAGAATTACCTTTGATATAGAAGGACTCGTGAATCTTAATTACCAGCACTTGATTGGGAAACTAAGGGCTAAGCTACAAAAGTGGAGGGGAGTTGAGCTCTCTTGGATCAGTAGAATAAATGCACTTAAAGCCTACCTGGTTCCAAAAGTTCAGTACCTGTTTAGAGCAATTCCTCTTAGAGTCCCCAGACGTATATTAGATGTTATTACACAGACGTTTCTAGCTTATGTCTGGCAGGGCAAAAAGCCTAGAATAACTAAAGCGGACCTTATGAGAAGTACCAAATATGCAGGCCTGGGTTTCCCAGACCTTTATAAGCTCCATAAAGTATCTATGCTAGCCCATGCCCTTGAAAGGAATACGAAGGCGGATACTAATCCTAGATGGTTACAACTGGAAAAAAGTCAAACTTTACATACAAATCCTTTTTCCCTATTTTGGGTAGCATCTCCGGAATTTAAAAAAATGGAAATGAAATCGCCTATAATAAAGGACATCTTAAATAACATGGAGAAAATTAGATGTAGCATTGGTACGAGCAATCCACTTAAAAAAGAGGCACCAATTGACTCCCTTAAATTTTATATATCTGATATAGATATTTCAGCCTGGAGAGAGAAATAACTTTAATATCTTACTTGATGAATGGGGATAATCTGATTACCTTTGAAGAGGGGCAGGATAAATTTGCTCTCCCTAGCTCAGAGATCTTTACATTTATTAGAATTAGGAGTTACCTTAAGAAAATCCAGTTGGCTCCTCAGGATTCCTTGGATGGTTTTATTGAGACCCAACATAAGATAAAATTAATTTCAAAATTAACTAAATACATGGACGGGGCTCAAAATTTGCCACTTCCCGCTGCTATCGATAAATGGGAGAGAGACCTGCAGAAATCTTACCCTAGAGAGAAATGGAATAATGCTGTGGATCTTAATAGATCTGCGGTTCACTGTGTTTCCCTTCAGGAAGTCTATTATAAGATTTTATACAGGTGGTACATGGTTCCCAACCGTCTGAGCAAATTCCAGCATGATATTTCAAATTTATGCTGGAGATGCGGAGTGGTTTCTGGAACCATGTTCCACATTTGGTGGAAGTGTAGAGAGTTAAGAGAGATGAAAAATAAACTGCAGCAGTTCTTGCGTGAAACTTGTGAGTTTCGGGGTTCACTCACTGCACCTTTATATCTATTTGTACTGGATTGCCCAACAAAAATTAAAACCCAGCAATACCGTCTGGCCCACATGTTTTCCGCTGCTAAAATTTGTTTAGCCAGACATTGGAGAAGCCCCCACCCCCCCCCCCCACCTTACCACCATACCGCACAATTCACTTATCAAAATCAGATGGAGAGCTCTATTTCCACTCAAGAGGCTGATCCTCAGGAAAAAAAGCCCTTTCTAGACATATAAATGGACTCCTTGAATCTCCCCTATGGGAAACCCCCCCCCCCCCCCCCCCCTCCATTCTTTTCTTTTTTTTTCTTTCCGCTCCGGGCGGATTCCGGCTGAGCTACATTTCCACCTTAACCAATGGGTTTGTGATAGACTGTATGATTGTGTGAATGATGGATGAATAGAAATGCATGCCACCGGAATGATTGAGCTTCAGCCGTAGTCCTGAGAGGTAGTTCACACTATTGGCACTTTATTAATGTGTAATGAACCCTGTTTATAAGAATTATAAAATGTTAAGTATGCTTTTTGCTCTTCCTTCCTTTGTAAGAATGATTCAACATTTTAAGGGAACCTCTTGTTTTTAATAAGACGGATAGTTCTGTCTGATATGCACAGATTAGAAGAATTAAGACAGGAAGACTTTAGGTTGTATTTTTGTGCAGATTCAAGTAATAAGAAGAGGATAAAGGAGAGGAAAGGAGTGAGGGAGGGGGGGAAGAGGAGAAGGGGGAGAGGAAAGGGAAAGAAGGAAGGGAAGGGGAAAAGGGAAAAAGGAGGGGAAAAATGTATGAATTATTGTTATTGTGACTACCACCTGCTGTTTATGTGATTTTTTGTATTTGATAATTGACAATAAAAAGAATTTTTTAAATTAAAAGGAAAGGGAAAAAAAAATTCTGGATATTATTCCTTTTCATCCAACATTGCTTTACTGGTATAAGGATAAGATCCTTGCTAAGCTCCATCTTACTTAAGTTTAAGGATACAGTTGTCCAAATATGTTATACCTTAGCATTAGTGTTAATTTTGACTGAACATTTTGATTTAGTTTTTACTTTATTCTATGGACTTTGAAAATTAGATCACCAACTGAATCTTCCATTGATCTTGCATGCCTCACACTTTGTAAACATGTTCCTTATTATTTTCATAGAAAAGCTTCGCTGAAGCAAATAGAACAGCTGGTGTCTTCTAGTGATACCGCAGCTATCAAGATGTAATGTGTCACGTTATAAACCGGTTTTAGATGTTCAGCCCTGCAGGTGACTTTTGGTGGCTGTAAATTACTCAAGGCCATGACAGGCAGGCAGAGCTTTTACCAGCAGGAAATTATGTCAACCACACAATGGAAAAAATAACTTTTAGATAAACAAAGACTCCTCCTTAGTCTTATTATCGAATGTTTTACTATGGAGTCAAGCTGTTCACCATGATCTATGTCTTCCTTATTTCATATCATTTTCTTAACTCCTTGTGAATGCTCTATGTATTATAACCTGATGCAGTGTCTGCTAGCTTATTACCTGATTTGAATAGGAATCTATTCCACTGACATGCATCTTTTTGATTTAATAAGTGTACTACATTTTACTATTATATTGTATATGGAAAGTACATGCTATAAGAGCTTGATGCATATTCATATTTAGAGTTGGTTGGACCTTGTATATAATTTACAAGTCTGCATCCTAACAATTAGAGGATACCTTCTCTTTTATATGAGTAACTATATATACAACACTAAAATGATGGTTACATATTTTCATGCATAAGCTCCCTAAAAGATATCACTTTTCTGTAATAGGTTTAGAATGTCTTTGTACTCCCGAGGAAACTACAGGAATTAGGTTTCACTAATCATGGGCTGTTGGGCTCGTTTTCTACCTGGTATGTCCCCTAGTGCAGTGCTCCTCAACCTTTTCTAACCCACGGCATACTAAAGCTCTTCCCAGAATTCCGTGGCACACCACAAACAAAAATATATAAAAAGGAAGTTATAAAGTTGTTTATACACAGAACATAAGAACTATACCAAACTAGTTTTTTCTCTCTCTTCTCTCCCTCACAAATCAATCTTGTCGAAAGAAATAGTCGCCAAGATTTGCACTTCAGTAAGTTACTAGCACCTTAGTATTCATAGAAAGTAATTGACTTTGTATTCACTAATTATGCACTGAATGACGATTTGTAAAGCAAATCTTTCCCCTTTTTTTCTCTCTTCTCTCCCTCACAAATCAATCTTGTCAAAAGAAATAGTCGCCAAGATTTGCACTTCAGTAAGTTACTAGCACCTTAGTATTCATAGAAAGTAATTGACTTTGTATTCACTAATTATGCACTGAATGACGATTTATAAAGCAAATTTCTCTCTTCACAAATCATTTTTTTAAAGAATTATTCGCCAAGATCTGCACTTTACTAAGTTACTAGCACTTTAGCACTCACAGAAAGTAATTGATTTTGTACCCACTGATTATGTAATTTATGATGATTTGTAAAAGCAAACCTTTTTTTCCTCTCTCTCTTCTGTTAGCTTTTTCTAAATTATTAGCGTTATTAATTTTACTACCACCATTATTAATTGTAGAAGAAATAGGTATAAGGTACTACATTGTAAGCTTATTTGTACACGCTTTATTGAGGAACATACTGTTTCGTGTGCCAAGAGATTTACCTAATAGTGATATACATATGACCAGTTTTTTTTTTTCTCTCTTCTCTTTTGGCCACCAGCAAATTTGCCATCATCTCCTCTCTTGAATCTTCATCCAAAATCTCTGACACTTGACTGTCCCCTACAATGTATGTAGGGTTTATTTTGTCAGTAGAGCTTTGTCTTACTACTGATGATGGAATGGAAGTATTGTATATGTTTTGTGTTGTTCTGTTTAGTTTATTGGTACGGATGGGGTCTTAGGCTCAGTGGCGGACTTAACACAGAAATAATCGATGCTGGTTAGATTTGTTTCTATAAACTCTCAAGGCCTTAATTCCCCGCAAAAACGTGCAAATCTTTATGATCTATTAATACAAAAAAAATAGATGTTTGCTTTGTCCAAGAATCTCACTGGAAGCAAAACAGTTTAAAATTATGGAAATATCAGAAATATTCTTATATTTTTGACTCCTCATTTTTGGCCAAAAAGAAGAGGGGTGTTGTTATTATAATTGCCTCAACCAGTAAATTTGAATTAATCCATTTTGAATCTGATACTAAAGCCCGTTTTTGCATTTTTGTTTGTAGACTTAATGACGTATTATACACTCTGGTTAACGTCTACGCTCCTTCAACTGGGTCTATTAGATTTTTCAATAACCTAATAGAAAAGGGGATTCTTCTGCTGGGGGGGATATGAATTTCATCCTCGATCCAAATACCGATAAAAGCTTACCACGTGGGAGGAGAATAGATCAAAGGACTAGATCTACAGCGCAAGCATTCGCTAATTTTATCATGAGGAATCAGCTGTTCGATATTTTATTCTAACCCCCAAAGTTCGTACTCCTGAATTGATTTTTTTTTCACTAGAGCTCAGCACCTTCAGAATATAATTGGTTGTGATATTGTGATATTGACAATATAACCTGGGTTAACCTGCCGCTAGGTCTAGGTGGAGATTGAACGAGCATATCCTCTCTACGGAGAAAAATAGGGCAGAATTATGTTTGGAAGCAAAGAATTTTCTAGAAGTTAATGATAACGGGGACGTTTAGGACCAAACACTATGGTGCTCACTAAAGTGTTTTCTGAGAGGAATTCTTATAAAAATGGGCACGATTATGAAAAAAATCTCAGGGTAAATCCCTCTCAGATCTTCATATTCTCTTAGCTAAAAAAGAATATCGTAACAAACTGGCCCCCAACAGACACATCACGGACGAAATAAGAGAAATACAGACTTTGATTAATAAAGTATTAGAACAAAAGACCCGCTTAAAACAGACATGGTACTATACTAACTATACTATGCGTAACCAAAATTTAAGTCCATATTAATAAGATTATTTATGACGGTTCAACATGTTTATCCCCATCCCAGATTAGCAAAGCCTTTGCTACTTACTATAGCAACTTGTATAACTTACCCCCTACTCCTAGATCAGAAGCAAAAATACGAATTTTTTTAAAAACACTGTCACTCCCCAAACTCTCACAAGAGAAGCTACAAATTATCACGCAACCTATTTCAGAATATGAATTAAAAAAGGCATTAGACGCGACAAAGAAAGGTAAAGCTCCTGGTCCTGATGACTTTTCAGCAAAATTCTATCATACGCTACATTCTATTGTTTCCCCTCTACTCCTGAGAGTATTTGGAGAAGTGGCAGTTGGCACTGAGTTGTTGGAAGCTTCAGTTTCTCCGATCTTCAAACCTGGCAAAGATCCTACGGCTGTTTCTAATTACAGACCGATATCCTTAATAATCCTTAGATATCAAATTATTTTCAAATTTTTTGGCAGATAGGTTGAATCAAGTCATATCTGACTTAACCTATGTAGACCAGACCGGGTTTATAGCGGGGAGGTCGGGAGAGGATAACATCAGGAGAATTCTCAATCTAATACATAGGGTAAAACATCATAAAATCCCTGTAGTATTTATGGCACTCGACGCAGAAAAGGCCTTTGATTGGGTAAGCTGGCCTTATTTATCATAAACCCTCAAAGCTTTTGGTATTAGCGGCCAGTTTAAAACCTACGCCATGGCCCTCTACTCAACACCAAGAGCCAAGATTACAGGCCCCTTTTTGGACTCGGAATTCTTTCAAATCAAGAACGGTACTAGACAAGGTTATCCTTTGGCACCCCTACTCTATGCTCTTAGTATGGAGCCTTTGGCTGCCCTCATTAGAAGATCTCCACAAATTAAGGGGGTAGAGGGGAACACATCTTCTTATAAAATAGCCCTACATGCCGATGATGTTTTCCTCTCCCTAGCCTCCCCTGAAACCTTGATCCCTGAAGCTATTACCCTAATTAACACTTTTAGTACTTATTCAAACTATAAATTAAATATCTCCAAGACTCAAACTCTAACGTTTCATCTTTCTCCATCACAATTGAATCAATTACATAGGATTGGCCATATAACTTGGTCTAATACAGTCCTAAATTACCTGGGCATAAAAATCAAACAAGACCTAAGACAAACTATAGCATATAACTTTGAATGCCTTATACAGGAATTTAAAGACCTGTTCACACATTGAAAAGGGATGGAGATGTTGTGGCTAGGGTGCATCCAAATTCTTAAATCATACGTTATTCCTAAGATCCAGTATTGTATGAGAACTATTCCACTGAGAGTCCCTCATTCCTACCTGACCAAACTCAGCCTTTTATTCTCCTCATATGTCTGGGTAGCTAAAAGATCCAGAATAGCAAATTCAACATTAAAGCAAAGTGTAAGATGAGGAGGTCTTGGATTTCCAGATCCAGTATTATTTTGCCATTTAATGTGCCCCAGTCAATTTGCCCAATAATATGCGAGTGTTATTTTGCCCATTAATATGCCCCAGCCAATTTGGCCAATAATACCGTTAGAGATCTTTGATCACGTAAACCACTTGTTTCACCGCAGGGTGTGTCAGGCACGTCCATTGTCGGGAACGGAGCCAAATTTGGGGGCCAAATTTTGGTTTTGCATGATGCCACGATGTTGAGGCATAATAGCAATACAGTCAAATCATTGATCACTGCCTATGTGGGTTGCACCGCAGGATGTACCAGGCATGTCCTCTGTCACTAGGTGACAGGTTTTGTGTGAGATACCTGATATGTCCATTGTCTCGAAAGGGGTTAGCTACCAAGAAGTTTATTTTTTTTGCTTCAAAGATATAAGCAATATGTTTTTATTTAAAAAAAAAAGTCTGATCAGAATAGAGATTAGGATCTAGCTACATTTCAATATTTTTGAATAACTGATGGGTCAAGGTTATAGTTTGACTTAATATTAATGCTTAGTTCAAGACTGTTTAGTTTTAGTAGTTTAGGATTTGTCTCATCATTCACTAGACCAATAAAACAACTGATTTAGCAAGACCATTTTTAATTTGTTTATTGTTTCATAGCAGACTGTCAGTGTTTCTATAGACCTAACTATATTGTAATACATTCTCCTGTATCATATTTAAGAGCCTTGGTTGTAGGTATGACTATAATGCTTCAATATTCAGCAGTAAGAGCATCTTACAAGAGTGTAATGTACTTAATTATTGTGCTTATAAAAGCTTGCACAAAATGTGTGCAGTTACTAAAGCCAGATTAATACATGCATGCTTATGGCACATAGGAAAGATTTATAGCTCCATCATATTGTAATGAGCCATATATCACAATTGCCAGAAATGCATAATTATTACTGTATATTACAAGAAGAAGCTTGTCACTGGCAATCATTATTCTCTCCGCAACTTGCATGACATATCTTGCACACCAAAATTATACAGATAAATGTCACATTCTAAGCAAACTTTTTAAAACCACCCAGTGTTTCTTTTTGAGTTTGTAATTTTCAGCAATTTACTGAAATGTATTGATCATCCTTAAATTACATTTACAATGCCAAATATATAGTATACAAGTTTATCTGTCCAATTATTATATAAAATATAAATAATATCGATGTGAGGTTAGAGGGCATTTGTATTGTGAGTCATCACCCAGTTTGTAGTCTCATCTAATCTTTTCCAGTGATTTCAGTATTCTTTTAGTTTGCTTGCTTGTTTATTTTCTATGCTCACTCCTGAAATTGCTTTCCTCTCTGTTCTGGCTTATTACATATGCTAGTCCCTGTCTTTGTACTGCATACCTGTACCTTGTTCCCTCTCTACCTCGTCCACAGAGTGGCTTCCCTCTCTAGCTCGGTCACATAATGATATACCCCACAGAGTGGCATCTCTCTCTAGCTAGGCGACATAGTGGTATCCCCCACAGAGTGGCATCCCTCACTTGCTTGGCCACTGAGTGGCACCCCTCTCTAGCTCAGCCACATAGTTGTATCCCCCACAAAGTGGCAACCTTTCCCTTTGCTTGGCCGCTGGTAACCCCCCCTACAGTGGCCCCTGTCCAATCCGACTACAGTCTGGATCCTGCCCTGTTCCAGAGTAGCCCCCATCTGTAAGTACTATGTGATATATGACCAGGGAATCTGTACGTGTGATGACTTCTGTTCCCTTTAAAAAGTTATCCAGCAAAGCAGTAGGGCTGGTCGCCTCCGGAGGTTGCTCATGTAATTGTAGGCTATGTCTGCTCTTTAGTTTCTGCTCTGATTCATTTCTGGTTTTCTTGCTGTCTGTGATTTTATTGCTCCTTTCCAGTTTTTCTTAGATTCCTCTTGCTTAGTTCCTCTATAAATGCAACCACACCTGTTTCCTATGTTTGGTTTCTTCAGCTCTGCAGGTATTTTCTTTGTTTGTGTGTCTGTGTATTGTTATTAGTTTGTTATATAATTTTAGCATAGGGACTTGCCTAATTGTGAGGTACCTTGACGTGTTTGGCAAGCTTCATCTTATGGCCATAATTTAACTAAATCCTCAGTCTCTAATGTTAGTCCAGTTGCTGTTTGTTTGTATGTATATTTTGCAAAAAAACTAAATCACAGGCTCTGCATGAGTTGTTATAAAAGGGAACCAATTAAAAGATACGGGTGCACACCAGCTCTGTCAATCATCAGGGAAATTGTAGTCACCCCCCCCCCTCCCAAAAAAAGTCCTTGCAGCACTCCAAATTTCCAAGTGATAAATAATTTATTTGAAACAGAAAAACAGCAAGTGGGGAAGACAGAAACACACTTGACACATTTTACGTTCACCTTATGCTTATTCATAAGCTTCATCTTATGGCCATAATTTAACCAAATCCTCATGTTTTCAATCACTAGTATTAGGTCAGTTCCTGTTTGTATGTATATGTTCCCTTATCCTCTCTCCCTGAAGCACCTGAGGATCTCAGCTCCTCTTACCAATCCCCATGTCCAGCTTGGTTCCCCTTATGAAGCGTCTGAGGATCTTGGCACCTCACTCCATCTCTTGTGTTCCTTTAGCCCTTTCCTCTGTATGTGTTTCTGTATTATATATATATATATATATATATCTTTATATGTCTCCTTAGTTATGTAGTTATGTCGTATGCTTTGCCCTTCCTTGTATTCTTTAGTTCTCTCCTTGCTCTGTCCTACAGCCCTGTACTCTGTATTTCAGTTATGTTATGCCTAAGTTCCTTTGTACTTCCTCTGCTCCTCCTTGGCTCATCCCTATGCTTTAGCCTGCTACATCCTGTTAACCTGTTCTAGTTATACTCCATGCTCATTCCAGGATGTTTGCAGGATTCCTTCAGTAGACCACCAAGGGATTTCAGTTACCCAGCACCAGGTCCTGTGTCTCCTTTTCCAGCGCATTGAACTCCTGCACTGGGCGCTCAGGGTCACATATCATCCTGGACCCATCCCTGACATATGGCTATAGGCTATAGGCTATAGTCAGGTGTCTGACATATATGTAAAAAAGTGATGCAGTCCCAGCCAATTGAGTCAGGTTAGAGAGCAGTCTGGAGGGTGATTGCCCCTCTACCACCCTTCAGCCCTCCACTGACAGGCTCCTGTGCAAGTGCAGAAGTCAGTGAGTGGGTCAGTCGAAATTTCAAACTTGATATTCTTGAGTAAATTAAAAACATATTTACAATGCAGATATCTACTTCACTCTAATATACCTGGAAAAAGGTAGGTCATTTTGAAGTCAGTGGGGCCCGTTAACTGGTACTGTCAAACAACAAATTTATGATAAGTGGGGTGGGGTGCATTTTTCACATCTACGTCATGTACGTCTACATATTTAGCATATCAGTTGTGCCTGTGTATTTGTGTCTATCTCTGATGATAACTGATGGGCTGGTAAAATTGCACCATAGGCCACTAAATAGCTTTTTCCCCCAGTGCCACAAGTTGCCAGCCTTCCTCTGGATCCTGTATAGGGCAAGGATCTGCATGCCTTTCCTACCATGTGTCCAATTAGGGTTTTCCCTGCATGTACCATTAGGGTTGCGAGGTCAGACATTTAATTACATGGCAGTATGTAGAATGCACATGTATTCAGGGGTAGTCAGCTAATTAATCAAAGAATCATTAATCATCATTAATTGACTGACTTCCCTCTGAAATATACATTCTGCAAGACAGCATGTGAAGGTTACATGCTCCTCAACAAAATGGCTGAACATGTATTTGTATGCATGGAATCAGAAGAAGGTGGAGTCAAGGTAGGATCTATGCAAATTAATAGCAAGAAAACATAAACAATTTTGATTGCGTAATTTACTGCCTAGGTTACAAGGAAAATAAAATGTGGAAAACTGGTCCTTTAAGCTTTCTTTGACTTTCTATATTATTATTCAGTTAACTTGTACATTCAGTATTTAATTGAGCCATTTATTATGAATGTTTTCATGTTATTATATACTCTTGCTTCATAAAAACTGTTGGCATGTAATATTTCTGTCAAATGCAAATACAGTCATTATCCCAATGAATTTTATTAGTACTGCCTTCTGTTTGCACATCCTAAAACTTGTTTTGAAAATACAAAATGACTTTATACAAGTACAAAGTAAGAATAAGGAATTCATGACTTAATAAGACTATTGTCCTATGTTGGAAATTAATGAAACCCATTGTATAGTGACGTAACAAGACTGGGGGGGCTCCAAGTAATATACTCCATAGTATTACTCCTTCTTATGAGTTATGGTCTATTTTATACCCACATTTGCTTTAAGTGTTTGTGTGACGACCACTATTTGGTTGTTTTGTTTGTTTTATAATAAAAAGCTATGTCTTAAATCTTTAAGAGTTATTCTCACCCTTTTCATTTTTTCACTTTAAATCAAAGTTTGTCTTCAAATGGCTTTGACCTTTTTACTCCCTTGTGTGTTCATGCTCCTTGTTAAATAGACACATTTATGGGTTTCTAAGCATCATTGAAAATATAGTCCCACACAGCTGGACTGTTATGAATAACCATTATTGTGGACTTCATTTCCCTGGACACAAGCAGCTGCAAGCATCATTGGAAATGTACTAGTCCGAAACTGTAGGCTTTTATTTTACAATAACAGATGTGATTGAGGTGGTATCTTGTAGACATGTGCATTCGTTTTCGGACGAATGCATTTTCGGACGAAAATAGCATTTTCGTCCATTCGTCCGAAAAACGAATAACGAAAATTTTAACTAACAAAATCCGAATGAACGAATGGTTAATAAACGAAAATCATTCGTTCATTCGTCCATTCGTCCATTCGTGCTATTGGCATTCTAAACCGAAATAGAGTCGGTTTACAATACCAATAGCATTGTACTACATTCCATAAACCGACATGAATGACTTTCGGTTTATGGAATGCATGTAATGCTATTAGCTTCCTACAAACCGAAATTGAGTTCCCATTCATACGAATAGGTCAATTAACCTATTCGTATGAATGGGGACTCTTTCGGTTTATAGAAAGCCAATAGCAGCATGTATTCTATAAGCCGAAAGTCTTTAAAACAAACGACGTTCGGTTTATAGAATACATGTAATGCTATCGCTGTTCTATAAGCCGAAAGACTTTCGGCTTATAGAACAGCAATAGCATTACATGTATTCTATAAACCAAACGTCGTTCGTTTTAAAGACTTTCGGCTTATAGAATACTATTGGCATTCTATAAACCTAACTAGAGTCCCTCCTCATTCATAAGAATTTCTTATGAATGGGGACTCGACTCTAGTTCGGTTTATAGAAAGCCAATAGTATTCTATAAGCCGAAAGTCTTTAAAACGAACAACGTTCAGTTTATAGAATACATGTAATGCTATTGCTATTCTATAAACCGAACGACTTTCGGTTTATAGAATAGCCATAGGATTACATGTAGTACATAAGCCGAAAGTCTATAAACCGAAAGTCATTCGGTTTATAGGCTGTCGGCATTTAACTATACAGAGACAGAGTCTCCATTCATAAAATTATGAATGGAGACTTTGTCTCCGTGTAGTAAAATGCCGAAAGCCTATAAACCGAACGATCGGTTTATAGACTTTCGGCTTATGTAATACATGTAATCCTATGGCTATTCTATAAACCGAAAGTTCGGTTTATAGAATAGCAATAGGAATACATGTATTCCATAAGCCGACAGCCTATAAACCGAACGTTCGGTTTATAGGCTGTGGGCATTTTACTACACGGAGACAAAGTCTCCATTCATAATTTTATGAATGGAGACTCTGTCTCCGTATAGTTAAATGCCGGCTTTTAACTATACGGAGACAAAGTCTCCATTTATAATTTTATGAATGGAGACTCTGTCTCCGTATAGTTAAATGCCCACAGCCTATAAACCGAACGTTCGGTTTATAGGCTGTGGGCATTTAACTATACGGAGACAAAGTCTCCATTCATAATTTTATGAATGGAGACTCTGTCTCCGTATAGTTAAATGCTATTGTATTCTATAAACCGACTCTATTTCGGCTTATAGAATGCAATAGTACTACGAATGGACGAATGAACTAATGATTTTCCTTTATTAACCATTCGTTCATTCGGCTTTAGTTCGCTTAGCATTTTCGTTCTTCGTTTTTCGGGCGAATGGACGAAAATGCAATTTTCGGACGAAAATGCATTCGTCCGAAAACGAATGCACATGTCTAGTATATATTCACATGTAAATTGCTTTTTTAATAAAAAATTATGATATAAAAAAAATCTTGTTTTTATTTCCTTTTATGTGACAATGCTGCCTCTCTCTTTCCCTTGCCCCCAGATTTGTCGCTCTCCCCCCCTTAGTGTTGTCTCTCTCTCACCCTCCCTTTGGCTCCCCCCTCGCTCCCATTGTGTCTGTTTCTTCCCCCCTTCCCTCCCCTTGTTTCTCTCTGCCCCCCCCCCTTGTTATTCTGTCCCCCCCTCACCTGTTTCTTGCTCCCTGGTGGCTAGTGGGGGCAGCCGGGGGATGTATGCACTATACATAATAGACGGAAGTGTCGGGCAGCATGGAGGTTGTCTGCACGATTCGTGCAGACATCCCCCAGCTTCCCGATTCTCCCTGGTGGCTAGCGAGGCAGCGGAGGATGTCTGCGCGATGAGCGAGACCTCTCCTGCTGCCGCCCGGCATGACCACCGGGACTTCTATGATGAAGCTGGGTACTTCCGGCTTCCTCATAAAAGTCCTGGCTGTCGTTCCGGGCGGCAGCAGGGGAGGTCTCGCTCATCGCGCAGACATCCTCCGCTGCCTCGCTAGCCACCAGGGAGAATCGGGCAGCTGGGGGATGTCTGCACGAATCGTGCAGACAACCTCCATGCTGCCCGACACTTCCGTCTATTATGTATAGTGCATACATCCCCCGGCTGCCCCCACTAGCCACCAGGGAGCAAGAAACAGGTGAGGGGGGGACAGAATAACAAGGGGGGGGCAGAGAGAAACAAGGGGAGGGAAGGGGGGAAGAGACAGAAACAAGGGGAGGGGGGCAGAGAGAAACAGGGGGAGGGAAGGGGGGAAGAGACAGACACAAGGGGAGCGAGGGGGGAGCCAAAGGGAGGGTGAGAGAGAGACAACACTAAGGGGGGAAGAGCGACAAATCTGGGGGCAAGGGAAAGAGAGAGGCAGCATTGTCACATAAAAGGAAATAAAAACAAGATTTTTTTTATATCATAATTTTTTATTAAAAAAGCAATTTACATGTGAATATATACTAGACATGTGCATTCGTTTTCGGACGAATGCATTTTCGTCCGAAAATTGCATTTTTCGTCCATTCGCCCGAAAAACGAGGAACGAAAATGCTAAGCTAACTAAAGCCGAATGAACGAATGGTTAATAAAGGAAAATCATTCGTTCATTCGTCCATTCGTAGTACTATTGCATTCTATAAGCCGAAATAGAGTCGGTTTATAGAATACAATAGCATTTAACTATACGGAGACAGAGTCTCCATTCATAAATTTATGAATGGAGACAAACTTATTGTTAAAAGCCGACAGCCTATAAACCGAACGTTCGGTTTATAGGCTGTGGGCATTTAACTATACGGAGACAGAGTCTCCATTCATAAAATTATAAATGGAGACTTTGTCTCCGTATAGTTAAAAGCCGGTGTTCTGACAAATTTCTGGAGCAAATTCTCCTGCCCAATCGCAGGAGAATTTGCTCACTGCGCATGCGCATAAAGTTACAGCTGATAACTCAGCTGTAACTTTGTGACCACCGCGCATGAGCCAGCTGCGCAACCCACCTCCCGCCCCCCTCACACCCCCTGCACACCCCTTCTTACCAGATCATCGACCACAGCGATACACAGCGCATGCGCACGCCTATCCAGCCGTTTGGGAATGCGCGCGTCCGTTGTGTTCTTAAGCTGGTAAGTAACACAGGGCGTCGGGACATAAGGGGGCAAGCATCCTGGTGAGGGCTGCCTCATCTTGATGGCATTTGTGATCCTCCTGCTGCATCAATAATACAGTTACACTGTAAGTGAGCAAATTCTCCTGCGATTGTGCAGGAGAATTTGCTCCAGAAATTTGTCAGAACACTGGCATTTAACTATACGGAGACAGAGTCTCCATTCATAAAATAATGAATGGAGACTTTGTATCCATATAGTTAAAAGCCGACAGCCTATAAACCGAGCATTCGGTTTATAGGCTGTGGGCATTTAACTATACGGAGACAGAGTCTCCATTCATAAAATTATAAATGGAGACTTTGTCTCCGTATAGTTAAAAGCCGGCATTTAACTATACGGAGAGAGAGTCTCCATTCATAAAATTATGAATGGAGACTTTGTCTCCGTGTAGTAAAATGCCCACAGCCTATAAACCGAACGTTCGGTTTATAGGCTGTCGGCTTATGGAATACATGTATTCCTATTGCTATTCTATAAACCGAACGTTCGGTTTATAGAATAGCCATAGGATTACATGTATTATATAAGCCGAAAGTCTATAAACCGATCGTTCGGTTTATAGGCTTTCGGCATTTTACTACACGGAGACAAAGTCTCCATTCATAATTTTATGAATGGAGACTCTGTCTCTGTATAGTTAAATGCCGACAGCCTATAAACCGAACGACTTTCGGTTTATAGACTTTCGGCTTATGTAATACATGTAATCCTATGGCTATTCTATAAACCGAAAGTCGTTCGGTTTATAGAATAGCAATAGGAATACATGTATTCCATAAGCCGACAGCCTATAAACCGAACGTTCGGTTTATAGGCTGTCGGCATTTTACTACACGGAGACAGAGTCTCCATTCATAAAATTATGAATGGAGACTTTGTCTCCGTGTAGTAAAATGCCCACAGCCTATAAACCGAACGTTCGGTTTATAGGCTGTCGGCATTTTACTACACGGAGACAAAGTCTCCATTCATAATTTTATGAATGGAGACTCTGTCTCTTATTAGTTAAATGCCGACAGCCTATAAACCGAACGACTTTCGGTTTATAGACTTTCGGCTTATGTAATACATGTAAACCTATGGCTATTCTATAAACCGAAAGTCGTTCGGTTTATAGAATAGCAATAGGATTACATGTATTTCATAAGCCGAAAGTCTATAAACCGAAAGTCGTTCGGTTTATAGACTTTCGGCTTATAGAATACAAGTAATACTATTGCCTTTCTATGAACCGAACGAGAGCACCATTCATAAGAATTTCTTATGAATGGGGCTCTCGTTCGGTTTATAGAAAGCCAATAGTATTACATTGAATTCTATAAAACGAACGAATAAAAATTAACGAAACGAAAATAATGAACGAATTTCGTCTGAAACGAATGCACTAATGAACGAAATTCGTTTTAGACGAAATAAATAACATTTTCGTCCGAATGGACGAAAACGAAACGAAAATTTTAGTTTTGCACATGTCTAGTATCTTGCTTTCTTAGCTTTCTCGCTTACCTACGAATTTTGCAGAGACAGATAATTTGGAATTTCACTCCTGATGTGGACTGTGTGTGACATGTTTACCATGAGTCATACCTGGAGAAAGCTTACTATGCAAGGAGGTCTTCATATATCAAGTTGAAGTTGATGTTTTACGTTTTGAGGAGGAATGAGGGGATTTTGCTCAACATCAGCATTCTATGAGAAACAAAATATCAATTGCAAACTATATATTATAACATTTGAGAGATGCACTTTTTGGTTTTCCAACTTGAAATTTGGACATGCAGACAACATGCGCTCATGTCCAATTTGGGACATATTTGAAGCCGGCCAGTGTATTTTACCCCATCAACCCATATATTTTTTAAAAGTAGACACCCTCGGCTATTTCAAATGCTTGTATTTTAACACTTTCCATGCACTTATTCCACCACCAGGATTTGACAAAGTTTGTGGTAGTGATTTTTTGGTTTTTTTTTTCACATACATTGTAAATTAGGCATGAATTTACAGATTTTGGTATGTGTCACTGCCAAACAACCACCAAATATGCGTTTAACAACATCTCCTTAGTACAGGGATCCCACCCATGTATAGGTTTGTTGGGTTGTTTGGGGTATAAAAGGCCCCATTTTGAAGTTGCACATTTCCAACTTGGAATTTTGACATGTAGTCAGCCATTGCCCATGTTACATTTTTTACTTTTTTTTTAAGCTGGACAGTGTATTTTACCCCAAAAAGCATATATTTTGTAAAAGTAGACACCCTAGGCTATTTTAAATGGTGGTATTTTAACACTTTCCATGCACCAATTCTACCACCAGCCTTTGTCAACGTTTGTGGTAGTAATTCCATGGTGTATTTTTTCCCACATACAATGTACTTTAGACACAAATTCACAGATTGTGGTATGTGTCACTGACTGCAACATCTCCCAAGCACAGGGATACCACCCATGAATAGGTTTGACAGCTTATTTGGGGGTTGAAAGGCCACATTTGAGAGGTGTGCTTTTTTATTTTACAACTTGGAATTTTGACATGTAGAGTATGGAAGGGGTTAATAGCTCTTATAAGAGCCTTTGTAGTACTGTACAAAAAAATGAACCCCTAAAAATGCACAGACAAAAAAAAAGTGCTGCTGTGCAGTGATCAGTGGCAGTGAAGGGGTTAATACACAGGTTACACTATATAAAGTGTGTGGCTTTTATAAAAGCCCTTGGCTCTCACAATTTTGTAACATTTTATTTAATGTATTACAATTAAAAAAACTTATATTATATGGATCTGTCTCTCTCCCTCACTAAAACTCAAGTGAGGAGAAGGAGGCAGATCTATATGGGTCAGAACAATATTTACCAATATTGATCTGACCAGGCAAATGGTGATGCTCATCTGAGCAGTCACCAAATCGCCTTTGCAACTGATTGGCTGTTACCAATCGCTAAACACATGTTCAGACAGCTTCAATAGGAATACACGTAATCCGCTAGTGGGTATTACAAAAAAAATGCTAAATTAACTGTTTGAAAACCACACAACAAGCTTATGTATTGGAAGAGCTGGAGAAGTAAACATTCCACATTTGCATTAATAACCCATACAATTAATACATTCTGATATCAGCTGCCACTACCAGAAATGTATGTGTGCGATATATATATATATATATATATATATATATATATGTGCAGTGTATGCACAGTAATTTGCAGTGTGACTGTAACACAGACTCCACAGTAATACAACTCACATGCTGCACATCAGTGAGTTTTATTGCTTTGGAGTCAGTGATAGACTCCACTGCAATAAAACTCAAGTAATGTGCAGTGAGTGAGTGTATCACAGACTCCACAGCAATCACAGTAAAAAACTCACCTCCCTTTAAATACACACATCCACACAGACATACACAGATTCACAGCCACACATTGAGTGCCACAAATGCACACAGTGACACATATACAAATAAACACTTGCACTTAAACACACTTTCACACAGACTCACATACACAGACTCACACATTTACACACAGACTCACACATTCACACACAGACTCACACATTCATACACACTTACACGTATAAACTCACACACATATACTCACACAGGCTTCCAACAGATACGTCAGAGATGTCATGCACGTCATGCGCGGGGTAGAGGAGGGATTATACGCGCAACAATCTCTGCTACGCTCTTTTTATGGGAACTAAGTCTCCGATGCTGAGTATATTTCTACATGCGGCTGGTGGTGTGATCACTGCTGCAATTCTCATGCGTGCTACACCTCCATGTCCAGCGGGCTGCATTTGGGCCGCAGGCCACATGTATGACGCTCCTGATCTATAAGATACAGTAAACAAGGAAACTTCACATGTAAATAATACATTTTAAACCAAATTCTATTGTTATGTAAAGGGAAACATTTTATTCTCCTCTTTATAAAGCGTCAGGAAACCATGAAAAAGCAAATAATATGGACATAGTGTAGTCACTATATGCAGAAAGCTATGGAGACGCCTTGGGATGATAGCAATTCCACTCACTCAATTCCCTGCTCAAGGTTAAACACATTGACATCTTCATATAAGACTGTAGGTCAGCACCACAACGTTTTATACAGGGATCTTTCGTCAGTAACTACCCAGGATGTACCAGAAAGAAAAAAAGTGTAAAACTGTATACATTTATTGAAATATAAAGAAAAGACTGCTTAGTAGAGTTGAGCGGACACCTGGATGTTCGGGTTCGGAGGGTTCGGCTGGACTTCGGAAAAAAGTCGAACTTGACCCTGAACCCGAACCCCATTGAAGTCAATGGGGACACAAACTTTTGGCCACTAAAATGACTCTAAAAAATTCCTGGAAAGGGCTAGAGCACTGCAAAAGGAATTAAAATGGGGGTAAGAGTAGGACAAGTGCCCTGCAAACAAATATGGATAGGGAAGGATAGGGAAATAACTTCAAATAACATAAAATACATACAAATTAAAAATACAGCTGAGCCATAAAATAACACTAGATGGAATCTTTGATTTTAGTTTTGGAAGAACATAAATCTAAATCTAAAGCATGGCTGCCAGGAGGATCAACAGAATTATCCATTTGAGAGAGGGTTGGAGTACAGGGTATTCTCTTTCAGTTTATACTAAGTGACCCATAGGTTGAGGAGGTGGTGACCGTGACGGTGTAGGTGGAAGCGGCGGTGGAGGAGGAGGAGGAGGAGGAGGTATCCAGAATTTTTCAAAATGCGCTATAAGCACAGTATTGGACTATTCTATTTGACTCTAAGATATGAAGTGCACCGCAAGACGCAAATGTACTATTTAGCACCCAAAACAATTAGAATTTTTCAAAGTGCGCTGTAAGCACAGTATTTGATGGTTCTATTTGACTCTCAGATATGAAGTGCACCGTGAGACGCAAATGTACAATTTACCACCCAAAACTGTTAGAATTTTTCAAAGTGCGCTGTAAGCACAGTATTTGACGGTTCTATTTGACTCTCAGATGTAATACATGTAATGCTATTGCTATTCTATAAACCGAAATAGAGTCCCCATTCATATGAATAGGTCAATTTACTGGCTCTGGTAATAAAAAACTTTAGGACTAAAATATCCACAATCCAACCTTGTAGGGTAATTCGGTAGATAACAATACTCAAACTCTCGTAGTTTCTTGTGAAGTATGATGTTAGTTCGGATCTAAGTTGGACAGGAGAAGTAGACTATAGCATAGGAAAACAATGTAACACATTTATTGGCCCCAATCCATATGGCTTACTTCAAAAACAATTTTAAAAGCAGTTCAACGTCAGGTAGCCGATCAGAATTCCGGTACACAAAGAAAGATGGAGTCTTGTGTGTGTGCCCGTCGGCAGATCCATCCAACTTGCTTCCGGGTACGCCTCCCTCTGACATCAGATGCACGACTCATTTTGTCTCTGCAGACTTCTTCATGGTGCACAGGAAGTCTCCGTCTTTCTTTGGGTACCGGAATTCTGAGTGGCGACCTGATGCCGAACTGAAGATAAAAAGCAGGGTTGAGAAGCTTTCTCTTAAGTCATGGACATCAAATAAGATTGAATTTATTGAGAATATATATTTAAATAAAGAATTGATGTTATTTTCACAATTGGTAGAAACATTTGATTTATCTTTGAGGGGAATCTTTAAATATTTAAGGATGAATACATTTCTCAACTCGAATCACATCATCCACAATGGGGAAGTATATGAATTACTGAAAAATATCTTTCAAAAAGTAAAGCAAAAGAAAATCCTTACAAATTGTAATAAATTGATGGGACCAGTATACACTAATAACCATATATAGTTCCCTTGAAATTTGCAAAATTCTCCCACAATGCATATGTGACATGCTGGAGATGCAGAGACAAAGTTGGAAGTTCTGTACATACTTGGTGGGAATGTTGTATGGTGGGTCCCCCCTTGGAAGCTGACAAAAAGATAATACAGGGGGTGGGAAACATAACATTTTGTTTAAATCCAGAAGTGTGTATCTTGCACCTAAACTGGCCAAGTATGATTAAAAACCAATGTGCCAGAGCCATTCATTGCTTTATTACAGCCAAAATAATCATTGCAAGAAACTTGAAGAAGACAGAGTATTTGACATGGTCACAAAAAGTGGGTTAAATAAAAATAACAAAGTGTTTTGTGAAAAAGGGACTGATATGGGGAGACTGAATAGATGTAGTAGAAACCACCCAGTTGTGCAAAAGGATTAGCTAAGAGATATGAATACATTTGCATCAGTAAAAGCGAGAAGACCAGAGTGGAGCTTTCGTTAGTTAAAAGAGTAGTATGTATGTCCATGTCGGTTTGGTTTTGTTGACTTAATGTTGTGAGGATTTCATCAAGAAATGGTTGGAAAAGTAATCTGTGTAGGAGTCCTATCTATGTGTTATTTTTGTTTTCTAATAATAAAATAATCTTAAAATAAACAAAAACAATTTCTATATTTAACCACTTCATGACAATGGACGTGTCAGGCATGTCCTGCGGTGAATCAAGCGGTTTTCGCGATCAACGATCGCGAAAACCGCTTTAACGGTCTATTGCCTCGATGGCGTGGCAATAGCCAGCACCGAAATTTCTTTTCTGGGGCACCCACGATCGCCCCAAGGAGCACCCCTCTTGGGAGCCATATTGACGGAGCAGCACGCTCCGTCAATATGGCTATGCCCTCCGGAGATCTGAGCTTCGGTAGTGAAAGTAACTTCACTTCCGTCGTTCTGAATATGCTACTTGACTGCCCCTAGTGGTAGTTAAGTAGCACAACAATGTAAAAAAATAAAATTAAATATTTAATGAAATAAAAACTGGTTATATAGTTAAATTAGCCTATAGGGTTAAAATTAAATAATGTTTAGCATAAGGGATAGGGTTAAAATTAAATTTAAATATATTAAGGGATACTATAAGGGTTAGAGTTGAGGTTAAATTTAGTGTTAAGGTTAAATTTTGGGTTCGGGTTGGGGTCAAAAGGTCAATATAGGAAAAAAACAAGAAACACTATTTTTGGTTTTTGCCCTATAACTTGCAAAAAATTCAGAAAAATATGGAAACATGCATATTTCTGAACTCGGGACAACATTTAGAAACTATTTAGACGGGGTCTTTTTTTAATGATTGTATTTGTCTAAATTATATTTTAGGTCAAAGTTAGAAAAAGTGGTTTTTTAAAAAAGTTTCATCATATTTTATGATTTTTTTGTAGTAAATTATAAGATATGATGAACATAATGGTATCTAATGAAAGCCCTTCTTATGACGATAAAAACAACATATAATTTGTGTGGGTACAGTATGTAAGAAAGAAGAAAATTGCAGCTAAACACAAACACCCCAGAAATGTCAAAACAGCCATTGTCACCAAGGGAAAGTCAAGGTGAAGATGTCTTGTCACTTAGGGGCTAAATAAAAAAATAATATAAACCATAAATATATCCCCCTATTTCACACAATATAAAGAAATATTACATTTGATACATAACGTGAAATAAAAACAATATAAATATATAATATCAAATTAATGCCATTATTCATAATATATCATACTTCTATTGCAATTCCTATTATAAAGGGAACAATAATAGTACACAATAATACATAAATAAATAAAATAATAATGCAAGACATTGTAAATATTTTAAGATTTTTTTACATGGATAAAGTCAAGTGAACGGCTAGTGATGGTTTCTTTTTAAGCATTATTGCTGTATTTATGGCCATAAAGAGAGAGCTGTCTTAAATTGTATCCACAATATGGCATATCCCTTAATAATTAGCTAACAGTGCAATCCTGTTTGTTAACACAGTGACAGGTTATTAACATCAGCATTTATTTTCAATATATCATGCAGTAATTGGAAATTTAAGGTTTCCCAGGAAGTCTAAAATGCCATATAGCTTGTTTGGATCACAGATTTATGTGTTATGGGCTAATAGAGGGAGTTTGTCAGTGTTCCAGAGACATCTAATAGACATCACTTCAATGCATATTAATAGCAGAAAGCTTAACAGCTGTTATTATTGTCCAGATCTCTTTTAAATGTTTAATTAACAGTAATTTATTAATTAGTGGTGTATTACAATGTACTGCATATTTTCCTAAATGACTGCAGTGTGTCTATTTTTTCCCAATGCACTTATTTTTCTCAGTACATTTTAAAAATGTTTCATGATTGGTAATTATGTGTTGTCTATCTGGCAATGTTTGCGATTGCAGTGACATGTTCTACTAGTTAAAGTGTGGTCTAATAAATATTTTGTAGGTGAATTCACCTACATCCTTTGTAAAAAAAAACACACGGAAATACTGTTTCAATGACAGCCAGTAAAAATGAACAGGCAAAAAATCTTTTCTATGTCAATTTCACATGAAAAAGCATGACTTAAATGTGCCGATATATGCACTTTTTAGGGAAGGCAAACAGTGTTGAGGGGTTGAGGGCTCTCCCAATGACCTCTACCTCCTTCCCTAAATATAAAAATGATTGCCCTTGCTGGGGCCAGCAGCCTCCCTCTGGCCCCAGTAAAAAAAAAGTAGTTAGTTGTGAGGCGGACCAATCCGACTGGCTCCCCAGGTCCGCAGAACGGCACATGCCCGAAGACCTCTTTTTTTTTTTTTTTAATGAATAGCCTGGGTCCACAGCCTAGCACAAGGCTTGTGGCCCCAATATAAATAATATAAGGCCCCATGGACATATGACTGGCCTCAAACCCTGATTCAAATACAATTAATAGCCACATAAATTAATAAAATATAAACCCTACCTAGCAAGGGGGTTCCATGCCCAGGTAGGGGGACTATAAAAAACTGTCCCCAAGTTTTACAAAAAAATAAAAACTTTGACTGCCACGAGGTTGGGCAATAAAAATTGTCCCTAAAATCTGTAAAAAAGAAAACACCGCTTGACTGCCCCTGGCTACACCCTTTGAGTGCTCCTTTTATTAAAAATAAAATCCACATTGCCAAACAATCCCACTAGTAGTATAGCTGGGATAGGGAGATACAGTCTTTTGACATCACATCCCTCACAGGCTGATATTTTCTTCTGTGTAATCACAGCAGACATATAAGAGATAGGCAGCGCCATTTTTTTTTTGCTGTCACTTTTTTTTTTTTTGAATTGGAGGATAATTTTTCTGTGGATCAACACTGGAACCTGAAAAAAGGTATATTTATTCCCTACAAGGCAACCTTTGTATTCCCTTGGTGGTGGGCAGTGTTTCTCACTGCCTACCTTCAAAAGTACTTAAAGGTTTGTTTTGTTTTTTTACAGATTTTAGGGATGGCTATTAATTTTAATAGAATCAGAGCTTGAGGCATATCACCGGCCTCTAGCCCCGGGGAGGCCAATTATTTTCCTTGAATCAAGGCTTGAACATAGCACTGGCTCTAAGCCCTGGAGGCATTATTTTATTTTCATTGGGGCCAAGAGCACTGCGCCGGTCCGTGGCCTCATGAAGTAAATAATTATTTTATTGACGGCTGGAGGTATACTCTGGCCTGCAACCCTGGGGGGCCAGTATTATTTTATATTAGGTCACGGCATTGCTCCGGTCTGTGACCCTAGGGGCGTGAAAATACATTTTTGTTTGTGACCACGAGGAAGGGGGGAGATTGTAGGAGACTGGGAGTGGTCTCTGAGAATTACATTAATGGTGAAATAGGGAATAACTCTCTTTTTGCAAAACAAAGTGGCCAATACCAGTGTTTTAACACACAGGATATTTGTGGTCCCCATTGCAGTTGAATCACACATTATTCCTTCAGCGATAACATGCTGGATGAAAACTTTAACTTTTTAACCAACTTAATGGCCGTGATTGAATCTACCCCATAGATTTACCCCATAGTTTTAAGCGCCCACTGTTACTGTTTTGTTGACAATCACTCTTATTTGTAACTAAAACTATATTTCCTTGCAATTTTATGTTGGTGCTGGTGAATCTTATATGTAATAGGTTTATTAAAAGTCATGTTTAATCTTCAAACATTACCGTGATTAAACTGCATATGTCGTCTAAAATAAATGTAAACAAATTTTTTTTTTTTTAACATCACAGTAAATGAATATAGATCCTAGCATGCACTGGCGGTTTTTTAAACTGCTAGCAATTCCACAACTATTTTAGAGCAGAGTGCACTACACTGCATTCTTCATCATTTAGAATTGGTGTTGAATAAGCAGTACTTTGAGAAGATCACATAATTTATCCTTATAATATAACAAGTATGCACATGAGGGCTTGGATGAAATTCTAATTCAGAACTCACTGAGCTGTAAAAATTGGTGAATTTTAAATTGCACAAAGCTCTAATCACTTCACAAATCATTGACAACTGTTGGTATTTTACAATATGGGCCTTAAGTACTTTAAAAGAGTGCTTGATTTTAATCACAGTTTTTACTTTTGCCGAGTGCTGTCATTCATTCCAAGTGAACGATGTTTACAGCATTTTAGAAAGTTATATGTTGCTATAAAAAGATAATTGATTTAAGTTGAATTCTAGGGTAGCTGATGAAGAGCATATTTGCTGAACTGAGCTTTCATTTATATGTCAAAAGCTGATTTTGCAAATGACAGATTTTCTCTCTCTCTCTCTCTCTTTTTTTTTTTTATTTTACATATAATATGATTTCTATTTGATACACTAATAAATAAACTTTGATTTCCTCAATTGGGGTACAATCTGCATATCAATTTTAAACATTTACTTATCCATCTTAGGTGTTTTTCACATATTAAAAGAACTATATAACCTAAACATTGGTTTTACTGTGAGTTCTAGAATAAAAAATGATCAGTAATGATCTATACATTGTGTTAGCAGAAATGCAGACAAATGCATAAATTAGTAGAAAATCTTTTTTTAAATAAGTCAGTCTCCTGTTTACAACATTACTTGGTATTCAAATTACATATTGCCCATTGAAAAGCAGTTCAGCAGTTCATCTGCATGTCATGCCATAGATGATGTCATAAACAAGAGACTCCACAGACACATTTGAAACATTACATTAATATTTATTTATATAGCGCCAACAATTTACATTGTATAGAGGGGAACTACATGCTAAGTTAGATGAGCAAGCACAGACTGATACATGAGGTAGAGAGCCCTGCTTGCAAGCTTACAGTCTAGATGGGGTGTGGGGCATGAGACACATAATGGACCGAGGAGATCAAGGGAGCTGATGGTAGTAACAGGATTAGGGATGGTTGGAGCTAAGTGGGTTTGGCCAGAGATTGGTTATGTGTGTTATAGCTGAATGAGCTGTAAGTTTCCTATTTCTAACAGTGTTCTAACCATGTTCCTGCATTTCTGTTAACACAACATATAGATCATTTTTACTAGTTGTTTTATTCTCTACATTCACGGTATAAACAATGTTTAAGTTACAGAGTCCCTTTAATACCTTTGTGCTTGTAGAACTTTCTATGCCCCCCTAAATCAGATGTTCCTAGACACCTGTAGGATGGCATAGAATGTTCTGATTTTAAAATCTCATCATGACCCTCCCCCCAATGATGAGCTGTGCTGCGGAGTCAGATGAGGCAACTTTGAGCGGCCTCAGTCTGACATGGAAAATGCAGCTGATGTTCAAAATGAGCTCCCGCTACATTTTACTAAAACACGACATACCCGAATTTCTTGGTTCAGGCATGCCTCAGCCTGACTGCAAAATCTTGACACGTTGGCTGTAACATACAAAGTCTCCACATATTAGGAAACAGTGTAACATCTTTCACTAGTAAAACAAATTTATAGAACTCACGTGGGGACTTAAAGTTACAAAATATGGAACATCTGTGGTTGGCCAATGCAAAGTCTACTGAAGCTACAACCTTTATAGCAGGACATGTGGTGGTCTAAATTTTAACGTTTAGGTGAGATATTTATTTTGGTTTCATGGTTTAAAATATTTTCTAATAAACGGTCAAACTTAATGATTGCCAAATATAATTACATAGCATAAAAGACTCAAAAATAAATTTGAAAAGAAACAAGCATTGTGAAGTACAGATTATTCCAGAAGAAGCAGAAATTGACATATTGACAGATCGGAGCTACATTCTTCTTGTCTTATTGGAGTTTTAGCTTAGCCAGATTTCACACTTATGATTAAGCGTTCCTGAACGCGAAACGCATAAAGTGAGTCCCCCACCCTTTTTTGCACAGATTTATGGATTTACCTTCACGTTTTTAATATACAGTTTGTACCTCTCAAGTATGTTTACGTATGACCGCCCCCTGCTTGTCAGCAGTAATCAGAGCACCTGGTATAGCATTGGTTTGTGGAGCCACATCCATTTATCTAGCGAGTTGAATCCCTATTTACCTCATGGCGAAGCTACTTTCTTTCAGAATTCCAATTCCAAGTCATGTATACCGATATTAAAAGGGTTTTAAAATAAAGAAGTGAAAATGCTGACTTAATGGAGCAATGCAAATAAAAATCAGCAAGTAATATATTCTATTTCTTTAAAAATAAAAAGGTTAACATATTCAGCTTTTCTTTTTTATTTTACTGGAGAGACCAATTCAAATGACCTGAGCTTCCTTAGACTTTAAGGGAAGAGTAACTAAAGTAAGTTGAGTGTGGAGACTTCATATATTACATAAATAATCTTTTTTTAAACCAAAACTATGCCTATTTATGGGGTGATAATTCTGTTATTTTTTAATCATTTATTCATAGACTTATGAGAGCACTTAAAGCTGATAAACTAGCTTGATAGTTAAGAATGGAAGTCGTGATTAATAGTCTAAACTGTTAATCTGCCTACTCACTTTAATTCGCCAGTATATTTATAACTTTTTATTTTTATGTTAACCTATCTGTGTGTTAGTTATAATCGGGGTTTGAGCACTATAATAAAACAGAGAATGAAATGAAAAAAAAGGTAATTCAGTCTATAAAAAAAGAGTTTTTGTGATTTAATGACACTTTGTTGACAGCAACGTAGTATGACATGTTAGAAGGCTATTTGCTCATTTTGGAAAATAATATATTACATTTGCATCACTGTATTTACCAATAGTAAGACCTTCTTTGGAACACTGGGAACAGCTGTTATTATTAGCACCTTTATGTTTTTATACTATACCTTTTTTTGGAAGATTTTATGTTTGATTAATACAGGAGATTCCAATATTTGACCTCCATAGTTTATTTACATGATGCCTGAAAAATATTGAGATGGGTATTTCAAACTTTAGGCCAATGTAGCTGAGTCGGAAAAATTCTCCAATGTAGCTGAATGGGAACAATCTTCCAACTCAGCTGCTTTGGCCTTACATTTGAAATTCACAATCTTCTCGCTATTGAGTAGACCCTATTATAGTTTTAACTACTGTGATAATTTGAAGAAATTATTGGTTTCAATATAAATAGCAAACTGAATAGACTAAGGTGAGAGACAGATAAAAAAAATATATATATACTGCATTGCAGAAATGGTAGTAGATACTTGGAATGTCATTATTACTAACTTAATACAATCATAAAATGCTAATTCTTAACATGTACTGAAAACTTCGATTTTTGCAGATTTTTTTTAAAATTAAATTAGGTTGACAATGTCAAATAAAATGGACAAAGTAGTTTGTATCTTCCATCACAATCTTCTTTTATTTTTAAATGTGTAAAAAATAAAAAAATAAATGAATGCTAAACATGTTAGTAAACCACATAAACAAATAAGCATGTTCATTGAAGTGCAGTGGTAAAGATAGATTGTTCAACACACCATGCATTAATGACATGAAAAAAAGATTGATGTATAGCTCACTTAAAAAAGGACAAAATGTTCAGCAGAATATTTTTAGAAAGACAATTAATATTGGAAAAAGGAATTAAATGAGAATAAACATTCAGGCTTTTCAGCCATTTATTAACCAACTTAGTAAATTGATGGGTTAGCCTGCTGTTTTTCTGGAATGATAAAACTCAGTTCTTTTTCAATAACAATCAAAGTTTCCAATTATTCATTCTCTAATCTTTATGCTGTGAAATGATAAACTGCATATACTGCTGCACGTTAGAAAATAATCATTGATCTAACATTTTAGTCACAGAATCACTTGCCATTAATCTAAGGAAGACTATAGAATTCTACAATGTCTTTGATATTCATTAGTTATTATATTTACGTACACGAGTAGAGTTCCCGTATTTACTATTTTTCCACCAGATGGTTATATGAAAAATAGTCATCATAACACATTAGTTAGAACACTTCAATTTTCTCTTTTCAATAGAATATTCATCAACGGCAACCTAAAAAGTGAAGGTTGGAAAGTTTAACTGACAAACATACAAGTATTTGACTACATAACTAGTCTAGATATACAGAAACAAAGTAAAGAACTCTCAACTGAGCTTTCCTTCTAAAATAAAGTAAGTAGAGATGCAAAAGAGGTAAAAGCATGAGGTGGTTCAACCCCGTTCCCACATCCAGATATCCTCTAACTCCTGTATGCAATATCCTTCTTTCTATATCTTCCTTTTGCATGCCTCCTTTATCTGTATTGATCACCTACCACTCATCCTATTTCTTTAGGGCTTTTGTTTGTCTTTGTACATTTTACCACAATGTGCAGTAATAAAAAAAAAAAAACAAGTAATTACCATCAAATGGTCATAAAAATATGTTTATACCAAATAGTAAGATTATTCTAATTTTCTAATTATATGATTTATTTAAATTACAGTTAATTAGAGCACTTTGCATAGATTTACTGTAAAACACATTAATATTAATTACAATAATTACAGTTAAAGCCTATACAATATTTTGATATTATGCATGGCAGAATAAAATAATACAATAAATAATAAATCATTGTCAATTTCTAAAGATGTGTATTTTGTACATACTCAGTTTGTCTTGATTCCTTATTCATTTGGAGTTACTTTAGGGTTACCTCCTGAATATACTCGGGTACCTGAATTTTAAAATTATTAT
Source organism: Pelodytes ibericus (assembly GCA_036172795.1). Classification (NCBI taxonomy): domain Eukaryota; kingdom Metazoa; phylum Chordata; class Amphibia; order Anura; family Pelodytidae; genus Pelodytes; species Pelodytes ibericus. The sequence continues at coordinate 75,092,035 of CM069861.1, read as the reverse complement.
ATAACGATCTTATATAATGCATTATTATTCATATCATCATATACTACAGCAGAATACAAAGAATAGTAACAACACACAAGTATTTCATAACATTATACATATTGACATAATTGTTAGGAGGATCTGCTTAAATGTATCAATGGTCACATGTAGGGTTTCAAATGCCTCTTTCTAGTCTAGTCCATGAAGCTACTACCTGTTTCTGGATTTTCAGCAGAACATCCAGTTATGTCCCGTAGTCTTAATCTTCGAAAAGTCTCTCTAAATTCACCTTTTTTAGAGACGTTTACAGTTCATCTATACAGATTACCTATTAAGTTACTACGAGTTGCATCCATCTATTTATAACAGTCCCGCCAATGCACTTCAACTGTTACCACCTTCTTTTCCACCATTTTTTCCATCAAATGTGAATGGGTAAAATGGTCCATGACATACACTGTTCCCAGAATAAAATCCATAGTTAGACATTTAGGCCATTAATGGTCGTGTTTAGCCTCTGCGTATAGGATGTTGTTTTTTTTTTTAAATGGTTCTAGAAAAGTGCAAAAGTGAGGTAGATCATTCTGCAAAATAGAAGTAGCCCAGATATCTCATGTAAGTTGAGGAAATTAGGTACTGAAAGGAACAAGATATTGTGGTAGTCAGAAAGAAGAGGATGTACAGACACAGGACATTGGACTACTTGAGGAAAACTTGTTCAAATAATATTACCACTCTTATAAGGCATAGAGGATTTTTTTCTTTTGATTTACTCGCTTCATTTATAAATTATGTTCTCATAGCTATGTAAATGATGTTGGGGGGGGTAGTTAAAGAAATGCAGTTATGGAATAGGGAACATAAACATAATTTTCGAAATATAAAAACAATTATTTATATATATATATATATATAGTGAAAAGTATGAATGGGTCTGCACACTTACAAGTATCGGGTGCCACGAGGGAGTGTCATTCACGCCCATAAAGCAAAAAGAAAAGATAGGAGACTCAGCACACCGTTTAAGGGAGTTTAATCCACCAAAAAATAACAAAGTTTCAGCCCAGCACTGAGCTTTTAAAAAAGCTCAGTGCTGGGCTGAAACGTTGTTATTTTTTGGTGGATTAAACTCCCTTAAACTGTGTGCTGAGTCTCCTATCTTTTCTTTTATATATATATATATATATATATATATATATATATATATATATATATATATATATATATATATAAAAATCTTTCTTTTGTACGGAAAAATCAGTGGTTTGGCGTTTTTTTTCATAGCAGGAAACGACTACCACTTAACTGGTAATGCAGAAATTCACTGTCAATTTAAAATATTCATTAAAAGAAATAAACACACTATGATTACAAACATTACATTTATGTATCACTTGAACCACTGAAGATTTACATTTGAGCAAAAAAGGAAAAAGTATTTTAAAAGGTGCAAAAGGTTTACTCAATTATGGCTAGCTGAGCAGTTCTTATATGTTTTTTTTTTTTTAGTATGTCATTTTGTAACCACATCATTTGTAAAGATATAAGTCAGTCAACAAATTGCAAATATATTGTCCATTTCAGCCACATTTGAATGTTGAATTTTGAAAATGTAATACATTGGATTTATGCTTCCTAATTAGTAATTAAAAATGTTTGCTAAAAATCAATTAAGAGTTGAATGACAAATCCATCTAGAAAATATATTAAATTAGGCCTTTAGTAAGCTGGTCTGTAAGTGTCAATTTTATGCTGATACAGTGTGACATTCTCGGGTTGATATGTTTGAGTTGCAGTAAAGATCCCAATAATACATAGTTTAACAGTTTCTGTTCAGGTGGTATAGGAGCCCCTATACTGTAGTTTTCCTAGTTACTTCTGACCTAAAAAATGTCCATGTAAACAGCACATTATTAATAATCAAAATATTGAAAAATATAAACAGACTTTGGCACATAAACTGTGTTCACTTCCTGCACACATAAGTATTGGACACAAACATAACACAATACAATCACTATCCAGATAAGTAAGAATTAATATGAACTGCTACTAAGGTATGATAAGCAGAATGATAGAGCAACAAAGTCATTTACTGATCCAACGGTGTCACTGTCCAAATATAAGTGGACTGCACTGAAAATGAAATCTTAAAGAAAAACATGAATGTATACATTTGGTAGCAGTTCGGCTGACACAAATTGTTACCTCTACAAATTGTCAGTTTTACATGGTAGGTGAACTATAAGACATATACAATTTATGTATTAATTCAACATACTGCGTAACAGCTTTTAGACAAGTCATCACAATGCTAGGTGAGTTTGGGTACCTCTCCAATCAGTGGTGTCATGTCTGGGATTATTTATTCTTTGGTTAAATAAAAAATGTTCCAATTTATTTTATGTTTATGCTCAATGATAAATTGAATAAAATTGTGTTATCCAACATTAGCAGCAGTGATTGCTATAAGTGAGTTAATGTTAGTGTTGCACTGGTTGTGTAGAATATTATTGTGAAAATAGTGAAAATACTTTTTATTTGAAAAAAATCCTTTTTTTATATGTTTTTTAATACTAAATTGTAGAATATATATATATATATATATATATATATATATATATATATATATATATATATATATATATATATGACATCTAGAGAAATCTTTAACTTTCCTTTTAAAAATAACATATAATTTTGTTTTAAATAAGAAAATTGTATTTAAACAGCCACATATCAAAAATGGAAACATTTATCTGGTATTTGACCCTGTAAACCCTGTAATCTTTTGTTTACACTGTGTGGCAAAATATTGTGTAGTTGAAGCACATTAACATTTTGTAAACATCATTATTTATAACAATTCGTATGGTATCTGAGCAGTAAGTAATCAGCATAGCACAGCAACTTTTATATACTAGAGTTGAAATTGCTTTTTATTTTGTTGTTTTATTGTTTTTTTTCCCTCTCAATTTCCAGGAATGAATTTCTGAAACAAAAAAAAAAAACTTTTTAACAAAAATAAATAAAAATCTTATTATGTAAGCACTTTGGAGGCAATTATAAAAGCAAGTGAGATAGCTAGATCGTTGCTACAAGAAATGTACACTAATATTATTATTTGTATCTGGAAAGCATAGATTCATTTATTTAGTATTCATAGACATGAAAATTAATTATTAATATTGAATATAAGTATAATAAGATTTATTGAAATAAAGATAAATCATGCAGACAGGTTCATAGGGACAATAAGACATATGTACAATTAACTAATTAAGAACAGCTGGTCAAACATTCAGTTATATTTATTGTCTGCAGGGTGCAAATATATATTATTGTTTTCTCCTGTTATAGTTCTACTGTTTGCTTAATCTTTGGCCAGCTATAAACAACCCTTTGTCTGCCCTTAAAGGGACACGTCTATGAAACATTTGAATTTCCCCATTTTGATTTAACCCCTTAGTGACCATACCCCTCCCTGGTTTAGACTAGTTCTGTACCCGGTTCTACATAAGAATTAAACTTTATTACTCTAAACTGGACTATGTAGGTTATCTTTTCACTAAATCCTTTTCCTGCCGTTTCTGATAATATGGGTTGGGTTGCCCAGGCACTGTAGAACTCACCTGGTCCGGGATATAATAAGGCAGTTCAGTAAAACTGTGTGGCGATAAACATTCAGGGTAACTGTCCGTGGAAGTCCCAGGTATCCATTGTTCTCTCACTATATCTCCATGACAGTTGATACAATGGCTGCAAGGATACATCCTGTGTGCTGGTGTAAGCCAACCTACAGTATCAATGGTGTGCGTCATTCTCGGACTATGCGTTTCGCCTCTGAATGAGGCTTCGACTAGGCGTTCTCTTCTGCTGCAGCCATATCGGTATGGTTTTACTGGCTAAAAGGACACTCCGTTTGCAACTGTGAGATGTCCACCATTGTTGTTTACTCAAGAGTGTGATTTCACATGGTCTGAGCATACTACATCTACCAGAACAAGAAAATCAGAGATTCCTCGGTCTGCTCATAATTTGATGTGCGGAGAATCCTTTCGGAGTCTGTGAATGTAATACCTCAAGGGGGGCAATTTTCTTGTTTTTGCCCCTCCTGAGATAATGTGGATTACCCACTCTCACCCCAATACCTTTCACTAAAAGACGGAATAACATTTTTTCCTACAGCTTACCTTAAGCGCACCTATTCATATTCCTTCTTTCTGTTAAATTGTTTTGTGTGGTATGGGACGCACTGATTAGATGCTGCTGAGGTTGTGACTACAGCGCTGGATTCACTTAAATTTTTTGCCCACTAGTAGAATACAGATGGTTATTAAATCTCAGGTCACCCCTTCTGTATACTTCAGAAGGGGATCTATTCCTAGTCCTCTTTTTCCAACATATCCGCATGCCTTTTTTAAATAAAATATTCGTTGTTCCGCATTTCACTATATAAAAATACATAAATACGCATTACAGTATACAATTACAAGATTAAAAACACAAATCTCAATGTGTACATTATTGCAATAATAAATACTGGAGGTGGGTTTTTCTTTTACCCCTCAAAATCCATGTTAGACTACAGTTTCAATTATTTTGATTAATTTATCCCAGGAATTTGGATCTCAAAATCCCTGTCCATGAAATGTATTTATACCTTTTCACCCTTACCATACTCTATAGTTAGTACTTGTATAATGTTCCATTCTGGTATGGTGGATGTTTTTAAGTTTCTGGTTAGCTGGCAGCGGAATCATTACTGCAACTTTCCATTACTCACTGCTCAAGCGATCCATACATTTGTGGAGAAGCACCTTTTTGGCAGTTAGGTGAGTTTCCTTGCACTCATTGCATGACTCTTTTTAGTTCTCTGAAACTCATAAATCAGAACAAAAATTGCTTAATCCCCAGTGTCTAGACATTTTGTAGAAAATGGGTCACTTTTTGTCACAATTGATATATGGGGATTGACAAGGTCAGTGGTCACATTGAGGTTATGACCAGAGCAATTTACTTGAAGCACAGGGAAGTGCACTGGATATACCAGTGGCAAACATTGTCCGCCAAAGGACTGGATGTTATTCTCTTGAATTTTGCACCCTGTTACATTTATGTTTGATGTTTGCTCCTTTTGTTGTCGCTCGAGCTATAGATTTTTAATATCATGTATGATACTACCACTTCCACTATGTGTAGAATTTTTTCTGTTGTGTCTATCCCTTCTTAATTTACTGTTATTTCAGTATTTTAATTGTGCACTTTTGATTTTTCAAAGCATGCACTTGACGTTGTTAGTGTTGGATGCTTATTAGTCACTTCTGTGTGGTAATTTTTACTTCTAGCAAATATTGCAGCATTTTTCGTCTAGTTCTTGATTGAACCACAGGTCCTTGATAAAATTATCATACTGCTCGAATTGTTTCTTGTTATGCATATGTTATGTTTAGTGTTGAGCGAAGCCGAACCGCACTGTTACGGTTCGTACCGAACATTACGTTTTTTTGACCCCGGACCCGAACACGGACATTTCACTGTATGTTCGGGTTGGAGTTCGGGGTTCGGCGATTTAATGGCACGTTTTAAAAGGCTGCAGGGCAGCCAATCAACAAGCGTTTGACTCGTTTGCCCTTAGAAGCCATCACAGCCATGCCTACTAATGGCATGGCTTTGATTGGCCAGTGCAGCATGTGACCCAGCCTCTATATAAAAGCTCGAGTCACGTGCATGCACATTACATGAGCTCTTCTTAGTGTAAGGAGAGGATGCTGCAGTAGTGAGGGACAGATTAAAAAAAAATCTGGTGTTGAATCTGCAAACTACAGCGATTATTCAAATTACAGTGATTATTTTAGTGGGTGCTATACTACATATTTGTACCCTGCCCTGAGCCCAGTGCCACAGAGAGTGCAGTGCACTTGCAACTGCATGTGTGCCAGGCACATGCCTTTAATCCTGTTCTGTTAGCTCAGTGGGCAACATCTAGGCATTTTTAAATACTGCAATTTGTTGGTGTTAAATGTTACATTTGCGTCCTGCACTTCATATCTGAGAGTCAAATAGAACCGTCAAATACTGTGCTTACAGCGCACTTTGAAAAATTCTAATTGTTTTGGGTGCTAAATAGTACATTTGTGTCTTGCGGTGCACTTCATATCTGAGAGTCAAATAGAATAGTCCAATACTGTGCTTATATCGCACTTTGAAAAATTCGAATTGTTTTTGGTGCTAAATAGTACATTTGCGTCTTGTGGTGCACTTCATATCTGAGAGTCAAATAGAACAGTGAAATACTGTGGTTACAGTGCACTTTGAAAAATTCGAATTGTTTTGGGTGCTAAATAGTACATTTGCATCTTGCAGTGCACTTCATATCTGAGAGTCAAATAGAACAGTGAAATACTGTGGTTACAGTGCACTTTGAAAAATTCTAATTGTTTTGGGTGCTAAATAGTACATTTGCGTCTTGCGGTGCACTTCATATCTGAGAGTCAAATAGAACCGTCAAATACTGTGTTTACAGCGCACTTTGAAAAATTCTAATAGTTTTGGGTGGTAAATGGTACATTTGCGTCTTGCGGTGGACTTCATATCTGAGAGTCAAATCGAACAGTCCAATACTTTGCTTACAACGCACTTTATGAAGTGCAGGACGCAAATGTAATATTTAACACCAACAAATTGCAGTATTTAAAAATGCCTAGATGTTGTCCACTGAGCTAACAGAACAGGATTAAAGTCATGTGCCTGGCACACATGCAGTTGCAAGTGCACTGCACTCTCTGTGGCACTGGGCTCTGGGCAGGGTACAAATATGTAGTATAGCACCCACTAAAATAATCACTGTAATTTGAATAATCGCTGTAGTTTGAATAATCGCTGTAGTTTGCAGATTCAACACCATAATTTTGTGTCTGTCCCTCACTGTTGCAGCATCCTCTCCCTACACTCGCTACACAAGAGCTCATGTGATGTGTGTGTACGTGACTCCAGCTTATATATAGAGGCTGGGTCACATGCTGCACTGGCCAATCACAGCCATGCCATTAGTAGGCATGGCTGTGATGGCTTCTAAGGGCAAACGAGTTAAACGCTTGTTGATTGGCTGCCCTGCGGCCTTTCAAAATGCTCCATTAAATCGCCGAACTCCAACCCGAACACACAGTGAAATGTCCGTGTTCGGGTCCGGGGTCCAATAACCGTAATGTTCGGTACGAACCCGAACAGTGCGGTTCGGGTTCGCTCAACACTACTCATGACATCACGCCGCCCATCATTGTCAAAACTGGCGGTATAATACTCCTTATTTGGTCTTCAAACATTTAAATGTACTTAAAGATGTTTTCTTTTGCTGAACCACCCTTGAGAAACCCTATAGTGCAAAACGTGTGGGGTTCATTGGTTCGTGAGTTCTCGCTCCGCTTTTTCCATATGACAATTTGTTCATTTTTATTTAGCTGTAATCACTGATTGTATATTTGAGTGCTATAACCACTGTACATATCTGAATATTGATATAAAACTAATTTGTTTCATGGGAAACATTGCGTTTTTTTGTTTTTTGCGTGTACCTCCTATACTTTTGCTTCTTTCATTAGCCTGTGAAGACAGGCTTGGAGTTGTTGCACTCTAATATGCAGCTATATACATTTATTTAAGGATACAAACTTTCACAGAGTGCCACCACAAGCATTGGTTTATTGATCTAACTAACTAAATGGTAAAGTGTGGTACAATGCAGGGGTGGACTGACAACTAATGGGTCCCCCGGGCAATAGAGGGTCATGGGGTCCCCTTGTGCCCACCCCAACCTTATAGAAGCCCTGGCCAAGTTCATCCCATGTGCAACACCCCCCCCCCCCCCCCATAAATGGTTCTATTTATTCACACATTTTTATTTGAATTCTACTAGCTGAAAAGGTGGATAAATAGAACCATATTTAAAAAAATCTATTTTAAATTAAACTTTAGCACCCAATTTGAATCCACTGGATATATCCCAACATCCACATTGCACACCCAGAACATGACCGAACACCCACATTGCACACCCAGGACTTGCCGCAGCACCTTCTCCATCACTCACTCAGGACATACCCTGTCACTCACATTACACACCCAGGACATGCCCCATCACCCACATTGCACACCTAGGACTTGCCCCAGCACCCCAGGGCATGCCCCATCACCCATATTATACACCCAATGAGTCGTGTGTGTGTGTGTTGGTACATGTGTGTTAGTGAGTGTGTATTAGTGTGAGTGTGCATGCCAGTGGAAATAGAAACATATTTCTCTATCATGCCAATACGAAGACACAGATACACACTGTCCAGAATTTAAATGCTGTCCCCTACTCCCCTCCCTACCACACACATACCACATACATAGTTATGCAAGCACATACATGCACAATCTCATGCACATCCATAATTAAATATACAGTGTCATAACCACACACAGTTGAATACAAGTATGCACAATTACGTAGACACATATATACACAGTCACACATATAGAGTCATATATGCTGTTAGTCACATACTCAAACATACACACACAGAAACACACATATACAGTCACACATGCAGTCAGTCACATACTCATACATACACACACATATACAGTCACATACATATACATACAGAAACACACACATACAGTCACACATACACATACATACAGAAACACACACATGCAGTCACACATGTAGACATACACACAGAAACACACATATACAGTCACACATGCAGTCAGTCACGTACACACATATACAGTCATACATGCAGGCAGTCACATACAAATCAAAGAAAAACAAAGTTACCTGCGCTCTCTCCTTTATCCCTATGTATTTTCAAACAAATGGAGGTTTTTTAGTTACCTCCAATGGCCATGAGAGGATGAGCCCACCTGCCAACGTCAAGGCAGACCCCCCTAGGTGGGTCCTAACTCTAACCATTCACCTTGCTTCTTTGAGCCTCTGGCAAAAATCTCTAATGAGACAGAAAGGGGTGTTTTTTATATACACCCTTATACATTATTAACCCTTAATAGGGAACACATGGGATGGGCGGCTGCATTGTAACAAAGTCACATACAAATACCTACACACTTGCCTGCAGTATATACCGTATTTATCGGCGTATAACACGCGCTGGCGTATAACACGCACCTAATTTTAAGAAGGAAATTTCAGGAAAAAAAACTTAAGAACTTAAATTAAGAACTTTGAAGCCCAATATGCCATTTTAATATGCCAGGATATTGCCCCCAATATGCCATTTAATATGCAGGATATTGCCCCCAATATGCCATTTAATATGCAGGATATTGCCCCCAATATGCCATTTTAATATGCCAGATATTGCCCCAATATGCCATTTAATATGCAGGATATTGCCCCCAATATGCCATTTATTATGCCAGGATATTGCCCCCAATATGCCATTTAATATGCCATGATATTGCCCCCAATATGCCAGGATATTGCCCCTTAGTATGCTCGTTATGCCACCCTCCTCCCCCCCCTTCCCCAGACCCCAGTACTTACCTCTTTGCTGCTCTGTCCCCCGGTGCTCTGAAGCTGCGTGGCTGTGAGGGAAGCGTTGTGAGCTCCCCTTCAGCCGCGCGGTCAATAAAATTTGTTTTAAAAAAAACAGACTTTATTGACCGCGCGGCTGGAGGGGAGCTCACAACGCTTCCCTCACAGCCACGCAGCTTCAGAGCACCGGGGGACAGAGCAGGAACGAAGTAAGTTTTAGATTATTTATTTTTTTCATCGTATAACATGCACACACCATTTTCCCCCTATTTTCAGGGAGAAAAAGTGCGTGTTATACGCCGATAAATACGGTATATATATATTTTGAAAAAGACTGGGTGCGGGTGTCATCCATGGTGCGCTGTGCAGCTGTTTCCTGGTGAACAGCACTCTATACAGTGCTGCACTATGTGTCACCCGGCTCTGAGCGCTGCATGCTCCGACATAAGAATGCCTAGTGTGAGGGGGAGAACATCACCTGGCACTTAGCAAACCGTGAGCTAAGAGTAAGAAAATGTCGGCACTGGAGGGAGGCATGCCTCCCCTTAAAGTGCCGTCATGGGCACTACTCTCACCCCGCGAAAGATTACCTGTGCTTAGTAACTGGGATCGTAGCTCCGGGCCTGATTGTGACTGTGACTCCAGTAGATACGCCAGGCCCCCGCGGCTGGTCCCCCATCTGGCCCGGGCCCTCGGGCACTGCCCGAGAGCCCTTATGGTCTGTCTGCCCCCAGTGGTGTATCTTGATTTTGTGCTGCCCTAGGCAGACAAAATCCGGGCACCCCCCTACCCAAGCTGCACACCCACGTTACACACCTAAAACATGGCCCATCATTCAGACTCACATCAAGCTCATACTCCCATCACACACACACTCCCATCACACTCAGTCACACACTCCTACTCCCATCACACTCAGTCACACACCCCTACTCCCATCACACACACTCTGACTCCCATCACCCTCAGTCACACACACTGTCTCCCATCACACACACTCTGACTCCCATCACACTCAGTCACACACACTTTCTCCCATCACACACACTCTGTCTCCCATCACACACACTCTGACTCCCATCACACTCAGTCACACACACTGTCTCCCATCACACACACACTCTGACTCCCATCACACTCAGTCACACACACTGTCTCCCATCACACTCACTCTGACTCCCATCACACTCACTCTGACTCCCATCACACTCAGTCACACACACTGTCTCCCATCACACACACTCTGACTCCCATCACACTCAGTCACACACATGTCTCTCATCACACACACTCTGACTCCCATCACACTCAGTCACACACATGTCTCCCATCACACACACTCCTACTCCCATCACACTCAGTCACACACACTGTCTCCCATCACACTCTGACTCCCATCACACACACACACACACACACACACACATCCCATCAGCACTTACCTTTCCCTGGCAGGCAGGCAGCATGGTCCCTCCATGCTGCCTGTTCGGCTTCCCGGCGATTGTGCCGACAGGTCACGTGACCGGGCGCGCGTATGACGTCAGCGCGCCCGTCACGTGACTGTCGGCACTTCCGTGTCGGCACACTGCACGGGGAGCCGAACAGGCAGCACGGAGGTTTCTCTGTGCTGCCTGTTCGGCTCCCCAAGCAGTTTTGCAGGCAGAGCGGAGGTGAGAGGGGATCTTCCGATCCCTTCTCACCTCTGTCTCTGCCTGCAAGCGCGGTCTTTTTTTTTTTTTTTTTTTTTTTTAAAGGGCCGTTTTTTTTTTTTTTTTTGTATTTTTTCTTTTTTTTTTTTCAGTGCTGGGGGGCTGCCGCCCCCCAAAATTTGCCGCCATAGGCATCCGCCTAGGATGCCTCGCGGTAAATACAGCACTGTCTGCCCCTGGTACAGTGTGGTACTGTGATAGGATGCCACCTTTGCAATAAGTCAGTTTGTGAAATTCCATCCCTGCTAGAGATTCCATGGTCAACTGTAAGTGGTATTATTGGAAAGTGGAAGTGTTTAGGAACACCAGCAACTCATCCATGAATTGGAAGACTAAGTAACGTCAGAGAGCAGGGTCACCGAGTGCTGATGGGCGGCGAGTCTGGGTTTATCGGATGTTAGGAGAACGTTAACTGCCTGACTGCATTGTGCCAAGGAGGGCTGACCAGATTGGATTATTTCACTTTCACTTTAATGTGTAAAAACCATTTGTTTAAATATAGAGGAAAAAATTGGAAAAATGTTTTATACATTATACATTATTAAAGGATTTTGATAATTTAATAATTTGTATTTATGCTCCCTAATCAGTAATTAAAAATGCTTGCTAAGAAGGCTGGGCAGTACACAGACATCCAACTGCCTGGTAGCCTGCAGACAGGGCTGATGAGGGGAGATCGTTTGATCCTCTGCAAGCAAGCTTTTTTAAAGGAGTCCCCTGTGACTGTTGGGTCTCTTAAAACCATGAGGGTTGTACCCTCCTGGTAGCAGCTCTGTCTCCCCAATTTATGATTATGTTTAGTTTACCCCATTGTATGGTGCTTTGGAACATTATTGCACTTGTCAATAATAACAAAATTATAATGACTAAGTAAAGGCCCATGTTTTTCTATGTTATTTTATTAAATGTAATAGGATAGAATATTAAAATATTAAATATTTTATTTTCTGCTAAACTCATATTGATTTTAAATTAGATTTCCTTATAATAGCACATAACCTTAGTTTGTTTATGGCTAAACTGCTAAAACCTATTTAATTTTGCCTTCAGTCAATTTAGGAAGTCAGTCATTTCAATCATAATTTTGCAGTGCAAAAATTGCTTTAGTTTGCCTATTAGTAACTGTATTTAATAACTACATCAACAATCTGCCTTGCAGCAGTAATACAAGTTTTAATTCCACTCAAATAAGACATGAGCAAACTATTTTGAGCATCAACATTCAGCACATCACAGTCAACTGTGCCACTCAAATGAAACACAGTAAGAAACCACATCTTTACTATAAATACATATGTGTGTGTTCTCAGCAGATTGTTCACACAGGTCTGAAAACTTTTATTTTATCATAATACCAAAATGTATAATGAATACAGATAAGTGAGCTAAACATAGTAAAAAAATGGAAGTGAGGCAATAGCAACAATATTATTGACCTCTTCACAATGCATGCTACTTGCGTCCTAGAAGATGCAAGCACCACATCCTAATAGACCTTTCTGGGTCCCTGCTGAAAATGTGCGATACCTCGTGATGTCACTTGTGATGTCAAGGAGGCTTGCCCAATTGAGCAAAATGTAGCCAGTGCTCGCTTTGATGCATTTTCCCTGTCTGAAGTGGAGACTCAAAGTGGCCTCATCTGACAAGAAGAATGCCGATGGATTAAATTAGGATGGCATATAACATCCTAACGTTATGAAGAGGTTAAATAAAAGATGTCTATAAGAGAAGAACATCGTATATGGAGCAAGATATTGCACCCTGCACACTTCTATACAGAATGTTGGTAAAATCTGAACCCTAGAGACAGACATCAACATTGATAATAGTTGACATTTAATGCACTGTATGAGTCATAAATGATGACAGACAATTTAATTATGCTCTATGCACTTTCGTGGACCTGGCCACAGATACGGGTGTCCTTGTAGAGAAATGTTGCCTATCCCTGGATGTGGAATTTATGTTGCTGTGGTAACTGACTAGTTCCTAAATGGAGTTGTTTGGAGTGTCTGTCTGTTTAAGATGCTAATAAAAGGTAATTTTATATTAGTCAATGTTTCCAGCCAAACTACACAAAAGTATACCTTGATATGACAAATGATGTAACATAGATAATTAATATAGATTATATTTCTTTTTAAATGCATGTCCTTGACTATACTTTCTATTATTCTGTCTATGAATTATGTATGTAAAGTTAGCACATAATTTGTTATTGTAGTTCTGCTTGTGTTAAGTTGACACCCACACACATCCCTTCTTAGTGCCATCTTTAACAAAGAGTCTTACACCACATTTATGCCTTCATCAATCCCCAGACAAAACAGATTACAACAGATCTCTTGTGTTAACTATCAAAATAATTTCAGGCAGAATTACCAAAACAATTCTACGTACTATGAAAACCAATCCAGGTATAAACCTCATTTCGAAATATAAGCATAAAGGTTTTTATTCAAAACCCATCAGCTAGTAGGCACGAATACTAATCCCAATTCTATACCTGTAGGGAGAAGTAATGAAACCAAGGGGCTTGTCATTCTGGGCAGAATCAATTTAATATCAGTACTCAAAACTGATATTCCATTCTACAGAATCAGTATACAGATGCACATGCAAACAATTTTGCGCATGCAATCATTCAGGATGTCTGGTACAGGCTCACGGAAAAAAACAAGCCATAGACCCCAGGGTGGAATAACTCAAGGAATAGTAAAAAAAAAAAAAAATACAAAAATAATCTGCCATAAAATCATCGAGGATCTGTAACCTTTCAAATCATAACCTCGTCATGAATAAGATCTTCCTTTTGGGGAAGAGCCTAAAATGTGTACCATCAAATAAGTTAAAAAAATCCTTGTGGCACCACAAACATACCACCACTGGACCATATAAGCACACAAATCTAAGCAATTCTTCAACTTTTTACCGCAAAACATACAAATCAGATGCAATTAGTGCCTTTGAAAATTTGGTAACGAAGGATCTTGAGTAGTGTTGAGCGAACCCGAACCGCACTGTTCGGGTTCGTACAGAACATTACAGTTTTTGGACCCCGGACCCGAACACGGGCATTCCACTGTGTGTTCGTGTTGGAGTTCGGCGATTACATTGGATGTAATGCTATTGGCTTTCTATAAACCGAAATAGAGTCCCCATTCATAAGAATTTCTTATGAATGGGGACTCTATTTCGGTTTATAGAAAGCCAATAGCATTACATGTATTCCATAAACCGAAAGTCTATAAACCGAAAGACATTCGGTTTATAGACTTTCGGTTTAAGGAATACATGTAATGCTTTTGCTTTTCTATAAACTGAAATAGAGTCCCCATTCATACAAATAGGTCAATTGACCTATTCGGATGAATGGGGACACTCACCCACATTTTACTTCATTTTTGCAGCCCTCTATGCCATTTCCAGGACTTTTTTAGAGGCATTTTAGTGGCCAAAAGTTCGTGTCCCCATCGACTTCAATGGGGTTCTGGGTCAAGTTCGGGGTCAAGTTCGAGCACGGACCCGGACATTTTTTAGAAGTTCGGCCGAACCTGCCGAACCCAAACATCCAGGTGTCTGCTCAACTCTAATCTTGAGTCTCTAGTCACAGGCTCAAAAGGTAATAACATATAAGGAGGGGAATTTCATGTTTTATAATTAAACCTGCAGATAAAGGCGGTGGGATTGTTATAATGACCAGACTAATCAAATTAAATCTACCTAAGACACATCAACATACAAGAAATGGACTTCACTTTACAAAAGGACGCTGAATGACTTACATAAAGACAATGGGGAAGGTGACATAATTACAGGAATTTGCAGGATATAACACAATCTTAACCTGGGGGAAACACAATGAGACAATGGCTTGGACCTCCCAGGGTACACATCATGGCTTACATCCTGAGTCAGCTTGTGTTAGAAGTCCAACTGTAGTGAAAACAGGATGCCGCTGCTGCGCCCAAAGTGTGTACCCCCAAATCTAGCATATCCACAGACATGGTCCACAGTCTGTGGGTAGGAGATTCCGAAATGCGTCCTGTGGGGTGTAGTCGTTCTAGTGCAATATAATTTTTCTTGTAATTCGATTGTTCAATACCTGGCCAGGTGAGCAATCCCAGTAGTCAAAAAATACTTGTATGTATATTTTATATTTTGTATACTTGTGATTGTGAACTGATATTTTATGTCTGTTTTGTTCATGTGACCAGCTTTTTATATATCACACAGTGGTACTCGACCCTTTTTTCTGTTTGTTTTTTTACATGTATATAAATCGTATTATTCTTCTTTGTGATATTTAATAAATTCATATTTTATATATTATATTTAATTGTCTCTAGAGTTTATTTTTCTTACCGCTGTCTTTGTTTTAAATCATTAGTAAGTATGTTACCTATCCATTTAATGTAACTAATTTAACAATGTGGATAATAACTTAGTTTAGCCTTTCAATATTGCACCCTGTGTATTACAACTACCGTATTTGCTCGATTATAAGACGACCCTGATTATAAGACGACCCCCCAAACTTTGGATATTCCTTTAGGAAAAAAACTAAAAGCCTGAATATAAGACTACCCTATAGGAAAAAAGTTCAACTTGTATATATTCACATGTAAATTGCTTTTTTAATAAAAAATTATATTAAAAAATGCATTTCTTGTTTTTATTTCCTTTTATGTGCCAATGCTGCCTCTCTCTTTCCCCAGCTTTGTCTCTCTCCCCCCCTTAGTGTTGTCTCTCTCTCCCCCTCCCTTTGACTCCCCCCTCGCCTCTCTCTTCCCCCCCTTGTTACTCTGTGCCCCCCTCCCTCCCCTTGTCTCTGTCTCTTCCCCTTCCCCTTGTTTCTCTCTGCCCCCCTCCCTCCCCTTGCTGCTCTGTCCCCCCTCTCTCTTCCCCCTCCCCCTGTCTCTCTGCCCCCCTCCCTCCCCTTGTTGCTCTGTCCCACCCCTCCCCCTGTCTCTCTGCCCCCTCCCTCCCCCTGTCTCTTCCCCCCTCCCTCCCCTTGTTGCTCTGTCTCTCCCCCCCTCCCCCTGTCTCTCTGCCCCCCTCCCCCTGTCTCTCTGCCCCCCTCCCTCCCCCTGTCTCTCTGCCCCCTCCCTCCCCTGTAACTCGATCCCTGGTGGCTAGTGGGGGCAGCCGGGGATGTCTGCACGATACGTGCAGACATCCTCCATGCTGCCTGACACAGCAGTCTATTATGACCGACAGCTGGTCCGTCATAATAAACTGCCGTGTCGGGCAGCATGGAGGATGTCTGCACGTATCGTGCAGACATCCCCCAGCTGCCCAATCCTCCCTGGTGGCTAGCGGGGCAGCGGAGGATGTCTGCGCGATGAGCACAGACCTCCCCCGCTGCAGCCCGGCACGACCGCCGGGACTTTTATGACATCCCCTGCTGTTAGAGAGGGGGATCCAGGTCCCCTGCAGCTCTGCTGGGGACCTGGATCCCTGTCTTATAATCTGACCTCAATTTGAGGTCAGATTATAAAACGACCTAGATTACAAAACGAGGGGTATTTTTCAGAATTTTTTTTCTGAAAAAAACCTTGTCTTATAATCAAGCAAATAGGGTATTATATTGAAACACGTAGATCGTGTATGATACTGGTTTAATCGGTAGCATCCCAGTAAGTACCACATTTAGTCATCTAGTCTTCAATAATTATAATTAAAATTGTGAGACTCCATACTTTAATTTGTATAATTTACATCTTTTAGGATTCCCAGTAGTGATAGACATCATCTGTGATTCATTATCCGGCACATTGTTCCAATTTATACCACTGATACATATTTCTAATGTCCCTGCTAGCTCTTTGGCATTGCTTCAAAGTCTGGACAAATAACTAAAATCGTCCAAATTACTGGTTCAGTATACATTTACTCAGTATGCTTATCTGGCTCCTTAAAGGGGTACAGCCACATGAAGTGAGATTCATATAGCAGTACCCAAGGAAAATGGAATTGTTTTATTTTTATTTTCATTTGCATATTGAAAGGTAAATGGGATTGGTCCACTTACATACAGAGTAAATATGATTGCAGTGTTTGTATATTAAGGACAATAGTATTCATTGTGTTAATTCATTATGAAATTTTCTCTGTATACATTTTGGTTTCTATTATGAGTATTTTAGTGCTAGAAATATGTATCTATCAACAGTTCTAAATAAGACATAGGTTCATTAATGTTAAAAATTGTTTCAGTTCTTTTCCTGTCTTATCTAATTTCCTCTTTTGCTTTTTTTGTTGTACAGGATATATATTTATATTTTATCATTGACCTCTGATGAAGCTTTGAAGGGTGGAACATGTCAGGTACACTTATCTGCTAAATTTATTCAATCATTTAGCACCACCTGCTAAATTTATATTGTATTAAAACTACATATACATATTTGTATTTTATAATATGTAATTTGTCTATGCTGTTTCTTGTTTTGTCCATATCTAAGTACTCACTTCAGTTCCACACCTTTATCTATCTTACCCCTCCTTGGGCATGGAGAACTGCCCATTGATGTTTTTGGCAGCTTGTTTTATTTTATGTTTTCTTTTTCTCAATCTCCATCCCTCCTTTCCTATTTTTTTCCTGACACAGATCCGTCCTACCAAACTAGGATGTGTGGAGAAAACGTTTTAGATCAACCAAGGCTTTTTTAAGACAGCACAAAATAAAGTACCACTGGTGTATTTCACATACCCTAATAGTCTGGTGGAAAGCCCACTCTAAGAATGTTGATTGTCCTGAAAATTAGCTTGCATGAGTTACAACTTTGGAGATGGGTTGAAACCCAGTGAATTGAGGGTGTAGGGGGAGGGGCGACAGAAGGTAATGATAGGCTTCATGAGATAATAATAAACTTGGAATTGATGTGTATATAATGTACTGTATCGGTCAATTAGAAGAAAGTAGCAGGTTTTTTTTCTTTAGGCATATACTGCTGATTGGCACTATAGATTTAGTGTATACATTTACTTCTCATTGGCATGATATATACAGGTGATGCATGTACTGCTCATTGACACAATGTACAAAGTGTATGCATTTACTTTTCATTGGCAGATACATATAGTTTATGTATTTATTGCTCATTGGCATGATATATAAAGTTTATGAACTTTATGCTCATTGGCATATGTGAAGTGAGTGTACATATTGCTCATTGGCATGATATGTAATGTTTATGTTTTTTTGTTCATTTTCATGATATACAAATGTTATGTATTTACTGTTCATTAACATGCTATACAACATTTTTTGTCTTTAGTGCTCATTGGCATAATATATAGTTGATGCATATACTGTTCAATGGCATGTTACAGAAACTGTATGCATTTACTGCTCATTGGCAGGGTAAATACAGTTTATACTCATTCGGAGTGGTATCCCCCCACAGAGGGGCATCCCTCTCTAGCTCAGCCACATGGTGGTATCCCCACAGAGTGGTATCCCTCTCTAGCTCGACCACATAGTGGTATCCCCCACAGAGTGGCATCTCTCTCTAGCTCAGCCACATAGTGGTATCCCCCACAGTGTGGCTACCCTTCCTTTGTTTGGCCACAGACTGGTACTCCCCCAGAGTTGAACCTTCCCAATCCAGTCTGGATCCTGCCCTGTTCCAGAGTAGCCCCTACCCGTGAGTAATCATATCCTCTGTATGTTGCTCTGTGTTATATATGTATCGCTGTATGTCTTCTTAGTTTTGTACTTATTTCTTATGCTTTGCCCTTCCTTGTATGCTTTAGTTCTCCCCTTGCTCCTTGCTCTGTCCTGCACTCTGTATTTCTGCTCTGCCTCAGTTCCTTTGTACTTGATTTGCTCATCTCTTTGCTTTAGCCTGCTACATCCTGATAACCTGTTCTAGTTATACTCCATGCTCGCTCCAGGATGTTTGCAGGATCACTTCAGTTATCCCCTAGGCTCACTGGATTCCACGTCTGCTTCACAGGGCCTGGGGACATGGCTACATGAACTTGGGGTCTGAAACCACCCAGGGATTGCAGTTACCCAACACCAGGTCATGTGTCTCCATTTCCAGGACATTGAACTCCTGCACCGGGTGCTCAGGGTCAAATAACATCCTGGACCTGTCTCTGACAAATGGCTGTAGGTTATAGTCGGGGGCCTGACATCCACTCTCCAGCTTCTGCCTAGTGGATTGTGCATCATGGGGACTGTTTCCCCTCAGTCCTTCGAGCATTAGTGGGGGCATATAATCTGGTATTTTTTAAGGGCTCTGGTGTATATATATACTCTATATATGCTCTATTGCAGAAAATTACTAGTAATACTCATTATTTCAAAAATGTAAAGGAAATTGGTCACCAGGGGATGAATTGCTAACAATATAAATGAATCTAGCCTAATTTAATTGTCATGTTGTTGTAGGGATTAGTGAAAATTCATATAGAGAATAAACAATTAAATACAAAATGCATAGCATGTATCAGTATCATTTGTTACAATGAATACATAACTGTTAACTATCAGCACTTTTATCACTGGATTCATGAATGACCATTAAAAATCCATTACCGTAAACCACATCATCTGGATTTATTGCAGACCTCATATTTGGTCTGCTGCTGTTATTTATACTTGCATTATGACATATTCCTGTACTTCACTGGCTTCAAGCATCTCTTGTGCAGATTAAAGGATGATGGCTTTAAAGAGCTAATACATTGCTATTTCTGATTAATGTACTCTAAAGTCAATTCTAAGTGTTCCAACTGGTAATATACAATTGCTAAGGATATGTTTTGTTTGTTTCACAAATAAGCAAGAATAATGGGTTGTGTGTGTATATATATATATATATATATATATATATATAACAAAAATCTATAACTTTGGATTGAATTACACTTAAGTAGTAAGCAGCTGTGTTTGTTTTTCTACTTTATCCCCAACAGTGAGTAATTAACATGGTTGTTGGATAAATGCACTCTTCCAATTCACTCCTCCATACTAATGCTTGTGTAGTAACATCATTTGTGACTGAAACAGCTCAAGGTATACTCAACAAGCCATGCATTATATGTCCATTTATTTGGACTGGAATAAATGAGTGTTGTATATGTGCTTCCAACATTTACTTGCCAGTTATTAAGAATTAACTATATTTCATTAAATTTGATGTTGGTGAGATATCGCAGTGGGCTAATGCACTAACATTTCTCCAGTTGGATATTTACTGGGGACTATGGTGAACAATTGAATAATATTTTATGGACCTTCACAAACCTTGCGATGGACACTGGCATCCTTGTACAGACATGTTACCTATCCTTGCGAATGCACCATCTTTAGAATCTGTTCAACCATCAGGGTCGCAGAATTTGTGGGTTGACTCAGACCTTCTAAGGTAAATAAAATGACCCAAGATGTACTTGAAAGCCAGAAAATATCTGAATGTACCCTTCCTAGTCAAATGCTTTGTCATTATCGGGGGTGGTGTATCAATTAGCTTGTAACTTCACTAAATATTTGATGCTCCTGAGGTGTTCCTTAATTAAAAATAAAATGAGTAGGCCCAAACTATGTGGACCCTCTGAGAATATCAAAGAAATGTTTGCACTTTAAGCACTACATAGCCACAATTAAGTAATCTAAATGTACATAGGACAGTAAGCAATTTATGACATAACAATCAAAATAAGTATCTGTGTGAGTATATATTAGGGTTGCTAAAAATACCGGCCATGTGTGGGTGTAGCTACAAGAGGGAGGGGCAATGAGGGGTGGAGCCACAAAGGGGGCAGATTATCACTGAAATTATATATATTATTTGTATATCATGCCAGTGAGAAGCGTGTGTGTGTGTGTGTATATATATATATATATATATATATATATATATATATATATTTGTATATCACATACACACACAAGCTGTCTCTCACACTCGCAAACAAGCTTTCTCGCACACACTGTCTCACACACACACATGCTGTCTATCACACACACAGACAAGCTGTCTATCACAATATGCCAGATTATTGCCCCTCAATATGCCAGGATATTGCCATTTAATATGCCAAGATATTGACCCTCAATATGCCAGGATATTGGCCCTCAATATTCCAGGATATTGCCATTTAACATGCCAGGATATTGCCCATCAATATGCCAGGATATTGCCCCTCAATATGGCAGGATATTGCCATTTAACATGCCAGGATATTGCCATTTAATATGCCAGGATATTGCCCTTCAAATGCCAGGATATTGCCATTTAATATGCCAGGATATTGCCACTTAATATGCCAGGATATTGCCCCTCAATATGCCAGGATATTGCCATTTAACATGCCAGGATATTGCCATTTAATATGCCAGGATATTGCTACTTAATATGCTAGGATATTGCCCCTCAATATGCCAGGATATTGCCATTTAATATTCCAGGATATTGCCACTTAATATACCAGGGTATTGCCATTTAATATGCCAGGATATTGCCCCTCAATATGCCAGGATATTGCCCCTCAATATGCCAGGCTATTGGCCCTCAATATTCCAGGATATTGCCATTTAACATGCCAGGATATTGCCATTTAATATGCCAGGATATTGCCCTTCAAATGCCAGGATATTGCCATTTAATATGCCAGGATATTGCCATTTAATATGTCAGGATATTGCCTCCCTCCTCCCCCCTTCCCCAGTACTTACCTCATTGCTGCTGTCTCCCGGTGCTCTGCAGGACAGTGGCTGTGAGGGAAGTGTTGTGCGCTCCCCTCCAGCTGCGCGGATCAATAAAGTTTGTTAAAACTTTTTTTTAAACAAACTTTATTGAAGCCTCGCGTCTGGAGGGGAGCTCACAGCTCTTCCCTCACAGCCTTGGACCTGCACCGGGAGACAGCAGCAAGAAGGTAAGTACTGGGGATGGGGAATTGGGAAGGGGGGAGTAAAATACCGGGCCGTGCTTTGCTGGTAGATTAGATATACCGGCCCCAAGACCCTAAATACGGCTGTGCCAGTAAATTACCGGCCAGGTGGCAACCCTAGTATATATGGAGGGTATTCAGGTGTTCAATCTTCCAAATCACAGTTTGAGTCAGTATACCACACACTTTGTAAACCCCTTTTACAAATAATTTATAATGAACACTTTATTTTTTGCTTTCTTTAATGGGGGAGGGGGTGTGGTCAGGGGTTAGCACGTTATGGAGAATATTGTGTTACCCCAATTTTTAAGAGTTTGTTGTTAGCAATACAAATCTGGATGCATTTTTTTAAGCTTTGCTTTGTAAACATTTTGTGGATGGACAAATGTATGCAAATAATTTGGCAAACATATTGTAGATTTTACCTTTATGGCACCATCTGATGATGGCAAAGAGTTAAAAGTAAAAGCTATATTTAGAATGTAGCTGAGCAATCACATGATCAGTCCACAGTGGAATGCTTCAGTTATTGAGGCAGCTAGCAATGCCATTTTCGCTGCTATGGCAGCATGCATCCCAGGCACACCACACATACTCAAGATACATTTTTTACATGACATGCCAGGCACGTCATTCTTCTTTAAGGGGTTAAAGCTAGATTGATTCAAATAATAGTCAAACCATTGACTTTACAATATGAGCAATGATTATACACCTATATAAATCAATCGCATCATTCTATGACAGTGTCTGTCATTAAATTCATGCATTTCCAGTGGCATTGGGTATGGAAAAATAAATAATAGTTATACAGCTCAGCACTCATTCATCAGCTCAACTTACAAAAGTTACAGAGTTTGACAAACATAAACTATACACAAATCATGTCTCAGGAGTCAGCACTGTTTTAAAGGCACTGTTTGGTGCCCAAGATGCATCAATTTTAATGCATATTAAGGTGCTTTCAAAGTACTTTAAAATGCATGTTTTACATGTTGCATTGCTTAAAATATAAAAGAGACCATGACTGCCCACACTAGCTGAACAAAAGTTAATTTCCCTCTTCTTGCTGCCGCAAACAATGAGAATAATGCCATTCAAACAAATGGAATTTCCTGTCTCTCTAGTGATGTGATCAGACAATGTGTTGCACTGTTAAGAGATCCTATTGTGTACAAGAGCAAGGGCACTTAGAGTCCACACAGTGTATTCTATTGCAGCAGAACAGAAAGTGACTAAATTAAACAACCCTTTATATGCTCATTTATTTACTAATACTGTATATGCTATTTAATAAAAGAGGCAAGTAGAAAACAAAGAAAGAGCAGTGCTCCAACAACTGTAGGTTAATAACCATTGATTTCAAATGTTATTTCTGCAAGTTATTCTGATGTTACTAGGGAACAAGCTTTGGTTTTATATGAATCTGCAAAAACAAAACACAAAAAAAGAAACTTTTTATATGAAGCTCCAGTCTGCAAGTCCTTTTTTTCTATAGCTAAAGAGTGAACTATGAAAACATTGAGCATTAGCGATAGGCAAATTACAGAATGTTTCCAACTCTGCTATTAATGCCTGACTCTTGCAGTTCACTTGTCAGTTTAGTTTTAGTGAATAGCCACAACAACTAGTATCTGGACCAATAAATACAAAGGGAATTATATATAAAAAGTGTACCTTTTTTTCCATCATAGTTTTGTCACTATGCATAAAAATGTTTGCAACAAAAAAGAAAATTAATTTTGCAGCTATTCCGGCAGTTTTAATACGTGTCCTAAAAAGTGATCTAAAATACTGTTGCAAACTATGTATATGAAATAGCACAGTTGTATTCAGTTTTATGATCTACACTGTGAATTTTAACATGCCATAATCATTTAGATGGTTTTCATTTTTCTTTGCATGTATAATTTTGTGATTATTTATTCGCATTTTCCAATCACTATTCTAGTAACGACTTATGTATAAAGGATTCAAACCACTTTTATACATAAGATTATGACAGAAGCATAAAAAATGTATTTTGCTCTGCAACACTTTTTATACATTGCACTCTGTTTATAAATAATATTTACATGTATAGTCTTAACATGTTTGTCACATATGTACTACATTTTTGTTATTGTATTTGCCTCCAAACAGCAAACATAAACTTTTTTATTTTCATATGAATACGGTAATTTTTTAGAAATTAACTGATATTTTATGGAATTCAGCAATTTTTCGATTTCTACTCTCCCGAACTTCAAAGGAAGTCAACATTAGAATATACAGACTTAAATATTCCCATATGGTTTCCCACATTTAAACTCATTGAATTCCTTCTACATAAGAGTGTCTGCCCTTAAGCAAATTCTTTTTAATAACCAAATGTTTTTTTCCCCAGGAGAGTATAACTTTTCAAAGTTTTATATACATCATTATTTTATTTTCTATGTTGTGAATAATGCTACAGATTTATAAACAAATGTTATCTGAATTGTTATGTTAAGGGAGAACAGTTGGAGAAAGTAAGGATAAGAAAAACTGTGGGTTGCAAATGAGCTATCACAGTCCAGGTATCTTCTGAACTGTGTTTTCAAAAATGCATAGGTGTATTGGGATTACAATATTAAATACAAGTATTAAAGGATAACTGTCGGAAAAATAAGGAGATGGGATGGTTCTTTGCGGCTGCTTCTATGCGGCTTTTTCACTGTGACCTCTCGCTTGATTGGTAGTTCATCGTGCAAGAGGTCATCGCAAAGACTTCATCGTGGGAGAGTTCATTGTGGGATTACATACAAGTTGAGTATTAGTATTAGGGCTAAGTGTTAGAATTAGGGCATAGGGATTATTATTAGGGCTTAGTGGTTAGTATCAGGGCCTAGTATTAGTATTATGGGTATTAGTATTAGGGTTCAGGGGGTTAGTGTTCGGGGAGGGTTAGTATTAACGTTAGGAGAGGTTTAATTTATTAGGGGGCGGTTACTTTGATTGTAAGAGCTTGCAGTTTAGCACTGAACTGTCAGTGCTTACATTGCCACAGTGAAACGGCCGCTTTGCCTTTCACCACTGACGGTTTAGCGCTCAAACTGCCTTGTGGAACTGTCAGCTGTGAAACGACCGCAACAAACTGTCCTAGACACACAGAAAAGTTCTATTTAACTGAACAATTGCATCAAGTGTAGGCATTTTAAATAGAAATAAAGGTATAATTTAGTGATAGGCGCTACCAAAGAATTCAAAATATTAAAGCATGCAGCTTTCTTCCCGGTGGAAAAGATACCTCAATTTCCACTAAAAGAAAAGTAAGTGAAGTGTACAGGAGGAGCGCAATAATATCAACAAAAAGAAAATGGTATAAATAAATCAGTTTGTGTTCATATAAAATATGTTTTTCTCACCATACTTATAAAACTTGAGGGAGGACAAAATGGATTTTGATTGAAGATCTCAGATGTGGATCATACCCAAAAAAGGACAAATAGACAGACAGTAGTGCACTCTGTTTAACAAGAATTTGGTGTTCCTATATAAGTGCTGGGAGTTATACTCACAAAACAGGAGCAGTATACTGCCCTCTGTAAATGTGTTAGTAGGGTCCCTTTAAGGTTTTGCTTGTAGTGAGGCTTTTTTTCTCATCAAAAGTGTATGTGCAGGATGTTATTTCAAGTGTGAGGGTAAGAAGAAAAATCCAACAATCTTGAAATACCGTATTTGCTCGATTATAAGACGACCCTGATTATAAGACGACCCCCCCAAATTTGTACATTCCTTTAGGAAAAAAACTAAAAGCCTGATTATAAGACTACCCTATAGGAAAAAAGTTTAACTTGTATATATGTAAATTGCTTTTTAATATTTAATAAAAAGTTTATATTATACAAATGCATTTCTTGTTTTTATTTGCTTTTATGTGCCAATGCGGCCTCTCTCCCGCTCCCCCAGCTGTCTCTTTCCCCCCCAGCATTGTCTCTCTCTCTCCCCCCAAAACTTCTCTCTTGTCTCTATCTATCCCCCCCTTCCCTTTTCTCTCTGTCCCCTCCCTCCCCTTGTCTGTGTCTCCCCCATCCCCCCCCCTCATCGCGCAGACATCCCCTGCTGTTAGAGAGGGGGATCCAGGTCCCCTGCAGCTCTGCTGGGGACCTGGATCCATGTCTTATAATCTGACCTCAATTTGAGGTCAGATTATAAGAAGACCTCGAATGTAAGACGAGGAGGATTTTTCAGAGCATTTGCTCTGAAAAAAACCTCGTCTTATATTCGAGCAAATACGGTATGTTAATACAAATTGAATAGAAAAAGTATAAAAAGGGAGGCTTACTTAAAAGTGATGTGAGGTATGTACCACTCACAAAATTCGCATTAACAGCTTTTGACCTGCTGTTTAAGGTAACCAGGCAGCAAAATCCCTGTCAGTAGAGGAAACAAGAAGCAGTGTCCTTGCCAGCGTTAAAAGCATTCCTTTTACCTGCTGAATGTTTTTTTTCCGCCAGAAAAAACAAACAAAAAAACACCATTGACATAGGATGTGACATCACGTCACATCCGGTGACTGTATTTCCCTCCTCCGTGCAGGAGGGAAGACTGCACGGAGGAGATGTCCGGGGACATGGAGCAGCCAGGAGGTAAGTACTGGGGAAGGGGGGATAACCTAAGCATATTAATGTTAAAACATAATACTGGCATCTTAATGGGCAAATTGGCTGCGGCATCTGAATGGCACAATATTATTGGCATCTTAATGGCACAATAATTATGGCATCTTAATGGCACAATCTTACTGGCATTTTAAAGGCACAATATTACTGGCATATGAATGGCACAATATTACTAGCATCTTAATGGCACAATAATTATGGCATCTTAATGTCACAATATTACTGGCATCTTAATGGAACAATAATTAAGGCATCTAAATGGCACAATATTACTGGCATCTGAATGGCACAGTATTACTCTCATCTGAATGGTACAATATTACTGGCATCTGAATGGCACAATATTACTGGCATCTGAATGGTACATTATTACTGGCATCTGAATGGCACAATATTACTGGCATCTGAATTGCACATTATTACTGGCATCTGAATGACACAATATTGCTGGCATCTTAATGGCACAATAATACTGGCATCTTAATGGCAACCTATTACTGGCATCTGAATTGCACAATAATACTGGCATCTTAATGGGCAAATTGGCTGGGGCATCTTAATGGCACAATATTACTGGCATCTTAATGGGCAAATTGGCTGGGCATCTGAATGGCACAATATTACTGGCATCTAAATGGCACAATATTACTGGCATCTAAATGGCACAATAATAGTAGCATCTTAATGACACAATAATACTGGCATCTTAATGGAACAATAATACTAGCATCTTGATAGCACAGTATTACTTGCATCTCAATGGCACAATAATTATGGAATCTTAATGGCACAATAATACTGGCATCTGAATGGCACAATAATACTGGCATCTGAATGGCACAATATTACTGGCATATAAATGGCACAATAATACTGGCATCCTAATGGCACAATATTACTGGCATATGGATGGCTAAATAATACTGGCATATGAATGGCACAATATTACTGGCATCCGAATGGCACAATAATACTGATATATCAATGGGAAAATTGTCTGTGGCATATTAATGGAAAATTAATACTGGTATATTAATGGCAAAATAATACTGGCATATTGATGGGCAAATTGGCTGTGGCATATTAATGGGCACACTGTGGCATATTTAATGGACAAACGGTGACATATTTTAACAGGGAAACTGGTTGTTGCATATGTTAATGACAAAGTGACTGTGGAATGTTAATTGGTACCTGACAGTGGCATGTTCTGTGGGGCAAAATAACATACTCTGGTGGAAAGTGACACTGTGGTATGTTCTGTAGGGCAAATTTACACGGTGGCATGCCAAATTGTGTAGGTGCAATATGAGTGCAAGTCATGTTCTGTGGGTGCAATATAGGTGCATGAAAAGTGCTGTGGGTGCAATATGAGTGCAGGCCAAGTGCTGTGACTGCTCTATGGGGCTGTGTTAAGTCCTTTAAGTGCAATGTGGGTGCAGGAAAAGGGAATAAAAACAAGAAATGCAACTCTTTAATAAAATTTTTATTAAATATGAAAATAGTTTAATATAATATTAAGAAGTTCATAAAAGTATAAATTAAACTAGTGAGAGAGAGCAAGATGTGTATAGATATTTATAAATATATATGAACATATGTAAGTGCTCTCTAATATCCGTGTATATTTTAGTAATTTAGGTAATGAGTAGTTATATTGCAGTGTTGCATAGTAAGATGGTATACATATTGCAGCCATATATACACATTTTGATCCAAATATACAGTTTATACACTAAAATTATACACTTAACATACACATTTTATACAATTCAATAAAAATACTCACTGCAATAAAAGTCCAATTGTGTGAGCTTATCTTTGTGGTTGTGTGTGTGTGTGTGGGGGGGTTAACATCGTGATGGATGGAGTGATTGAATGCAGGGGAGGGGGGCAGGGTCCAGGGGGCCCAAGCAAATGCTTGCCCAGGGTCCAATCAATATTAAAGACGGACCTGCTCTGCAATCACAGTAAAAACAATGCGTAACTGATGGAGTCCCTCTAACTGGCATAATAAGCACATCACATTCAATATACAATACAGTAGCGTGACTGCACTTAAAGAGTGAATGAAGTCAAGTGATGAACAAAAGGGTGCCAGAGCTTATCAAACATGCCCTAGCATGAAATGTTTAAAGGATTATACATAATTTAAAATTTGGGAGCATTAACAGTTACAATTCAATCCAACAATATGACAATGTATTTATTTTGAGTATAAACAGCCCTATACATTTATTTTCTTACATTTGCACAACTACATTAAGGACTTTATTCACGAAAGATGGAATTGCAGGGAGTTGACAAGGGAATTTCAAACTTAAGGCCACAGTAGCCCAGTTGGAAAAATTATTTAATTTAGTTAAATTCACTGAACTGAATTGGAGACCTTTTCCAACGAGGCTAGTTTGGCCTTAAGTTTCACATACTCTTGTCAATTGCCTGCAATTCCTTTTTTCATGAATAAGGCCCTAAGAAACGAATAACCATCAATGGCAAAATAATTGAATAAACCATTATGAGCATTACTTTGTATCTTTTAAAATGGATTTTGGCTGTTTGGTGTGTGTAGATTTGTGCTTGATAATGCCTCTGTTACCCACTGAATTTAAGGTGGAAGGGTTTTTCCATCACCTTTTCTCACCATTACTTAATAGGTTTGTTCTAAAATGAATAGTAAATCGACCAGTATTACGCTTAAGAGGTAGACATGCATTCTATCAGTAAAGAAGTTAATTAAAAATGTAATTAGAAATTCTCATGATTTATATTGTTATCGTAGAAGAAATGAATTCTGGAATGTTTGCTCCCCAATTGAGTTATTGTCAAAAACAAAACAAAAAGGTTCATGTACCAAAGCAGTGAAAAAAAATAAACTGGTAAACATGAATTTGGAGTAATTTGAAAATATTTGCAACATTTTATGATTTCTGTCTGTTTTGCGAATGCACGCAACAACAGCATACACTTAACGGTGCAACCAAGTAGCTGGCATTGTATAGAGGAGTATCTGCACAGCATATGGGCTAAACCCAAGGGAGATTCCACAGAAAGTACTGGAGAATAACAATGCCAAGATCCTGTCGGACTTCATGATCCAGATGGAATGACAGTTTCTGTGGTAGTAGACAAGGTTCAGAAGACAGCAATGTTGATAGACATAGTGTCGCCAAGTGACTGCAACATCAGGAAGGAGTATAACAAGCTGGAGAAGTATCAGAGCCTGAAAGAGGAACTAGAGAGGATGTGGAAAGTGAGGGTCAAATAATATCAAAGTTTCCATCTCCTACACGAAGCCTTCATCAGAACATACCAAACAAAAATTGTGAACACAAATGAAATATTAAACAAAAAACACTGTACAGTAAACAGATAGACATGACCCTAATAAATTTGATCCATAAGCCCAACATTGTGCTGTTGTGGATATAATGTCTCTTTTACTATTATATATTTGTGTTTATGTCTTATTTGGCACACTTCCCTAAAAGGTCATGATTTCTTACAGATGCTTACGTATAAGCATTGCATTCCTTTGTCTGTTTAATCTTTTACACATGTGTTCAAATAAGCTACTTCCTATGGAAACTCCTCCCATCCAAGCTACCCCTTCCCCCCTGCTAAGGAGCAAGTCTCATGTAACACATTCTTATAAAGACCAGCTTCCGGTACTAACTCCTCCCACTTTCTCTTGTACAAGTTATCACATGCCACGTGAATCACTGTTAAAGTAACAGTAAACTACTCACTCCTCCCCTCCCATCGTGTAACCAAGATGGAGCTGGAATGTGGTGGGAGAACTCTATAAAGATGACATCACATTCTGTAGGGTGGGCTTAAAGAAGACCCCTCCAACTTTTAGCCAATTGCTGAATGTATATTGTATTTTTAAACTATGACTGTACTGTGACGTATTCCTGCTTTAAAAGGAATCCCCCACTCTGGAAAATAAAGGTTGGCCTCAGGTTTTTCACTGATCAGAAACTTTGTCTCCGGTGTGAATTACTTCTAGGGGAGAGCGCATTAGTTGATCAGTTTTAAGGAGTAGATAGACAATAAAGCAAAGTTTGCTTCGATCCAAATCAGTTTGGCGCCCAACGTGGGGCATCTGGGTTCTGTTGCTACGGAAGCTGCATTGAGGACCGGAGAGGAGACCCCCAGAGACTGGAAAACAAGGAGCCTGATCACCTCTGCATATGGTAAATTACCTATATATTTTCCTGTCTCTGGACTTGGCCTGCACTCCGTGTCTGCGCCGGCTTCTCGTGGATAACTACTGAACAGGTATATAGTTTGCCCAGATGTCCCCTTTTATTTGAATAGAACCTGTAAATTGTCTATCTACTGCCTTAGTCATTCCTGAGTGTGTGTTTTATGTGTGGAAGAATCTGCTTGCCTGAGAATCTGTTGTACTTCTGTTGTAATTAGCTCACTTCGGAAATAGAAGTTTGAGTGGTTTTTTATTTTGCTCAAATTTTAGTTTGGGTGTTTTCGGCATTATTGGCTCTTCTTAAGAAAATAAGTTTGAGTCCTTTTTTTTATTTTTTCTCTGTTTGGTTAGGTAACTTGAGCGATATTTTCTCTGTTTGGTTAGGTAACTTGAGCGATATTTTCTCTGTTTGGTTAGGTAACTTGAGCGATATTTTCTCTGTTTGGTTAGGTAACTTGAGCGATATTTTCTCTGTTTGGTTAGGTAACTTGAGCGATATTTTCTCTGTTTGGTTAGGTAACTTGAGCGATATTTTCTCTGTTTGGTTAGGTAACTTGAGCGATATTTTCTCTGTTTGGTTAGGTAACTTGAGCGATATTTTCTCTGTTTGGTTAGGTAACTTGAGCGATATTTTCTCTGTTTGGTTAGGTAACTTGAGCGATTTTTGCTCTGCTTGGTTAGGAAACTTGAGCGGTTTTTGTTGGTAAACAGAAATACAAACAGGCATCGGCAGATATTGTATGTGAAATTGAGTGCGTGTGTGACCTGAGTTTTTTTACTATTAGCCGGCATTTAGTTTAAGGTGTTTGTAATTTAATTACAGCTGTGTATTGTGTATTTGTCTGTATATGTCTTTTTGGTTACCATATATGTTCATTGTGAACTATAAGTCTATGTCTTGTTGCTCTCCTATGCTATCTTTTGTTTTTAGGTGAGCTGTGCTACAGCAGTCACATGGTTAAAAATCCTTTGTGCTGGCTGAAACTTTCCTTCTCCCCCTCCTGCTGTTTCACCCCTCCTTCTTTCTTGCTGTGCTGCAGCAGTCACATGGTTAAAAATCCTTTGTGCTGGCTGAAACTTTCCTTCTCCCCCTCCTGCTGTTTCACCCCTCCTTCTTTCTTGCTGTATAGACAGTGGGAGCCTTTGAGTGCACGCTTTGGTTCCTTTTGTTTATAAAATTCCTCTAATCTGTTTCCTTTCATTTTCACTCCTTCTCCCTCAGTCTCTTATTTTCATTTTCGGTTTGTTCAGTGGCAGTTTGCCATCTATTTCCAGTTTCTCTCTCTACAGTAACACTGCAGTGTATACATGGGTCAATCAATGTTAACTCCTTCCAAGGTCGGTTGGCCTGTGATCTTGTGAGGGAAAGAGCTGGGAAAATAGCTGTAGGAAAGTTGGATAAAATTGTTAAGACTTGTGGAATTACTATGTGTCCTCAGGGCAGACTGCAGGCAGAGGATTGGAGGAAACTTTTACATGATATGAATGGGATATTGTTGGATAATGGATTAATGAAAGCTGCAGATGCTTGGTATGAAGTGGCTAAAGGGATTAAGAAGGAGGGCTGGATTGAGGAGGAAATAGAGGTAAAGGGGCAGAGAATCTTTGTATATCATGAGAGAGATAATTTTGTTGGAACTGTTACAAACATTTCCCATCCCCCTCCTTATGATGGAGCCTGGCACAAAGGGAAGATGGCTACCTCTAGAGCCCCCACTCAGCCCACACCTGTGAGCACACCCTCTCCAGTTCCTACCCCCTTGGATCCTGTCCTTGGGACAGACGGATCCTATTATTTCCCAGCCCCCATTCCTTCTCCACTTCAAACCCCAGTCACGCCTTCCCTTCCTGTTGCCTTGCATTCTTCTCTCTTGCCTGTCTCTGTGGATACACCCTCCCTTTCTTTTTTGTGTGCCTAGGCACTCACATAGTTAATACTTTGTGATTGCAGAAACTGCAAAACACATGTGTTGTTACTGCAGTCCCATGAAAAACTCTTCAAAAGTTATGAACAGAAGAGAGATTGGTTACATTTGATGTTTCACTAAAAAAACAAAAAACAAATTAAAAGAAAATAAATAAATCATTTCAATTATTGCTGAAGTAACAGAAAGAAATGCAGAGCAATATTGATACACATCTTAAAAGTAATAAAAATACATGTACCAACTTAAGTTTGCTAGAAACATTTTGTCATAGATAAATTAGATGTGTTATACATTGTATAAAAAGTGCAGATACAGGTAAATCTGGGAGGTGAGACTGATTTCTATTGTGGGAATTACAGAAACAGAAGTTGATAATGGGATGGTTCAAAAGTTATATAGTTAGTGAATGGGTTAAGCGTCAGTAGAGAGCTGTACTGGAAGATAAAGGAAAAATATATGGGAAAGTACAGTCTATAGAAGGTGGAGAATGGTTTATTGTTAAATTTGATGGTTTATGCAATGTGGTGAAGAATGTTTATTGTCACTTTTTACTCTTTTTGTTTTGTTTTTTAGAGAAGGAAACATGTTATGCTAAGCAGTGGACAAAGCATGTAATCTGACCACTGAAACTTCAGCTAAGTCCAAGGGATAACACAAAGTGTTACTGTGTATCGCAAATAGATATTCTAAATTAGAGAATATGATGTCATTACAATATTGAAAAATATGGGAATTTTATTTTACTGATATATTGTTTGATAGAGATTTCTACAGGCCTGATTCCTATCAAATATGTATTTAGTGAGGTGATTTGATAAAATAGCTGATCAGGCTACGTCTATTAATGATGTTGTTCAAGGAAAATCAGAAAGAGTTGAAAGATTTAATTCTAGGTTAACTCAAACCTTCTCAGATCTGGGTTTCAATACATGTAATAAGGCCCACACCCAGATGCTATCAGCTGCTTTCGTTGCAGGCCTTAAAGAACCCATAAGGAAAGGTCTGGTCCTATCCCAGCCCCGAGTTCAGGATTATTCCCCTGGATTCTCTCCTCCTGGTTGCTAAAGGCCTAGAGTCGGCCCAATTGACCCAGCACAAGAAATCTAATCCTTTAATGTTTTCTTTATATAACCCTGCAATTCAGCCTCAACATCTCTCTACACAGAGAGATCTTCGTCTTCAAAACTTTATTGCTACCCGATAATGTCTCCTTACTACTCAGATACACTTTGAATCCTGCCACTCTTCTGCCTCTTCCCAAGGGGGGAGTACCACACTATTGGTACAGCTATCGAGGACCTGAAGAAGTGGCCATATTGAAAGTAAAAACTCATGGAAGACGGAATTCGGATGAAACGTGTGGCAATCATAAGCTATCAAGGATGCTGCATGTCAATCAAGTGAAGTGGACAGAAGAGTGTCCGATCCAAAGTCTGATACAGGCACATACAGGTTGCTTCCTGGTGATTGGGTTCTGGTTAAAAAGTACCTGAGTAAACATACCCTTGAACCCAGATATGTCCAGCTCCAGAGGAAGCAGATCCTGTTATAACATGAATTATTAACGTGTATTTTTTCTTGCTGCTAGGTCTGATAAAAGCCCAACAAGTGGCTATAACCAAAGACAATCATGTTTTTTGGTAAAATTCCTCTAGTACACGGGTAGACACATTTGCATTTGATTACTGTGATGTCATAAATTGTACATTTCCATCATCATTATTGTCAACAGTGTACAAAGATATACCTAACATCAAGGACCCATACATGTGTATGACTCACCTGAATGGGTAGATGCCGCGCACATGACTATTAATCCTCTTAAGCCTCACATCAAAACTTTAAGAGACATGATAGCTATAGCTAACCCCACGTATGAGGACACTATGGCTGTAGAGACAGGTTTCTTTGATACTAACTTATGGCTTGAGTGGATGAGATATAATGCTAACAAACACAACAGATCTAACTGCTATGTCTGTGGAGGAGCGAGGCCTCACTTAGGTACTGTCCCTTTGAACATACCTCCGGAGATAGAGATGTGTTTCCTAAGTCTCTATACTGCAAGTAAAACTGACCGGACGGAATGTGAATCATGGACAAAGGAATACCCAATTATCCTTAAAAATGTTAAGCCAGATAAAGGTATCACCATATATCCAGGAAACTACACTTGTTATGGTATATATGATGGGGTAGGCCAATTCTTTGGTAATTTCACTGGTAAGTACTGTGCCACATATAGCCCAATTCCAGCCGCCCTAATCCAGCAACACGTAAGATCCCTTGGAGACATATATTGGATTTGTGGGGATATGCAGATTAGAACTAGATTGGAAGGTGTATGGTGGGGAGAATGTGCTTTAGCTAAGGTAATTATGCCTATACACATAATCTCTGACGGACACCAAGATACCCTAGGTACGTTACACCCATATTCTAGAATAAAGAGAGATACTCCTGTAAAAGGCAGTTTTGATCCCCATATCTATATAGATGCCATAGGAGTGCCAAGGGGGGTGCCGAATGAATTCAAAGCAAGGGATGAAGTGTCCGCAGGGTTTGAATCTATTTTCCCAATTATTACGGCCAATAAAAATGTAAATTGGATCAATTACATATATTATAATCAGCAACGGTTTGTGAATTATACCAGAGATGCCCTCCAGGGTTTGGCGGAACAATTACAAGCAACTTCCCAGATGACCTTCCAGAATAGAATGGCCTTAGATATGATTCTGGCAGAGAAAGGAGGAGTATGTAAAATACTCCCAGACACCATGACATGCTGTACCTATATCCCAGATAATACAGGCCCTAATGGTAAGGTAACATTGGCAATAGAAAAGTTAAAGAGTTTGTCCAATGAACTGAAACGGAATTCTGGGGCCATGGATCCATGGGAAAAATGGTTTGGATGGATGTCTGGATGGCAAGGTGCTCTAGCCCAAATAGGTGTTGCCATTTTAATAATGATAATAATCCTTGCTCTTCTTGTTTGTTGTGTGTTACCCTGTCTTAGGAAATGCCTACAAAAGACAGTTGATCAGACAATCGATCAAACCACCCCGACCTTCCTTCACCAAGAGATTGACGACATAGACTATGAAACACCACATACACCCTTACAGTCCCACCGCACTAAGTCAACAGCTACTTCCTCTTAAGGGCATTTAGGGATAGCGTCTGTCTCTACGGGCAAAAGTCTGTCGCGGGAGAAGTAGTGGACAAGCTGCTATGGGCCACCCGCGCAGTGAAACGTTCGAGGCCTGTTCAGACAGATGAGCAAGATAGCCTTTTGTTATTTTTCTATAGGGACAGTATTAGGGTTAGAGATAGTGGCTGTTAGTAAACAG
This sequence comes from Pelodytes ibericus, assembly GCA_036172795.1. Lineage (NCBI taxonomy): Eukaryota > Metazoa > Chordata > Amphibia > Anura > Pelodytidae > Pelodytes > Pelodytes ibericus. The sequence goes on along the minus strand of CM069861.1, from coordinate 75,055,755 downwards.
AGCCATTTTATAGGGGGGACTGTTGTGGATATAATGTCTCTTTTACTATTATATATTTGTGTTTATGTCTTATTTGGCACACTTCCCTAAAAGGTCATGATTTCTTACAGATGCTTACGTATAAGCATTGCATTCCTTTGTCTGTTTAATCTTTTACACATGTGTTCAAATAAGCTACTTCCTATGGAAACTCCTCCCATCCAAGCTACCCCTTCCCCCCTGCTAAGGAGCAAGTCTCATGTAACACATTCTTATAAAGACCAGCTTCCGGTACTAACTCCTCCCACTTTCTCTTGTACAAGTTATCACATGCCACGTGAATCACTGTTAAAGTAACAGTAAACTACTCACTCCTCCCCTCCCATCGTGTAACCAAGATGGAGCTGGAATGTGGTGGGAGAACTCTATAAAGATGACATCACATTCTGTAGGGTGGGCTTAAAGAAGACCCCTCCAACTTTTAGCCAATTGCTGAATGTATATTGTATTTTTAAACTATGACTGTACTGTGACGTATTCCTGCTTTAAAAGGAATCCCCCACTCTGGAAAATAAAGGTTGGCCTCAGGTTTTTCACTGATCAGAAACTTTGTCTCCGGTGTGAATTACTTCTAGGGGAGAGCGCATTAGTTGATCAGTTTTAAGGAGTAGATAGACAATAAAGCAAAGTTTGCTTCGATCCAAATCAGTGCAAAAAGACATTCAATCAAATACTAGGGAAAAATATATGAAATTGATCTAGATACCCTCCCAAAAAACCATTGGGGCTCTAAAACTGGCTTAAATTAAAAATATATGTGGTGATCAGGTTATTAGCATCAAGGAAAAAGATTTGTGGCATCAATACAGTAATCTTTTGCCCTCTATGTTTTATGTAGTTTTTTTTATATGGTGTTTTTTTTTATTAGCTCTCTTTTTTGATTATCCATGTATACTTGTGACAGTGTAATATATAACATCTCTCTCTCTCTCTCTCTCTCTCTCTCTCTCTCTCTCTCTCTCTCTCTCTCTCTCTCTCTCTCTCTCTTTATTTAGGTTTTTTTTATATATTGTTTCATTGGTGGGGGTATTTGCATGCTAGCTCTGTGCGTTTTCTCTTTTTTAACTTTTAGCAAGTCCACAACGTTTAGGGCTAGGCTGGTTTTGGGTGAAACACTCCTACTGTGAAGGTTCCCCTGCCATAGCGCAACAATAAATACCTTTACAAAAATATATAGCTTGCACATTAAGGCAAAATATCTGCAAAGAGTGAGCAATGTTCATTTGTAATAGTCTACAACATAAGAAATGAACTGACACAAGTGGTATCAGCAGGCACTTTTCCTATCGATGTTTGCGTTAGCCCTGTTCTTGTGGCAGGTGCGTACCTAGAGCATTTGGCACCCGGGGCGGACCCCGAGTGTGGCACCCCCCCCCCCCCACAATAAAAATGCAAGAAAACATCCACAATTTTTTCAATGTTTGAAAATTGTACAATTATAGTTACCAGGAATAGTGTGCCAGTCAGATACCAGTAATATTGTGCCAGTCAGATACCAGTAATATTGTGCCAGTCAGAGCCCAGTAATAGTGTGCCACTCAGAGCCCAGTAATATAGTGCCACTCAGAACCCAGTAATATAGTGCCAGTCAGAGCCCAGTAATAGTGTGCCACTCAGAGCCCAGTAATAGTGTGCCAGTCAGAGCCCAGTTATATAGTGCCACTCAGAACCCAGTAATGTGCCAGTCAGAGCCCAGTAATAGTGTGCCACTCAGAACCCAGTAATATTGTGCCAGTCAGATACCAGGAATATTGTCCCAGTCAGAGCCAGTATTATTGTTTGTGCTAGTCAGAGCCCAGTAATATAGTGCCAGTCAGAGCCCAGTAAAAGTGTGCCAGTCAGTGCCCAGTAATAGTGTGCCAGTCAGTGCCCAGTAATAGTGTGCCAGTCAAAAAAAAAAAGGTAAGCAGCGCGGTGGGTGCCGGCAGCACCGGTGGCAACCCCCTAGTCAGTGGCACCCGGGGCGGGCCGCCCCCCCCGCCCCCCCCCTCGGGACGCCACTGTCTTGTGGGAGGGCGTGATCCTCTGCCTCTAGGCCTTTATCTTCCCCTGTTAGTCCTCCGCATGTCAAGGTGATTCTTTCTACTCTGGTGCCTGTCTCCCAGCAGTGCACAGTTTCTGTGAGGACTGCTACTGTCGTGAAGAGGATGCAGACTGGTGAGCATTGCCCACTCTAGGTCTGCCTGTACCTTGTCTGAGGACTGTGCTATTCCAAGGCTTACTGAGACTGGGACCTATTTGCAGGGGGATGGACCTACATAGGTCTCTTCTCAACTGACTACCATTGTGAAGGTTGTGAAGGTCTTTCTGGGTGACTCTATGGCACTTTGTCAGAGAGGTCACCTTACAGAGAGGTGGGCAACCTCCACAGCCAGGACTTTCTGTCTCAGCCTGAGCGTGAGGTGGGTGCTGTTTTGGGTATTTCATCATAAGTAAATCCCTTCAACTTCAACTGCAAGTGGACTGCTAGGTATTCAGATACATTTTGGAGGAATGGGTATATGGACACGTGGGCAGGGCCGGCCTTAAGTGTTACGGCGCCCTGTGCGGGCTTCCCCCATGGCGCCCCCCCCCCGTCTTTCACCCCCCTATGTATGTGTCCCTTTCCTCTTCCTTGCCATGTCTGTCTCCCCCCCCCGTCCCACCTGTTCTGTCTCTCTCCCACCTCCTGTCTCTCTCTCTTCCCCCTCGCTTGTTCTGTTTCTCTATCCCCCTCCACCTGTTCTGTCTCTCTCTCCCCCCCTTCCCTCTGTTCTGTCTCTCTCTCTCCCCTCCCCTTGTTCTGTCTCTCCCCCCTCCCCCTGTTCTGCCTCTCTCTCCCCCTGTTCTGCCTCTCTCTCTCCCCCCTCCCCCTGTTCTGTCTCTCTCTCCCCCTGTTCTGTCTCTCTCTCCCCCTGTTCTGTCTCTCTCTCTCCCCCTTCCCCCTGTTCTGCCTCTCACTCCCTGTTCTGTCCTTCTCTCACCCCCTGTTCTGCCTCTCTCTCCCCCCTCCCCCTGTTCTGCCTCTCTCTCCCCCTCTCCTGCCTCTCTCTCACCCCTCCCCCTGTTCTGCATCTCACCCCCTGTTCTGTCCTTCTCTCACCCCCTGTTCTGCCTCTCTCCCCCCTCCCCCTGTTCTGCCTCTCTCTCCCCCCTCCCCCTGTTCTGCCTCTCTCTCCCCCTCCCCCTGTTCTGCCTCTCTCTCCCCCTCCCCCTGTTCTGCCTCTCTCTCCCCCCCTCCCCCTGTTCTGTTCCTCTCTCACCTCCTGTTGTCTCTCTCTCTCTCTCCCCCCCCCCTTGCCTGCAAGTGTGGTTCAAGGGAGGGGGCGGAGCTAACCGGCACAGCGGTGTAGCTCCGCCGCCACCCTGTGAAGCAGAGCAGCGTCTGCTTCACAGGGAGCCACAGACAGCAATAGAAAGTGCTGCTCGGCTCCCCAGAATTCCATTATTTTTGTCATACGTTTACTGAACTGTGAATTTCTTTCTTTGTGTTCAGTCCACCCACACAAATTATATATCATTTTTTAAAGGACAGATAGGGCTTTCATTTGATACTATTATTTTAATCATATGATATCATTTACTATTAAAAAAATATAAAATATGATGAAAATATGCCATAAAAAACACTTTTTCTAACTTTGACCTAATTTTTTTTTTTTTGCACAATTGCAAATGGTTAGTAATACCAATGTTTCCTTGTTTGTCTATGTTTTATTTCAAGTAATAGGGCAATAAACAATATTAGTGTTTTTTTTTTGTTTTCTAATCATTTTCTTCTACAGTGACTTTTTAACCCCAACCCTAAATTTACCCCAACTCTAAATTTACCCTAACCCTAAAACTACCCCCACCCCTTAATCTAACCCTTGTAATCATCCGAACCCCCCTGTAACCCTAATTCTGACCCTATTTATGACCCTAACCCTAGATCTAGGTACAAATCAGCTTTCACTGCCTATGTGTGTTAGCGCGCATACGATCACATTCGCGGTGCCAAGCAGAGGGCTGGTGAGGGGGGATCTTTTGATCTCCCCCAGCCAGTGCCACTACCGGCTTTTCTTTTTTTTTTACTTTTTTTTTATAACTTTTTTTTTTTTTTTTTTTAACGGCCGGACAGGCGCCCCCTGGAGTGTTGCGCCCTGTGCGATCGCACAGGTCGCACACCCCTAAGGCCGGCCCTGCACATGGGCCTTTATTTCCCCTAATCAGGGCTTTGTTGATAGGGAACTCAGGTTTCAGTGCAGTGAAGGTGACACATTGCTAAAACGTTTGGGAGCTGGCTGCAAGCCTTTTGCATTTGGGCTTTGGTAAAAGGATAGTGTTTCCCAGAGAAATGCTCTGTTGTTGTATCATAAGCTCACCATATCTCCTGATCAGTTGGAATATAAAGGCTGATGATGGTCATTTTCAGTGAGAGGCTGTCCTGGGGCCCACACAGGGTCAGCAGCAAAAAGAGATGGATTTTGATGGACTTTCAATGAAAGCCATTGCAAGTGGTTCTTGCAAATTTTGACACAATGCTCCTTCCGCAGAGGGAAGCATTCCGTGTTAAGGTGTTTTACAGAATTGTGGCCGACTTCCAGGGTTAGACAGTGGAAAAGCGGAGGCCACCAGTGAGTGGTACTTCAAGAGGTCAGAGGTGGTTTTAATTAGGAATTGTTTTTTATACAGTTTTTATATTCCCTTTAAGTTCAGGGAGGAGGGTTGTTTTTTGTAAAATGTAAAATATGTAATGGGAAAGGAGTTAATTGTCATTGTGGAAGTTGCAGAAAGAGGTGTTGTTAGGAAGGATGGCAGGTCCCTTTTGGGTCACTCCTTTTTGTAACCCGCAAGTTTCTCTATTGGGCTTGATGCACAAAAGTGAATAAGTGGAAATTTCACCTAATATATCACCTTTCTTATAACACAGGAACTTCGGTTAATGATGGGATAAGTAAGGGTGATGCTTACATCACATACACCTTGTTTGATATGGCTGTGGCATTGGTACGGTCTGCAGGCAGATGAGTATGATTGGCAAAGACAGATATTGAACTACCCATTCATCTATATTGCCAGCCACTGTTTAGATGCTTTTTGCAAGAGCAATATGTATATGATCGGTGCCTCCTGATGGGTTGTTCCATTTCATTCTCTTATTTTGCACTTTTTTGTGCGACCGTTTGAGGACTCAAAAGGTGTTACTATGGCAGAATGTGACCATTCCAGATAACTGATGGTTCCCGTGGCTGACCTATGGTTCATATTTCATGTTGGGGTTTGTGTTAATATGGATGTTCCTTTTGTTAATGATAAAAGTGTATAAACCTTTATATCAATGTATTTAAGTGGTGTTTATTGCATAACACTGCACTATATTAGATTTTTATGTTGTTATGCTTTGTGTATGACGTTTACTTGAAGAACCACAGATGAAATAAAATTAAGGCATAAAATATTTTATTTTACCACAGCATTGGTGATTTTATAGTGTACACTCCTTTTTTCCCATTCACAACTAATGTCACAATTTGTGCAAATTTAGTGTTATTTGTATATAAATGCCTATGATTAATAGCCATTAAGGCATGAAACGTGTAAGGTGTTAACTTTGTGCTCCCATTATTTGTACCTGACTTTTTTTCCGTTAATAAACAGGCTATTTTCACTTTGGCACATTTGGCTACGATATATGACTTTGGATTGCCCAGTGTTTGACAGGAGCCTAGCAGCCAGTGGCGGATGCTCCATATGCACAACTAGCACGGAGCACCTGCTCTGTGTATTTCTGGGGTTTGTGTGCTCTGAGCAGAGAGCACACAAATCCCAGAAATACATCCGAAAGGCGACACCAGCTACAAATTCAGCAACAGAGTCACTTTCATATACTTTTTGTGCTTGTCGAATTGGCATCAGAGTGAGTGACTGTTGCCGAATTCATAGCAGCGTCGTCTTTCGGATGTAAATCGTGTATTTCTCAGCACACAAACCCCTGGAAATACACGAGAGACATCGTGCCTCCGAGAGAAAGGCGTGCTCCGGGCTGGCAGCACGCCTGCCACTCAGGGGCACAATACGCCCCTGCTAGCAGACAGTTAAATGTTTTACATTTTTCATGGAAAAAATAAAAGGTTGCAGACGATGCTTGTTGCATTGTAAGGAAGGCATCAAAATGAAAAATATGACTACTTAATATTGCAATTGATGCTTGACTGTGACCATGAAATCAGTCAAGATGCTACTGCCACATGTTTTCCTGCAACATCAGCTATCTTTGTCTGGTAAGTAACTTCCACTGAGTTGCAGGGGTATCTTTGTTTACCCAAAAATATATAGATAACCCATGGCTGGTATTGTAGTGGCTACAATATTATTACATCTTTATTATTATTATTTATTTATTATAATTATTAAGCCCGTATAACAAGGTACTAATATCTAACTATTGGTATCATGATTTCAATTTTTTTATTATACAGTTATTGCTTGACCTTTTTTTAATCCAGTTTGTATTTGACAGTGCTTAATTAATTATCCCTATTTTATCAGTCTTGTGAATAAATATTACACTTTTTATATTATCCTGGAAGTTTTCCATAAAAGGTGCATTTTACAAGAATGTTTGAAAGTAGAACAAATCAAGGATGCACCATAAAGTATAAATGGTTATAGCTCTTTTTTTATATATAAATCTAACTCCAAAAGCCCATATGAACAATAAATAATGAACTGCAGACTTCATTCTTTCAGGAATTATAATGGTAATTAAATGATCATCATTTCTATTAAGAATAGAAGTACCACTCCACTATGAGAAAATGCTGCTTTTACCTACTCACTGCTTTCCATTAGCAACCCGAATACTACTAATTATATTTTCTCCCTTAATGGACTAGGCATTCGTCAAGGTTTCTAATTTTAATTAATAGGATTGACGGTCACATTGCACAGTAGTTTTTCGGTCAATGAGCAGTCATATCTGCATTATTAATGAGTGTACATTTTTAAAGGTTCGGTTTTTTTGTACTGCTCACTATATTTTTAATATGACTTTTCAAATTTCAATCTTTCATTTTAAAGTAATTTTTAAATCTTTCTGTGTTACATGCAATTTCTCAAAACCATAAATAATCTCTGAATATGATCACATTTGTACTATATTACACTTTTTTTTTTTTAGGGTTTCTATAAAGATTTATTAAGGCATAATAATCTCATCACAGGTAAAAGGCAAGTCACATACAGGTTCGAAGAGCCCAAATCATGCATGTGTATTTGTAGAAATGATACCTACGTTCTGACAACGCATCCCATTTTAAATACCCTAAAATATGTCTTTATTTTATTCCTTTACAGCTGAGTGACTCACCACTGTATGGATCCCCAGCAGTGGCTGGGTTAACCACTGCATGCCCCAAGCAGTTCGATGAAATGCTACATATACACCACTCAGGATCTTATATGATTACAAGCATGTGAACACAATACAAAAAGGAAAAAAAAAAAAAGTACTAAAAGCAACAACTGTTTTATTCCCAGATCTAGCATCCCACATAAAAAGTTACACAAACAAACAAAAGGATAGTCTTAATGTAAGTGAATTATTTTTTTTAATAAGGTTAAGGCAATACAAACACAAATATACATAAAAATATATAATTTTTCATATCTATTATTTAGCAGGATCCACAAGAAGAGAGTGGTAACACTAAGGTTCCAGTTAAAGCAAGCAGAAAGGAGCAATGAGAGAAAAGGTTTAGACGAGTCTCTGGAATTAAGCTGGAAGGTACGGGGTGGTGGATCCTTCTTCTCCTGCATTTGCACAGCCATGTCGTAATTGGGCAGGATGTACTTTTGAGGTGCTTCAAAGGCCGGGTACACAGCAGAAGAATGGTATCATCCAGCCACCTCGATGCGTGATGGCTCCATACACCAGCATCGCGCTCATGGTGAACATCAGAAGGGAAATGGCGAATAGGATGCATGAGTTCTCGGCAACTCTCTCTGTAGGAGAGTAGTAGTTTCCAACAAATTCATATTGTGTGCCAAACGCGGGAACAGACTCAGGATGGGTGACTTGTACTGTGAGCAGAATGCCAGTGAGTAAGTAGAATACCATCCACACGGTGCCCAGGATGATGGTCCCGGTCCGGACATGGCAGCAGGCACAGCAGCGGGTACTGTACAGCAGGTCCCGGCTCCTCTTCAGGTTCATGGTTTGAAGCGTCAGACTCCGTATCGAGACTCCTTCCTCCTCCTCGGCTCGTCGCTCTCTCACCGTATATTACACTTTCAGCTGTGGTATGAGATACATCCTAAAACACACATTTTTAGAAAAGTTGAAAACCAATTTCCAATCAAAATTAAATCTGTTACTCAGTATATCATAATTTTCAGTTGAGGCTCTGGCTGGGTTCAATAGGTTTGCATAGAAAGCATACAGATCAGGTATTTTTATGTTCTGGATTTACCCATGCGCATGTGTGAGAGCCTTGTTGTCTCCACTTTGACTGCCTTCTTCTCCGCTGTGCATTTTTGGATCTGAAGTAAAGAAGTGACGAGAAAAAAAACTGTGAAAACTGGGTAAAAATGCATCTGGAGCACAACCGCTGCTCTGTGTCTGTATTCATCTTGTCTGTCTTTCAATCTCTGTACCTTATCTGTCAGTATATGTGTCTTATCTGTCGCTGATCATAACAGATGGACTAATGAAGTTGCACCATGGGTCATTAAATTGTTTTTTTCTCTTAGACCAAAACTCATCAGTTCTCCCCTGTTTATTATATGATATATAATTCACTGAGGATCCGCTATTGTCTGGAGTTTTGTGCAGAAGATCTCCCTTTTCTTTTGCTCCCAAATAACATAGAAGGTCTCCGGGACAGTAGCATGTACAGGTGATACTCAAAAAATTAGAATATTGTGCAAAAGTTCATTTATTTCAGTAATGCAACGTAAAAGGGGAAACTAATATAGATAGACGCATTACAAAGCAAGATAGTTTAAGCCGTGATTTGTCATAAGTGCAATGATTATGGCTTACAGCTCATGAGAACGCCAAATCCACAATCTCAGTAAATTAGAATATTACATGCAGTCAATAAAACAAGGAGTGTACATAGAATTATATCGGACCTCTGAAAAGTATAAGCATGCATATCTCAGTTCTCAGTACTTGGTTTGGGCCCCTTTTGTAGCAATTACTGCCTCAATGCGGCGTGGCATGAAATCTATCAGCCTGTGGCACTGCTGAGGTGTTATGGAAGACCAGGATGCTTCAATAGCAGCCTTAAGCTCTTCTGCTGGCAGAATGCTTGGTTGCATAGGGAAGTGCTCATGCCATTGTACAGAGCACTGGTGAGACCTCATTTGGAGTATTGTACGCAGTACTGGAGACCGTATCTCCAGAAGGATGTTGATACTTTGGAGAGGGTTCAGAGAAGGGCTACTAAACTGGTTCATGGGTTGAAGGATAAAACTTACCAGGAAAGGTTAAAGCATCTTAACATGTATAGCTTGGAGGAAAGACGTAACAGGGGGGATATGATAGAAACATTTAAATACAGAAAGGGAATCAACACAGTAAAGGAAGAGAGTATATTTAAAAGAAGAAAAACTACCACAACTAGAGTCTTAAATGAGAGGAGCAACGATGTAAAAGTAATATCAGGAGGTATTACTTTACTGAGAGGGTAGTGGATGTATGAAATAGCCTTGCAGCAGAAGTGGTAGAGGTAAACACAGTGAAGGAGTTTAAGCATGCGTGGGATAGACACAAGGCTATCCTAGCTATAAGACCGGGAACGGGGGACTAATAAAAGTATTTAGAAAAATTGGGCAGACTAGATGGACCAAATGGTTCATCTCAAGTTTCAAATGGTTCATTCTATGTTTCTATTTTTCTATGTTTATGCATTGTTAGGTCTCATGTCTCTCATCATTCTTTGGCAATGCCCCATATGGGGTTCAGGTCAGGCAAGTTTGCTGGTCAATCAAGCACAGTAATTCCACGGTCATTGAACCAGGCTTTGGTGCTTTTGGCAGTGTGGGCAGGTGCCAAGTCCTGCTGGAAAATGAAGTCCGCAGAAGGAAGCATGAAGTGCTCCAAAATCTCCTGGTAGACGGCTGCGTTGACCCTGGACTTAATGAAGCACAGTGGACCAACACCAGCAGATGGCTCCCCAAATCAACACAGACTGTGGGAACTTCACACTGGACTTCAAGCATCTTGCAATGTGTGCCTCTCCATTCTTCCTTCAGACTCTGGGTCCTTGGTTTCTAAATGAGATGCAAAAGTTGCTCTCATCAGAAAAGAGGACTTTGGACCACTGAGCAACAGACCAGGTCTGTTTTTCTTTAGCCTAGGTAAGACGCTTCTGACATTGTATGTTGTTCAGGAGAGGCTTGCCAAGAGGAATATGACATCTGAAGCCCATGTCCATGATCCGTCTGTGTGTGGTGGTTCTTGATGCACTGACTCCAGCCTCAGTCCACTCCTTGTGAAAGTCCCCAACACATTTGAATGGCATTTCCTGACAATCCTCTCCAGGCTGCTGTCATTCCTGCTGCTTGTGCACCTTTTTCTTCCACACTTTTCCCTTTCACATAACTTTCTATTAATGTGCTTTGATACAGCACTTTGGGAACATCCTGCATCCTTTGCAATTAGCTTTTGAGGCATGCTCTCCTTATGGAGGGTGTCAATGATGGTTTTCTGCACAACTGTCAGGTCAGAAGTCTTCCCCGTGATTGTGATTAATACTGAACCAGACCGAGAGACCATTTAAAGGCTCAGAAACCCTTTGCAGGTGTTATGGCTTACTTAGCTCATTAGAGTGGGACACTGTGAGCCTAGAATATTGCACCTTTTCACAATATTCTAATTTACTAAGATTGTGGATTTGGGGTTCTCATGAGCTGTAAGCCATAATCATCCCACTTATGAAAAAAACACAGCTTGAACTATCTTGCTTTGCATGTAATGCGTCTATCTCATATATTAGTTTCCCCTTTTACATTGCAATACTGAAATAAATGAACTTTTGCACAATATTCTAATTTTTCTAGTATCACCTGTATATGTTCGTAATTATTATTAATAGTTACCTTTTCTATTCATTTTCATTTGTTTTTTCTGTACAACAGTCTGTATTTTTTCCAATAAAATGAGTACATACTATCAAAGGTTCACTATCCTATTTATTATAGGATAATTTAATGCATCCTATTTATTATAGAACAATTAATTCTAATATTCAAATATGGAACAAAAATCACCATTTCTATTTCATGGTATGAGTCTTATATGTTATATTGGATGGTAATTAATAACACCTCTGGCTAGGGCTATATTTAGCGCAAGGCAAACAAAGCAAGTGTCTAAGGTGGCCCTTGCCATGTCTGCCTCCAGGAAGCGGCACAAAAAAAGCCTTTAAGAAAAAAAAAACTTGCTTGTCGGCAGAGACGGATGGCTAGGGAGATCAGAAGCGGGCAGCATGACAGCATGGAGAGCCAAACAGGCAGCACAGAGAAACTTCCATGCTGCCTGTTCAGCTCCCCGTGCAGTATGATGGGGAAGTGCTGACAGGTCACGTGACCCGGCACTCTGACATCAAACACACACCAGGTCACGTGACCTATCTGCACTAGGCATGCAGTGGGGTGATGGGGCATGTCCTGGGTGTGCAACGTGGGTTATGGGGCATGTCCTGGGTGTGCAAAGTGGGTAGAGCAGCACGCAGCACAAAAGCAAGATACACCACTGCTTCTGGCAAATACATATTTCAAAAACATTACGTTTCTAGAATAGATTTGGTTATGATCGCAAAATAAGTGCATTCTATTTTGTATGTACTGTTAAAAGGTAAATACACATTGAATTTTATAAAGACTGCCATTTACCGGGGCTTATAAAAGTTTATATTAACTTTGGAGGGAAAAAGAGTCAACTATAGACATTGTGTTTTATTTTATGGCTCATAGGTCAAATAAGTGCTGTTTTCTGCTAATAACAAAAGTGATCATATTTGATTGGAATTTTGTTGCATTAAAACATAAATAGCCGAGCGTGATGACGTAGGACGCACAGTGGGCGTGTTGCAGGTGTGGTTGCAGAGCGGGGACCGCTAATTGTCGGAACGCTGAAACCAAGGAATGCTGAAAGTAGAGGATATCGAAACCCTGATAGAGTGTCAAGAGAGAGACCGGGCCGGGCTCTTTACTGCTGTTACTGCATTGAATACGGGCATTTGGCCATACCAGCTGAATCTTTACTCTCGGAAATTTTTTCCAGAGGCAACCCGCGAACCCGCGAAGCAGTACGATTGGAGCGTTGGTACTATCCCCCAAATCGGCTCTCACTGTGGGTGGTAGGGGCGAGAAAATTATTCTGTAGACCAATAAATCTAAGAAGTGGTCTCCCCCGCACTAGAAGACCGTTCTGCGGAGCTGCATTGGAGACTGTGGCGGCCTTTCCTCCGTTGGGCGGTGCGACCGCCGCGCTTCCGATAGCAGCGTGCGAAGACTTTCGTAGAAACACCATAACTTGCCCTGGGAAGAAACCTTGAAACTAAGGCTTATGGAAACCAGGTGAATCACTAATATATATTCTACAAAACTCGACTTTCAGAGGAGAAGGAAGAGAGGTACCCAGAAGGGGAGAGAACTAGGAAAACAGGGATCCCAGAGCGGGAAGAAAGGAAAAAGGAAAGAAAAAAAAACAAAAGATAAAGAAAACAATTATTTAACACGGAAAGAGAAACACACTGTTCCGTCAAAAGACTCTTCAAGCCAAGATAAATAACTATTCAACTTTGGATTGAACATCTCTTGGTCTATATATCAATGACACTCGTACTGTGACTTTTTTCACTCTAGTGGGAAGGTCTACGAGTACTAAGCTTTAGCCAAATTTCAGATCAACGGCTAAAGAAGGACCTATAACTCCCATTAGAAGACGCACTGAATAGATCTGTACTGAAGATACGCAAGTATTTCCCCATATACTTAAGTGACGATGTGATATGTTACACAGCTGTTGCCTCTCTATTGCACAATAATACTTAATAGTTATATTTGAGTCTATTATAAAGTCTCAAACATTTGTTATCACCATTGGTTACTAGTGTATCACAAACCGGAGGATATTTATCGTAAGGGTCTAAAGGTGAAATTTGCATTGGAAAATTTATATGTTACTACTGGTATTTTGAAAGTTCCTTAATATCCTAGACCTGTGGGTTAGTAATCATTGTATATTCCTATATATGGTAAGAGCCCTTCAGTTTTCCTCTCAGATATAACCATTGATTGGTGGGTAATTGGAAGTAGGTAATCGGTGTACCTTTATATATTTTCTATCCACTTTTCATAGAGGTACTTGTTGTCCTAATTCAATCTAAGACTGGAACGATAACCAACTATATTCTGTTACATTCTTTTGAGACCTGGCCGAGAATGAGCCTGTATGATTAATTGATAGTGATCAAGCTGAGACACAGCTGAGGGCGTTTATCCCCACACGACCCCCTAAACGGGGTGTTAGCTTTTTAGCTTAGCAACCCTTAGAGACAAAATACACTCCAATTACATACTACTCTTAGGTACTCTCGAGGATTCCCCTTGCTTCCTTTTCTCTCTGCCTCCTTATATATAGGGGGGAGGAGTGTGGGGGGGACTGGAGGGGAGAGGAGAGAAGGAACATAAAGAGAGAGCTTATTTTCTTATCATGCCCCCAAAGAGAAACCACCCGATAGAAAAATCGGATAAAAATAAATCGCTAAATTCCTATTACTCACCAAAATTAAATGTGGGGCAGCCCCAAATTCAAAGGAGATCATTATCGCCGTCTCCTACAGAGGGTTCTCCCCATAGAGCTACAGCTGAGGAATCAGTTACTACCATGACTGAGGTGGTAACAAACCTCACAATGACAAAATTAATGGACGAACTATATGAAAAAATAAAAGGTGATTTTAAACATAATATATCCGAATTGGCTAAAGAAATCTGCTCTCTGTCCATCAAATTACTAGACCAGAGTAAAGAATTAGGAAAAATGCGAGAAGAAGTGTCTCTGCTACAGGCCCATAATAAGACCCTGTCGAATCAAGTAAAAGAAACCAATGACAAATTGGTCATGTTGGAAGATAGATCATGCCGGAATAACCTCAAATTCAAGGGTATTCCTGAAAAAATTGCTCATGACACAATGGAGCAATATTTGATAGAATTTATGTCCCAATATGTTGACCCAACGCATTTAAACAATCCACCCTTCGAAAGATTCCACAGGATCTATAGGGCCCAAGGCAGGGACGACACATCTCCTAGAGATGTTATTGTAAGATTCCTGAATTGTTCCCTGAAAGAATTACTGCTGAAACAAATGCGAATAAACCCAGCCCCTAAGAACGATAAATTTATGGGAATCCTGGTCTTTCCTGACCTTTCTGCAGCTACTAGAACTAACAGGTATCGCTTTAGGGATATCACCCAAAAGCTTAGGGCAAAAAATATCCCCTATAGATGTGGTTTTCCCACAAGACTTTTAGTTTTCCATAATGGGAAAACAATTATCTTAAATGATCAGACTATCTCCCCAGACTGAAAGAACTGGAACTGGTGGATTAATACGATCTATGAATATTGTATGTTAAGGCATTCTGTGTAATATATTAAATCTGCATTCAGTAGAGGATTGATTCCTATTGGTAAATGAGGCTTTTGGATGTGATTATGGCCATTTGCAACTACACGGGTAAACAACAAAAGTAGTTCTAAAATTAACTAACTAATAAAAATAGATTATAAGACGACTCACAAATATAGCATAAATAACTAAAAGAATTGTATTAGATATAGAGTCTTGGGACTCGGTTGGGGTGCTCGGTATGTATATTGCTATGAGTTATAGCACATTCACTTAAACAATTTATTGCTCTTTCCAAGGGGTATACAATACGAATTTTAAGTATATTGGAAACCTACATGACACCAATAATCACACTATAGAAATTGGAATTTTTTGCTTTGAAGGAAAAAATAAAAATAAAAAATAAATAAATAAATAAATATAAAAATTGTACCACAAATGAGATAAATTGGCTGCTAAGGTCCCTAAGAATTAATTAACAATAATTTGTTTAAACACATTAAATTGTAATAATATAGGATGAAGGATTAAAAGCCTTAATACCACACTATTAGATAACCTATTTATAGTTGGCACCAATTTGACTTAGGGCTAGCTATGGGATTACACTTAAGTATTAAAAGGGAACTTTATATATTTCTATTTGTTTGGGTGGTAATTTAACACTTCCACTTAATTACACTTAAACTAATTAATGAATCACTAGTAAATTACCTAAAAATAAATAAATAAATAAATATAAAAAAAAAAAAAAAAGATTGTAATATCATGCAATAACTATAGACACATTAACTAAAGGCACAAACTTTACACATTATAGATTATTCTAGAGTCATTCCACTATATAAAATTCTGGTTGAACATGTCCAAATGCCTCATAAAACTTAAGAAAGAAAGAGGGAAACTTCCCTGATAAAACTTGTTAAAAGGATAAGCGACAATTAATGATTTTAACCTAGGTGGTCCCCGCACAGCACTACCAGCAACTGTTAGCCCTGAAATCTAATCAGGGTAGCCATCGTTAGATAGTCTAAAAATGGCGAGTGATGTGATCCGGAAACGGAAATGTGTGTATTTTTGTTTGTTTGTTGGTGTGGGGCTCCCTGGGGGGTCCTCGGGGAGGCCGGGGAGAGGGGAGAAGGGGGAGGGAGTGACAGGAGGAGATAGACAATATCATGTCCCTTAAACTAGCGTCTATTAATGCCCAGGGGTTAAATTCTCCAATGAAGAGGGGACTTTTATACAAAACATTATTAAATGATAAATTGGACTTATGCTTTGTCCAAGAAACACACTGGACAGGCAGGGGCCTAGAATTATGGAAATATTCAAAATTTCCAGTGATTTCCTCCTCTGAACTGTCTGATAAAAAGGCGCGAGTTGTGGCGATTATCTGTTCCTCAAGGGTCAAATATGAGTCTATACTATTAGAAAGAGACTTCTACGGCAGATTTGTCCTGAATATATGTAAATTAAATGATATAATATATACCCTCGTTAATATATATGCCCCCAACGAATTCTCAGATAATTTTTTTTAAAAAATATTTAAAAGGGTAAACCAGCTTAGAAAGGGCATCTTAATACTTGGGGGAGATCTAAATACTATCTTAGACGAAAAACTTGATAGAAGTGGTAATATATCACTAAAGGGTATTAGGGTATATAGAAATCGATGTAAACAGCTTCAAAGAATTATGGCGGAATATGGACTATTTGACATTTGGAGAGTCCACCATCCCATGGAGAGGGATTTTACCCACTGTTCCAGGATACATGGGTCATACTCAAGAATTGACTATTTCCTGACCGATCTTGGAAACTTGGATAAAATTGTAAAGTCACAGATCGGACCAATAACTTGGTCAGATCATGCCCCAGTTGAGATTTTAATAAAAAATAACCAGGAATATAAAAATATAACATCAATGGAGATTAGACGAATCTTGTCTTCTCTCGGGTAGCAACAAAGAACTACTATCTAAACTCGCTAAAGAATATATTAGATTCAATAACAATGATGGTTAACTCAGAAACGGTATGGTCAGCATTTTTATGAGGGGGCATTTGATAAAAATAGAAGCACAGAGAAGGAAAGATAGAGGGGCAGCTCTCTCTGACCTTTACATTCAATTAGCCCAATTAACAGTCCAAAATAAGATCAACCCGAACCCACTCCAAACTGAAAAAATCTCAGCAATTCAGTCCAAGATAAAAACAAGACTAGAAGAAAAAGTTAGATTCATGATGACCTCGACGAAACAACACTGGTATAACAGCAATAATAAGGTTGGGAAACCCCTTTCAGTCAGAATTAAATCGGAATTCACAAAAAAAGCAATAAAGAAAATTATTGTTGGAGATAAGGTTAGTTTGTCCCCTGCACAAATAAGCAATGCCTTTGCTCAATACTATTCTTCCCTATACAACATTGAAGGCTCTAGAGTCTCTCCTTCAGATATAGAGACCTTTCTTTCCAGGTTGAATTTACCAAAACTTGATAGTTACAAATTAGACCGACTGAACTTACCGATAACTAATGACGAGATAAGTCGGACTATAAAAAATCTAAAAGATGGGAAGGCTCCAGGTCCCGATGGCTACACTGCCAAATTCTATAAACTAGACATGTGCATTCGTTTTCGGACGAATGCATTTTCGGACGAAAATAGCATTTTCGTCCATTCGTCCGAAAAAAACGAATAACGAAAATTTTAACTAACAAAATCCGAATGAACGAATGGTTAATAAACGAAAATCATTCGTTCATTCGTCCATTCGTCCATTCGTGCTATTGGCATTCTAAACCGAAATAGAGTCGGTTTACAATACCAATAGCATTGTACTACATTCCATAAACCGACATGAATGACTTTCGGTTTATGGAATGCATGTAATGCTATTGGCTTCCTATAAACCGAAATTGAGTTCCCATTCATACGAATATAGAAAGCCAATAGCAGCATGTATTCTATAAGCCGAAAGTCTTTAAAACAAACGACGTTCGGTTTATAGAATACATGTAATGCTATTGCTGTTCTATAAGCCGAAAGACATTCGGCTTATAGAACAGCAATAGCATTACATGCATTCTATAAACCGAACGTCGTTCGTTTTAAAGACTTTCGGCTTATAGAATACTATTGGCATTCTATAAACCTAACTAGAGTCCCTCCTCATTCATAAGAATTTCTTATGAATGGGGACTCGACTCTAGTTCGGTTTATAGAAAGCCAATAGTATTCTATAAGCCGAAAGTCTTTAAAACGAACGACGTTCGGTTTATAGAATACATGTAATGCTATTGCTAATCTATAAACCGAACGACTTTCGGTTTATAGAATAGCCATAGGATTACATGTATTACATAAGCCGAAAGTCGTTCGGTTTATAGACTTTCGGCTTATAGAATACAATTAATACTATTGCCTTTCTATGAACCGAACGAGAGCCCCATTCATAAGAATTTCTTATGAATGGGGCTCTCGTTCGGTTTATAGAAAGCCAATAGTATTACATTGTATTCTATAAAACGAACGAAAAAAATTAACGAAACGAAAATAATGAACGAATTTCGTCTGAAACGAATGCACTAATGAACGAAATTCGTTTTAGACTAAATAAATAACATTTTCGTCCGAATGGACGAAAACGAAACGAAAATTTTAGTTTTGCACATGTCTACTATAAACAGTTCGAACCTATTATAACCCCTCTCCTGAATAACTTTTTTCAAGAAATTGGGAGAACAAAAAAGATTTCCTCTGATTTTTTGAGGGCCACAATTTCCCCCATCCCGAAGCCGGAGAAGGATCCCCATTTTATAAGCAATTACCGCCCGATCTCACTCATAAATTTAGACATAAAAATATTCTCGAAAATATTAGCCGATAGGCTTAGCCTGGTTATTCCTGATCTGATTCACACAGATCAATCTGGGTTTGTGAAAGGGAGATCGGGAGGAGATAATGTGCGTAAAATCCTAAATATAATACAAGAAGTAAATAGAAATCATATTCCAGCAGCTTTTATATCTGTCGATGCCGAGAAAGCATTTGACAGAGTAAGCTGGAATTTCCTATCGGCTTCCTTCGACGGCTTCGGGATGGGGGGACTCTTTAAGGACCTGGCTATGGCCCTGTACTCCTCCCCAATGGCAAAAATATATGGGGGCGGCTTGGACTCAGAATGGTTTAAAGTAAAGAATGGGACGAGACAGGGTTGCCCTCTCTCCCCCCTCCTTTACATCCTCACAATAGAGCCGTTGGCTATAAGGGTTAGGGGTGCGGTGGACGTCGTGGGGGTTTCTCTTGGGGAGGCGGAGCAAAAGATTACACTGTTCGCTGACGATATTATATTGACAATATCCAACCCGGAACGATCAATTGTATCAGTCCTAAAATGTATAGAGGAATATAGTAGATATTCCAACTACAAAATAAATATGACCAAAACACAGGTGATCCACTGTAACCTCAACTCGATCCAGAGGCACAATTTGGAATCTAGATTTAAATTTGATTGGACAAATAATCAGGTCCAATACTTGGGAATAAAAATAAACTTTGCAATTGACTCTTGGATCCATAATAATTATATGTACTTGTACAGTAAATTATCCCTCTTACTTACAAAATGGAGTAAACTATACACCTCTTGGCTGGGAAGACTGAACGTATTACGATCATACATTGTTCCAAAATTGGAGTATCTCTTTCGTATAATTCCGCTCCGTGTCCCCAGGGGAATCCTAGCGTTGTTCCACAGGCTCTTTGTATCATACGTCTGGGGAGGAAAAAAGACCAGGATCCCACTAGAAACTATGACTACTAAATTGGCCAGAGGGGGTCTATCTTTCCCTGATGTTCTCTTTCTCCACGATACAACAATGTTTTCACACTTTATGACATGGGGAAACCCTCACTCAAAAAAAAAAAGCTGGTACATTTACGAGAAGTCACTGTGTAGATCTATTGACCCGATATTATTATTCTGGGTGGATAGGCCCACTTTTGGGCGATTAAATATTAACAACATAATTATTAAACAAACTTACCTTTCCATAGGTCCGGTTAAAGATAAGCTATACACAAGGAACTCTATATCTAAAGAGACACCCTTGGATGTTTGTACCCTGATGTCCCAGGATCTAAATTTAAGTAGATTGGTGGAGCGGGGTATTCTTAAAATATCAGACATAAGTAACGAGCTAGAGTTTCTTCCTTTCCCTGCGCTTCAAACCAAATATCTACTTAAGGCCTCAGAGGCCTTTACCTATATAAGTATTTTGGGGAAATTCAATATTATTAACGAGGGTACTTTAGAAAAACTTTACTTTAGTGCTCTACCGAAATTAACATCAAAAATTAGGAATCTAATAGAGGCAGCCAAAGAACATGGGAAACTAACAAGTATCACGAAATGGGAAAACGACCTAGGGGAGACCTATTCAATTCAGGAATGGATAAAATCCTTTAACAACGTTAGGAAAAACATACATTGTATTAACATCCAAGAAAATTATATAAAAATCCTCCATAGATGGTATATGGTCCCTACAAAGCTAAGTAAATTTCAAAGCCACACTTATGATCTGTGTTGGCGCTGCGGTCTACTCCCAGGTTCGCTGTTTCACACTTGGTGGGAATGTAAGACACTGGACAAAATCAGAGAGAATATAAAATTCCTAATAAATAAGGTGGGCTTTAACATAGAAGCTCTTTCCCCAGCCAATTTTCTCTTTCATCTTAGATATCCCAAACTATCTAAAACACAAACGGCGCTACTGATACATATTACAATGGCTACCAAATTGTGCTTAGCGAGATATTGGAGGAAAACTACTATTCCTAACCTAAATGATATAGTAGAACAAATTGACTATCAGGCTACTATGGAGAAGGCACTATTTCTTGATGGGAAAAGGATCCCGGAATATAACAAAATTTGGGAACCCTGGCTCTCCTTCCAAGAAACTTTTAATTCGAACTAAAATAAGGGTGACCTAATTGAATTGTTTCCTGATGAATTACCATTTCAATACCCATGGACATTAGTTTTAAAACGCTTAAAAATGTAACCCCCTCCACTCCACCGGCCTCTTTCCCCCCCCCCAGTGACCCCCACACCAAACTAAGTAAATCTGTATTTTTTTTCTGTAAATAAATTATATTTGTCTGTGTATGAATGAGATGCTCCTAGTGACCAATCATATATATATTAACTTATTATCAACGGGCACGTTATGTCATAACTAGCCCCGACAGTTGGATTAACTTTATAGATGATCATTCAGATGATGTCACACGTGGAAGAATTATTGATGAAGACTGTAAATTGTATATGTATCATGCGATTATGTCTAATTGTACTGTAACTTTTGTATGTTTGTAATAAAATAAAAAAAATAAAAAAAAACATAAATAGCCATGGGTCAGATCAGTTCAGGTTGACCACACTGTACTGAAATTAGCTTGCTATAACTAGAATGGTTATGAGTTTCTTTAACTTTTCCATCTAGATGCTGTTTTACCACATAATTCCTTGCTCCACAGACAATGTAGTTAGGATCAAAATTTTTCGAATACCTGTTTTCTCCGCATTACTGTGGGCCATGTCCCTAGTTCACCACCTAACATGACTAGGATTATTCACTCTTTTTATATTTAATATTTGACTGTTGGAGACTGCGTCATATTGATAGTTATGCTGTGTTCTACTGCTGTGGAGTTTATTATTATAGACAATAATATATTTGTACAACTCCATTGTATTCTTCAGAATTGCCCTTTAGGCAAACAAAACTTATGTGATATATAACGTTTAGGCAAAATTGGATATTGCAAAAGATGCTCTGGCTTCTTTATAACTGCACAACAACAAATAATAAATACAAATACATCAATAACTATAAAGAAAACTGTTATTTTACAGTTTAAACTAAATTGCTGGGAACCAATATTTATTTATGCTGACTATTACGGCTACTGCTGCCTTGTAGTCTAACTCTAAATTTCGTAATAGAATCAATTTGGAATAATATATATATTTATTTTTACAAAACAATGTTGTTTTTATAGAAAAACGACTTCAAATTCTTGTCTGGAAGAAAAGCTCAAGCTACACAGCAGCTATAAAAGCATTATTGTTGGCATGATCAAGCAGGCATTCGTAAGAGCAATTTTCCTTTGTCCATAGCAAAGAAGCCCGTCTATCCTTTTAAACATATTTGCTAAAACTACTTTCCTATGTATTTGTTTTGCAGCCTCAGTGCATTGGAATTTCGAATTCATGGCTACAGACAATTAAGTGCATACAACAAACAAATGATAAATAGTTGTGTGGATTTGAAGTACAATACAAATGTTTGTCAATGTTACTTCTTCTAATCTTTGTAAAAATATTTGAACAGGAAAATGCTAATGTGAAATAGAACATTATGGGGCAAAACATAGAATAATTAACATGAATTCCAAATTTACTAAATTTGTTGATTTGCTATTGAATACAAACATAATCCAATTTTAATGCAATCAACCCTCTTGAGAAGTAGCAATTGTTATGTTGTGGTATAATTTGTATATCAACCAAAACTCTTAATAGTATATTCATGAAATAACTAATTTACCTCATGAGAGAAAATATTCTTTGTTTCACAATTCTATAGAGCATACAGTTCCTTGAAGTGTATACAATTCCTCATGAAACAATACATGTTTTAAACATGTTAGGTTGTTAGTCATTATTTTTCCACACTGAAGTTGTTACTTATATAAGTGTGAGTGAATCATCCCCCAATGACAGGCACAGCAAGAGAAAAACGCATAAAAGACATTTCAGAAAACCTGTGTTCTTGTGATACTCTCAAGATTGATTTTGAGAATGTAGGCATTCAAGGCAACAATGATGAAGATAGAAGCATTCAATCATCTGTCATGTTATGAGGTCAGGTAACAATATTTCTCTTGAGGTAAAATTGACATTGGTTTTACTGGGGCTTGTTGGCCTGATTCTGCAACAATCAAAAGTGATATGGGACTAGTTTTAAAATACTGATTTGTGGCACAGAGGCAAGGCCACAAACACAGCGTTAGGAAAGGAATAACAATAACTTCTAATATTTAATACAATGTCAGCAACGTACTGGTTGGGTATCCCTTATACACAATGCCTGGGATCAGAAATATTTTGGATAACGGGTCATTTTGTATAATGGATCATTTTCACCAATAAGACATATTAAAGTCTCTCAGCACTCATGAAATACAGTAATATCAATGCAGATACTGTATAGAACAAATACATCACTGATGTAGTTGTGATGTGAGCCATCATTGACAAACGGCCATTGGCGCATCTGGCCTGGACATTCTTTTAATCTTTTTGGGCATGGGTGAATCTATGCATGCATGGAAAGGGCTGTACGTTGAATGAACTGTGGTGTGAAAGCATTCTGACAGGTTTGTGTGTGGAATATGCAGCTTGTGGCAAAATCTGTATAATTTTGGATAACAGATTTCTGGATAATTGATACTCAGCCTGTGTATTTTTCAATGGTTCAATACTATTCTAGTAATTCATAAATATATCCAAAACACATATTTGTTGTCTTTCACCTCACATCATTTAATATAATAAAATATTAATGAAGGGGTAACGTATGTCCACAAAATATAAACACATACTGAATATTAAAAGTTGCTATTCAATATAATGTATTAATATCTCATGACCATAGTTGTCAAGAAACCACGGGCCTACAGCAATCAAAAACAAGTATCATTATATATTCTCAGCGGCATTTTGACAATTTATTTTAATCAGAAGAATCAAGCAGAAACAGTGTGAAAGCAATTAAAATCAAACAGCAAAACACATGTCATCAATTATAAATACTGTATGAGAAACAAGCAAACTATTATTTATTTTAATGCACTTTAGCTTTATATCTGCTTGTAAATATAAGGACAAAATGCCCACACCATGAAAAGCCCTATATATTAATTGTCATTTTGTCCATTTCAGTGGTAGCTCACCCTGAAAAATAAACAGATTATTTCCTTGTCACAGGAACTCTCACAAAAAATTAGTTACATTGAAAGTAATGATCATCTTTGAACATGGGTGTCTACTAAGGGGGATGGAATAGGGGGCACTCCCCCCTGTGGAATCCACCTGACCCCTGGGCACCAGATAGCAGAGCGTCTGTACTTTCTCCATTGAGCTGAGACCCTTCTGCTCTAACATGGTGCCTAGAGTGTGGGACTTATTAAACGTTTCATCTAACAATCGCTCCCCTTCCTAAACCAAGGTAAAAAGTATTAAAGGGTAAAAAGTAATAAATACTAGACATGTGGAAAACGAAAATTTTAGTTTCGGTTTCGTCCATTCGGATGAAAATGTTATTTATTTTGTCTAAAACAAATTTAGTTCATTACTGCATTCGTTTCAGACGAAATTTGTTCATTATTTTCGCTTCGTTTTATTCGTTCGAACGAATCAATTGACCTACACATTCCATAAACCGAAAGTCTATAAACCAAACTTCGTTCAGTTTATAGACTTTCGGCTTATGGAATACATGTAATGCTATTGGCTTTCTATAAACCAAACTAGAGTCCCCATTCATAAGAATGAATGGGGACTCTAGTTCGGTTTATAGAAAGCCAATAGTATTACATGTATTCTATAAGCCGAAAGTCTATAAACCGAAGGTCGTTCGGTTTATAGACTTTCGGTTTTTCAATTGACCTACTCTATTTCGGTTTATAGAATAGCATTGTAATGCTATTGGTATTCTATAAACCGACTCTATTTCGGTTTATAGAATGCCAATAGCACGAATGGACGAATGGACGAATTATTTTCGTTTATTAACCATTCGTTCATTCGTTTTTCATTAGTTTAGCATTTTCGTTATTCGTTTTTCGGACGAATGGACGAAAATGCTATTTTCGGACGAAAATGCATTAGTCCGAAAACGAATGCCCATGTCCAATAAATACCAATTTCATGAGGTATTAAATAGTCACCAGCAAATAAGTGTATTCGTATTTATTAAATTGGTATTAATTACCATGGTTGTTATTTATTTGTTTACATGTTTGTTAATTTTGATATGGTTAAAGAGGTATTCCTAAATAGTAATTATTCTCACATATTCCTGTCATGAGCTTTCAAATGCTTTATAAACTCTGGACGTTACCTTGATAGCCTTTAAGCTGATGTGAATCAGCTCATCCCTTACACTGACTGAACATTCATAAAGTTAATAAAGCTACATTTCAACTTAAATATAAATACACTACATGTTTCTCCCATAGGAGGGTCAATGCCTGATTGTTATCATCACCAAAGGCTATGACAGTCTTAATACAAAATATTTACTGGGTCTGCCTGATCCTTGGGGAAATATACACATACCTGTGTTGTACACATTGAAACAAAGCTAGTTATGTTATTATATTCTTGCATGTTAAGCTGGCATGATAAATAACAGCAAGCATGAAAAGCACACTTTACCACACTGCTACAATTTCCATTAGTCTGTAATGAGTACAGAGAGAGAGTCCACATATCCAAATCCACAAGACTAAATTACTGTAGCTTAACTCCTTAGTGATGGGACTGTTTTAAAAAAGGTTGAACCCTTCACAACACTTCTGCTGTGGTTGTGTTTAGCTGTAATTTTTTTTCTTTCTCATTTAATTTACTCTATTATTATATATTATTGCTATCAGTATTGAAGGATTTTCTTAAATCTAGCCCTAGATAAAGGGTTCATTTATATCTAGGGTTAGATCTTTCTTACTGCAATATTGCTGACTGCTTCTATAGGCGGTTTAGCACCTGAGCAACGGAAATTAACTCTGATCACTTACGTTGCTCTTCTCGGCTACTGGCATGCTGCCTTCCTGTATGGTGCCTGTGATCTCTCCGAGGAGTGATTATTGTTGCCAAATATTGGTGCAACTTAATGACTCGACATTGAGGCATTACAGCAACACCATCTGAACCATGAAATCGATCATTGTTCTCTTCCACTGCTCGTTATAACACAGGACTTAGATCTAAATTTGCACTAACTGTAGGCAGACATAGGACATATATATACATAAGTTGCGCCAAGGTGTTAAAAAAATGCACAATAATGTTTACAATACAAGCCAGTACATAATTATGATAAACATGTGATGATAGGTATATTAGCACTGATAATCATAAGTGAACTACATTTTAAATATTACTTTTAAATAGGAAGTTTATAGGAAGACATGTTGAATGATGACATATATATATATATATATATATATATATATATATATATATATATATATATATACATATACACACATATATAGTATATAGTAGTTTTCACTACATATTTATATATATATATACATATTGTCCCAGTTAAAGGCTGCACCCGATTATAGGCCACACCTGTAATTTAGCAATTAAATTAGGGGAAAATAAATTTGAGACCATTTAGTATGGAGAGTGGGGAGAAACAATTGTGCTCAACTTGAATATACTGAGCAGATTAAGCAGAAAATGTGTAGCTTTGGTGGTAGCTTATAGTTATAGGGCACACCCCAAGTCAGGACAATACGATATATACACACATAAACAAAGCTATTTAAATTAGTAATTTACTCCATTCAAAATGAAATTGTGGACTTTTTTCTAGTGCTAGGTTACTGTTGACATACTAACAATCCATAAATTATGAAGTTTAGTAAATAGAAAAATCTATCTGAAGACGTATTACCAGTTAAGCAAATATAATTAAAATGATAGAGATATTACTTTTAACAGGAATAGTGAGAAAAATCAGTTCCAAAAGGTATCTCAGAAAGGAGGTCATAAAATGTAGTTATTATGAGAGAGACACTTTTTTTTTTTAGAAACAACACGTATAACATCCAAATGTTGCAAATAAAGACTTTAATAAATGTTAATGTTAATATATGAGCATATTATTGAATTAATGTGATTAATTTGTTATTAAGTGAAATAGAATGTACATCGTTGACTGTAATTACTTATCTCCCCCTGCAGGTAGAGCAGCTCTCTGTAGTCAAATAATGTATTCTCATTTATCTACCTACATGTCAACATTTGATTCAGTTGAATTTGCATCACTTTGTTATGTTTATTTAAAATAAACCATGAATGATTTGTTTCATGATTAAATTAACCCCAAATTGTATAACTTTGTCATCACCAATGCGTATTTTTAATTAAAATATTACTATATATTTATATTTACTACCTACTATATCTACATGGAGAAAATTCCAAAGGATGTTAAAATAGAAATAAAGTAATTTAATCTAAAAGGTAATGGACACTATAATTGTTTTGATTGCAGGAAAAGACAAACCTTGCTTTGTAGGATGGTGTATTATCTTACTGAAATGCATTGCTCAGGGATGGAACAATAGATGGTTAAACAGGTGCAGTGTACCTGGGCTTGTCCCTTTAACCAGTTAATGACAATCCACATACATGTATGGGCTCCCAATGCAATGCACTGGTGACAATTCCCACACATGTACGGGCTACTTTTAACCCCTCTCACGATATTGTACGTATCAGGCATGTCCAGCCGGAAACTCCGTTCCTGACAATGGACGTGCCTGACACGTCCTGCGGTGAAACAAAAGTTTTTCCGCTATAAACGATTGTGAAAACTGCTCTGATGGTGCTGGTCTATTGCCTCGATGTCGAGGCAATACCCAGCACCAAAATTTGAGCTCTGGGGCAACCACACTCGCTCCACAGAGCGATCGTGGGCGCCAAAGAGCGGTGTTTGCCATCAAAGAGTGCAAACACTGCTGAAACGGGGATGGTTTAATGCCTCGAGGTCAAGGTATAAAGCATCACCGAAATCCGGTGTCCAGGGCACCCGCGATCGCTCCACGGAGCAATTCACGGGCACCATATTGGAGATCAGCATGCTTCTCCAATATGGCTGTGCCCTCTTGTGGTCAGAGCTTTGGAAGTGAAAAAAATTAACTTCCGTTGCTCTGAATATGTTGCATGACTGCCTCTCGGGTCATTAAGGGTTATATATTAAGGGTTAGCATATGGGTTAGAGTTGGGATTACATTTAGGGTTAGGGTTAATTTTAGTGTTTAGGTTGGGGTCAAAAGGTCAATATAGGAAAAACACTAAAAACCCTATTTTTGTTTTTTGCCCCATAACTTGCAAAAAAACCGCAGAAAAACATGGAAACATGCACATTTCTGTACTCGGGACAATATTTAGAAACTATTTAGATGGGGTCTTTTTTAATGATTGTATTTGTGTAAATTATATTTTAGAAAAAGTGTTTATTTTTATTTTTTCATCATTTTTATGACAATAAAAACAACATATAATTTGCGTGGGTACATTATGTGAGAGAGAAGAAAATTACAGCTAAACACAAACACCCCAGAAATGTAAAAACAGCCCTTGTCACCAAAGTCAAGGTCAAAATGTCTTGTCACGAAGGGGGTTAAAATAGCGCTGTGTTTTTGCACACTATTTTCAGCTTTCCTGGATGCTTCATGAGTAAAGGCATCGAGGAAGGCAAAAAAAAATGGCTGCTGGGATCGCCCATTGGCGATCTTAAATGGACAGGCCAGTGAAAATAGTCACTGACCTGTCAATCATGCCACCTCACCCTATGCAAATAGGGTGAGGCATGTTTTAGACTGCCTCTGATTGAGGCAAGTCTGAAACACCCTAAAAAGAGGCTCTCTTAGCCTGCAAAATGTCTCAGCCATTGCAGTGTGGATTGTGATTATTAGGGGGGAGACTTAGGGAATGTTGATCTTGGTTGCCTTAACAGTTAGGCAGACCAGGATCAAACATCAGATAGTAGTTTTCACTGAGAACTTAGTTCATCAGTCTATTCCTTGGAAAACTGTACAAATGACAAATAAATCATATTTGCTGGCATGTTTCCAGTATGAGAACAAAATAAGGTAACTCATGTATTCATTTTCCGAAAGTTCCCATGTTTTAGCATTTGTTATTTATGTCATGAAAAACAGGCAGATATACTATATATTATGTGTTTCCTGAAAAATGAAAAAATAAATAATATTAATAAACAAAATATTGTCACACATTTGGATTTAACAGAGGCAAAAAGAACAGACAAGTTAAGGGTCTACTCAATACTGAGTTCATGCCAGGTCGGGGAATAAAGCTGAATTGTGGATAAATCTGCAGTTCAGCTACCCAATATGGCCATTTTCAAGCCAGCTTTCAGCCACATTTGGCACAGCTGGTGGGACAGTGAAATGATATTTCACTTACTCCTGAAGGACAGAACCCCCTTGAAGTTGGCCCAAAATCCATGGAAATTGATGAAATTTGGGCAGTTCAATTCTTCAAATTTTAGCTGGAGAATTGAATAGAAAATAGTAACCTATTTATATACTATTATAATATTTAATGTTATATATTTTAATAGTATATTTACATTAATATAAGAATTTGAAAATGTTAATAATTTTTATATTATTTATGTTCATTTACTTTATTTTTATGTATTTAATTAATATATCATGTTTTTGTTTACATAATTACATTTTATTTAATTTCTGGCCATTTCGTCCCATTGACCACGACTTTGGTTATTTCCGTTATAGCCGAGGTCCTCCCGAAATGGCCCTGAAATAAGCTGAAATCTTCCCCATAGAACACACCTGGGAGTAGCAAGGCTACCATTTTTACTTACCAAATGGCACAAAAATCAGCAACATAGACCAAATTTCATGCTGATTCGAGATATTTCGTTGTCTGCTAAATTTGTTTACCACAGCTGGGTCCGAAACTTGAAGCTCTGATTTTCTTAAGAAAATTGGAGTTACCTGAATCAACCCTTAAATGGTATTCTTATTTACTGAATGGACGTAATGACAAAATTAAGACTATATTCCTTCACAATGTGTCTGAATTTTAGCTGTAGTTGATATAATACACAAAATGACAGTCCAATAATTGGAAAGGATGGGCTCAGTTTGAATCTTAACTATAAAACAGAAAATGTCTGGTTGCTGGAACAATTCTGAACTCTAGAATAAACAGCTTGTTCATACTGGAATTGCTAGGTCAATGCAACTATTTTTATCTCTCTACTAGAGTTGAGCGGACACCTGGATGTTCGGGTTCGGCAGGTTCGGCCGAACTTTGAAAAAATGTCCTGGTCCGTGCTCGAACTTGACCCCGAACTTGATAAGTTATTTCCCTATCCACATTTGCTTGCAGGGCACTTGTCCTACTCTTACCCACATTTTACTTCCGTTTGCAGCCCTCTATCCCTTTCCATGACTTTTTTAGAGGCATTTTAGTGGGCAAAAAGTTCTAGTTTTTGAACTTTTGGCCACTAAAATGCCTCTAAAAAAGTCATGGAAAGGGCAAACTTGACCCTGAACCCGAACCTCCTAGGGTAATGAGGGGGGGACCTAGTGCCCCCCCGGTCCCCACCCATGAGCGGTGGGTGGGGACCCTAATAATAATAATGAGGGGGGGACCTAGTGTCCCCGCCCGGTCCCCACCCATTGCCGGTGGGTGGGGACCCTAATAATAATAATGAGGGGGGGACCTAGTGTCCCCCCCGGTCCCCACCCATTGCCAGCAGGTGGGGACCCTAATAATAATAATGAGGGCGGGACCTAGTGTCCCCCTCCTGGTCCCCACACATTGCCGGTGGATGGGGACCCTAATAATAATAATTAGGGGGGGACCTAGTGTCCCCCCCCGGTCCCCACCCATGAGCCGCGGGTGGGGACCCTAATAATAATAATAGTGAGGGGGGACCTAGTGTCCCCCCTGGTCCCCACCCATGAGCCGCGGGTGGGGACCCTAATAATAATAATAGTGAGGGGGGACCTAGTGTCCCACCCCCGGTCCCCACCCCAGGGGGGGGTTATTTTACTAGTGACTGGGCAGCTATAGCTGTCCAGTCACTAGTATTTAAAATTTAAGGCAATATTAATCGCCGAACACCGAACTCCAACCCGGACATACAGTGGAATGTCCGTGTTCGGGCCCGGGGTCCAAAAATCGTAATGTTCGGTACGATCCGAACTTTGCGGTTCGGGTTCGCTTAACACTACTCTCTACATGGTTCCTTTTCTGAGTTATGAGTTAATTACATTTTTATATATTTCTTATTTATCAATCTTTATTATAATTTGTGATAAAAGAAATCATTTTCAGTCAAAGAATCTATTACATACAAAAGTAGAAAAATTCAAACACAAATATGCAAATAACAAACAAGATATATTTAGAAATACAAGCCATATCTTAAAACCACTATCCGTGTCAGGGGTCTACGAGTAGGGAACTGTCTATCAATATATCACAAATGAGAAATCACAATAACTTTTCCACCTGCACAGGCCCGCCATCAGGGGGTGACGGGCGATACTGGCGTCCTGGGCCCCGGGTCACGCCAGAATAAAAAAAAAAATCCCCCCGTTTAAGCCGGTCCACGGCTGTGAGGGCAGTGTTGTGCGCTCCCCTCCAGCCGCGCGGCTTCAATAAAGTCTGTTTTAAAAAAAAGTAACTCTGGTCGCATTTTTTTAAAATGAAACTTTATTGAATCTGAGCGGCTGGAGGAGAGCGCACAATGCTTCCCTCACAGCTGCGGACCGGCACCGGGAGACAGACAGAGCAGGAAGGAGGTAAGTACTGGGGAAGGGGGGAGGAGGGGCAAACGAGCATAACGCTGGCATACTGAGGGGCAAAATCCTGGCATATTATATGGCAAAATCCTGGCATATTGAGGGGCAGAATCCTGGCACATTGAGGGGCTGAATCCTGGCATATTGAGGGGCTAAATACTGGCAATTGGAGGGCAAAAAAATGGCACATTAATTGGCAAAAGAATGGCATATTGAGGGGGAAAATACTGACATATTGAGGGGCAAAATCCTGGCATATTAAGGGACAAAATCATGGCATATTGAGGGGCAGAAGCCTGGCATATTGAGGGCAAAAAGAATGGCATATTAATTGGCAATATCCTGGCAAATTGAGGGAAAAAATCCTGGCATATTGAGGGCAAAAGAATGGTACATTGAGGGGCAGAATTCTGGCATTTTAAATTACATATTGAGGGGGAAAATACTGTCATATTGAATGGGGAAAGAATGGCATATTGAGGGGCAAAATATTGGCATATTGAGGTGCAAAATACTGACATATTAAATGGCAAAATAATGGCATATTGAGGGGGAAAAGAATGGCATATTGAATGGCTAAAGAATGGCGTATTGAGGGGCAAAATACTGGCATATTAAATGGGAAAATAATGGCATATTGAATGGCTAAATACTGACTTATTGAGTGGCAAAATATTACTGGCATTTTGAGTGGCAAAATATTACTGGCATATTGACCAACTGCTCCCAACCACCCTCCATATTACACTAGACCGGGATAACATGCTTGTGAGGGTAGGTGGGGCGAGTGGGAGATATTGTCAGGGGGGCCCAGAAAATTTGTTCAGGAAGGGGCCCTGAAATTCCTGGTGGCGGCCCTGCACCTGAAAATTTTATCTCAGGCCAAAGAAGAATGTCTTGTTTTCCCCAGTATCTTGCCAGACAGACCTTAACCACCATAAAAATGTTTATAAAACACTATTGAGTATGTTTATTGAGTTCCTGTAATCCTAGATGAATCAAAAACATCTGTGGTGTCAAGACATAAGTCTGATTCAGTAACATTGAGAAAAATTCAGATAATTTCCTCTTAATAGCATTCAGTCGGGAGCACTCCCACAAAATTTGATAATAGGATCCTTATGAAGTCAGACATCTCCAGCAGTGTCCGCTTATGTCTGTGCTAAATTTTGCCAATCAGGTGGGGACCAAATACCGTCTATGAGTAAGCTTAAAGTATTGTTCATATATGTTTATACAATGTAGAGACTTCGTTGTAATTTGCCATGCCCTAAACCAATCATATAATTGGAAAGAGTTGTTGAGATCCATTTCCCATTTTTTGGTAAGTTATACTAGAAACCACATTTTTATTAGGATGTGAGGCCAGATACTGGTTCCAGGCATTGGGGTCTTCTGGAGGGTTCTACATTAGCATGTGTTTCAAATTGAGAAATTTAAATATGTCAGCTGGGGGTATCATGGAAATTCTGCTTAGATCCGAGAATGGAATAATTCTCTTCCCCTTGTATAAATCATTGATTACATTTATCCCAATCCCTTTCCAAGCGGAAATACTCATGTTGGGCTCATACATTGGAACCACATCTATATATGTTATTTTAGAGAAACCATTGCCAAAGTTATATATTTTTTTTTATTCTGTTCATAGAAAGAATTACGTTTTTAATTATACTGCTAGCTTTATTAAGTTTCTTAAAATATTTATAGTTTATTAGTGTAAGGAAAAATGGATCTGAATTCCTACATCTGAATCTCTCAATATCTTACCATCCTATATATTTATCTCTTGCTAAGCCAATACATGAGACAATTGGCATGCATCATGTAAAAGTTGAAGATCTGGATAACCCAGATCTCCCTGGTTAGTATTCTTTAAGAGTTATTTTCATGGTTTCTTAGCTGCCCATACATAACTCGAAAACACTTATTCAAAATCTCTTATAATCTTACTAGGGACCAGGAAGAGGGTAACCCCGAACAGATATAAAATTTAGGAACTATTTATGATTTCAATATTCCAATATGCCTCAACCACTCAGCCAATCAAAACATAAGTTTTGAGGTGATTAGACACCACATAAACTGTGAAGTTGATGAGCCATCATTCTACAGTGATGTTATAATCTCCTAACTGAAATTTTCACAGTTTATTCATACTGGAATGTTTAGGTCTACGCTACTATTGTCAACTCTCTGCATTGTTCCTTTCCTGCTTTATGTGTTAATTAAGTATTGATTAGGAATGCAACTTGGAGACAACGATTGCAAACTGCTACAAGATGGAGCAACAAAACTGCTGAGGAAACAGAGGTGTGAACATTGGTTTCAACAAAACTTCTAAAGAGAATAATAAGTGTTGAACATTCAATCCCCTCCAAGCTTCAAACATAAGAGTTACTGAAAGCAGGGAGCAGCAACAAGATTCTATGCAAAGCTGGGTTATAGCACAATTAAGTAACAAAGACACCATGAAGTACGCATGGGAAAACAAGCCATGTTTCTAACAAATAAAATCCACAATTATTTTTTTACTTTTCATACAATGCACATCAATACATATGCAAGGATATATCATTTCTCCTTATGGTTTTGTCAATAACGCCCATCACTATTAGAGATGAACCTAATTTGAAGAAGTGGTGTTTTTCTTATTAGATTTAAGGAAGAAAATATGTATTTTTTTTAACAATTTAATAGAGCTTTCAGAGACTCAACTTCAAATTGGTTTTATTTTGTTATAAATTAAAAGTAGAGATAAGAAAACTTCCAGCAATTCACATCTTATATGCTAAAAAGCTTTCTAAAGGTCTGTGTTTTCATAAAACAAACCACCATTACACTATTGGCTCTTTTCCATGGAATTGTTTCAGCAGTATGGAAACTAGCCTGCTGATTCATTATACTGCAAGAAGTAGAAGAGGTGGTATGCTGCTGCGTGTTAGCCATTAGGTAGACAGGGAATGATAGCAGGCTTCATTTTAGCAATAACACAATAATATATGTTTGCCAAATAATTAATTCTTTTCCAAAACATACTGATTGATAATACAGAAATCTGGTATAAACAATCAGGTTTCTGAGAAATGAATGCTGCATCAATATTCTGTTTTATAGACAATAGCATGAAACATATTAATATTTGATTGTGGAAATAAAAATACCTTTGTATTTGGTTGTAGGCAACCTGTAAAATAAACCTGTAATTTCAGTTTGGAGCTCATTACCATTAGAGGATGAGACCCTCAAAATATATTGATTTGTCACCAGATTTCTCCTCCAATTTCATTTTTCTAAAATTTAATTTGGATTTTTGTGTATGATGTCATGGTTATTAAAAAGTGATTACTATTGCAAAGAATACTGTTAGTGGAAGATTATTTCATGGCCAGTGTACTTAACATGGGACTAACGCAATTATTTACAAGTGTATGACAACACTAATATGTGCTTCATTTGAATTGTACAATAAGTGCAGATGATTTACTGTCACCTTTTCTGTGCTATCCTTCCTGATCAAGAGGCAATCCTCTCTATATCATCTATATACTGTAACATTCGATCTGCGCCATACGGGCAAAAGGACAAGATAAACAAATTCTCTCTGCCATACTTAGGAGAGATATGTAAACCATGGAAACGTTAATAATGCTTATATGATGAGAAAAAACAAACAAACAAGAAAGACACACAATAGTGCAATATGTCTAAATAAATGATATTTGAGGAAAGTGTTTTGTATTTCACTCATGAACAGCAGATGATATCGTGGCTCAATGAATAATCAATTCCACAGACAGTTCCTTTTAATCTGTTAATAATGAATGAAACAGAACATAGAGCAGTGACATATTATATATTTAGCTTCTTACATATAAAACATGCACGCACAGTATACCAAAAGTAAGTGGATTTTGGGAGTTTTATCTTGTTATGTTTTTCTATATTTTGAAAAGGGCATAGACTTAAACCGTTGATACTAACACTGCATTCAAGAGAGGTTTTTTTCCTTCACTGTGAGAGTTTCAGCTGTTGTTAACAAGCAGCTCCTTTCAGCTACTGTTACCAGAGTTAATCACCTGGTTGCTATTAGTCAACCCCTTTGCTTAGTGTTCAAGCAACTAGTTTCAGTAGCTCCCTTGCATTGTTTCCGGCTTGCTCTCTTGCATTTCCTGTTTCCTGTGATTGGCCTGGCTCACTTGACTTCTCTTCTAGTTCCTGACTCCTGGCTTTGTTCCTGACTCCGCTGATCTCCGTTCTCCATTAATGTTGGCAGTTGAATGGGGTCATAGCTCTGTGGTAATGATCAACCTAATGGCAATGTGCTAATTATCTTTGATCTGGGCCAAAATATGTACACCACATGCATGGAATCCTCACTACTTAGAAATTTCAATAGTATATCATCACTTCATATTACTAGCTATGTGAGCTGTAGGAATGCAGTTCAATCTGCCGGGGCAAAGAAGGCACAAATCAAAAATCGCTGCTGGCAGCCAAGTTGGTGTAGCAGTCAGTCATATAACATTGCATCACACAAACAATGACCATTTTGAGTGCTTAAGATTGGAGGTGTGCGTGCTTCAGGTGTGAGTCATAAAGGGTAGTCTGAGAGTGCATAATGTTTACCTCAGGCTGATTAGAGTCAGGATTTTTTAGGTGATGCCGGGGGTAAGGTGGTTTTGTCAAAGTTTTTTATGCCTTCAGGGTAAAATTTGATTAGGGTGTAAAACACTTTTTAGTTTGTCCCAAGGCATAAGCCAATATCTAGGAGGAATGTTCAGCCCTGGTGGTTCAGCAACAGTCATCCATAAACTGGAAAAATAGTACTTACATCCTTAGTGGAGTCCAAAGGTGGTGTTTCTGCTGCTTTTGTTCCATTGCCTCTGCTGGATTTGTGAGTGGTAGTAGTAGTTTAGAGGGTCTCAGTTGGCACTGCGATAGGGGTGAGATTATGGTCTTGGAGGAAGCAGGGCACATCATTCAGGTTTTCCAGCACATGTTCCTTGTCTCCTTGGCATACCACCAAGTAATCAGTGACTGGGCAGATGACTTGCACAGTAGGAGCACTAAGACTGAGATGTCAGGGAAGCTTAGGATCTTGGAGTCCTCAATCTCCAAGGGTTCTGCGCATTGCATGAGTCAGAAGGTCAGGAGAGAACCCTTACAATTGGTGACTGATTTTTTTTTTTGCACAATTCGATGTAGCAGACTTCTGGTACAGATATCACCTATAACTTTTTTGCACATTGAGCCTTATCTTGTTCTGCTATTTTATTAACATCCCTATATTGATATTATTTAGATTCTAATAAAATTGCTAATTCAATTATGTTTATGTTTTCCATTATTAAAACAGGCAATACTAATCAACAAAAAATAGTGATAATAAATACATACTTTTTTCATTCAAATTTTGTGCACCTTTTCCATCCTACATGGAATTGTACATTCGGTCTGACTTGGAAATAATTAGTTGTTGATTTTTATCAAAGCTGAGAGGTAGGCAAGTGGCTGGATAAATGTGTCCAAGAATACTGCCACTCATTCAGGCTTCATCTTCGTTGGCTTGGTGATTCTGTCATCCTGCTGTCTTTGGCAGGAGTGTGATATGCAGTGAATGTTGGGAAGTAAGCTGCTCTGGATAACCACAAAAACTTTAGTTTGAACATTGAGTGATCATAGCAAGTCAGTGACCCAAACTAAAAAGTAGATACTTTAGTTTGAACATTGAGTGATCATAGCAAGTCAGTGACCCAAACTAAAAAAACAGATATAATTGAAAAACAGTATTCATAATCTGAAAGTCCAAGATCAACGGAATGTGAAGCTGAGTTGTGAGCAAAGGTAAGATATCCAAAATAACAAGCCAAATAATCTGGAACCTAACACAACTGTAGGGTATAATGCCAGATATGTCTTTACTGAGCAAGCTATGCTTCATCTGAAAATGTTTCAATAGGCCAGTGTAGCCACACATGTAATTGAATGTGGGGAAGACTTCCCGCATTCAATGAGTTATGTGCTTAGGTCTTGGGTGGCTATGGAGAAATTTCCAGAGCTGGAGGCAAGAGTGTGTTAAGTGTGTCCATCGCCTGTTTAACATATAAGGTGAACAAGGTAAGAGATGGACATTAATACAGCTTGTAAAATGTAAGACATTTTTGTTTATATTGTTCCAAAAACAAAATCACAATAATTTAGACTATTCTTAAAACTGCATGGGATAATGAAAAGAAATCATGGCAAGGTCATTTAAAGACATAAGATGGTCTATACCATCATAACAATCGGTTTCTTTAAGATTCTATTCCGACTAAATAAAATGTCCTTTCTATTGTCATGGTAGCAGGGGTGTGTAGGACTGCCAAAGCTTAAACAAAAACATTCAAAGCTAGCAATGAGCAGGTTGGCATGAAGCATAGACCATCATTTAACCTTAAACCATTAAACTTCTCTATTCATTTCAGATTATTATTACAATCATGTAAAGCTTTATAATGGAATGGAGTGGCTCTGACCTCTTCTTCTTTTTACACTTCCCATTATAATGTAGAACATCTATCTCTACCTCAACCTTCATGTACACATCTCACTGCGTAAAAATGTATTTCTACATAGTTCAAATATCATTTAATGAATGAGACAAATTATGTTTGAATAGAAATGCACAGATAAAATGGTAAATAGTCTGCTCTCTTCAGTGAAACCTTGATCTATGTGCAGTCTTTTAAGCTACATTTTTAGGTTCACTTCCTGTGACATCTGTACTTCCTTTCTTATATTTAATGTGGGGGACACAGAAGACTCCCGCTGTTTTCCATGTTTGCTGAACTTATTTTTATCTCTTTCAAGATAGAAGTAAAATCTATGTCTCTTGTACTATGTTCCTTTTTTTCTTTACACTCTTTCTTTGTTCCTTTCTCCTTGTAATTTAGATTTTTTTTTACACTGGTTGCTTTGTATTATGCTTACAACTCTGTGGTGGTTCTAGGCAGCAAAGACAAACTTTACAAAAAGTAGAAGAAGAATAAAAACAAGACAAAAACTTAGTGGCCTTACAATTTCTCCGCAAACCAATGAAAAGCACTATTTGTTAGAAAATAACTCTTCAATCCTACCTTCCTTGCTGCTCCTTCAGCTTTTTTTTCAAACTCTCCTGGCTCTATCAACTGAAACTTAGTATCTGGCAGCTCAGTTCAAATTTTGAATTTGCCTCAGACCATGCACAAATGAAACAGTGGGGTCTATCCATTGAACAATAAACTGTAAAGAAATGACAATCGAATAGCAAAAATGAATAACTGAAGACAGAAAATAGGCAAGTTGGAGAAGTGTATTAATATATATTTATACTTGATTTTTGCAATTCACATGACAGCTGACCTTAAGTAACTGTTTAATGAATGGACTCCAGTCAAATTTTTTTTATAATACAACTTGTAATGCATTTCCCCTAGAACTTCATTGAAATGTACCGTATTTGCTTGATTATAAGACGACCCTGATTATAAGACGACCCCCCAAACTTTGGATATTCCTTTAGGAAAAAAACTAAAAGCCTGAATATAAGACTACCCTATATGAAAAAAGTTAAACTTGTATATATTCACATGTAAATTGCTTTTTTAATAAAATATTATATTAAAAAAATGCATTTCTTGTGTTTATTTCTTTTTATGTGCCAATGCCGCCTCTCTCTTTCCCTTGCCCCCAGCTTTGTCTCACTCCCCACTCCCCCCTCATCTGTCTCTTCCCCCCCACATGTTTCTCTCTGCCCCCTTCCTCTGTCTCTCCCCCCCTTCCTGCTCTGTCCCCCCTGTCTCACTCCCTCCCCCTGTCTCTCTGCCCCCCTCCCTCCCTCCCCCTGTCTCTCTGCCCCCCACCCTCCCTCCCCCTGTCTCTCTGCCCCCCCCCTCCTTACCTGTACCTCAATCCCTGGTGGCTAGTGGGGGCAGCCGGGGGATATCTGCACGATACTTGCAGACATCCTCCATGATTATAAGACGACCCCCCAAACTTTGGATATTCCTTTAGGAAAAAAACTAAAAGCCTGAATATAAGACTACCCTATATGAAAAAAGTTAAACTTGTATATATTCACATGTAAATTGCTTTTTTAATAAAATATTATATTAAAAAAATGCATTTCTTGTGTTTATTTCTTTTTATGTGCCAATGCCGCCTCTCTCTTTCCCTTGCCCCCAGCTGTGTCTCACTCCCCACTCCCCCCTCACCTGTCTCTTCCCCCCCACATGTTTCTCTCTGCCCCCCTTCCTCTGTCTCTCCCCCCCTTCCTGCTCTGTCCCCCCTGCCTCACTCCCTCCCCCTGTCTCTCTGCCCCCCTCCCTCCCCCTGTCTCTCTGCCCCCCACCCTCCCTCCCCCTGTCTCTCTGCCCCCCCCCTCCTTACCTGTACCTCAATCCCTGGTGGCTAGTGGGGGCAGCCGGGGGATATCTGCACGATACTTGCAGACATCCTCCATGCTGCCCGACACGGCAGTCTATTATGACGGACAGACAACCCCCAGCTGCCCGATTTACCCTGGTGGCTAGTGGGGCAGCAGAGGAAGTCTGCGCGATGAGCGCAGACCTCCCCTGCTGCCGCCCGGCACGCTCGCCGGGACTTCTGTGACGAAAGCGGAAGTACCCGGCTTCTTCACAGAAGCCCCGGCGGTCGTGCCGGGTGGAAGCAGGGGAGTCTGCGCTCGTTGCGCAGACATCCCCTGCTGCTAGAGAGGGGGATCCAGGTCCCCTGCAGCTCTGCTGGGGACCTGGATCCATGTCTTATAATCTGACCTCAATTTGAGGTCAGATTATAAGAGACCTCGATTATAAGACGAGGGGGATTTTTCAGAGCATTTGCTCTGAAAAAAACCTCGTCTTATAATCGAGCAAATACGGTAGTTGTTTTTCTGGACAAGAATATAATTGGTTTAGGAAACAAATATATAAGAGTAAAACGCTGCTGATCATGTTGGTTTCTCAGCAGGCAAATTCTTTTCTCTTAGCGGATATACTCCACATGTTTCTTCTTTTTTAAATTAAATCGTCATATATATTACATTGCTGGTTAGGATGAACTGAGCAACAATTGGAATAGTTTTCATAAGTGTGTCACTAACTTGCTTTTAGGGACTGAAACGTGCTACTCATTTGTTGAAATCTATTTCATATCTCCCTGATAAACTTTTTTTAAGCGATAAGCGATTTAAGAATATTTGTTTGCCACTTTTGTTAGCCTTACCGTTTTGCTATGCGGTATCACGTATATTGGATATTAAAACCACCATTCCTTCATCGCATTTACCGACTCCTGGAGTGCCGTTTCTACTTACCTTTTCGCTTGCTGCATATATGGTGCATACCAGGCACCTGTAGAGGCACCGGAGCCGAGGTCTGGGGATTTAAAAGACTTCAAGCACCTCCAGCGCTGATGAGTCTGATTGATTCCTTTTGTCCCTACATTAACCCTGTGTTTGCTGACAGGTTTAACAGCTCCTCTTTCCAGTGGGACCAAAGAGTTTAAAACGCCAAGTTAATTTATGTATTCAGTATGTTATAAGAGCATTTTTGACTATGATTAACCTCCCTAGCTTGGCCAATAAATATAAGCCATGTAGAATAGTCTGGACATTACTTGATAGTTAGGCAGGCTTTATAGGATATTAACTGGGGTTTGTCATGTCAGGCAGACAGGTAAGTTAACTGGGGATAACACCTAATCATTACAATTTTCATGACGTATTATCTCCACAAAACTGGTTATTTTAATAATTTCTTTATGCAGACTACAGCAGACATAAATCTTACACTAAACGTAGAGCGATATATTTCATGCACTACGTTCATTGGACTATCTTATCTGAGATCCAAAAGAACATCATTTTAATACATCTGCACACATAAGGGTCTATTCAGGTAGCTTCGATTTTTGGACCACTTCAGAACCGAATAGCCCTTGATTTTTGGGGTACTCAGAGAGCACTGAAGTGATCTCAAATTGGAAATAGAAGCTTCTATTCTTCCCATAAACTTCTTTGGGTAGGATAGAGATTGATGTCATGAGGACTTCGGCTATTGCAAAAAAAGCCAAAGTCCTCCTGAAATAAAAGTAATAAAATAAATTAAAACAAATTAAATATCAGGCCAAAATCGGCTATACTGAGTAGCCGAATTTCCGAAAAATCTGAAATTCAGCTACAAACACCTATCTGGCCCCATTTAAGATCAGAATGGTCTATATTGGGTAGACCTTATAGTTACCAACAGTCCTGAATTTGCAAGGACAATCCAGTTAGAAGCAAAGTGCTTCTACTTGAAAAATTCACTCCCTGTAGAAAAAAGAAAAAACAGAGATGAAAATAAAATTAGGAAATGAAAAAATAATAAACAGCAATAAATAACAATATTAAATGGATATTAAAAATTATGTAAAGGAAATAGTAATAATACAGATGAAAATGCATTAAGTGAATAGGTGGAATTCACTACCTGAAGAGTAGGTTCTAACAAATACGTTAGATGCCTTTAAAAGCAGCCTGGATCCTTTTTTAATGGACCGGAGCATAGAAGGCTATGTATGTTAGTATAGGCATTAATATTTATTTAGTACTTGTTGATCTAAGGAGTAATCTGATTGCCATTTGGAGTCAAGAAAGGATTTTTTTTCCCCACTGAAAGCAGAATTCGAAATTGCTGAAATGGGCCTTCTTTTAAATCAATAGTGGTAAACAAGGGATATAGTTGACCTTGATGGATGCAAGTCTTTTTTTCAACCTAAATTACTAGGCTAGGATAGGAAGGTCAGCTTTTTAAAAAAATGAAATGAACATTTTTAGAACAATAATTTATCTATTTTAAATCAATGTTTTGGGCTGTTGGTTTTTAAATATTTGTATTGCCCACTTTCTTCATAAGTTTACACTCGGCAACTGTGGCTTTCATTTACCTGAATGACATAGAAGAAGCTATATTTTCTACCTCTGAGATCCCATGAGGAATCAAGACTGATGCATGAACATCCTCTAAATGGTTCCATTATAAAAATAAGTATTTACTACATTTTTTTACACTTGTGGTGAATGTACCTTTTTTCTAGTACTCCTTATTCTGCACACTGAAAAAATAAATGATGTCTGAGGATATCTTGGTTTACACACACACACACACACACACACACACACACACACACACACACACACACACTCACGCAGCTTTTCATGTTTTGTTATCATGATATCAATCAGATATCACATACAAATGAAGTCAGGGCCATGTTTAATATTGATTGGACCCTGGACAAGCATTTGCTTGGGTCCCCTGCACCCTCCCCGGGATACAAACAAGCCCTCCACCGCAATATTACCCCCCTCCACACACAAACCTCAAAAATAAGCACACATATATAATTGGACTTTTATTGCAGTGAGTACTTTTATTACAGTGTATAAAATGTGTATATTAAGTGTATAATTGCAGTGTATAAACTGTATATATGGATCAAAATGTGTATATATGGCTGCAATATGTATGTCTTATTACTATGCAACACTTCAATACAACTACTCATTGCCTAAATTACAAAAGTATACACAGATATTAAAGAGCACTTGCAAATGTTCATATATATTTATAAATATCTATACATCTATCTCTCTCTCTCTCTCTCTCTCTCTCTCTCTCTCTCTCTCTCTCTCTCTCTCTCTCTCTCTCTCACACTAGTTGCATTTATAATTATATGAACTTCTTAATATTATATTCAACTGTTTTCATATGTAATAAAATGTTTTTATTCCCTTTGTCTGCACCCACATTGCACCTAAAGGACTTAACACAGCCCCATAGAGTAGCCACAGCACTTGGCTTGCACTCATATTGCATCCATATTGCATCCACATAATTTGGCATGCCACAGTGTCAATTTCCCCCACAGAACATACCACAGTGTCACTTTGTCCCACTGAACTGCCCCTGCAGAACAAGCCACATTGTCACTTCCCCCCATAGTACATGTTATTTTATGTTGCCCCACAACATGCCTCAGCATCCCTTTGCCAATTAAAATAAGCCACTGTCAGGTACAAATTAACATGCCACGGTCACTTTGTCATTAACATATGCAACAGCCAGTTTGCCAATTAAAATATGCCACCATTTGTCCATTAAATATGCCACAGTTTGACCATTAATATGCCACATCCGATTTGAATAATTAATATGCCAGTATTTTTTTGTCATTAATATGCCAGTATTATTTTGCCATTAATATGCCACAGACAATGTGGCCATTAATATGCCAGTATTATTGTGCCATTGATATGCCAGTATTATTGTGCCATTGATATGCCAGTATTATTGTGCCATTAATATGCCAGTAGTATTGTGTCATTCAGATGCCAGTGTTATTGTGCAGTTAAGATGCCACAGCCAATTTGTCTATTAAGATGCCAGTATTATTGTGCCATTAAGATTTCACAGCCATTTTTCCCATTCAGATGCCAGTATTATTGTATTATTAAGATTCCAGTATTATTGTATCATTAAGATGAACGGATTTTTGTGCCATTAAGATGCACACAGCCAATTTGTCCATTAAGATTCCAATATTATTGTGCCATTAAGATGCCACAGCCAATTTTACCCATTAAGATGCCACAGTTAATAATATGCCAATGTTAATGTGTTCATTATATATCCCCCTCATTCCCCCGATCCCCAGTACTCACCTCCTGGCTGCTCCTTCTCCTGGTCGTCTCCTCGGTGCAGTCTTCCCTCCTGCACGGAGGAGGGAAATACAGCCACTGGATATGACATACTGGCATATCCGGTGGCAATGATTTTTTTTTTTTTTACTTTTTTTTTTTATCCACCACATCCTGCGGATGCGGCTTGCAGAAAAAAAATAATAATAATTCAGTAGCGCAATGTGCTGTGAAGAAGACACACGAGTGCAGGGGGCAATGGGGCAGCTGCTTTGGGCCCCCCAGGAGTAAAGGGGCCGGGACAGCTGCCCCGTTTGCCCTGCGTTAAAGATGGCCCTGAATGAAGTAATTATAGAGATAAGGATTCTGTAGTAATGTAAAT
Organism: Pelodytes ibericus; assembly: GCA_036172795.1. Lineage (NCBI taxonomy): Eukaryota > Metazoa > Chordata > Amphibia > Anura > Pelodytidae > Pelodytes > Pelodytes ibericus. The sequence goes on along the minus strand of CM069861.1, from coordinate 75,011,326 downwards.
GTTTCCTACTCTTCTCACTCTAACATTCCTAAAAAAGCTATAGGGTCTACTCAATAAAGATAGAATTGCAGGGAATTGAGATGGGGATTTCAAACTTTAGGCCAAGTTAGAAAAATTAATGGGAGAATTTGTCTAATTCCTCTATTTTAGCCTTAAGTTTGAAATTCCCTTCTCAGTTACCTGCAATTCTCTCTTTATTGAATATACCCTTATAATTTGTAATACCAGAACAATCCTGGACAATTATAGTTGTGCTCTCAACTTTTTCAAATGAGTACTAGGTAGTAGAGCATTTGAAATATAGAAACGTAGAATATGTCATCAGATAAGAAACAGTCAGCACATCTAGTCTGCCCAATTTCTGCCTGACATAAAATAACTAGTTAAAAAAATTGGAATACTTTCATTAGGCCTTATCTTATATTTAGGATAACCTTATACCATGCATGCTTAAACTCTTTCACTGAATTAACCTCTATCACTCGTCTTTCTTCCAAGCTATACTTGTTAAGAACCTTTTAACCTTTCCTGGTAAGAATCTTGCAATTCATGCACCAGTTTAATGGCCCTTCTCTGAACTCTCTCCAAAGTATGGAGATAGGATTCCCAGTACTGAGTACAATACTCCAAGTGAGGTCTGATCAAAGCTCTGATATGTCTGCTTATACAACCAAACATTCTGCGAACATTATGGGGTTATGGGGACATGTAATCTGTATGTAATTGGGTGATGGGGCATGTAATGGGGTTATGGGGCATTTAATGTGTGTGCATGTGGGTGATAGGGCATGTCCTGGGTGTGCAACATGGATTATGGGGCATGTCCAAGGTGTGCAACGTGGGGATGGGGCATGTCCTGGGTGTGCAATGTGGGTGATGGGGCATGCTGTGGGTGTGCAATGTGGGTAGGGCGGTGCCTGAATTTTGTCTGCCAAGGGCAGCACAAAACCAAGGTACACCACTGATTAAACCCATGTTTTTTTTTGAGCTTACAATCCATGTGATTTTAAATGTTCAACTATCCTGTAACACAGTTTCCATGAATTTGCCCACTACTCATGTAGCACTGTTCTTATATTATTAAACCACACTGACTGGTGATCACTAGAGCCCAAACATCCACCTACAGTAACATAAGTTCAAATCAAATCTACATTTGTGAACACTAAATCTAACTTGGCCTCCTTCTGGTTTGGCTCATTAACTACTTGTTTGAGATATAATCCCAGTATGAGGTTTAGCATATCTGTACTCCTGACACAACCAGCTATATTGGTTTTCCAATTCACACCAGGAAGATTTGCTTGAATGTTCAATTAAGTAAAAAAAATCGGCATATTTGACCATGCAAAAACATGTTTAATGGAACATCCTCCATTCCATTGAATCAATAAATGGAATTATGGTTGCCACCTTTTGTTCAAAATCGGCCATGCAGTTGGCTCCATAAACCTAACATTAGCCTCAAGCCAATTTTTTACTGTCCTGCCGGTAAACTAATGGCTGGGTGGCAAACATAACAGGAATAGACCTTTATCTTTAAAGTCCCTACTGCCATTGCATCCCTGACAGTAACTTAAATTTTAGCGTATACTTCTCTCAAGGGAGTGAAACAAACTATAAATGAATGAGCCTAGCGATACATAAGACATGATTGATAGTTTGCTGCACATTGTATCTATTATTAAACAATAACTCCCATGTTCCTCAGTTAGCCAGTGCTCAGCCAAATGGTGCAGTAGTTTAATAACAGCTGGAGAGCTATCTGCTGATTAATCCATGCTGGTTTAGTGCTTTGCCACCTCCCATACCATCCCAAATCTCCTTAGCGCATGAATAGTTATATTAAGTATGCCCTGTAAACAAAAGTCAATTGAATAACAAATGGAAAAGAAACTTTATTATTTCCTCCAGTTTCCAGGTAGGAATAAAAATTAATTGAGCGGATATATGGCATTAATAAAGCCTGCATGATACACAATAATTTTATATCTTTACTTTTGACTAGGTTTTTTTGTAGTTAAGTACTACATTTCAAAGCCAGACTTTTATTTTGAATAAGTTTGCTGGTTTTATGTATGTATACTGAAATGGAAATTAAATATGACTGCATAATAGAAACCATGCTGGTGTTATTATTATTAGCAAATTACTGAAATGTAGTTTTAGGCTGTAGGTAGTTGAATTGTATTCTTATTCTTCCCCCATTAAATGTATTTGCCGCACTGCTGGGCTAGATATTACATTAATGCTGTGAAAAGAGCACAATTGCTAAAAGTCTGCAATTTGCAAATGGTGTGGGTAATTTTGACATTTGCGGCTGAACCGAATATTTACAGTATATTGTTATTTCTTGGTCTTTTTTATTGCTCTGTGACATTATTTGAATCTAACAGCTTGTGTCATTTTCTGGTTTTATTTTCTTTCTGTGTATCCACTGAAATGATTGTGTTATGTGGTTTCTCAATTATTTTGCATGGCTTTGAAACTGTATTGAACTAGACAATATTCTCGTTAAAAAAAAAACACATGAACCAGAACTATAATTGAAATAGCTCAATGGTTTTTGTGTGAAAGTAGGGTATACATTACAACAGAGGTTAGGAAATAATACAACCTATCATTGTTAAGTACAGTGTAATGAACTAATAAACTTGAACATATATCTAAGTAGATACACAGATAATTATGACATGTACATGAAAGGGCAGAGAAAAACACAAAATAAATACATTTAGTTAAAAAAAAAAACAGGCATGTAGCATGGGGTCTCTCATGCCCTTTCAACCAGGAGTGAGCCATTGCATGCATTGAAACATCTGTCAACTCGTCAAACATGTTTCTCTAAAATAGGCAACATGATCAGAAATGCATGTGTGTATTGGGCTGCATTATATTAATTTCATTTTCAGTACAGAAATGTTTGTTAGCCTTAGAATGTCTATTTATTGATGAAATTTCTAAAGTCAGTTATTTAAAAAAAGATATGTATCATGTAATTCTAAATTTGTGATCTATGTGCTGGAGTGCCCTTGTGGCCAGGGCAGGCACCACCGTAAGGCTGCTCAGGCAGCCGCCTTAGGGTGCTGCAGCGATGGGGGTGCCAGCCCTGGAGGAGAAAAAAAAAATCCCGGTAGAGACAGGGGTGTATCTTGGTTTTGTGCTGCCCTAGGCAGACAAATTTTGGGCACCCCCCCTACCCACAATGCACACCCACGACATGACCCATAACCCACGTTACACACCAAGGACATGCCCCATCACCCCATTTACATGCACATTGACAATATTATTTGCCATTAATATTCCCCAGCTAATTTGACCAATAATATGCCAGTATCATTTTCCATTAATATGCCCCAGCCAATTTTCCCAATAATATGCCAGTATTATTTTGTCATTAATATTCCCCAGCCAATTTGCCCAATAATATGCCAGCATTTGCCATTGAATATGCCCCTGCCAATTTGCCCAATATTATGCCAGTATAATTTGCCATTAATATTCCCCAGCCAATTTGCCCAATAATATGCCAGTGTTATTCTGCCATTTAATATGCCCTAGCAAAATTGCCCAATAATATGCCAGTGTTATTTGCCATTTATAAACCCCAGCCAATGTGCTCAATAATATGCCAGTGTTATTTGCCATTTAATATGCCCCTGCTAATTTGCCCAATAATATGCCAGTGTTATTTGCCATTTAATATGCCCCTGCTAATTTGCCCAATAATATGCTAGTGACATGCTAGTGTTATTTGCCATTTAATATGCCCCTGCTAATTTGCCCAATAATATGCCAGTGTTATTTACCATTCAACATGCCCCAGCCAATTTGCCCAATAATATGCCAGTGTTGTTTGCCATTTAATATGCCCAGCCAATTTGCCCAATAATATGCCAGTGTTATGTACCATTAATATTCCCCAGTAAATTTGCCCAATAATATGCCAGTGTTATGTCCCATTAATAAGCCCCAGACAATTTCCCCCCTTCTCCACCAGCACTTACCTTTCCCTGGTGGCTAGTGGCAGGCAGCATGGTCTCGTGACCCGGAGCGCATATGACGTATGACGATTTTTTTTTCTTTCAGTGCTCGGGGGCACCCCCCAACATTTTCTGCCCTAGGCATCCGCCGAGGATGCCTTTCGTTTAATACAGCACTGGGTAGAGGCACTGGCTGGGAGATGATATCCCCTCGCCAGCCCTCTACATGGCCACTGTGGAGCAGCCTGGGAGAGGGCGGATCTCACCGGGTGCGAGGTCTGCACCCTCCACTTGAAGCAGAGTGGTGTCTGCTTCGGAGGGCTGAGCAGCTCAGTAAGTGCTGCTCGCGCTCCTTGTGTGGAGTGATGATGCAGGGCATGGGGGAGAAAGAGAACAGGGGAAGGGGAAAGAGAACAGGGGAGTGGGGGAGGAAGAGAACAGGAGGGGTGTAAGGGGAGAGAACGGGGGTAATGTATTTATAATTATGCAGATTTGTATTTTATCCATTTGTTTTTACCAGTTTCTTATATAATTTGTCTATACTAGTTGTTTTGTCCATATCTAAGCTCACACTTTAAACCTACACCATTATCTGTCTTACCTCTCCTTTGGCACGGGATACTAACTGTCTGTTGAAAATTTGTAGCATCTTGTTTTGTTTTATATTTTCTCATTATCAATTTCTATCTTTCCTTTCATATTTTTTCCTGGCACAGACTTATATAAAATGCCCTTCTAGTTATAACAGCCTACACATTCCTTAGTAGGTATAGCAGCCTGACTATAAAACCACCACCCTACACATTCCCTACTAGATATAACAGTTTGACTATTAAATTGCCACCCTACACATTCCCTAGTAGGTATAGCAGCCTGACTATTAAACCGCTACCCTACACATTCAATAGTAGGTATAGCAGCCTGCCAATTAAACTGCCTCGCTACACATTTGATACTAAGTATAGCAGCCTGAATATTAAACCGCCACCCTACACATTCCCTATTAGGTAGGTATAGCAGTCTGACTATTAAACCACCACCATAAACATTCCTCATTTATTATAGCAGCCTGACTATGAACCCACCCCATACCCTATAAGGTATAGCAGTCTGACTATTAAACTGCCACTCTTATGTGGAAAATGAAACAGTCATCTAAAATCTGCTATGACAAAAGAATAAATAAGCAAACACACTTCCTCCGCTACATTCCTTTTTCCTTGTTTCTCTCCCTTCATGAACACATAAATATTCCTAAGACCTGCCCACCAAAATGCACCTCTGTAAATAAATCACACCCCTCCTACACAAAACCATACAAACAGAAACCTAGGAACATATCCTTCTCCCAGGGATAACCAATTCAGTAGCACCATAATGTAAGGGAATACAATAATAATTCTGTTGAAACCATTTATTTTTAAATATGGGCATTTAATCTCATTGGTTTCTTCAAAAAGATGTCTGTCCAACCAACACCTTTTAGTTCTCATATTACATTGTATCAAGTCGTGATGTTACTAATATAATATGTGTGCAAAACAAATAATGTATGCATTTATGCACCCCTCCCCATTTCCAGTAATTCTGTTACATGGAGAAAAAAAAACAATCAAGTTTGATAAGTATCCATATATTTCAGTTCATTGAAGCCATAAGTTGTGCACTAATTACATAAACTTAACTTCAATAGCTATATAGATATATGGTAATACTAAGACAATATCGAAATTGCTTTAATGGCTTGGAAAATTAGTTTGAACTCTTATAGAAAAAAACCAAAGAATTGCATTTTGTTAATTAAAGATCTTTGTAAAATACAAGTTTTCTGAATAAATTATTGTATTATTTTACTTTATCTTATTTCTATGATAATTGTTGGTGATTTCAATGTATCTGAGCATACTGTTTATGTCTGATATTTACATTATTTTTTAAAGAACAACCAAACTTTATTTTACACTTGGGCTTTCTAGAAGCGCAAGTGTAAAATTAATTACCCCTAGTCTGAGGATAAACTGGAATATACTTTTGACAGTACTCCATAGAATCATGACAGCCTTGTGTGGTCAGTGACTGCCTCTCTGTGCTAGCGCCCGCTCACTCAGCTCCCCATCATATGTGCCCCTACTCTGATTGGCTGTGTGCATGCTGACACTGTTAGCACACACCAGCCTCTAGATCTGCTGTGAGACACAGGCAAGAGTAGACCCAAATGCATCTATTGAGATACAATTTGGATTTACTTGAGAGAATCAGGACATTTTTTAACCCTTGCTTAGGAACATAACCACAATTGCTATGGAAATGTCAATGATACAGTACATGTCATATCAAGTGTTGATAGAGAAGGCCATGTAAAAGGGCCTAATGTACTAATCAGTTGGTAACATTAATGTGCTGTAAGTCTTTGTAGGCTTGTTCATACATTTAAGACTCAAGCGTTCATGTAATATTAGAGGTTATGTGTCCTACATAATTATATCATAACATTTATTAAATCTTCATAAATCGAATGTTCCAGGTAATACGTGAGCTTCATTTAGGATCGGAAGGAAAGGGCTGTCATTTTCAATACATGTTGCTTTGCTCTTGGCACAGTTAAATTATGGAGTGCACTGACAAGTGATTTTTTGGTTAATTCAATCAATATTGTCAAACAATAGTTTCAAAAATTAAAAAACACACAAAGCAGTATAACAAACTAGCTTAGGTAATGTTGGTTCAGGGAAAATCCCACTGCCTTTGGAGTCAAGAAGACTTTTTTACTCCTTTGAGATAAAATGTAAAGTTTTTTTTTTCTTTTCATCACCAAATAAACATGTGTGGTGAGGTGAAACTTGATAAACTACATGTCTTCTTGCAACATAATTAACTACATTTGATACTGGATGTTGACGCACAAAATGCACAAGGATTTTATTATATCAGCTTATGTTGCAGTATATATTGCTTATTTTTTTTATGTAGTAAATAAACAATTGATTTTTTTCACTGCTGAATTTCACTTGGAGGCTGCTAGGAGTACATACTGTGAATACTTAGTACATCTTGCATTACTGTTAAAATGATATGAGAGCCTAAACATTTTTTTATGTAGGGTCAAATATAAGCTATTCCAAGAGCAATGGTCTATATTCATGAGTAACGCTTTACTTATTTTGTTTGTATTGTGTGGTTAACATTGGTTCTCAGCAACTATGCTTCAGGATGAATCTGAATATGTTCTACATCAGTTTAATTGATGCACCGTCATTTTTAAGAGGAGGATAACTTCAGGCAGGGAGGCTATAGTGTTGCCAGAGTAGCCATTTTTGTTTTACCAGACACAGATAACATGTACGTGCTATGAGAGGGAAGTCAATTAAATATTTTTTGTATGTATTTTGCTTTGATTAAATAATCTATTTTTCATCTGGATCCATATGCATTCTACGTACTGCAGCACAGAGTTGTGGGTAAACGCTTGATTCCAACAAATTTTTTTAATGTGAAATATCTTAGCGCTGTCTGCTTTGTGGTTCAACACTTGGCAACAACATAACCTCTCATGTATTATATGAAATCATTCAAGCAACGTTTACTCCTTGTACCTTTTCCAGGTAAGATACAGAAAATAAACACCAGCTATATCATCCGCGCAAAGGGAAAAACACTCCTTCATTATAGTAAAGCAACAATTATTTTATTTAAGACAATAAAAATAAGTGAAGTAATGGAGACAGAAAACAGAATGCTTGACATGTTTTGACCACATGGTGCGTTATCAAAAGCAGCCTGAGATGTAATGGCAGCTCTGTTACTTATACAACACACAATTGAACAATTAATACAATTACACATAGTTACAGGTACTTATGTGTAAACAAGTGCTCAGTATACACATTGTTGAAAGCATCTGTTCCCCACCCAGGGGAAGGGAAGGACATTCCCTATTGTGGAAAAGAAACCCTCCACTCACCAAGGGCATCCCTTATTGTTAGGCGCATGGTGTATTTGTAATTGAAAGCATCTATTCCCCACCAAGGGGAGGGTGAAGGACATCCCCTCTTGTTGAAGACATGTCCCACTCCAACCGAGCACATTTCATTACTGTATAGTAGCACATGGAGTAGTGGACAATATGGTGTAAGGCAAAGAAGTGTTACAAATAATTGTAAGTTCCTGTAACTATGTGTAATTGTTTTAATAGTTCATTTGAGTGTTGTATAAGTAACAGATCTGCCATTATATCATGCGTTCTGGTTGTTGTTTTTTGTCTCCATGACTTCATTAATTTTTATTGTCTATGGACTTAAATAAAATAATTTTTGCTTTACTATGATGGAGGAGATTATTTTCTCCATGGATTATATAGCTGGCATTTCTTTTTTGTTTCTCAATCGATGGGCTGTGAGCACCAGCAGGGAAGCACAGCATGTTTGGATCCTTTCAGTTAAATAGGAGACTGAAGTTAGCTCCATGTGTGTGTACCTTTTCCAGGTATCTTGTTCCCATGCTCTCCTCTCTTTACCTCCTTATGGCCTTTCCTCTGCTAATGTTGCTTTCTAATGATCCTTTCTTTTCCAGCTCTTTTCTACAAACGATTCTCATTCTCTGTCCCTGTTTGCTATGCACAGATACCAACTGCCACAACCAAGGAGATCTGGTGAGACAGAAGCATTTGGGCAGAGAGCTATGTGGAGTCAATCTGTCCACTTTGATAAGACAGGCAGGTCTGGTAGGGGTGTTCAGACAGGACTTAATTGTAATGCAGAGACAGGACTTGAAAATAAGAAGGCACTCTATAACCTTGTTTTCCTGTGTGTTGGGTGCAAAGGTTAGGGTTTCTAGGTCCTGCAATATAAAGAATCCAAGCAAACACATACAGGGCAGAAGTGCTGGAGTAAAACAAAAAGGAAAATACATGAAAAATGGTAAAAAAAAAAAAAACACCCCAAAAACCGTTAGTCATGATACATACAAGTATTTTTCTGTTTTCTTTCAGACTGCAATGATCCTTTAACAGAAACATCTGAAGAAAAGTGTGGAAAAGTGCACAAAGATATATAATAATGGATTAAAATAAAAGTGAGCCATTCTTTGTGACTGAATGTGAGATAAAAACCATTACTATGAAGCATCTGTAAGCTGTGGGAAAATAGAGTTGATTCAGTAGTAGTAGTAGAAAAAAATACATTATGCAAAAGATAAATAGGCAAAAGTAATGTAATGCCCTCTGATAAAAACCATTAATTGTTAATTGGCGTCATAAAATCAATATATAAGGCCACTGGTCCCTTATAAATGATTGTGGCTGGGGCACAATGCCCCTGGCTCCTATAAATGATTGGGCTGGGCAAAAGGCCCCCAGCTCTCAAAATGATACCAGGGCTGGGCAAGGGTCCCTGACCCCTTCTAAAATACTGGGCACCAACTTCCCATATTAACAATTTCCATAGGGATTCTCCATTTTTTGGAGAGCCACTTTCAATGGGCGAAAAAGATGAGGAATCAAGGACTATGATAATTGTTGGTCATTCATTCAGGTAATATTTTTTCCAAAGGGTGCACCCATTGAGTGCCAGACGGATAGGCAGTGATTTTTGGGTTTTTATTATATGACCTTATCCTCTGTCCCTGGCCAACTGTGAGGTAGGGTAGGTGGTATATATATATACAAGCGATACTCGAAAAATTTTAATATCTTGCAAATATTTATTTCAGTAATGCAACGTAAAATAGGAAACTAATATTTGAGACAGACGCATTACATGCAAACCAAGATATTTCAAGCCGTGATTTGTCATAAGTGCGATGGTTATGGCTTACAGCTAATGAAAACCCCAAATCCACAATCTCAGTTAATTAGAATATTACATGCAATCAATAAAACAAGGAGTGTACATAGAACAATATCGGACCTTTGAAAAGTATAAGCATGGATATGGACTCAGTACTTGGTTTGGGCCCCTTTTGCAGAAATTACTGCCTCAATTCGGAGTGGCATGGAAGCTATCAGCCTGTGGCACTGCTGAGGTGTTATGGAAGACCATGATGCTTCAATAGCGCCCTTCAGCTCTTCTGTATCGTTCGGTCTCATGTCTCTCATCTTTCTCTTGGCAATGCCCCATAGATTCTCTATGGGGTTCAGTTCATGCGAGTTTGCTGGCCAATCAAGCACACAGTCATTGAACCAGGCTTTGGTGCTTTTGGCAGTGTGGGCAGGTGCCAAGTCCTGATGGAAAATGAAGTCAGCATCCCCATAAAGCTTGTCTGTGGAAGGAAGCATGAAGTGCTCCAAAATCTCCTGGTAGACGGCTGCATTGACCCTGGACTTAATGAAGCACAGTGGACCAACACCAGCAGAAGACATGGCATCTAGTGTGCCCTTTTTTTGCAAAATGTATTACACTGTTATGGGCACTTGCAGAAATGACAGATTTCGTTTCCCCCCTTCTTCCACCTTGTTACTTACAGTGGAAAGTTTTGTTCTGTTCTGTTATCTAACTGGCTTCACGCCCAGCTTCGCAAGTAAGATGTTTAGACGCCATTTTGTCCTGCTATGCCAGGCCATGTACTTCATTATTATGTCATGGCCTTGACTGTTTGCCAAGAAATCAAGACTAAAGGTTAATTAATATTTTCTTGATTGACCGAGATTTACCCCAAAGTAAACCATAGTTACCTGTTTTAATGTATCATTTGGTGTTTTTCCTGCCCATAAATGACCAGAAGTAAGGTTATCTAAAATCTATATAAACACAATTATCAGTTAGTTGAGACAGAATGAGGAGATTATGTTGATGCGACGGCATTAACACAAGAATGAGAGATTAACCTGTAAACAACCAGGAGGGTATGTGATTTGATTTTACTTATTGCAAGCATATACATTTTACTTTATTTACTCTGCTTTTATTATGGATTATTAAGCTATTTTTATACATTGTCTATATTTATTTATATTCAATAAAATATTTTAAAAGACTAAAGGTTATTACTTCCAACTCCCTATTTTTTATTGTATTCTCAATTATTTATTAATTTAAATAGAGAAACCTGCTGATCAATATAATATTGTTGTTAAAATATATCTGTATGGTTAGCCCTGCTAAATTCTATACAATTAAGACGTTATGGACAGAAATAGGGTACTTAGCGGTTACACTCCATTTATACCACAACGCCATAGTGATCATAGTATCAGTGATACATCTCCAGTTTTAACATTTCTTTTAGAAATGGCATTGCAAAGACAATTTTTTGAAGCTACTTCTATGGACTGTGTAATATATGTTGGCACTCTAACTATTTGTAAGAGGCTCTTTTTGCATATTTTATTATTTTTGGAGTTCATTTTCATTCTTTATTGTACTTCATTACACCACTCTGCTAATACCGCATGTGGAACCCTTTATTTCTTTTGCCATTCTGTAGGGAGCCTACATTTCTCTTGCCTGTGGAGATAATATTCTTCAGAAAAGTTTTATTACCATTTATTTTTGCACTCTTTATGGCTTTTTTGTTTGCTTTCTTCTTTCTTTGTTGATTATATTAATGTTACTATAACTGATGGTAACTCTGAACTTTGATTTTCTGAACTCTGGATTGATGTGTGCAGTTCCGTTTATTATGTTTCCAATGTAATCTTCTATTATTTCTGTCTAGTCAATAAGTGCCATTGTGGAGTGACCTCTTCCAGTCTTTAAAAAAAAAAAAGCATCATCATCAATGATACTTGCTTAATACCTATTAGTTAAAGTATGAGGATTATTATAAGCAATATTATAGTACATTCCAGCTTTCCTTCCATTGTGATAGGAATGCATTCAACTACTGTCACAATATGAAAAACTATTTAGCAGTATTTCTTATGAATGAAGAACATGTGGAAATGCAATACTATGTCCTATTAGTATTCATATTTCATAGAATGACATATGTTTACCACAGATTTTTTTTTTACCTCAGGTTTTATTACGAATTGCAATGTTTATTAAACACAGAGTTTTGGATCTAACAATTATTGTGAATGAAGTGTTTTTCATCTGCCAATTTTGCTGATTTTAGACAGATCACCCTTTAGGTCAAAACTCCTGATTGGCTTGCTTGCGATTTTCCATTGCATTTATGTCTACTGACCCAGAACAACTACCAGTTCAACCAATATAAAGAAAAGTCATGGAGTTTAATAGATTGCTGCTGTGGCTTGAACAGTTGTACACCTGCTCATGACTTTGGTCTTCACCAGCATGCAACACAATACATTATATCAAAGAGTTTCCAAATAGCTCAGTAACACTGGTAGTAAAAATGCCCCTCCATATGTCATCAGGAAGCACAAGAGGGAGCTTTTGAAATATGTATATTTTTGAAGAATGTAATTGAAAAGTTTACACTACTGAACAGCTTTTGAAATATTTTCCTGGGAAATTCATAATATTGTCATTTTGGTGTACTATCCAGCAAAGGTGAAGTCTGTTCAGTAACAACTAGAGTTTAACCCATCATGTACCTCCTAAGCATGAGGAAGTGTGTGACACTAGATGACATCACAATTTTCAATAAGGAAACCATTTTCAGAAGAACAATGGATTCAATGACAGTGGCTATAGTGAAAATAAGGACAAAAGGACTACCATAAAATGAAGTGCATAAACATCAACACGCCCATTAAAACTTACAATGCAAACACACGTAAACTGTCTACAAACACTAGACTCCGGAAACGTATTGACAGCTGTAAAAACCTGACTTGCATAAGAGATACATTTTTAACTTTTATTAAAAAGATTAGTATATATTGCCACTTATAATCAAATAACTATCATGCACATTACATATAAAATGTGCACATTTAATGCCTGATGAAAATGAAAACATTTCAGCAAAAACAGCATGCATTGTAGAAATCTGTTAAATAATGTCGCCAGAGTCCATAGCGCTAGGAATAAAATCCACACTTTATTATAACAAATTTATAAAACTAACACGGCAAAAGAGGAGATGTCTCATGTGTTCCCCCATCAAACTTAGTCAGTTTTGAGATAAGGAAGTGCCTGCTATTTAGATGTTTTGAGAATGCCCAAAAAAAGGGGGGAGAGGGAGCATTTAAAAGGAAATAAATAATTTGCATGCACATCAAAAAAGGTTAAAAAAGAAAGACAAATACCCCAACTAAGTACCGATAAAAAATATATCTTAAACGAAATAGAGTAAAAAAAAATAACGATATAATAGTAATGGAAAAATAATAACATAATGAAAAATGAATAATAGAAAATAAATAAAAATAAAAAACAAAAATAAATATAAAAATAGAAAAGTAGTTTGTACAAAACAATAAATATAACCCATAAATAATAATAACAAATAATTAAAGAAAAATAATAAATGTATAAAGAAGAAATATATATGAATTTACATGTGTCATGAGCTAATATTAAAAATGTACTGATCCCTTCACATTTAACAGATCTTAAGAAGTGAGATAGATCTCCAAATGAAGTATAGAAAAATTATGTAACGAGACAACATATGTACGAAGCTGACCTGTAACTAGAATAAAAATGAGACACAAATAGACATAATATCTTGACAGGGTAAAAAACGATCTACTTTAGGACCCTTTAACAAAGAATTTTATTTCATAGGCTCACTTCATTTCTATTTGTCCCATATTCTTAATGTAGTCACCTCCCCTCCAGTGTCTATTTTTTTTATCAATAACCATAAAGTGGAGGAGTTCTGGGTTGCTGTTATGGGTTTCTACAAAGTGCATTGATACTTTATGTTTTGGATAGTTATTTTTAATATTTAGAATGTGTTCACTTATTCTTATATGTAGTTTCCTAGAGGTCCAACCAAGGTATTGAAACCCACAGGGGCATGTTAATAAGTAGATAATGCCACTTGAATTGCAAGCATATACTCCCTTGATGTTATACTTTTTCCCACTGTTAAATGATTTGAAATAAGGATTTTTCTTTCATAGTCTAATTTGCAAGTGCTACAGGGTAGACAGGATCCACATCCATAAAATGCTTCTGCTCGTCCAAAATGATTTTTAGGTTTGAGATACGATCTCTCATAATTTCTTGAGAGATCCTGTCTCAGACTACATTGTAGACCACATCCTGTGGATCACAGCTAGTATATTAAAACAAAGTGTTACCAGCTGAGGCTTTCCTTTAGCTAGTTTTCACTCATAAGGCATATTAAATTCTAAATTTAAATTAATTTTGTTCACATATTTAAGGTATTGAGTTAGAGATTCTGTACTACCATACGAACAGCAGATCGTCTATGTATCTGCTATACCAGACAATACAAGACTTTAAGGGTTAAATATCACCAAAGAACTGGGATCGCTCCCAATAACCCAAAAACAGATTGGCAAAAGAGGGGAGAAAATACATCCTCATAGCAGTCCCACGTGGTTGGAGATAAAAATCATCCCCAAAAGAAAACCATTGTTAGTCAATAAAAAACATAAATTGGTCTATTCACTAAAATTCGACTTTGGAGGTCGACTTTCATTTTTGACACTAGGTCAAATTCGGCACCCAGGTTCCCCTTTTAAGTAATGGGAGTCAAAACGAGGGAAACTCAGGTGCTGAATTTGACTTGAAATGAAAGTCAACCTCCAAAGTTGAATTTTAGTGAATGGAACCAATAGACTCCATCAAAAATTCAAACCACTGAAATTATTTTAAAAAATCTGACTGCCTCCATGCCTATCTCTTATGAGGGATAGAGGACTATAAGGCTATTACATCTATTGTTACCCATATGTAGTTTGGTGACCATATGACTTCAGACATGTGTTACAATAGATTTTTAGTGTCGCTAACATAGCCCTTTAAAGATTTCAATAGGGTCTAAATATGGTATTCTACCAAAAAGAGAAGTCCACTGCCGGGGAGACAACACCTGCCACTATTAGCCACCCTGAGGCACATTGTAGATTCTTAAGCGTCTTGGGCGATGGTGAATAATAGACACCACAAATATAAAATTTTCCTCCTGTTCTGTAGTCACATGGCTTTCCAAAGCAACATCTAAAATGTTCCTCAGTTCTTCATTATACGCTTCTTGTAGCTGGCACAAAACCTCAGCACAATAATACTCTCTAAATTAGTCATCACATTCTTATGTTTCATTTTTTCTTCTAAAGCCATTTTGAAACACAATGCTATCACTGCGCACACGTGTGGGGTAAAACTTATTATTAAACTTTTGTGCAGTAAAATTGTCTGGTTTCCCAGATTCAATATAGAAGGCTTCCAATGTAACCATAGTACATTCATCTTTAAACTGCATATTAATTTAAAAAGTGATCTCCAAAATCCACATTTAGCATTACCAGTCTCATATTTACATTAACCAAAGGTGAAACATCATCCTCATTTTTATCACTCTCAAATTAAAAAGACAATTTAGAATGGGTAATTAGTTAAATAGAGACTTATTGTTGGATGCATGATCTACCTCGCGACCCTCATTGTGCTCCACTCCAGTTTCGCTCTAATTGGCACCAGAGCACCAAAAATATAATTTCTTAAGTGCAATCTTCCGAACAAATCTATTTACATCTAGCATATTTTTGAACATGTCAAAATGGGCAGAAAGCTAGTCCCTTTGAAAGTAATGCAATTTCTGGTTCAGAGCAGGGGTCTTTAGACAAGTTTACAACACTGCCATTAATATCAACATGCCTTGCCGCAGCCTCTCATAAACTAAACCTGCTATATCTGGTACGTCCATTATGTCGTGTATGAGACATTCCTGCCTCTCCTTCTTAGGTGATATCTCCCCCTCCTTTCTGCCTCATCACAATCTCTTGTCTGTTTGCTGTAGTGGAACCTGTGTGGTTGCTTCCCTCCATTTTATTTTGGAGATAGTTTTTGGGTGAACTCAAAACTCTTCATCTTTAAATATCACAGCCGCTTTGCATGAACACACATCTTGCGAGGTGAGGGGTATCTTCAAAAAAACTAGCATGGATCCTTTCAATGTGGTGATCCAGAAATCTTTATGCAAAATATGGAAAATGTAAGTATAATATTTATTTTTAAAAAAAGAGGAGCTGGTATCACAATCTTTGGACCCATTCTGTTTATGTGAAGAACCGTTTATTTAAAAATGTGTGTGGGAGGGAGGGGGGGGGGGTTTGGTGACACCAAATGAAAGCTGAAAAAATGAATACCCTTATCATCTGTGGGCAAAAGATTACCTCAAATAAAAGACTGAATAAAGTTAGAGCTTCTTTGCTTTATATATCTCTATCACAGGTTGCCATGTTCAAATCAGAATTTCTTCAGATCTTCCTTCATCTTGAATCAGATAAAGGAAGCCCTGACCCAAGGTTCTAACAACATGCCTGCCCACTGATAGAACTATACAGACTAAAGAGGGTTCAGTAAAGTATTTTTTTTGTATTCTTTCCTTGAAACATTTCTATTCTTTTGAAACTTGATGCAATCTTTCAATTAAACAATAGTCATTTTTTAAAATAACTTTTCTTTTCTGCCAGGTCAAGTTGCTGGATAAGAGTGAGTGTCATTGCTTCATCAGCTTTGTAGAAGTAAACCATGCTAAGGACAGGGCCCTTCCCCATTGTAAATGCCAATGCCGGAGTTCACTGTTTGTGAACATTTATCATGTTCTTGGTTAATTGAACCTCAAAACAGTTCCTCAAGCTGTGCTCCTGAGAACACCTTTTATGTTTCTCTGTCAGCATTATAGGTTCTTTCATTGTCACTATTAGCTATTGAACTCTTTAGTTGCTACTTCTGCTACTTGTGGATGACTTAAAATAGCATCCTTTACACCAAAAGACTGGCCCACTTTTCATAACTATTCTTTGCTTTCCAATGTCATTCAGCGAATCCTGTCCTTTTTATAGCTTCAAAGAAATCTTTCTCCTCTGTACTGTTTTATTCTTGGCAATTACCTAGATTTTTGATAAGCTCCTGAAAACATTTTGCATTTAAAATCTTTTTATGATGTGTTAATGTAGTTATGAGTTCCTCGGGGATTGTCTTTAATAAAAATCACTTTCAAAGGCTTAAAACTTTCTGTAAAATTACATATAGCTTATGTCTTATATCTACAAGATGGATTGCATTAGAACCAACAATTCCTTGGAACTTTTTGTTTTGGTAGTTTTTTAACACCTTCACGACATTGGACAAGCCAGCAATGAATAATCTTAGCTTTATTCATATGTCTGTCACTTTATTGCTCCCCCCAAAGGTAAAAATTCGTGCTCTTCCATGGTCACTTCTATTATCTGATAGAGGGCGTAGGACGTTTGGCTTTGTAGCAGCATTGATATTACTTCTGGTTTGGGGGCTTGTACCTGCATTCCAGGCTCTTGTCCGATTTTACAGTGTTGCAGATACAATGTGGACATAGAGGTTTCTGGAGCCTTCTACTTAACATACATTGTATTATTATCAACAGCTTCTTATAAATAGCCCAGGGTGCTTCTTTGTTTAATAAATTCTACACTATGGCAGTTTTTTTTTCTGCGCTTCTCTATTTTAGTGCCACTGACTTATTGCAAGTAATCAAAAGGAGAGGGACAGCTGGAAATTTCTAATGCCTTTATGCATTTGTATAAAAAAAAGCAGGTGAACCTGTTAGTTTGCTGGCTGCAGTGCTGCTTTAAAACATATTGTAAAGACACAGCATTAAACATGTGCCCTCTGTATGTTGATTATTTTTCATATCAAAGTAGGCCAGATAATTTTGTGTGAGAGAAATGACACCAAAGCTTGGTATTCTGATATGCAATCTGTAGTTGTAAAAAGTGTACCCACCAACATCACAGTAAAATAAAATCAATGAAAGATGTTAGGTGATAGGAAAACAATTATGTCACACACATTCCAAACACACATCAAATTATAATTAGTGTTGAGTGAACCCGAACCGCACTGTTCGGGTTCGTACCGAACATTACGGTTTTTGGACCCCGGACCCGAACACGGACATTTCACTGTATGTTCGGGTTGGAGTTCGGGGTTCGGCGATTACATTGTATGTAATGCTATGGGCTTACTATAAACCGAAATAGAGTCCCCATTCATAAGAATAGCGACTCTATTTTGGTTTATAGAACAGCAATAGCATTACATGTATTCCATAAACCAAAAGTCTATAAACCGAATGTCTTTCGGTTTATAGACTTTCAGTTTATGGAATATATGTAATGCTATTGGCTTTCTATAAACCGAAATAGAGTCCCTATTCTTATGAGGAAAGTAACATCATTCTAAGATTCGGAGACCATACTAGAAGTCACATTGACCAAATGGAAAAGGTTTGGGATAGTAGTCAATCTCCACTAAAGTGCCTTTGCTGTCTCTCCAAGAGTGAGTATTAAAATCAAGACATCAAAAATAGACCTAGAATAACATTCATGGAGTGCCAAGCATCTCTCACCACAGCTAGCTCTACAAATAAACTGGGAGTAGCAAGGCAGAAACAATTGCTTACTAGAAATAACATACATACTTTAGAATTTGCTAAAAAGCACGTAGATAATGTTCAAGAGTTTTATTGGCAGGTGAGTCAAAACACTTTAGATGCTATGGGTCATGTTATGTTTGGCATTTAACAAGAATAATGATGTCAGTGTCATGGCTTGGGGATGCATTGCCACATCAAGACCTGGACAACATTATATTGATGAAGACACCTTAAATAGGCCACACATAATTTTCCACAGCACCAGAATGCACAAATACAGGTTTGAACAAGAATCTTTCCCCCTAAGTGGCAAAAGTCACTAGAAATGATAGGTAGAAGAGTTGAACTAGATGGTCTTTTTTCAACCTAAATAAACAAAGTATATGTTGCTATGTTATAGCCTGCCGAGTCACCGTAGTTTTTAAGCAAGCGTTCATGGGAAATGTAGTTCCCGCAGCACTGTAAGATAAGGGAGGGACTATCATGATGGAGCATGTAATTTCAGCAGCTCCAATCCTATAAATGTTCTACATTCCCTAAATCCAATGTGCTCACATTGGTTTTAGGTAATATTGAATACTTATAGGGCTAGTTCTGCTGAAATGATCCGTTAATCGAAGTATCCATTATCCAAAATGCTGTTGGTCCTAAGCATTTCGGATAAGGGACACTCAACTTGTATCACAAAATTGCCCACACATAACTTTACACATCCTGCCTTCCTACCGGGCACTGGAGGGCATCTGGTAGTGGCATGGGGAGTCAGATATCAGATGTGACAAAATTATTCTATACAACATGTCTACACCCAGAAGAACCATATGGAGAACATAAAACACCATACCCTTAAAAACATTTATATTTAAAACTTCTTCATTGGTTGCAGTCTTTCAATTAAACATACATTAAGTTTTACCTTCAGTTTTTTTATTGGGATGTAAACTTAGTAGCCTTTTTTCAAAATTCATATTTATACAAATGCAATTTGGTATTGCACTTGGATCCCACTGATTGGGTTAGAAATATTGATTATAGTTAGCTGCCCTAGGAACTCATTGGATAAAATAAATGGTTTTTAGTGAACAGCGTATTTGTGAATTACACTGTAAAGAATAAATAAGAGTCCAGACATTTGGTAGACAGAGCTCTGAGCAATCATTTTCAGTGTAAGAAATCTGTTTGTATTAATAGAGACAGCTCCTTCAGTACATTCGAGAGAATCAATGGCTTAGTACAGTAGTTATTGAAGGCTATTCAGTTCTAAAAAATATAATCGTAATAATAAAAAAGGTTTCTTTTAATGCCTGCACGTATTTGATCCCCATTGTTAGACATTCTTTATATGTGAAAAGTTGTAGAGCACAATAACGATTATGTGAATATACAGTTGAAACTGCACATGAATAAAATAAAGGCAAAAATGTTGCGCTGTTGAAATCTTTTTTTCTTTTATGTGGTATTTTCAAAATGACACTGTGTACCTTGCTATTTGTCTGCTTCATAAACAATCCTTTATTCTGAAAATATAGAAGAAAGCTAATTCAAATACAAGTACCTAGTGTAGCTTCAAAAGCTTATCCATTCACCTTACAGTAATGTGTAGAATGGGTTTTTTACCCTCACTAACACAATAAATGTTGCTGTCAGCATAGATAACAGCATATGCCGGATGGGATAACAATATCTCCAGCCTGAGTAAATGTAATCTTAAATTCACTTTATTAATATTTCAGCACTAAAACATTTCTTTAGCTAAAACATTTATCTAAAAAATGCTGCCACCTGCTGTAGTTTTACAAACTGTCTGATATTGGGATGATATTACAGTTTTTCCAGTCAGAAATAAGGCATTCAAACAAATATCTTTAAGTCAGCTTTTTTGGGGATATTTTTGTTATGTGTTTTAACTGTCATTTTCTATTTCTCATTTAGCGTATGCATACAAACTAAAATGAAGGATTTTTGATGCTATATTTATCCTTATAAAGCAGAATTTAAAATGTTTTTTTAATTGGCCCTGCCCCTTTTTATATACATATGATGTGCCAGTACCGATAATTTTAAAAAAGAGAGAAAATCCTATGCTTATTTCAAATAAAATGTAAGCTTTAAAATATATAATAAAACACTTAAAAGATTCCCAGATGAGGTTACGGAAAGACACCCTATATCACATATATAATTTGGGAAGTGTGGAGGAGAAGTTGCGTTGTATTATTAGGTACTTGAGTAGCACCTTGAACGGAATAAACAGAGATCATACAGCTAGGTAAACGCACGCAAAAATAAACTAAAAAATAATCACAAATTTTAAATTGCGCACCAAATCTGCTTGAACATTATTCATAAATTCCCATTGTGCCCATAAAATAGTTGCTAAAATACATTACCTGACAACCAGAAGAAATGTTCTAACAGTTTACATGTCTTGAGAGCACCTGCTATACTAACTGGCAAAAAAATTACATTATTTTAATTAATATTTACAAAATAAATTGTAAAAATTGCTCAGGTTTTAAAACAACCGCAAATTCTTTTTTAGACGGATGACACAATTTTTTTTACAAGACCACGTTTTTTCAAATCAATTGTTATTTTTACTACAATTTTTTGGATTACCACCTGTTTTACTGCACTGCACTAGTTTAGTACATGTCCCTCATAATGAGCATATTTTCATTTGTAAAGCTGCACTAGTTCTAAAAAATGCCCTGTTCCAAATAGATATTGTCCTCTGGTAAGCTAAATATCTGAGAACCTCACTACTGCACATGAGACACCTCAGAAAAGTGCTGTGAACAGCTGTATATTAACTAATGTCTGTTACTGGTGGTGCAAAAATAA
Organism: Pelodytes ibericus; assembly: GCA_036172795.1. Taxonomy (NCBI): domain Eukaryota; kingdom Metazoa; phylum Chordata; class Amphibia; order Anura; family Pelodytidae; genus Pelodytes; species Pelodytes ibericus. Next base: position 74,990,036 of record CM069861.1, on the reverse strand, counting down.
AGCCAGCACTAGAAAAAGAGAGAACTACAGGCAGGATAACCCCCCTGGAGCAGAAAGGCCCGGACTCATGTTTAACCAAAAGTTTAATGAAAAAGCTTTATTTTAAATCTAGTGGCAGACCTCCAAGAGGGGGGATGAAAACCAATCAGAGGATAGAAAATGTCCTCTCCAATGTCCCTACCAATCAGGAGAAGTAGTGGGAGTGGTAATGGGCATGACCAATGTCATGATAATCAGAGTTTATAGCCAATCAGTGACCCAGCAGAGGGAACAGCTTCCCTCTTAACATGATCATGTTTATCAATTGGGATGTCATGCTAAAAAAGGGACATGTATAAATAACTAACAATTGTAAGAAGTCAACTGCCAGCTACTTTGCCTAATGTGGGATTAAACACCTCTCTCTCAAGGCTGACATTATTATCGGTAAAACACCCCTGTGAGTAATGGCTAATACTGCATAATACAGATATGAGACTTGAAAAAAGCTCAGTGCTGGGCTGAAACGTCGTTATTTCTTGGTGGATTAAACTTCCTTAAACGGCGTGCTGAGTCTCCTGTGTTTTCTTTTTGCTTTATGGGCGTGAATGACGCTCCCTCGTTGCACCCGATACTTGTAAGTGTGCAGACCCATTCATTCTTTTCACAGATATAGGACGGACATAATTGAAATCACTGTTGAAGCCAAACACATTCAGTGGATGTCATTAATGCAACGCTAAACACATCTGATTGCTATGATTGGCTATCACAGCAATTGAATGTGTTTTCAGGGGCTTTAGCAGACATGGATGGGGTGTCTTGGTCCCTATAGCGATATACCAACGGGTATAATACAGTCGGATCTGCCATGAAGTTTCAGACATGTACTTTGTCATTAATGGGTGGTTTTTCCATGACTTGCATGGCAGATAAATTGTTGCGAAGGAGATAATATTTCCAAGAATTAAATAAATGTTTTATTCTGAGAATAAATTGGATAATTATTAGTTAAATAGAGCACATTTCTGGTAATAAAGGGGTTGTATTTACATTTACAAAATGTAATGTCTGCTCTGCAAATACTATTTGGTATGTATACAGTTTGAGGTACTCTACATTCACAGTACAAACAATGTTTAGGTGACAGAACATAGAAACATAGAAACATAGAATGTGTCGGCAGATAAGAACCATTCGGTCCATCTAGTCTGCACAAATTTTTTTTTTTAGTACTTTTATTAGTCCCCCGTTTCCGGTCTTATAGCTAGGATAGCCTTGTGTCTATCCCACGCATCCTTAACCCCTTCGTAACGTTAGGACGTACTATGCCGTCCTGACTTTAAGTGCCTTACAGTCGTTAGGACGACATAGTACGTCCTGTACTAAACAGTTCATCGCGGCTCCCCGCGGTGAGCTGTTTTGGGATCCCGCTGCAGGCACTTACAGCGGGATCCCACCTGTCAGATGAGGCCACTTTGAGTGGCCTCGGTCTGACAGGGAAAATGTAGCCGGTGCTCAAAGCGAGCACCTGCTACATTTTTCTAAATTACGCTGTTCCCGAACTTCCGGGTTCAAGGCACGCCTCCGTGACGTCACACGTGACATACGGAGGACTCGCGATTTTTTGACAGGGACCCACAGGGTCTATTAAGACCCTGATCGGGTATCTGCCAGAGTGTTCCTGGCTACCGATCACCTTGTGATCGGTGGCCAGAAACAAATCGTGACGTTTTGGTGCTTGCGTCGTTTGGGATGCAAGCCCCATGCGTCACGAAGGGGTTAAAATCCTTGACTGTGTTTACCTCTACCACTTCTGCTGGAAGGCTATTCCATACATCCACTACCCTCTCAGTAAAGTAATACTTCCTGATATTACTTTTAAATCATTGCCCCTCTAATTTAAGACTATGTCCTCTAGTTGTGGTAGTTTTTCTTCTTTTAAATATACTCTCTTCCTTTACTGTGTTGATTCCCTTTATGTATTTAAATGTTTCTATCATATCCCCCCCTGTTACGTCTTTCCTCCAAGCTATACATGTTAAGATGCTATAACCTTTCCTGGTAAGTTTTATCCTTCAACGCATGAACCAGTTTAGTAGCCATTCTCTGATCTCACTCCAAAGTATCAATATCCTTCTGGAGATACGGTCTCCAGTACTGCGTACAATACTCCAAGTGAGGTCTTACCAGTGCTCTTTACAATGGCATGAGCACTTCCCTCTTCCTACTGCTAATACCTCTTCCCATGCAACCAAGCATTCTGCTAGCATTTCCTGCTGCTCTATTGCATTGCCTACCTACCTTCAAGTCCTCTGAAATTATTACTCCTAAATCCCTTTCCTCAGATGTTGAGGTTAGGACTGTACCAAATAGTCTATATACTGCTTTTGGGTTTTTACGCCCAAGGTGCATAATCTTGCACTTGTCCACATTAAATGTCAGTTGCCACTGCTCTGACCATTTTTCTAGTTTAGCTAAATCATTTGCCATTTGGCTTATCCCTCCATGAATATCAACCCTGCTGCAAATCTTTGTATCATCAGCAAACAGACATACCTTGCCAACAAGACCTTCTGCAATATCGCTAATAAAAATATTAAAGAGAATGGGTCCAAGTACAGATCCCTGAGGTACCCCACTAGTAACAAGACCTTGCATCGAATATACCCCATTGACTACAACCCTCTGTTGCCTGTCACTCAGCCATTGTCTAATCCATTCAACAATATTGAAATCCAAACTCAAAGATTTCAGTTTATTGATAAGCCTTCTATGTGCGACAGTGTCAAAAGCCTTACTGAAATCTAGGTAAGCAATGTCTACTGCACCACCTTGATCTATTATTTTAGTCACCCAATCAAAAAAATCAATAAGATTAGTTTGGCATGATCTCCCTGAAGTAAACCCATGCTGTCTCTGATCTTGAAATCCAAGCGACTTTAGATGTTCAACAATCCTATTCTTTAACAAGGTTTCCATTATTTATTAAACATCTATTAAAAGACTGTTCATATTATGAAGATAGTTATTACTAGGTCTGTCTTAAACAATATTTCTAGTTAACCAAATGAGCTTGTGATTACATTGCTTATAATAATCACATGTGGCTCTAAAATTGCATAAATTAATTGTGCAAGCATGTATTCTCATCTTTAGGTCCAAAGAACATAAGGTTCCTGTAAAAGTAATAAAGCACATAAAATATAGTGGTGCTTCAATAAATATGCTCTGAACATTTATTTATTATTGGATTACTTCAGTTGGAAGACCTATGTTCATGGAGTTCTAAAATGCAGATATGTTCCTTGATGTGATTGGCTAGGTATTCAAATCAACTAATTAGTGCATTGAATTAGTAACATTTCAACATAGTGCATTCTTCCATAAATAATCCTGGCATGCAGGAGGCAGAGTTTGGTTGGTCAAATGACGGAGCATGCACTGCCACTCACACTGTCCTGAAAAGTGGAACAGAAGTAGAGCTCGGCAGGACAGCAGGATCGACTCCCAAAATCGGTACTGTTCCACACAAAGCGGGATATCTATGAGGCATGTTATAGGGTAATAGTTTGAATTCAGTATTTTACAGGTTTATTAAAAGAAAACAAAAAATAATGAGTTTCTCTTCTGTTTTAACCTACCTGAACCTTTCCTACAGAAAATGCTACTATCAAGTTTTGGGGCAGATTTACAGCAAAAAATAAAAAGTTTCAGGGTTTGAGTCTTTTTTTTTAGTGATGTGCGTTAGAATGACATTGGAGGACAATTGGCACAGTCCTCCAATGTGATTATAACATAGATTGTCAAGTTTACAGAGATGTCTCTACAGTATAGAAGCCTATGACAGGCATTAATATTTACTGTATAATTCATTTTTTCACAAGAGGATCTAGTATAGAGAGACAATCCTAGCATACAAGTTTGATTATAGCGTTACAATACAGAGACCAAAAGACAAATTGTGATCTAGCCACAAAACAAGACACTTGTAAGAATTTACCTGGGTCAAATTATAACATGATTTGATCTTGATGTTTATTTGTGATTTGTTTAACTTTAGTAGTAAGGAATAGTTTGTTGCTATTGGTGCACTTGTGAAAACAGATTATGTAGCACAATTTCTATGCTATCACTTTGTCTTGCTCAAATAACGACAGTGTCATCAGCAGACATTTGTACATTTGATATATTGCACACCGAGTGAAGATAATTGTGCCAGACCAGATTACGATTGGCCATTAATTTTTGCCGGATTTCAGTTTGTTTAAAATCATGAGCAAACGTATCAAAGGTAAGATCCCTCCAGTAAGATCCTTCTCTCCATGAAATTCTGGATATCACTTTAAAGAGGAAAGTAACTGTGGAGTAATTCAAACAAAACCAGATTACAGAAAGGTTAGAAAGTTGGACCACTGATAACACTTGCAGAGTTGCTCATGGGCACCATAGAGAGGATAGGTAATCTGACACTATGTTAACATCACCATTTTTGTAGATCAAGATAGCTATTTTGCAGGCTTTCGGTAACCAGAGGGCAGGGATGCATTGATTAAGTAGGCAATGGGAGAGTGATGGCAACAGGTCTGGGCCAAATTGTAATTTAATTTTTGGTTGACATGTGCTGCTTCATTCTCCTAAGTGTTTATTGTTTGACTAATTGACATGTTTAACTTGAACCCTTCTGATTATTTAAACAGGACCTTGTTCTGATTTAAGAAAACTATCTTAGTCCAGCTATAAAAGTTCCATTATTATTGGAGGTATTGTAATTTTTATTACCACCGTGCATTTTTCCTTGATAGTGGATGAATTGCCACAGTAGCCATCAGAGACCATTTTTGTCATCATTTCCAGTCTAATACACCAAATTTAAAGCAAGTTATGTTTCTAGCAGGAATGAACGTATGATTAAAGGTTGACCTTGGTAGAGTAGAGAAGGAATCATATAATAAAACATTGGGCCAGTCTCACTATAAAAGTAATGAACATAGTATTAATTGAGCAGAGCTGTAGCTAGCACTTTATATGTGTGAGGTAAGAACAGAATTAGAATAAATTAGAAAACTATGAAGGTAATCAGTATTGTCGAAGGAGCGGTAGGTCTTAGCTACTTCCTGGTAGAGACCTGCCACTTTCCATTCAATCCAAGTTATTTATATTTATTTATTTAGAATGTGTTTTACCAGGAAGAAAACAATAAGATTTCTCTCGTTTTCAAGTATGTCCTGGGGACCCTGTCCAGAATGGAATTACACAGAGTTACACATTCAACAGTAGATTAAAATACAGGCATACATATATATATATATATATATTTAAACAAGTTGGAAGGAGAACATACAAAGAAAAACATTATTAATACACAAAGGGAACAGTATATACAGTACACAAAGGCGTTTAGGAAGCCATAAAAGGTGTTGGATAGGGCCGGCACTGAAAACCGCTTCCACCTCAATCCATTTCTTGTGTGGTGGGCGGTAAGCCCATTCCATGGCCCTCAGAAGATGACATGCCTGGTAGTATAGGCGAGGGCAGGGCAATCCCGTCCCCCCCCTAACCTTTGGGCGAATCAATGTTGTGTATTTCAGTCTCGCTGTCTTTTTAGCCCATATAAACTGTAAAAATAACGTTTTGACAGAAGCCATAAAAGCTTCTGGGAGTTTGATCGGAATCGTCTGAAATAAATAGAGCAATCTTGGCATTACATTCATTTTTAAAACATTGATCCGCCCAAACCACGAAATGTATTGCTTACTCCACCTGGGTAAATCTGTTTGGAGAGTTTTCAGAAGCGGAGGAAAATTGTGTTGATACAATGTAGTCAGATCTGATACCAGCCATATACCCAGATACTGTATCTTCCCTTTACACCATCTAAATGAAAAGCTGCGTGTCAGATCCGCTGCTAATGTTTCTGTGACATTAACATTAAGGATTTCTGATTTATTATAATTGATTTTAAAATTAGATATCTCTCCATATCTTTGGAATTCTGCAAGTATACAGGGCAGGGTGAGTCTAGGGTTGGTTATAGCAAATAGGAGGTCATCCGCGTAGCCTAAGACCTTATGTTGGGAGTCCCCCACCGTCACCCCTGTAATGTCCTGATTTTGCCTAATAGCTTCAAGGAACGGTTCTAAGGACAAAATAAAAAGTAAAGGGGACAGAGGGCAACCCTGTCGTGTTCCATTGGAAATCGGGAAAGAATCTGTTAGGTCCCCATTGATCCTCAACCTAGCCGAGGGACTAGAATACACAGAAGCCATCCACTTACGTATATTTTGTCCGAAATTCATGTGCTCGAGCACCTGAAACATAAAAGACCAATCCAACCTGTCAAAGGCCTTTTCTGCGTCCGTTGACAGAAGGATGGTAGGTGTTTTAGAGTGTTTAGCTAGGTAGATTAAGTTAAGGGCTCTGATCGTACTATCCCTAGCTTCCCTCCCCACTACAAACCCCGTCTGGTCTGGGTTTACTAATTTAGGAACCAGTCTTTGGAGTCTAACAGACAGAATCTTCGTAAAAAATTTCACGTCAGAGTTAAGAAGGGAGATCGGACGGTAGCTTCCACACGAATCCGGTTCTTTCCCTTCTTTAGGTATTAATGAAATATTGGCCATAAGGGTATGGGGGTGAAAGGCTTGGTTTTCTATCAGTGAATTAAGAGCGTTGATCAAATGCGGCCCTAAAATCCCCAAAAACATCTTGTAGTATGATCGAGGGAAACCGTCTGGGCCCGGGCATTTCCCCGGCTTCGAGTTCTTAATGACCTCGGCTAATTCCAAGAGGGTGATTGGGGCTTCTAGTGTAGCAGCATCCGCCTCTGAAAGCTTCCTTTTCAGGTTTTTGTGAAGGTAATCTGTCAGTTTTTGTGCACGAGCGGCACTTGCTTCGCCGGATACAGAGTTTGTCAGGTTATACAGTTTAGTGTAGAAAGTCACAAACTCTGTCTTGATTTCTGCTGGAAGTCTCCGTGTAATACCCCCAGAGGTCCTAATTTTAGGAATGTATGAAAGCCTACGCTGTTTGCGCAGCGCTCTGGCCAAGTGTTTGCCTGGCTTATCGCCATATTCGTAGTATAAAGCTTTCATCTTTGTGAAAGACCTGCAAGCCCTTGCGTTAAGGATAGTCGATAACTCTTTTCTCAGAGATGTAAGTAATTGGAATGAACCTGCATCTGCCTGTGCTTTGTGTAATTCATCTGCGTCTCGTATCTGGGTGTACAGGGTGCTCAGTCGTAATGCGTCAGCTTTTTTATTGTTTGCCCCTAGTCTAATAAAATGTCCCCTTGCCACCGCTTTATGGGCCTCCCAGGTCGTCAGAAGTGGAACGTCGGGGGTCAAATTATCCGTGAAATAATTGGTAAGGAGTGTTTCAGTAGTGACTGTATGGGTCTTGTCTGTCAGGAGGGATTCATTCAATCTCCATGTCGAGGAGGTGGGACGTGGGAGAGTGGAGGAAATTGTCAAACTAAGGGGAGCATGATCCGACCAAGTAATCAAACCATAACTGGCTTTGGAAAGTTTAGGTAAATGATAATATGGCATAAAAAAATAGTCTATTCGGGTGTACGTCTGTGCTGGATTAGAAAAAAAGCTGTAATCTCTGTCACTGGGGTGTAAGGCCCTCCAACAGTCGGTTAATTGATATTCGTCCAGGATAGATTTAATTTTTTTCAACACAAATGGTGCAGTACAAGAATGGCCTACAGAGGTGTCTACCCGAGGTTCCAGTGCAACATTCAGATCTCCCCCCAAAATTAGGATGCCTTCTTGAAAATCTTGTAGGATAGACATTATTTTCCTAAAACTATGGTGTTGGCGGGTGTTGGGTAGGTATACATTGGCAAAAGTGTAGAGGGTATCTGCAATAGTGCCCTTCACAAAAACAAATCTCCCTTGTTCGTCTATTATATTCCCCTTCTCCACTAAGGGTGTGTGTTTACTGAACAGTATCGCAGTGCCTTTAGATTTGGACTCGGGATTATTGCTAAAAAAGCCTATTGGGTAAGCTGGTGTGGTGAGTCTGGGCTGGGATGTGGATAGGAAATGTGTTTCTTGCAGGTACACGACCGAAGCCCTATGGAAATGGAGATCCCTCATAAGGTGAGATCTTTTCTCCGGTATGTTCAGCCCTTTCACATTGTATGACAAAAATGTGATCTCACGTGTTATGTTGGAGGAAGCACCTCCTTGAACACTCCTGTCCCCCACATGGGGCCAAGCAGCCCTGGGAAACCCCATCCCACTGCACCAGTCGAGTCCCAAAATAACTGTTCTCACTAATTAAAAATAAAATAAAAAAATAAAAAAAAGAAAGGGGGGGGGGAATTTGGTTGGGGTCAAAAGGAAATAAAGAAACCAAAAAACACACTACAATTCAAACATGTAATAAATCAAAAACAATAACACCTGGAGCGTTTATTGGAACGTTAATCTGGACTCCCCGGAAAGTCCAATAGTGGGCTCCCGTGGGGGCCCTCTGATCACACCAATAAATATGCACGCCCACGGTGAGGGGCAAATGTCAGCCGTCGAGATCTAGGCCCAGAAAAAGACCCTAGATCTATCTAGTATCTAAAACCACTTTGTAAAACACAAAAACGGTAATGAAACAAATCCAATGTTATCAGAGAAGAGTTTCTCCTCCCAAACTTGCGTATGGAGCAACAACAACAAAAATCAACCAGGGTAAGAAAACATGAGAAACCTTTAGAGCCGATCTTTAGATAATTAGAAGGTTGGGTAACTTTAGTTGGGATGTGTTAAAGGCCTCTATTAATCTCCCGTGTGGAAAAGAAATGCCTTTAATTGTTGTAGTAACTGATGGATATCAACTTATAGATGTCGATTCAATATTTGAATCGGCACGACTCAGGTCCGGTGTTATGGGGGATAATTTACATACACCCCAGAACTCAATTAGGTGTCCTTTATACAACTAAGTTAGGTATCTGGTGCCCCTTTATGTAAGTTTCCTCTTGTAATTTCAGTTCTCCGTGAAAGTTGGGGACATCACTAGACTCCGTGTTAGGGGGGATTGTGTATATCCGGGCAAATACTTAACCCGAACAGGTCTGTCTGATATCTTTTGTGCCACTAAGTTAGGTATCTGGCGTTTCTTTATGTAGGCCCTCTATTGCAATTTAATTCTATCATCAATGAAAAAAAAGGGGATATGACCTAGACCCATTGTCAAAGTTAATTATGGGTATCTGGACAAATATTCAACACATTACATACATTCAAATGCCCTTTATACAACTAAGTTAGATATCGGGTGACCCCTTATGTAAGTTGTTTCTGTTTTTTACATTCTACCAGGTATAGAAAAAGTTTGCCAAACAATGATGTAAAGAAAACTTAGACTGGGTATGACCTCACTAAACTACAACATTAACATTTCTGTGGAATTTTAATAGAGCTATGTAAAGTCAAATATCAAGAGAAAAATATACTTTAATCAAAGTATTAAACAAACTCCAACTGTGAATAAATCAACGTGCAGACAGTTTGTAAAATGTTCTTTTCCATATTTCTTTATCATTTCCCAATCTGTTTACATTGCTTAACCTTTCTCTCTTCAACTCCATATGTTAATGCCTTTCTTCTTTTTACCCTAAACCCATCTCTCACGAATAAAACTCTTGTTTGATATTTCTCAACATTTTATTCAGACTTCTTCCACCAGGGTCCAAGGTCATTTTTAATTTAAAAAAATGCATATTATTTTATGTATTGCAACTGATAACTGTTGACATTAAGTTTGGCGTGATTTACCTCCTTGTCTTCGTCAATACTTCCTGTTATAAAGCGACATTTTGGGGACTAAATTTTGATGTTCAGCTGATTATTAAGTTGAGACTGAATTTATGGTGGCAAAGAACTGTAGACCTGTACCAATTTTGGCACAGACATGCATCTATCTCACACACACTCCCACACATTGTAAAGTGCTGGTCTGTGGAGTTATGATATGAGTTCCTGTCCATTACTGTATTTTTCTTTTTTTAGAATGCACTAGCATTGTAAAAAAAAGAAAAAAATACTTCTTGTTAAAAAAAAATTCATAGGAAATTTTGTGCTGTTATAAATGTACGGGATCGACAGTACTACTAGTCGTCCTTAAAAAAAGCTTTATTTCATATGTTTGAAACAAATTCAGCAAAGTCCACGGAGCACAGTTATCAATTGGGATAAATTATATTTTGAAAGTTCATTGGTACTCTACTATGTTGAGAGACACAATATAAATAAATTGATGCACTCAAAACCGTTATGACTGTAAAAGTACAGAGGACTACAATATAATGTATCACAAATAGGTGTTTACAATTGGCGCAATATACCTTCAGTTAGCACTTCTGTGAGGTCAGCAGTGGCGGATCCAGGGGGGGGCAACGGGGCAATTGCCCCCCCCCCGAGAAGAAAAAAAAAAAAAAAAGACACTTTAAAAAAAAAACGCGCTTGCAGGCAGAGACTGAGGTGAGAAGGGATCGGAAGATCCCCCTCATCTTCTCTGCCTGCCGGCAGGCTGCACAGGGAGCTGAACAGGCAGCACAGAAAAACCTCCGTGCTGCCTGTTCGGCTCCCCGTGCAGTGTGCCGACACGGAAGTGCCGACAGGTCACGTGACCGGCGCGCTGACGTCATACGCGCGCCGGGTCACGTGACCTGTCGGCACAATCATCTGTGAGACGAACAGGCAGCATGGAGAAGACCATGCTGCCTGCCACTAGCCACCAGGGGATAAGGTAAGTGCTGGGGAGTGGGGAGATGGGGGGATGTACTGGGGAAAGAGGCAGGGGCATATAAAATGGCAAATAACTGGCATATTACTGGGCAAATTGGCAGGGGATATTAAATGGCAAATAACTGGCATATTACTGGGCAAATTGGCAGGGGCATATAAAGTGGCAAATAACTGGCATATTACTGGGCAAATTGGCAGAGGATATTAAATGGCAAATAACTGGCATATTACTGGGCAAATTGGCAGGGGATATTAAATGGCAAATAACTGGCATATTACTGGGCAAATTGGCAGGGGATATTAAATGGCAAATAACTGGCATATTACTGGGCAAATTGGCTGGGGATATTAAATGGCAAATAACTGGCATATTACTGGGCAAATTGGCAGGGGATATTAAATGGCAAATAACTGGCATATTACTGGGCAAATTGGCAGGGGATATTAAATGGCAAATAACTGGCATATTACTGGGCAAATTGGCTGGGGCATATAAAATGGCAAATAACACTGGCATATTACTGGGCAAATTGGCAGGGGCATATTAAATGGCAAATAACACTGGCATATTACTGGGAAAATTGGCAGGGGCATATTAAATGGCAAATAACATTGGCATATTGGGAAAATTGTCAGGGGCATATTAAATGGCAAATAACACTGGAATATTATTGGACAAATTGGTTGGGGCATATTAAATGGCAACTAACACAGGCATATTATTGAGCAAATTGGCAGGGGCATATTAAATGGCAACTAACACTGGCATATTATTGGGCAAATTGGCTGGGGCATATTAAATGGCAACTAACACTGGCATATTATTGGGCAAATTGGCTGAGAGAGCCATACATGGGAAGGGAGAAGAGAGAGACATAAATGGGATGGTAGAGGAGAGACAGACAGACATGGGTTCACAGATGAGAGACAGACAAATATGGGATGGCAGAGGAGAGACAGACAGATATGGGAAGGGGAGAGGAGACAAACAGACATGGGAAGGGAGAGGAGAGAGACATAAATAGGAAGGGAGAAGAGAGAGACATAAATGGGATGGTAGAGGAGAGACAGACAGACATGGGATGGGAGAGGAGAGACAGAGAGATGGGAAATGAGAGAAGAGACATATGGACATGGGAAAGAAGAGGATACATAGACGGACATGGGAAGGAAGAGGAGAAAAACGGGCATGGAAGGAAGAGAGACAGAGGGACACGGGGAGTGAGAGGAGTGCGACAGACATGGGAAGGGAGAGGAGCGTGACAGACGGACATGGGAGAGAGGATAAGACAGACGGACATGGGAGAGAGGATAAGACAGACGGACATGGGAGAGAGGATAAGACAGACGGACAAGGGAGAGAGGAAAAGACAGACGGACATGTGCCCCTCCCGAGATCAGGCTCTGGATCCGCCCCTGGAGGTCAGAGGAATAATTCTCACACATTGAAACAAAAAATGAAGATGGTATTCAGTTCTTTATGGAAGCACAGAGACCTAACATAAAATAGCACTAGATGGAATCTTTGATTTTAGCTTTGGAAGAACATAAATCTAAATCTAAAGGATGGCTGCCAGGAGGATCAACAGAATTATCCATTTAAGAGAGGGTTGGAGTGCAGGGTATTCTCTTTCAGTTTATACTGAGTGACCCATAGGTTGAGGAGGCAGTGGCGGTGTAGGTGGAAGCGGCGCTGGAGGAGGAGGAGGTAGCCAACACTGTTTTTTATTTTTTTATTTTTTTTTAAATTGGAGTAGCCCCCAAAATATTGGGACATATAACAACAGAAAACAAAGAATAAGTGCACTTGAGTATAACAATGACTGGGTGAGGCCGGTATAAATGTCAATTCTGCACAAGGTACAGAGAAGTCTGGTGGGATCCATGCCTGGTTCATCTTAATAAACGTGAGCTTGTCGTGAGCTTGACTCTCAGATATGAAGTGCACTGCAAGACGCAAATGTACTATTTAGCACCCAAAACAATTAGAATTTTTCAAAGTGCGCTGTAAGCACAGTATTGGACTGTTCTATTTGTCTCTCAGACATGAAGTGCACCGCAAGACGCAAATGTACTATTTAGCACCCAAAACAATTAGAATTTTTCAAAGTGCGCTGTAAGCACAGTATTGGACTGTTCTATTTGACTCTCAGATATGAAGTGCACCGCAAGACGCAAATGTTCTAATTAGCACCCAAAACAATTAGAATTTTTCAAAGTGCACTGTAAGCACAGTATTTCACAGTTCTATTTGACTCTCAGATATGAAGTGCACCGCAAGACGTAAATGTACTATTTAGCACCCAAAACAATTAGAATTTTTCAAAGTGCGCTGTAACCACAGTATTTCACTGTTCTATTTGACTCTCAGATATGAAGTGCACCGCAAGACGCAAATGTACTATTTACCACCCAAAACTATTAGAATTTTTCAAAGTGAGCTGTAAGCACAGAATTTGACCGTTCTATTTGACTCCCCAATATGAAGTTCAGGACGCAAATGTAATATTTAAACAAATTGCAGTATTTAAAAATGCCTAGATGTTGTCCACTGAGCTAACAGAACAGGATTAAAGTCATGTGTCTGGCACACATGAAGTTGCAAGTGCACTGCACTCTCTGTGGCACTGGGCTCAGGGCAGGGTACAAATATGTAGTATAGCACCCACTAAAATAATCACTGTAATTTGAATAATCGCTGTAGTTTGAATAATCGCTGTAGTTTGCAGATTCAACACCAGAATTTGTTTGAATCTGTCCCTCACAGCTGCAGCATCCTCTCCCTACACTAAGAAGAGCTCATGTGATGTGCGTGTACGTGACTTCAGCTTATATATAGAGGCTGGGTCACATGCTGCACTGGCCAATCACAGCCATGCCATTAGTAGGCATGGCTGTGATGGCTTCTAAGGGCAAACGAGTCAAACGCTTGTTGATTGGCTGCCCATTAAATCGCCGAACCCCGAACTCCAACCCGAACATACAGTGAAATGTCCGTGTTCGGGTCCGGGGTCCAAAAACCGTAAAGTTCGGTACGAACCCAAACTGTGCGGTTCGGGTTCGCTCAACACTATTCTTCATGGAAAAGTAAAGGGGGAAAAAACTAAAACTAAAATAGATAAGTCACAAGCCTTCATTGTTCTTTGAGAAGATGAGCCACGGTAAAACTTTTGTGTTTTCAAAGTGGAAACTATATATGTTGATCAAAAGCAAAACTGATCTTGAGCATAAGATCCTTATTCCACCTGTTTATCACAGTGGTTTAAGTGTGATGGTGTGGTCTAATGTACGCAGTGTTAAGACTTGAACAGTATGCCACACGTTCACCAGTGTATATGAGAACTCACAAAATAAATGTCTATCATGAAACTGATTCTAAAGTGCGTTATGTAGCAAAATAAAGACAAAACATATGGGATTTTTTATGCCACCAATATATTATTATATGTTTTGTCTTTATTTTGTTACATAACACACTTAAGAATCAGTTTCAGTATGAAGAAAATTTTCCAGTGTAGCTGAATGGGGAGAATTTTTCCAACTCAGCTACTTTGGTCTAAATTTGAAATTCCCATCTCAATTTCCTGCAATTCTTTCTTTATTGCATAATAAAGGTTGTGGAACCCTTTTCTCACCAATATAATGCGCTTGCTATTTTAATGGCTATTCAGTTATTATTATTTTAAAAGAGTGAAATATAAAATACTCACTAGTTAACATTTTAACTTTAAAGAAAACAAAATTACAAAGAAGACTTCTTGACTCATGTACTTTTCCTATGTCTGCCATTACAATTACTTTACTAATGAAATAACTGCAGTGTGTATTGGCAGCAAGTTAATGTTAAACAAATCAGTGGCAGGACAGTTTGCAACTGAATGAATCTGACAGATTGAATCCCTGCAGATTTACTGAGGGCTGAGTCATTGAAATAGGTCACAACTAAACATTTTCTTTAGCTTGCAAAAATGCTGAAAAGTCAGGACAAGTCTGTCAATGAAGCAGAAGAGGTCAAAAAGTTCAAATCCTCCTCATGCAAGTCAGCCAAGTGAGTAGGTTTCATTCATTAAGTAGGATAAAAGATGGAATTTAGATATGCAAAAGTAAGTAGTATACTCACGAAGCTGAGTATTGGTAGACAATATTCAGCTCCAACCATCATAATCTGCTTCAGTGTGTATGATAAATACCATTCAATATAACGCTGCCAATATAAGTTTTTTTTATTAAAGCTAAAATGCAATTCTTTTTCAAAATGTTCTTATGTTTTGCACAGAAACCTGTCATAAATATACTGTTCATGGGATGTGGAAATTGCAGTGCAGTAGACTGAAGCCTTGCAAACTTGTAGAGCATAATATTTAAACATAAAAACATTATTTAAAATAAAACACAACAGCATTACCAAGCACATCAAGCTTTCACTTGGAATAACAACATTTTCCTTTTCAGTAATTACTTACTATTAAATTTCAAGTTACACTTGAATGACTTTTTCATAGATTGAAAGACTTTCTCAGAGTTACTCTTGGTGAACGAAATTGTAACAATCGTGTCTAGATTTACAAAAGCATTTCCAGCATCTTTCCCTCTGTCTATGGTCTTATGACAACTATATTAAAACATATTTGTCAAAAAGAATAATAGGACACAAGCCTAATTGCACGCACAACCAAATTCTCAAAGTGGTCTTAGAGGTATTCTGTTTTTATTGTGCATATGGAGAATACAATGTGATTAAAATGATCTATGTATTGTGTTAGCAGAATTGCAAGCAAATGTAAAAATTGAGAGAACAAATGTGTTTTTAAAAATGTTTGTGGTGTCCCATGTTTATGACATCACCTAGGCTCCATATGCAATTACCAGCTTTTTAAGGTGAAAATTCAAACTTGTGTGCAAAGTAATTGCACCGTGGGGTTAAATCTTGCAAAAAGTCTAAAATTAAACTGTATATGAAATAAGGTAAGTTGTTGCTTAAATCATGATATTTCAAAATCCTAAGTATAATTAAATAGTTCAATATATTATTAACCAAATTACCTGGTTTAATTCAGATTAAGCTTATGAAAGGCAGGCAGAGACTCTAATGAAAGGCATATAATGCAAATAAATATAAATGTTAGATAGAGTATTTCCTGGCCTGTCACTGTTCATTTAACATAGCGCATAGCTTTGTTTTATGCTCTGTAACAAGTACATTGTTGGAGCTATATCAATAAATTAATATAGTGTATGCACCAAGGGAGAAAGACTTTGCTTTAAAACCATGTTCACTGAGATTCACATGCCTATATTACCCATTGTATAGTTTGTTTTTTCTATTGAATTAACACTTTTACTGTGTAACATTGTCAGGGCCTTTACCAGGTCAGGTAGGAGTTTCAGTACAGGGATAGAGGAGGTGTCTGGTTGCCTGTTATTTATTGGGCAGGGTGAGAACAGATATAGAAAGAAAGATAGGGATTGGAATAAGGACTGAAGGAGACACAAAAGGGTACTTTATCAAAGGACTGCAGAATAGGAAAGGGTTTGAGTAGGAACTGCACTATGAACAAAGAGCTATAGCAGGGAATGTAGACAAAGCAGAGGTAGGTATAGAGAGAGATAAACAAGGGGAGAGGCCTAAGGTAAGGGTAACTAAGCTGGAACACCCTAGAGAGGGTGAGGTCTGATAAGGGTAACTAAACAGAAAAAACACCCTAGAGAAGGTGAAGTCTGGGAAGGGTAGCTAAACAGGAACACTCAAGAGAGGGTGAGATCTGAGAAGGGTAGCTAAAAAGGAACACAAGAGTGGGTGAGATCTGAGAAGGGTAGCTAAACAGGAACACCCAAGAGAGGGTGAGATCTGAGAAGGGTAGCTAAATAGGAACACCCGAGAGAGGGTGAGATCCGAGAAGGGTAGCTAAACAGGAGGAACACCATAGAGAGGGTGATGTCTGAGCAGTAGGAACTTTAAGGGAGCAACTTAGCTGAAGAAATCTTGCTATAGCCAGAGGGTATCAGGAGATGCTGAAAAACATCCCCCAGGCTGGTTGAGCCATCCAGGTTCAGTTTCCCAGTTCCTGGACAGGATCAGAATTTAAATTAGCTTTAAACAGAGGATCAGGAACAGAAGCAGCAGCTGTCAAAAGTTGTCAACTGGATCAACTGCAGCTATTTAACCTTTAACATTCTGACATTCATTCATGACAAACATTCTGATATGCATTAAAAATATATAGCATACAAAACAATAGTGATACTGGATACACACAAAAGCTATTTTTTCTGGATCTGTCCTTTTTCTTTTCTATACTCTCGGTTTTTGAACTCTTCCTATTATCTCTATATTGGCACACACCAAACACTACTTCAGTTATTTTTTTTTTTTAAACGTTTATTATACATATATTAAAATACATAAAAAGGACAATAAAAGTCACAGACAGGTAAAGTGCTACGGCAGAAATACATCAAATCACATTCACATCACTGATGAACCTGTATGCTCCATCAGATCACTTAAAGCGATTTTTAAATAACTCGATGGATAGATTTGATACATTTTCCCAGGGTATGCCGGTCATTGGAGGTGATATGAACTGCATCTTGGATGAGACAATGGAGAGAAAATCTTCAAAAAACCTGTAAATATGGGTTTTGTATCAGGGACCGAGCATTAGCCTTCTCAGACTGCATCATCAGCCATAATCTGTTTGATATATGGAGGCTACAACACCCTGGTGAATAAGATTATTCCTTCTACTCCCCAGTACACAATTCTTACACAATAGATTTTTTCTTTACGACAGGCCCAAGGCTTGAGAAATGTACTGCCTCGAGCATTAGTACTATCTGCTGGTCTGACCATGCCCCTATTTTCCTAAAACTTTAAAATAACTCTGATTATCATCTCCGCACCCACTGGAGACTTAATGTAGATGCTCTGGATTTGGAGGAAAGTAAGCTTGATCTGCTGGCTCAGGCTAAAGTCTTTCTGAAAAATAATGATAGCAGAGATACAACGGACACCATTCTCTGGTGTTCCTTGAAGTGCTTCCTAAGTGGGCACTTGATTAAAAGGGGCACCTGGAACAAAAAAGCACAGGGGAAATAACTTACAGACTTGTATATATCTTTGGCCTGTCTCGAAAGGGAAAATAAACAAAATCCTACTAATGAAACCCTGAATAGTATTAGGACAACTAGAGAGGAAGTTACATAAACTGAATTCCGATTCAGTGGTTTCACCACTCTTGACAAGGGTAAATATGGAAGCCACTCTTAACTAGTCCTTTCCCCCAGAGATGCTAGAGGCCAGTATAACACCACTTTTGAAACAGGGGAAGGATCCTCTGATTATCTCTAATTATAGACCCATATCCCTTATCAATCAGGATATAAATGATTTTCTAAAATACTATCTCAAAGACTAGACAGCTTTATGGAATACCTTATCCACGATCAGGTCGGGTTCATGAGGGGAAGATCATGTGAGGATAACACCAGCAGGGTTTTTGGCTTATTGGAAGAAATACATTCCCATAAAGTACCATCATTATTAATTGCTTTAGATGCTGAAAAAGCATTTCATAGAGTGAATTGGAAGTTTATATCAGAAAGTCCCTGTGGGTATTTGGTATCAAGGGACCCTTTATGAATATGATTATGGCTCTCTATTTGAATCCCAGGGCCAGATTCAGTGGTACATCCCTGGATTCAGAGTTTTTTCATATCAATAATGGCACTCACCAGGGATGTCCACTGGCTTCTCTTCTTTATGCCCTCATGATTAAGCCTGTGGCGGCCATGATAAGAAAAACTAAAGACATCTCTGGAATAACGATCAGTCACTCTGACCATATGATTATGTTATATACCGATGATATTTTACTATCGCTATCTACTCCGGAACACTCTATTCCTGCGCTGTTGGGAGTTGTAGAGCAGTTTGGAAAGTTTTAGATTACAGACCAAACTTCAATAAAACCGAAAATCTGGTATTTTATCTAAGTCCCAAACAAATAGAGGACATTGCAAAGATATGGCTGACTTTATCGGCTAGATATATTGAATACCTGGGAATTAAGATATGCCCTAAACTAGATAATCTGGTGCCCATTAACTATGGGGAACTCCTGGGCGATATTCTGGTCCTGCTACAGAAGTGGAGTGGCTTGGAACTCTCTTGGCTGTGCCGTAATAATGTATTCAAAACCTATGTAATCCCTAAACTCTTATACTTGTTCAGGGCAATTCCTCTCCCGACCCCAAAAGGGACATTAAAAGAATTTGACCAACTAAATTTGACATCTAAATGTGTCTGGGCTGCAAGAAAACCTAGAATCCCAGGAACCACACTAAGGAGAAACCTAAACCACGGTGGTTTGTGCTATCTAGATTTGTTTTGGCTGCAGAGAGCGACTGGGAATACTCACTCTGGGTGGTAGAAGATCAAGAAGGAGAACTGTGGTGGCCTGGATCTATTCCTGCAACAATGGGTGGCCCTGAGATTCATTAAGAACGAGGAAATCAATAGTACAATAGTTAAGCCATTGATTTAGTATGTACATACCTTGAGGATACAGGTCGTGTCAGATTTGGTCGAGTGGTCCCAACTACATTCCTTTTCTTTCCAATTAAAATTTTGTCTAACCTCCTCTAAATTATTTACAGTCATCAGATTGAAACACTTCTTGGTAGATGTGAGACTGGAACACCCAGATCCATGGGAGGATCATGGCATGCCATGGCAGCCCCTTCTGCAAATCCCGTCTCAACCTTAACATTGTTTCCGGAAAACTTAAGCCTGCCACTTAAAACCCAAACTATGATCAAATGGGAGGAAGATAAAGGGACTGATTTCTCGCATCAAGCCTGCTACTATACATACCAGAACTCACGTAAGGCTATGCAATGTATTAACCTGCAGGGACATTATTATAAGCTAACACAATGCTAGTTCCCACTCGATTATTCCGATTTCATCAATCCTCAAGCGATCATTGCTTGGGATGTCTTAGGGACAGAGGCTCCCAAATGTCTGGTTGGACTGCCAGTTGCTTAACCCTATGAAAAAGAAAATCAGTGAGGTGGTAGCAAATATTTTTGATCTTCCCTGCATATTGTCTCCCCAGAATTTCTTACTACATCTTGACTTACCTTTCCTAAATAAATACGATAACTATCTATTCTTTAATATTGCCCTACCATGTAAAATTTGGTTGGCCACGCAGTCATGAACATTGGATGTCTCCTGACCTGAGATTCTATCCCAAATCCAATTACAAACTTCCTCAGAGAATTTTTTTTTTTTATATATGACAACATTTTGTACAGATGGAATTTCAGGCTCTCCAGGGCATTCGTCTTTCTTTCCCCTCTTGTTCACCATGTACTCATGATATTGACGTATGCAGCCCCTGCACCACCCTGGTCTGTGCCAGGATTATTCAACTTTCAAATCATCAGGCTGGGATGTTGTTACCGCGAGTGAATATGGATGGCTTTTTACATGTATCCAAGAGATGTCTGAGTCTTGTCTCCATTTCCTCTCTATTACTAGTTTTACGCCAAGAACACGTGTATTATCAGTGCCAACTTATCTTTCCTAACTTGGTCTAAGGTCATATGTAGCATAGCCAGTAGAGGACTAAAAGGAAGCTCTATTTCTAAAATTTCCAGTATTACTGTGAAAACCTTCTTCCAGCAATTGCTCACATCAACACAGCTCCACCAGATATGAAGCATGGTACCCTGATGTCACGAGTCAATCTGTATTCAGGCTCATCCAAGCTGTATCCTTTTTCAGTTTGTTCTTTCTGCATTTACTATTCTGTTCTGCTTTTTTGTTATTCTTGTTCCTGGGTTCTTTTCTGTTCTGTTTTACTTGTGTTCAGATTGTCTTAGTCCCGGCCACATGGTGGCATATTTCAGTCCTGACCACATGGTGGCATATCCTAGTTCCAGGCCACAGTAGTGGCATTTTCCAAGTCCCTGTCCTTAGTGGCTCCTGCCTAGCCTGGCCCCATAGCTGCACCTGCCTTAGCCTAGCCATAGGACCCCGGCACCTGCCTAAGTCTATCTATAAAGCAGCACCTACCTAATCCTATCAATAGTCTGGTACCTGCCAAGTCTAACCCCAACTTGCACCTGCCTAAGTCTAGCTAGTCTGGTACCTGCTGTAGCCTAGCCATGTCCTTCAGTGGGATGACCTATCAGATACCTATACCTGTCCTGTCCCTTTACATGTAATCCTTTGTCAGTTTCCAGTCTGTTCTGTCTCTTTTTCTAGCCTTGTTCCAAGTTTTACCTCGCACTTGTACCCAGTTTCTATGTTTTCTTTGTTCTTTGCTCTGTTCCATTTTTGGTTTTCCTTTGTCTGTGATTATGTTCCATTCCAGGTTTTCTGACTCCCTCTGCCTTGTCAGTTTACTATTTAAACCACACTCGTTGCTGTTCAGTCCTTTGCAGCAGTCTACAGGTATTTTCTCTGTGTTTAGTTCAATGCCAGTTATGTGTCTTAGATTCTTTTTTTTTTTTTAGCTTTTGCTAATATTATATCTTAGTTAGGGAATTGCCTAATGTGGGGTACCTTGACGTGGTTGGCAAGCTAACATCTAAATTGGCCAATATGTTTGAACCAAACCCCCACCTTTAGTGTTAGGTTAGTTCCTGTATTTATATTTATTCCTTTGTATGTGTCTCTTGTGTTCCTTGGTCCTGCAACCATGTGCCTTGCTTTGTACAGTTTATCCTTAGTTGGTTTCTGTTTTGATCTTGCTCGTGTCTTGCCTCTGTCCTGTAGCCCTGCACTCTGTATTTCTGTTCTGTTTTTCCCTCAATCACTTTTCTGTTTTAGCTCTGCTTGGCTATCATACAGTTCATTTCCTCTCTAGCCGGGGACCTGGATACAGTAGCTGCTTCACAGGGCCTGGTTGTGGCTGCAAAGACTTGGGGTCCCAAACCTCCAGGCGATTGCAGTTACCCAGCACCAAGTGCTGTGTTTCCACCCTTCACTGTAGCTCCTGATCTCGGGGGCTCAGGGTCCCTTTACCATCCCGGACCTCGTGCGTTACACCTGATGACTTTCACATCTCCAACATTCATTTTTTATTGCATATATTTTGTGAAGCATCTGGGGGACCATGTAACACAAGTTGTATCTTAAATTTGTACACCCAAATAGTGAGAAATTTTAGTTGTACACATCCAAGTCCAACCTTCAACTTCTATATTTAGCTTAATTATTCTTGACCATTTTATCATGTTCTTAAATTCTAGTTTTTTATTCATGGCCTCAATTATATTTTGAGAAAGGCCAGGAATAAGGATTCTTTTTTTCAAAAGTCATTTCTAAATAATGTTTAATACGGATATAGGTAAAGCTCTGGTTTATCAGAATGTCAAACCCTCTCTGAGATTATTGAAGGTTTTCAAGTCCCCAATTCTTTCAATACCTTTTTGTATCCAAGGCTTTACATCTAAACTATGTACATTCAATGTTATCGCCTGCAGATACGTGGTTTCCACCCACTCCATGGCTTGCTCAATTAACAGCCAATGTTCCTACTTGTTCTCAACCTGTTGGTATTTATGACAAGCTTCAATAGTAAAGCATCCCTATAAACTGAAAGATTTAGCCATTTAGGTATTTTTTTGACCCTAAAAAAACTACATGAAGATTGCCTGAAGCTCCTTTATCCATTTATCAGAAACATATAAAGGAATCGTTTTTAGTGGGTATAGGACTCTTGGAAGTGTATATGCCCTTAATATATTTAGTCTTCCAAGCATAGAGACCATTAAATCCATTCATTGATTTAACTGACATTTTATATCCTCGAGCAGCAAGCTAGAATTGACTTTAACAACACTCTCTGATATTTTTGTGAGGATAATTCCCAAGTAGTTTATTCCCTCCTCCATTCATTTGAAGTTACATTTCACTTTTAAGACCCTTTGATAATCCGGTCGGGATCCAATGCACATAGCTTGTGACTTATTTATGTTTAACTTGTAGTTAGATATCCTCTAATACTCCACTATTACTTCTAAAACCTTAGGGACTGATATCTCTGGAGACGACAACATCATAATTACATCATCAGCATAAAGGCTTAATTTAAATTCCTGATCCCGAATAGTGAGGCCTCTAAAATTTTCACATTTTCTTATTTTATTAGCCAATGGCTCAAGGGTCATTATATAGAGGAGGGGGGCTAAAGGGGACCCCTGTCTCATGCCATTGTGCAAGGTAAACCACTGTGAATCAAATCTCTAACCCATCACTTTTGCAGAGGGATTACTATACATGGCCATAACAGATTCACTAAATGTATTACCAAAACCCCCTATTGAACGCTTTATTCTGTTTTCAGCCTATTAGCCAATAAGGAAGAATATACTTATAAGGTGATTACTAGAAAAGTAGTCAGTTTGGTTATATCCTTTCCTGGTTTAGGTATCGGGTGGACGACTGCTTGTAACATCTCTCCTGTAAAGATTCTAGACTCTATAATTTAATTTAATACATCCAGAATATGGTTTTGTAATCCTTCAATCATAATTTAAAAAAATGTGTTAGTAAAACCTTCTGGGCCTGGGGCTTTATTACTCTTTAAAATTGCCAATAATTAGTTGTAACTCTTGTACAGTAAATGGTTTATCCAAACTACTTCAGTTCTGTCCATATTATTCTCTAACCATTAGCTTTTACCACAGCCAATAGAAAAGCACCAGGCAGACACAACAAGACATACAAGAATATTGTGTTTCTAAAAATATGGATGTCATACGAGGTGTTGAGCGAACCCGAACCGCACTGTTCGGGTTCATACCGAACATTACGGTTTTTCGACCCCGGACCCGAATACGGACATTCCACTGTATGTTCGTGTTGGAGTTCGGGGTTTGGAAATTTAATGGCGCATTTTGAACAATCAACAAGCGTTTGACTTGTTTGCCCTTAGAAGCCATCACAGCCATGCCTACTAATGGCATGGCTGTGATTGGCCAGTGCAGCATGTGACCCAGCCTCTGTATATAAGCTGGAGTCACGTACACGCACATCACATGAGCTATTCTTAGTGTAGGGAGAGGATGCTGCAGCTGTGAGGGACAGATTAAATAAATTCTGGTGTTGAATCTGCACACAACAGCGTTTATTCAAACGTATTATTTTAGTGGGTGCTATACTACATATTTGTACCCTGCCCTGAGCCCAGTGCCACAGAGTGCACTTGCAACTGCATGTGTGCCAGGCACATGACTTTAATCCTGTTCTGTTAGCTCAATGGGCAACATCTAGGCATTTTTAAATACTGCAATTTGTTGGTGTTAAATATTACATTTGAGTCCTGCACTTCATATCTGAGAGTCAAATAGAACCGTCAAATACTGTGCTTACAGCGCACTTTGAAAAATTCTAATAGTTTTGGGTGGTAAATAGTACATTTGCGTCTTGCGGTGCACTTCATATCTGAGAGTCAAAAAGAACAGTCCAATACTGTGTTTACAGCGCACTTTGAAAAATTCTAATTGTTTTGGGTGCTTAAATAGTACATTTGCGTCTTGCGGTGCACTTCATATCTGAGAGTCAAATAGAACAGTGAAATACTGTGGTTACAACGCACTTTGAAAAATTCTAATTGTTTTGGGTGCTAAGTAGTACATTTGCATATTGCGGTGCACTTCATATCTGAGAGTCAAATAGAACAGTGAAATACTGTGGTTACAGCACACTTTGAAAAATTCTAATTGTTTTGGGTGGTAAATAGTACATTTGCATCTTGCGGTGCACTTCATATCTGAGAGTCAAATAGAACAGTGAAATACTGCGGTTACAGTGCACTTTGAAAAATTCTAATTGTTTTGGGTGCTAAATAGTACATTTGCGTCTTGCGGTGCACTTCATATCTGAGAGTCAAATAGAACAGTGAAATACTGTGCTTTCAGTGCACTTTGAAAAATTCTAATTGTTTTGGGTGCTAAATAGTACATTTGCGTCTTGCGGTGCACTTCATATCTGAGAGTGAAATAGAACAGTCCAATACTGTGCTTTCAGTGCACTTTGAAAAATTCTAACTGTTTTGGGTGCTAAATAGTACATTTGCGTCTTGCGGTGCACTTCATATCTGAGAGTGAAATAAAACAGTCCAATACTGTGCTTACAGAGCACTTTGAAAAATTCTAATTGTTTTGGGTGGTAAAAAGTACATTTACATCTTGTGGTGCATTTCTTGCAGTCCAAAAAACATACAAATAAAAATTGTTGACTATTGGCGGTTACATTGTCGCCTGACATAAACCATCTGTTACTTTGGTGGGTGACCGCAAAGAATGAGGAGAGCGTCAAATAAGGGACGTGGCCCTGGTCGTGGTGCTGCTGGTGTTGGTGGAGCTCCTGTTGCAAGTAGGGGATGTGGTCGATCTGTGCCAGCTACACGCACAAGTGAAACACCGTCCTCAGGTGCTAGTACGCGACAGAACCTTCAGCGTTATTTGGTAGGCTCGAATGCCGCTCTTAGAATGGTGAGGCTAGAACAAGTACAGGCGATAGTAGATTGGGTGGCTGATAGTGCCTCTAGTTCCTTCACATTGCCTCCCACCCGGTCTCCTGCTGAAAGCTCAGAGTTGACACCTGCAGCCCATGGCATCTGTCTTTCACCTCACCCCCTTGCAAAACAGCCAAGCAGTCTGAGCCACAAGTCATGCAGCAGTCTCTTTTGCTTTTTGATGACTCTGCTGGCGGGGTCATCAAACCTAGCCTTGCCCCAGAAGTGGAAGAGATTGAGTGCACTGATGCACAACCACTTATGTGTCAGGATGTGGACATGCGAGGACCACCGCAGCACGTCTCTGATGATGACGAAACACAGGTGCCAACTGCTGTGGCTTTCGGCAGTGTGCAGACCAGCAAGGAGGGCAGGTTTGAGGAGTGGGTGGAAGATGATGTGGAGGATGATGAGGTCCTAGACCCCACATGGAATCAAGGTCATGCGAGTGACGTGTCCAGTTTGGAGGAAGAGGCGGTGGTCGCAAAGAGGCACCAGCGCAGCATAAGAGGGAGCAGGGTGCAAAACCGTATAGGCCATCACCTAGACAGTACGCCTGCTACTGCCCACCGCACCCAGGGACAATGTGCTGACGACAAGACATGAATGGTTTGCAAGCTGTGCAATCAGAACCTGAAGCGAGGCATAAACATGCTAAACCTGAGCACAACCTGCATGACCAGGCATCTACATGCAAAGCACGAGCTGCAGTGGAGTAAGCATCTCAAAACCCAAGAAAGTTCTCAGGCTCCTCCTGCTTCCTCTTCTGCTGCTGTCTTGGCCTCTTCCTCCAGCTCTGGAGTCACAGTGGCACCTGCCACTGAGCAAATAGAGGAAGTGGCAGCAATGCCACAACGTCCGCCACCGTCCCCAAGAATCTCCACACTGTCCCATGGAAGCGTTCAGCTGTCCATCTCCCAAACACTGGAGAGAAAGAGGAAGTATGGCCCTACCCACCCGCGAACACTGGCCCTGAATGCCAGCATTTCCAAATTCCTGGCCTTTTAAATGCTGTCATTCCGTCTGTTGGAGATGGACAGTTTTAAAAACCTGATGGTGGTGGCTGTCCCACAGTGCGAGGTTCCCAGCCGCCACTACTTTTCCCGGCGAGCCATCCCTTCCCTGCTCAAGCAATTGGCGGACAAAATCAGGTGTGCACTGCGCAACGCCATCTGTGGCAAGGTCCACATAACCACAGATACGTGGACCAGTAAGCACGGGCAGGGACGCTATATCTCCCTAACTGCACACTGGGCAAATGTAGTGGCGGCTGGGCCTGAGATAGCAGTTTGGCGCATTTACTTCCTCCACCGAGGATTGCAGAGCATTTCTCTTTACCTCCTGTTGCCTCCTCCTCCTACTCAGCTTCGTCCTTCTCCTCTACCCCCTATTCTACCACTTCCTCATCCGGTCAGCGTAACACCTTCACCACCAACTTCAGCACAGCCAGGGGGAAACGACAGCAGGCTCTTTTAAAACTCATATGTTTGGGGGAAAACCCCCACAGCGCGCAGGAGCTGTGGACAGGCATGGAACAACAGATCAATGAGTGGTTGTTGCCACTGACCCTTAAGCCCGGCCTGGTGGTGTGCGATAATGGGCGAAATCTCGTAGCTGCTATTGGCCTAGCCGGTTTGACGCACATCCGTTGCCTGGCGCATGTGCTGAATTTGGTGGTGCAGAAATTCCTGAAAAACTACCCAGATATATTAGAGCTGCTGCAGAAATTGCGCACCGTCTGTGCGCACTTTAGGCGTTCTCACCCTGCTGCTGCTCGCCATTCTGCGCTGCTGCATAACTTAGGCCTTCCTGCTCACCGCCTCATATGCGACATGCCCACAAGGTGGAACTCCAGAATGCACATGCTGGAGAGATTGTGCGAGCAGCAGCAGGCGATAGTGGAGTATCAGCTGCAGCACGCACGGGTCAGTCGCTCTGCGGAACAGCACCACTTCACCACCAATGAGTGGGCCTCCATGCGAGACCTGTGTGCCATTTTGCACTGTTTCGAGTACTCCACCAACATGGCCAGTGCCAATGACGCCGTTCTCAGCCTTATTATCCCGCTTCTATGTCTCCTTGAAAAAACGCTTAGGGCGATGATGGAAGAGGATGTGGCACAGGAGGAAGAGGAGGAGGAAGAAATTAGGTAATTTCCATGGTTATCAGGCCAGTAATTCACAAGTGGCTTGGAGGGTTCCTGCACCAGCATAGGCCAGGTACACAACTGTCAAGCCAGGGCATAGTTTTGGAGGAGGATGAGGATGATGATGATGATGAGGAGGAGGAACCATGTTCACAGCAGGGTGGCACCCAACGCAACTCGTGGGCATCACTGGAGCATGGCTGGGGGGATACGGAGGACACAGATGATACACCTCCCACAGAGAAAAGCTTGTCCTTGCCTCTGGGCAGCTTGGCACACATGAGCGACTACATGCTGCAGTGCCTGAGCAACGACTGCCGAGTTACCGACATTCTAACTTGTGCTGATTACTGGGTGGCAACCCTGCTGGATCCCCGTTACAAGGACAACGTGCTGTCCTTAATTCCATCACTGGAGCGTGATCGTAAGATGCGCGACTACCAGCGCACGCTGGTAGACGCGCTGCTGAGGGCATTCCAAAATGACACCGGGAGCTCAATGGAAGCACAAGGCAAAGGCAGAGGAAGAGGTCACCAATGCAGCTGGGGCACCGCCAGCACCTCAGAAGTCAGGGTTAGAATGGCCGAAATGTGGAAAAGCTTTGTCAGCATGCCACAACAAGCAACACCACCATCTGATATGCAATGTCTTAGCAGGAGGCAGCATTTAAGCAACATGGTGGAATAGCACAGGCCAACAAGTACTGACTGATGGGTCTGCCCCATTCAACTTCTGGGTCTCCAAATTGGGCACATGGCCTGAGCTTGCCCTTTATGCCTTGGAGGTGCTGACCTGCCCTACAGCCAGCGTATTGTCTGAACGTGTGTTTAGCATGGCAGGGGACGTTATCACAGACAAGCGCAGCCGCCTGTCCACAGCCAACGTGGACAAGCTCACGTTTATTAAGATGAACCAGGCATGGATCCCACCAGACTTCTCTCTACCTTGTGCAGAATAGACATTTATACCGGCCTCACCCAGTCATTGTTATACTCAAGTGCACTTATTCTTTGTTTTCTGTTGTTATATGTCCCAATATTTTGGGGGCTACCCCAATTTAAAAAACCAAGAACAAATAAAAAACAATGTTGGCTCTAGTTCGGGGTCAAGTTCAGGGTCAAGTTCGAGCACGGACCCAGACATTTTTTCGAAGTTCGGCCAAACCTGCCGAACCCGAACATCCAGGTGTCCGCTCAACTCTAGTCATAAATCAATTGTTGATTGTTTTGTGTCTCTTTTTTTCCTTCATTTTTTTAATAAATCCTCTCCACACTAATGCAAGTCTGTTCACAAAGCATCATTATATGATTCTTTATTAATTTGGAATTACATATTTAAACGTTGTAATAAATCTATTTACTGTATAATAATGGGCACTAAGTTATGTTGTATATTATTGTCTACCCTTTAATTGTTATATTATATTTGAGAACAATACATAAATGTTGCAAAATTATAAAAAAATGTTGTTCATTGAGCTGTATTTTGTTTAGGGATCATTAATAAAATGTGTACTCATGGATACATAAAAAGCATTTTGATGAGATATTTTTATATTTATGAGTATTTTAATAACAATATGGGGCACTGTATGTTTTATAGTTATAGTAAGAACAATATAGGTCATTGTATGTTTATATAGTAGTAATGACTAAAGGAATATGCTCTTTAGAACATGTGAAACTTGAAAGGTGAAATAGTGTGGACATATAAAAAGGAGTAACACATTATACGTGACACCAGAAGTTGCCAAACTAATCAGTGAAGAGGATAAAACATTGACGTTTTTACTAAAATTGTAAAAGAACATTAACCACGTGTACAGAGGAATATTGGACCTTATCAAATTACAATATTTTTTAATGTAAGATTTTAAGAGTTTATTATCTTTGTACTAAATTAACCTGGTCCTTTTTTAATGGTACTCATCCTTTCGGTACCCCATGCTTCATGTGGGTACACTCATGTGGAAGAATTGGAATAATGCCGATTAAACACAGAGAACATGCTAAGTATAAATAACAAAGCTTATATGCTCCCATATAACGTACGACTTTATGATCTATTGGTGTGCTATTCTAAAGAGAAGATAATTATTCTTTTTCATCTCCTGTCTATGTTATCTATTTCAACAGAGAAATACCTTGGACATTTCGGGAATACGTTTTCCATTAATAGAATGCGCAACACTATCGTGTGATACTATATTGAGAAAGCCATCACTGTACTAAATGATTAGTGGAGGCACGAGAATACATGTCTAGAGGAATACACTACTAGAGACTGCACTAAACCTGTTCTTTTAAAATCATAAATGAAACAATAATGCCTTTCACTATACCAAAAAATACCAGCTTTTAAAAAAGGACTGGTAATAAGCAATGCCGAGAGTGATAGATGAGAGAACATTTAAAGGACAACTGTTAGCAGAAGTGAAGTTATGTGTAATTGAAACATTGCATCAAGTGTAACCATTTTACACTTGATTTAATGAAAGAATCCAAATAAAGCACCTTATTGCTTTGCATAGCACTATAAGGGGTGGATATCTTGGATCAGATCTTCATTCATCTGACCCAAGATTCTAAACATGTCCACTACCTGACAGAGCTATATGGAGCAAAGATGGATCAGTAAGGTGTTTTTTTTGTATTCTTTCATTAAAGCATGTCGACAGTTGTCGTGTAACTGATACACTGGAAAACAAATTTAAGTCTCATTGGCACTTTGCACTAAGAATCACAAGTAACTGTAAGTACTTGTGATAGTAAGAAAACTATCAATCTTTATACAGTCTCTCTGAGAGGGAAGAATATTTTAAAAATAGAAAATTCCCCTCCCAACCCAAAAACTTAATGGAAGAAATAAAGAAACCTATTAGGCTTAAAGAAGTACAACACCAAATCTCAAAACAAAAGATGGGGAAAGCACCTGGCCCGGATGGGTACGACGCCCACTTTTACAAAGTTTTCGGAGAACAAGTGAGTCCCTTTTGGAAGGAAGCTTTTAATGAAGCCTTTGTAAAGGCAGCCTTCCCAGGGGAAATATTGCAAGAAAATATAATTCCAATTCTGAAGCCTGGGAAAAAAACAGAAGATCTCTCAAGCTACCGCCCAATCTCCCTGTTGAACCTCGATGCCAAGTATGTACTGCTATAATGGCTGACAGACTCAGTAGGCTGATAGCAGAACTGGCTCATCCTAACCAGGCCGCCTTTATATCAGGCAGATTAGCGACATGACATATTAGAAGTTTGGCCGGTATATTAAAATGCACAAGAGAAAGAGATGTACCCCAGCTGACCCTGTCTCTCGACGCCGAGAAGGTATTTGAC
Organism: Pelodytes ibericus; assembly: GCA_036172795.1. Classification (NCBI taxonomy): domain Eukaryota; kingdom Metazoa; phylum Chordata; class Amphibia; order Anura; family Pelodytidae; genus Pelodytes; species Pelodytes ibericus. The sequence goes on along the minus strand of CM069861.1, from coordinate 74,959,286 downwards.
AGGGTCAGCTGGAATTTTATCAATGATTCCTTGAAGGCTTTAGGCTTGGGAGATAACTTTCGGTGAGCCATTATGGCATTGTATTCTGAATAGAGTTGAGCGGACATCTGGATGTTCGGGTTTGGCGGGTTCGGCCGAACTTCGAAAAAAAGTCCGGGTTCGGGGTCGAACTTGACCCCCAACTTGACCCCGAACCCCATTGAAGTCAATGGGGACCCAAACTTTTGGCCACTAAAATGCCTCTAAAAAAGTCCTGGAAAGGGCTAGAGGGCTGCAAAATGAAGTAAAATGTGGGTGAGTGTCCCCATTCATACGAATAGGTCAATTGACCTATTCTTATGAATGGGGACTCTATTTCGGTTTATAGAATAGCAATAGCATTACATGTATTCCATAAATCGAAAGTCTTAAAATCGAAAGACATTCGGTTTATAGACTTTCGTTTTATAGAATACATGTAATGCCATTGCTATGATATAAAAAGAAAGTCTATAAACAGAATGTCTTTCGGTTTATAGACTTTCGGCTTATGGAATACATGTAATGCTATTGGCTTTCAATAAACCGAACTAGAGTCCCCATTCATAAGAATTTCTTATGAATGGGGACTCTAGTTCAGTTTATAGAAAGCCAATAGTATTACATGTATTCCATAAGCAGAAAGTCTATAAACTGAACGATTCAGTTTATAGACTTTCGGTTTATAGAATAGCAATAGCATTACATGTATTCTATAAACTGAAAGTCTATAATCCGAATCGTTCGGTTAATAGACTTTCGGCTTATGGAATACATGTAATGCTATTGGCTTTCTATAAACCGAACTAGAGTCCCCATTCATAAGAATTTCTTATGAATGGGGACTCTAGTTCAGTTTTTAGAAAGCCAATAGTATTACATGTATTCCATAAGCCGAAAGTCTATAAACCGAACGATTCGGATTATAGACTTTCAGTTTATAGAATACATGTAAGGCTATTGCTATTCTACAAACCTAAAGTCTATAAACGGAATCGTTCGGTTTATAAACTTTCGGTTTATAGAATAGCAATAGCATTACATGTATTCTATAAACCGAAAGTCTATAAGCCAAATGTCGTTCTGTTATGGACAAATGTCTCTTTTACTATTATACACTTGTGTTTATGTCTTATTTGTCACACATTCCCTAAAAGAAAAACCTTGGTCATAATTTTGCTCAGTAACTATTTCCGTTTCCGTTATTAACTCCTCCCCCACTTCCTTTGTGTAAGTTAACAGTTATGTGCCACGTGCAACAAAATGGAGAATCACTGTTAAAGTAACAGTAACTGTTTCCCCTGGAGCCCCTCTATGTTCAGTAACTAATCACTCCCCCTCCCATCGTGTAACCAAGATGGAGCTGGAATGTGAGTGGGAGAACTCTGTAATGATGAAGTCACATTCTGGAGGGTGGGTTTAGATAAGACCCCTGAAACTATTAGCCAATTGTTGAATGTATACTGTATGTTTAACTGTGACTCTGCACATGACGTATTTCTGCTTTAAAAGGAATCTCCCACTCTGGGAAATAAAGGTTTGCCTCAGGTTTTTCACTGACCAGAAACTTTGTCTCCGGTGTGAATTACTTCTAGGGGAGAGCGCATTAGTTGATAAATTTGGAAGAAGTAGATAGACAATAAAGCAAAGTTTGCTTTGATCCAAATCAGTTCGGTTTATGGACTTTCGGCTTATGGAATACATGTAATACTATTGGCTTTCTTTAAACCGAACTAGAGTCCCCATTCAAAAGAATTTCTTATGAATGGGGACTCTATTTCGGTTTATAGAAAGCCAATAGCATTACATACAATTTAATCGCCGAACCCCGAACTCCAACATGGACATACAGTGAAATGTCCGTGTTTGTGTCCGGGGTCCAAAAACGTAAAGTTCGGTACGAACCCGAACAGTGCGGTTCGGGTTCGCTCAACACTAATTCTGAACCATCGGGTAGAATGGTGAGCTCGGGAATAGTATCTCCCTGGTTCCCCCTGTCAAATGGAACACGCCAAGGATGCCCCCTTTCACCAACCCTGTATCTGCTTTCTCTGGAACCCCTCGCAAGGGAGTTCAGGGAGAAGGGAAGGGTGAGGGGACATGTGGGTCTAGAAACACAAATAATTAAACTGTACGCAGATGACATTCTGATCACGATAGAGGACCCTCAAAATTCAGTTGATAAATGAATGGAATTGATAGATAAATATAGCGAAATTTCTAACTACAAATTAAATAAGCCCAAAACAACAGCAATGCCATATAAGATTCCAAAGGATCAGATTTCATATATGAACAAAAAATTACTTGTTTCATTGGGCTAACCAGATAACAAATCTTGGAATAAATATTTTTAAACAACCCTTCGAAGTGGGCCGAAATAAATAGTATCCCCATGATCAAAGAAACAAACATTTCATTCTCTAATTGGAAAAAAGCCTATATATCTTGGTGGATGAGAGCGAATGCCATTAAAGCATATGTGTTACCAGGGGCGTTGCTAGGTCTTCGGATGATCTGGGCCTAGAGCCCAGATGAGCTCGGTCACACACAGGGGCGTACCTAGAGCATTTGGCACCCGGGGCGGACCCTGAGTGTGGCACCCCCCCCCCAATAATAAAATTGTAAGAAAACACCCACAATTTTTTCAATGTTTGAAAATTGTACAATTATAGATACCAAGAATATTGTGCCACTCAGAACCCAGTAAAATTGTGCCAGTCAGATACCAGTAATATTGTGCCATTCAGATACCAGTAATATTGTGCCACTCAGAGCCCAGTAATATTGTGGCAGTCAGACACCAGGAATAGTGTGCCATTCAGAGCCCAGTAATATTGTGCCAGTAAGACACCAGTAATATTGTGCCAGTCAGATACCAGTAATATTGTGCCACTCAGAGCCCAGTAATATTGTGCCAGTCAGATACCAGTAATATTGTGCCACTCAGAGCCCAGTAATATTGTGCCAGTCAGATACCAGGAATATTGTGTCATTCAGAGCCCAGTAATAGTGTGCCAGTCAGATGCCTGTAATATTGTGCCAGTCAGAGCCCAGTAATAGTGTGCCACTCAGAGCCCAGTAATATTATGCCAGTCAGATACCAGGAATATTGTGCCAGTCAGAGCCCAGTGATAGTGTGCCACTCAGAGCCCAGTAATATTGTGCCAGTCAGAGCCCAGGAATATTGTGCCAGTCAGAGCCCAGGAATAGTGTGCCACTCAGAGCCCAGTAATAGTGTGCCAATCAGAGCCCAGGAATATTGTGCCATTCAGATACCAGGAATATTGTGCCAGTCAGAGCCCAGTATTGGTATGCCAGTCAGAACCCAGTAATAGTGTGCCACTCAGATACCAGTAATATTGTGCCAGTCAGAGCCCAGGAATTTTGTGCCAGTCAGATACCAGGAATATTGTTTCAGTCAGAGCCCAGTAATATTGTGCCAGTCAGATACCAGTAGTATTGTGCCAGTTAGAGCCCAGGAATATTGTGACAGTCAGAGCCAAGGAATATTGTGCCAGTCAGAGCCCAGGAATAGTGTGCCACTCAGAGCCCAGTAATAGTGTTCCAGTCAGAGCCCAGGAATATTGTGCCAGTCAGAACCCAGTAATAGTGTGCCACTCAGAGCCCAGGAACAGTGTGCCAGTCAGAACCCAGTAATAGTGTGCCACTCAGAGCCCAGTAATAGTGTGTCAGTCAGAGCCCAGTAATATTGTGCCAGTCAAAGCCCAGGAATATTGTGCCACTCAGAGCTCAGGAATATTGTGCCACTCAGAGCCCAGGAATAGTGTGCCACTCAGAGCCCAGGAATAGTGTGCCAGTCAGAACCCAGTAATAGTGTGCCAGTCAGAACCCAGTAATAGTGTGCCACTCAGAGCCCAGGAATAGTGTGCCAGTCAGAACCCAGTAATAGTGTGCCACTCAGAGCCCAGTAATAGTGTGCCACTCAGAGCCCAGTAATATTGTGCCAGTCAGAGCCCAGTAATATTGTGCTATTCAGAGCCCAGTAATAGTGTGCCACTCAGAGCCCAGTAATATAGTGCCAGTCAGAACCCAGTAATAGTGTGCCACTCAGAGCCCAGTAATAGTGTGCCAGTCAAAGCCCAGTAATATACTGCCAGTCAGAGCCCAAGAATATTGTGCCATTAAAGTGCTCGCTCACACACACTGAGACACTCACTCACACACATTGAGACACCCAGACACGCACACACACACCTAGACACCCTGACACACACACCTAGACACCCATACACAGTCACACTTTTCTTTTTTTTTTACTTACCTTACAGTTGGTCCGTCATCCAGGACCTTCTGCCGGATGTCCGTCCACCTGACATCCGGCGAGCAGCTCACACAGCACGACGGGGGCGGAGCTTGCCCCCGTCGAGCTGTGCTTTGTATGGCCAGGAGGAGAGGCTAGGGAGAGAGCTCCTTATAGCTGCCTCTCCTTCTGATTGGCCATCACCCCTGCGTGAGCTCAATCCTACGATTCTGGGACCATGTCCCAGAAGGAGTAAAGCTCACCGGGGGGATTTTTTTAATTTTTAAAAAAAATAATTATAGCCCTGGAGTCTCGGGGCTAAAGAATACTTTAGCCCCAGAGTCTCCATTCTGGGCTATGAAGGGGGGACTCGGGGCTATAGCCCCAGTAGCCCACCCCTAGCGACGCCTCTGTGTGTTACCCATATTTATGTATATATTCCGGATGATAGCCATGAGGGTTCCGTCCCCATGGTTACAACTAATTCAATCATCGTTTTCCAGATTTATATGGGCTGGAAAAACCCAGGATACATCTCCAACCTTTAGCAAGGCACCCAGATCAGGGTGGTATGGGCTTAACGAATATCTTTGAACAGGCAGAAGCTTCCCTCCTTGCTCAAGCTATTATTTCACAAAATCCCCTCACGATAAACGAAGGATGGTTTGAATTAGAATGCCCCAACAAAGACCCTAAATTTATGATATCTCAATTTTGGAGAATAAAAAAACAAAGAACTAATACAGAACCTCAAGTAACAGGATGAGCTCTGTCCTCTATAAAAGAAAAGTGAGAAAAATTCAGAAAGTTGATAGGTTTAGAGGACAAATTAATTCTAAACTTGCCATTAAAGACACTTAATTTCCTGATGCAAAATATAAATATCACAGCATGGACTCAAAGGGGTATCCTTAAGATAAAGGACCTTATTGAAGATAACCATATTAAGTCATATCATTCTTTGCAGGAACAATACAGTCAGGCAGTGACAGACATATATAAATATCTAAGAATTAAAGGGTTACTCACCCAGAACCTAAGTCAACTGCCCTCTTCAAAACCGATGGAGCTGTTGAAAAGGCTACTAGAACAAAAGGATTATAAAAAAACTCGTTTTCAACTCCCTACTCCGGATTAGACAACTAGATATAAAAATAAAAATAAAAACTATATCAAAGGTATAAAGGACTGGGAGACGGACTTAAAAATTAAAATAGCTGAAGACGAGTGGTGCAGAGCTTTAAATAAATCTTATAAGGCGATTCATTGCCTAAATCTTAATGAGGTCCAATTCAAACTTGCCAATAGATGGTATCTGGTCCCTACACGTATCACCAGGATGTATCCTAATGTCTCAGATACATACTGGAGATGCAATAGGGATAGGGGGATTTCATCCACATATGATGAAAGTGCCCTGATATAAACAACATATGATTAGACACCATCTCTAAAGCATTTGGTCAGGAATGGAGGCTAACACCGGCTAGAGCTCTTCTCCACATAACTTTCCCAGAATCGGGGCATAACCATAAAATTATCTACCATATTTTAACTGCTATCAAACTGGAAATAGCAAGAAATTGGAGATCCTCAGCACCAATATCATGCCTAAAAATATGCTCCCGAATATCATACCAATGTAAAATGGAGAAAGGTATTTGTACACAAATTAATTGGAATAGTAAGAGGGTTGAGTATTGGACAAAATGAGTGCAGATTTTTGAACATAACCAATTCTAAAATTACCTGTAAAATGACATCTCTAAGAAAGACCTACCATAACTCAAAATAGATAAAACATAAGGACTCTAACTCTATGCCGAATTATAATTGAATTAAGCTGCACAATACCTCCCATCCCACTCCACTCCACCCTACTTCCGATCTTTATGGGGGAAAGCTCTAGCCACTGGGGAGGAGTAGAGGGAAATATAAAAGAAAACAGGCCTTATACCCTAGATAACCTGTTCTCTTTACCCATATATGGCTGGAAATACCTATTTATCACTGTACTGTTATTGTCTTATTGTCGTGTTGTTATTGTTAATGCACTCTATTCATGTAATGTAATGTCTTTTGATATCTTTATAATAAAAAAATAAATAGAGAAAGAAAAGGAAGGAAAGAAGAAGGAAAAGAAAAAAAGGAAAGAAGAAAAAAAAAGAATCACAAGTAACTAGTAATTACCAATGTATTTACAGTTTCTTACTCAAAAAATACGTAAGGGTCTACTCAATAAAGAGTGAACGGCAGGGAACTGAGATCGGAATTTCAATCTTTATTCCAAAGTAGCCGAGATGTTAAAATTCTCCAATCCAACTGAATAGGTCTGCCGTTGTGAGGCCAGTTGGATGTACTGCCAAATTCTCTGAAACGCCTTTAGAGATGGCTTATGGTAGAGAAATGAATATTCAATTCATGGACAACAGCTCTGGTGGACATTCCTGTAGTCAGCATTCCAATTGCGCATTCCCTCAAAACTTGCGACATCTGTGGCATTGTGCTGTGTAATAAAACTGCACATTTTAGAGTGGCTTTTTATTATGGCCAAACTAAGGCACACCTTTGCAATAATCATGCTGTCTAATCAGCATCTTGATATGCCACACCTGTGACGTGGATGGATTATCTCAACAAAGGAGAAGTGCTCACTAACACAGATTTAGACAGATTTTTGAACAATATTTGAGAGAAATAGGCCTTTTGTGTACATAGAAAAAGTCTTAGATCTTTGAATTCAGCTCATGAAAAATGGGGGCAAAAACAAAAGTGTTGCGTTTATAATTTTGTTCAGTGTAAATATATATGTGTGTGTGTGTGTATTTATATATATACATATACTGTTTACTATCTATATATATATATATATATATATATATATATATACACCGTATTTGCTTGAATATAAGACAATGCTCTTAAAATCACCCCTTTTTTTATATTCGAGGTTGTCTTTTGGTCTGACCTCAAATCGAGACTATAAGACTGGGATCCAGGTCCCCCTTGCAAGCAGTGGTGGATGTCTGCTCAATGCACGCAGACATCCCCTGGCTGCCCCCACTAGCCACCAGGAAGGTGGGTGGTGAGCGAGGGGGGGGGGGGAGAGGAAAGGGAGAAGGGAGGGAGGGGGGAGAGAGAGGCAACATTGGAGGAGGGAGGGAGGGGGGAGAGAGAGGCAACTTTTTTCCCATGGGGTAGTCTTTTTAATATCCAAAGTTTGGGGGTCGTCTTATAATCAGGGTCGTCTAATATTCAAGCAAATACGGTATATATATCTGTATAGCTTGGAACAGAGATGAATACAGTGAGGGATGCATGGGATAGGGCTATCCTAGATATATGATATCTATTATCTAATAAAAGTATTCAGAATATTGGGCAAACTAGATGGGGTAAATGCTTCTTATCTGCTGACACATTCTATGTTCTATACATATACAGTATATGTGTTCATTTGTGTTATTTTGTTGGAGAAACAGAACACACAATAAGCGAAATAAGTGATTCTGTACAGGTTCCTAATCAAAACAGTTTCTTTAGGAGTATTTAGGTGAGGATACTGGATTGTTATTTGAAATTCAAAAATATGACAAATGATGTATTTTACTGAAAATCATTCACGAAGAAGGAATGAGAGTAAAGTGATTTATGCATTCGGCAAAGAAGAATTGAAAAAAAAAAAAAAAGAGTGTTTCTTGAGAAGTCATGATAAAAGAAAGACATCAGTTCCCACACAGGAAAACTATCACGCTTAAACAAAAATTTATTGTCAGCAAAAGCAAAAAAAATGAATAAATAAAAATACTTTCAACTGAAATTAGTCATCTAGCCAATGTGAATTTTACTAGCCAGAGCTATTATAGCTTTCCAGTTACCAGATGTCCATAAAAATTCATTGGGAGCAGTTAAATGTAGAAGCTAATGTCTTAATTAGATTAGCTTCTGCCCAGCATGACTGAGTAGTATTTCACAGAAGCTGAATTTATTATACTGCTTTCTGGTAGAAATCCATCACAAAATACGTTCCATATTATTTTATCTATTATTCTCCTCCAACAAGAATAATGCAAATAATAATATGACTATGGAATACTTTCTCAATATCAGTTATATTCTTCTTGAAACACTGGCACAAGAGAAAAGCACTAAGCTGTATATTACAATTACTTTGACAAAATATTCTATAAATCTTACAACTCCAAACACCATGAATCTCCCTTACATGACACTTTCCAGCAGAATATATAGTGCTGAAAGTATTGTGGAAATTATTAAGAATTAAAAGAAGAATATTTAACAAGATAAAAAGTTTTAGAAGCGTACAAGTTGAACATTATTTTCTTTGGTATTTTTAAACATCCATGACTACTGGAGTCTCTTGATGTCCAACTGAAAGCCTGCATGTTAAATGTAGCCCTGGTATGTGTTTTTGTGGCCCCTTCTGCATATACAACCTTTTGTATGTAAAACAATTTTCATAGCATATTTTACATATCTTTTGTGCTGTGTGCTTTCTATTATTATAAGTATTGTAATGGAACCTTCTAGACTTAGTGTAATAAAAGTCCATGACAGCTTCATTTGATTTGTTCTTCTTTTTGTTATTCACAGGTTATTTCAATATGTGTGATTTTTAATTCTATTTTTAACCATGCCTCAGTTAAACTTACTTGGTTGTAACAATTGGTGAATTTATACATACAAGTTTCACAGTGATATATTAAAGGGTTAATTTTTTGGGAAAGCTTCATGTACTAAATCCTTGGTATGCATACATTTCTCCTTTGAATAGTCATAGTCATATTTAATGTCAGAAACCCTATTCAAATAATATTATATGATATAAAACACACAATTTAAGACACTTGGCCAATCAAGACCAATGGTAGTACAAACTGCTCTTCTCCTCTTATCTTTCCCTAATTTTTTGTCTTCTTCTTATCTCTATTTCTGTTTCTCTTCTTCTCTCTTTTCTTCTTTCCTCTCTCTTTCTCCCCACCTTCCTCCTTCTCCCATAAAGTGGGCTGACCACACTACAATCGGCCACACACTACAATCTTGTCTTATTTTTCTTTGTTTTTTAATTAATAATGGGTGGGGTTGACATGGAGGGAGAGTCATATTATTTGGGAGGTAGAGTGATGAGAGGGAGAGGAGAACTGGAGGTATGGATATGTATTTGTAACATTTGTTCAAAATGTTGCTTCTCTCTTGGATATAAAATTGTCCCAGATTCAACTGCCACAAAGTGCAGTATTTAAAATGTTGCCACTCTTAACAGCCTACATTGAATCTTCCCCATTGTATGATGTCAGATAATAATAATATAAAAAGGTTAAATACAATTACTCTTAATTGCCTATAATGTTATATATACACACTAATAGGAAAGACATTTTTGGAATAAGAATTAATTATTTAACATAGAATGGATAGATTTATAATGGAAATACTGTTATTCCACATTAACAATCCAACACACATTGTTGCCATGCTATATTTATCACACAATTGCCTGCCTAACTTGTTGTGACTAAATTATATTTGACTGCTTACGAGTGCTGTTTGCTGTGACATATTTATTCGTGAAGTAGGTATGCATTTGCTAACTTGATTGAATTGATGCATACCTATTTATATCCTCATCCTACACATTTTTCTTTTCAGCAATCATCTGCTATATACATGCTTTAAATAAACACTTTTTAAAATTAATAACAATAGAAACATAATTTGTTTTTGAGCATAAATATGTGTGCTAAAGAGAATTATAAGAAGTGGTAAATATACATAGAGGGCTATTGTCTCCCAAAAAATAAGCAGTATTAAAAGATTACACACAGTAAAACATACACATACCTATTGTAGTCAATAGCTTGCTTAGCTGGACATGGACAGAAGGTGCCATTAGCATGTGTGTTAAAAAGATAATAATAATAATTTTTGTGTCATGTCAACAAATGTTCACAGGTTAGGGTACAAAAGTCATGAATCATACAAACCAACTAATAAACAGACCATTTTAGATTTAGTGTTTCCAAATGGAGATTTTGTTTCAGATATTACTGTTGGTGAAATTTTGGGCTCAAGTGATCACCAGTCGGTGTGGTTTAATATAAGAATAGTGACTGGAGTCACACATCACAAAAACAAAAGTTTTCGATTTTCGAAAAACCAACTATTCTAAAATTGGATAATGTGTAATGTCATTATCAGACTGGAGTGGTTTAAATGGAGTTCAGGAGAAAATTAGTCATTTAAAAGTGGCATTATTGAAAGCAACAAAAAAAATTGTAAGAGCAAGAGCAACAAATTGAAACCACTGGGGTATTTCGCAAATTAGTAAATAAAACAAAATTCTAGAATTTTGTAATTTGTCATGCCCCTCTTACCCTCACCTGTAATCCCAGTACTTTCCTGTCTCCGTCCATTATTCCAGTTCCTCCACGTAGATCGTGGAGTAGGCCAAAGCCAGGGCCTGTAGTAGTGCCTTCTATCCGCGATCGCGGTAGGCCAAGACCAGGGCCTAAAGTTTGTACAAATCCAGAACACAGCATCCAGAGTTTACTGCAATCAGAGGGGATCTATTTTCACCTGAAGTGGGGAGGTAAACTCTGTCTCTCCCATCAACAAAGCTCCAATAGTTTCCTGGCAAAGAGACAGAAGGTATGTGCTATAGAAGCACACTCCTCTGACATTCAATCCAGTGAGGGGAGGAGTGGAAACCCACAGCACTATAAAAACACTTCAAACTGTTACTACAGTGTTCCAGAGCTTTGGTTCCTGTTTGTCCTTGGACACACTGTGATTCTATATTTGCTGTGTTGCAGTCTATCTATTGGATTTCCCTGTTAGCCTGAACCCTGACCCCTTCTTGGATTATTCTACTATTCTTAACAGCTGACTGCCCTGACTTCGCTTTTTGGATTTACCTTTTATTATTTTGTGGTACTCTTATGCTCCAATCCTTACCATAATGTCCTGCCTATATAGATCTGTAGACCACATGGTAAGGGTTACTGGTGAGAGATAGTATCCCCTGCTCTACGCTTCAAAAACCCCAACCCTGACATAATTATTAAAAAAATTATGAATATTACTTTCAAACATATGCAAAAAAGGAAATTAACCCCTTCGCGACAATGGACGTGTCAGGCACGTCCAGCCGTTCCCGACAATGGATGTGCCTGAATCGTCCTGCTGTGAAACGAGCGGTTTTCATGATCAACGATCACAAAACTGCTCTGATAGTGCTGCTCCTGTGCTTCGATAGTCAGCACCAAAAATCGGTGACTTAATTAGCTTAAATCTATAGTTAGGGTTAGAATTAAATTAGAGTTAGCATAAGGGATACGGTTACAATTATATTAAAATATATTAAGGGTTAACATATGGGTTAGAGTTGAGGTTACATTTAGTGTTAAAGTTAAATTTAGGGTTCAGATTGAGGTAAATAATATAGGAAAAAAACACTATTTTTGGATTTTGCCTCATAACTTGCAAAAAACTGCAGAAGAACATATTTCTTAACTCGGGACAACATTTATAACCTATTTAGATGAGGTCTTCTTTAATGATTGTATTTGTGTAAATTATATTTTAGGTCAAAATTAGAAAAAGTGTTGGTGTTTTTTCATCATATTTTATGACTTTTTCATAGTAAATTATAACGTATGATGAACATAATGGTATCTACTGAAAGCCCTTCTTATGACGATAAAAACAACATGTAATTTGTGTGGGTACAATATGTGAGAAAGAATAAAATTACAGATAAACACAAACCCCCCAGAAATGTAAAAACAGCCCTTGTCACCAAGGGAAAGTCAAGGACAAAATGTCTTGTCACTAAGGGGTTGAAGATTCAGTAAAAAAAAGCAACTTTTTTTAGATTCATAAATGAAAAAGGAAAGTAAAACAAGAATTGGTTCGATTAGAAACAAAAGAAGCAACGGATGTGGAAGAGGATAAAGGTCTAGCTGACTGTCTCATTGAGTTTTTTAATTAAGTTTTTACAGATGAAAAAAAGGAACCTCAGTGAGGATAAAAGGTAAATACAAATAAGTCAATGGGGCATGAAGGTATACAATGGCACATTTGCTGTGAGCAAATGCCTACCATCCAGTGTTTTTTTCTTCTCCCTCCCCTGTGCTATAGTTATCCCAATTTTTTATCTCAACAACTACCCCTGAAGGTGTGGCAAATATGTGTCCTAATCTTGTTAATTCTCCAAACAAACAAAACAGAAATAGATATTCTGTATTTTATTAATAAGATACACTCTTTGATTTTTATCTATTTAATTCATTACATTTAGTATACCTTAACCATGAATATTGCAATGAAATACCATAGATCAATACCGTATTTGCTCGATTATAAGACGACCCTGATTATAAGCCGACCCCCCAAACTTTGGATATTCCTTTAGGAAAAAAAATAAAAGCCTGAATATAAGTCTACCCTATAGGAAAAAAGTTCAACTTGTATATATATTCACATGTAAATTGCTTTTTTAATAAAAAATTATGATATCAAAAAAAGCATTTCTTGTTTTTATTTCCTTTTATGTGCCAAATTGCCAATGCTGCCTCTCTTTCCCTTGCTTCCAGCTTTGTCTCTCTCCCCCCCTTAGTGTTGTCTCTCTCTCCCCCTCCCTTTGTCTCCCCCCACGCTCCCCTTGTCTATGTCTCTTCCCCCCCTCCCTCCCCTTGTTTCTCTCTGCCCCCCCCTGTCTCTGTCTCTTCCCCCCTCCCTCCCCTTGTTGCTCTGCCCCCTCCCCTCATTTCTCTGCCCCCCCTTATCTTTCTACCCCCCCTCCCTCCCTAGCCCTCACCTGTTTCTTGATCCCTGGAGGCTAGTGGGGGCAGCCGGGGGATGTCTGCACTATACGTACCGACATCCTCCATGCTGCCCGACACCTCCGTCTATTATGACGGACAGCTGGCCCGTCATAATAGACGGAAGTGTTGGGCAGCATGGAGGATGTCTGCACGTATCGTGCAGACATCCCCCAGCTGCCCGATTCTCCCTGGTGGGTAGTGGAGGCAGCGGAGGATGTCTGCTCGATGAGCGCAGACCTCCCCTGCTGCCGCCCAGCACGACCGCCGGGACTTTTATGAAGAAGCCGGAAGTACCCGGCTTCATCACAGAAGTCCCGGCAGTCGTGCCGGGCGGCAGCAGGGGAGATCTGCGCTCATCGCGCAGACATCCCCTGCTGTTAGAGAGGGGGATCCAGGTCCCCTGCAGCTCTGCGGGGACCTGGATCCATGTCTTATAGTCTGACCTCAATTTGAGGTAGATTATATTTGAGGTCAGATAATAAGACGACCTCGATTATAAGACGAGGGGTGATTTTCAGAAAAAAAATTCTGAAAAAAAACCTTGTCTTATAATCGGTATATTTGGTACATGTGGTGTAGTAGAAGTGATTAGCTATTACATGATATGACATGGAATGTTATGAGTGTTTATATTAATTTTAATTGTAATGCGGTCATATATATATTCATATGCCTACAATCAAGAATAGGTTGAATGCTTTCTGGGTTTTCTATCACATTTAGTAAATTATACGCTAAAATCTTATAGGGCATACATATATTAAACTGTATTCAGGTGCGTGCGACCCTGGTGATTAGAAAGTTTGGGATTTAAACATGGTCAGAACTATAAGCTAAGAGCGCCACCTTTTGATTAATATTATTATACCCTAATCAAATGTTAAGAGAGGAGTGTTTTCAGAGAACCAACCAGATTAAAACACATATATCTGACACATCTTCATGGAAATTTGGGATAAAATTAGGCTAGGGGGGAGTTTAGGGATAAAGTCTGGAAGATCTAAGCTGGGGAGATTCTTGATCCAAAGAGGCCATACTGATGGTATCCAACATCATTCCAGAGGGAACCGATCCAGAAACTATTGGTTATACCTTGGTAAATATAGTCTACTTTGAATTTTATATTTTGATTTGTTATTTCTGCAATCTTGTATGGTAAATCAAATTCTATACTGGCTTCAATTCTAAGCCATTAGACCTTGCATGCTGTAGCTTGATATCCTTATTTCTGCAGATGAAGATATTAAATAACAGCCTAATTCTAATATTTATAAGTGAGAATATTTGATTTATCATATGTGTTTGTACTCATTATATGCTGAAATACTAAAATAAACATATTAGTAGTCTATGTACACCATTGCACACTGATATTTATGGTCTTTAAGTAAGGTTAGATCAGTTAGTGTAATATTGGGTTTTAGTAGATCCTGGTTCTGCATTAGTGTTGGTTACTCTGATACACTAGGATTGTGTGGGTAGAAGTCACTACATTGCTCACAGTAAAGCTGCTATTGATCGATTGTGTGTGTCTGGTCTGTTTGTTTACTCAGCCACTGCCTTTGTTTTACAACCTATAGAGTTCTCAGGTCTGTAACTGTTTTGTTTGTACTGACTAACAATAGGTTGTTGTTTGTTGGTATATTGGCTCAATCAATGTAGTATTATTATTGTGTGTTATTTCCATATTAGTGTGTGTAAATACATTTTCATATTTTGTTACTGTATGCTTTATTTCATATTTATAGTAGTTTAAGTGTGTGTCATATTATCGCCTTGTAAAACGAACTTGGGAGATACTGTTTTTATGAATGGTTATTGGCCATCTTTAGTGGCATCTAATCTTTCATAATTCCACTTATCTCTGACAAGTTTTCTTAAAATATGTGGATTTCTCTATCCACATTTGTTTGCAGGGCACTTGTCCTACTCTTACCCCCATTTTACTTCCTTTTGCAGCCCTCTAGCCCTTTCCAGGACTTTTTTAGAGGCATTTTAGTGCCCAAAAGTTCGGGTCCCCATTGACTTCAATGGGGTTCGTGTTCGGGGTCAAATTTGGGATCAACTCTATTTAATATATATTTATGCTCTTAGATTTTAGTCTATAAGTTAAATTCCAGAACATGAGAGAAGCACAAAAAGAAGCATCTGATCTGAATTCAAGAATTTTTAAGAATTATGAATCATAGACATTTGAACATTTTTAAATAACTTTGTGTTAACTTCTGATTTTGAAATAAAATTAGTATAAACACATTCCTGGCTTACTCAATTTAAATTCTAAAGCTTTAGGTTACTATCTACTCATTATCCATGTAAAGAATATATATTATTCTGACAAACATAGTAATACCAATGAAATAACAGATATCCAAACAGAATATCTATCTTTAAATACATACACATATATATATACATACACACACACACACACATCCACACACACACACACACACACATATATATATATATATATATATATATATATATATATACATACACACACACACACACACACACACACACACATCCACACACACACACACACACACACATCCACACGCACACACACACACACACATATATATATATATATATATATATATATATATATATATATATACACCCAAAACATTTATTTGTATAAACAATTACTCAAATGTATTTATGTATCAAAATATAGTGTTTCCTACTTTACTTAGAAAGTCAGATTCCCTTCACTTCTCAGCTCTGTGCTTGTTGATACAACAGGAGTGCACACTTCTCCAACAATTTGATCCATATGGCTGGTTTACTGTTTATCTTCCTGTCATAAAAAGACAGGTTCATCAGGCTTTCCATTGTCCTGAGATATCAGAGCCCCCATATAAGTTTGTCTCCAAGTTAAGGAAACACATAGAAACCAAAAACAAAATGGGTTAGATGATATGCTTTTTTCCATTTTTGTTATCTTCTGTGGGAGGCAAGCAAGGGAGAGCCTAGCCTTCATCACCTAGGAGAGATGGACATGTATAGATTTGTTGTTTCTTTTTTCCTTTTAGTAACATATTTATTTTTGGTGCTGGTTTCTATACTCTTACAAGTGTGTTTAGAATAAGTATAAACGAGGCACTGTGTAATCGTTTATTTTATATTTGACCATTGTTGATGGTACATTCTCCCTGACTGCCTTATGCTGCCTGTGCAAGAATGAGGCCTAAAACCACTACATTACCAGGGAGCAATCTGATACTGTGCATATGTAAATAAGGACAAATGGTGCAGTGGACAGGGACATGAGGGAAATTTGGTATAGTGGAAACATTATATGCAACTTGGAGAGAAATGGGTGTGACAAATGAGGGATGCAGAGTTTAGTCAGGCTAAGAGCATCACAAAACATACTCATTTTCCAAGACGAACCCACAAATTCCTAAAACCTAATTATATAATAATTATTAGCAGCAGGTAAAAATGTACAGACATTAAAACCTCAATTACTGTAAGCTGAAGCACAACATCTTGCTACAAATGTACAAGTAAAGGCCTGTGCTGCATACACTGGAATTTTATACACTTAAAGTAATTTGACTGCTTTCATTAGGCTTAATAGAATGCCACAGCCTATTCTTTTCCTATAGAACACCTCTAATGATTAGAAAGGACTTTATTAGAAGTTTCAAACAGAGAATTCCTTGCTGTGAAAGTAGCAAACAAGGAGAGGGGGCATCCTCCATTATCCAAATTACACTTTTTATGGAAGACAAAGTCAATTAGCTGCTTGTTGATGGAGAACAACACATACGCTATTATTAGAACAGCCCTTTCAACATTGTTAAAATATCTCAGCTTAGAGTGAAGAATAGCATGATTCTATAAATAGACCATGTCAAACAGCGGTTTGAAAAAAAAAGAAGTCAAATAAAAATAAAACTGAATATTACATGTTACTTTATGACTATTAACTTAGCCAGCATTTTTATGTATAAATAAAACATTATAGTATTTATTTTGGATGCAGGTATGTCATTTGCTTGGCAGTTATAATATGCACATCTTTATGCTTCCAGAACACATAACACTGAAGAAAAAAAAATATACCTTGCATTTTAAATGTAGGGAACAAAAGAAACAGTATTACTAGTCAATAAGAATAGAACTGTTTCTCGCTTTAACTTATTTTATCAAGCTGAAGTGTGGCTGTTCAGGATGCTATAAGTACTGGTGAACAAAATAATGGAAACACTTTTGCCCATTTTGATAGAAAGCTCTTAGTAAGACATAAGGCCACCTTTGCTTTCAGAGCTTCAGTCCTTCTTGGATTGCTGTCTTACAAATGCTGACCTATGTGTACTGGTTATTGCACCATTTGCCATGAATAGAAGCCTCCAGTTCCGTAGGTCAAAATATTGCACATCAAAACATAGAAACATAGAATGTGCCGGCAGATAAGAGCCATCTAGTTTGCCCAATTATTGTGACTACCCTTCCCAGAAGTCACTATCCTCACACCACAAGCCAAGCAAGATTATGTCTGAACAACATTTTGATGAATGTCACAAAAAACTCTCCACATAATGATGTACAGCAAAAACAAACATCGTTATGTGAGTAGAATTGTAATTTGATCTCTGCACTCCAAATATGTTCAATGATGTTTAGATCATTTGATTTAGGAGGACACAAAATGTGACATGCTGGTTTTCATGAAATTATTTGTGAATTTGTATCTAAATAGAAAATGTATCAACCAGGAACATGGGATCTTCATTGGGGAACAGTGTTTGCACCTTAGTTTACAGTGGGTGCTGTAAACCGACCTCATATTCCTTGGCTGTTATATAACAATGCAGAATAATCAACAAAACATTATACAGCCTGGAACACACAATTAAAATATAAAAAAAAATCATCTTTAATTAGATACTATGGATAGATTTTCCAAAGTTATAAATAATATGAATGAAAAATAAGACAGCAATATACAAGATGTATCACAATATTTATACCTGGTATAGGTTTCCAAGGGATCATGGAGACATGGCAGAATCCAACTCCAGTATTCCCTGCTGGGAAACCCCTCTCAAGGAATACAAATTGCTTTATTAATTCTGTTTAAAAGGTATGTGATTTATATTCCTTAATAAAGATAGTTTAAACATTACTGTTGCTGGAGACTCTTTGCCAGGATGAAGAGACAACACTAAGACAGAAATAGAGAGAAACTCTGTCTTTGGACACAAGCAAAACAGGTAAAAATGATAAATGTTTTTTTTTTTTTTTTTAGTCTCTCTCTCTCTTCCTTCTTTCTCACCTGTACTCCGCTCACGAATTTGATATGATTTCTTAGTTTTTCACGTATTAAAAGGCCCACCAACACTTGTTTAATATATGTTTATTACATGTTTCATATGTTTTACAATGTTTATTACATGTCTTATATGTTTTTCACAATGTTTATTGTATTATACAAACAACAACAAATAAAAATTGATTGAACCCAAAAAAAAACAAAAAACAAAAACAAAAAAAATGATAAATGTTTATTCAAGCTGAACTGCTAATATATTGTGAAACACAGTATTAAACAACACTGGCATCATCTTTATTGTGACTATATACTTCAAGTATTGTACACGTAATTTTTCAATAAACATCATGGTTCATGGAAAGCAGACATGGTGGTGGGAATATGATGGCTTGGTACTTTTTTTGTGCCTGTTGACCTCGCTAGTGGTCCATGCAGTAAAATAAAGTGAAGTGAGTAATGCAATAAATACAAATCCCAAACACACAAGCAAATGTACAATGTAAAGTTGTGGAAGAAGAAGACATTCCATGTTTTGGAATTGACAACACTATATCTAAACTCCATCATGAAACAGGTTGTTCTTGCACATAAACCTTTACAAGTCAATGAGCTGCCATTGGTTTATTAGGAGGAATCTGCTAATGTGCAATAGGTTCACTATCACTGTTCTAGAGTCATCTCTGTGCTAGACCATTAATATACACATACATAAGGGATTCCCCCTTTCATCATTAAGTCAAGCCTGTGGTCTGTTATGTTCGAGTAGTCACCAAATCCCCGAAACACTGCTGTTTGGGATTAAATCTTTGATTCATTAGTTTGATCCCTTTTTGACACTAAATTTGTGATATATTAAAGTTCTAAAAATGGTGTACATTCATTGAATAATCAGTTGTCCTGCCTTATGCATTTTTTTATCAAGAAAATTACCTTTTCAATAAAGATAAAAGGGTTAAACATAAGTAAAATAAGACTCTGTTAGCTGAATGGCTCTGAGGGATCTAGCAAATTAATTTGCAGAGTTACTATGCAAATTTCACAATTAAACCATAACTCATTTTCCTTTGGGACTGAAAAGGATTAGTGGGAAATAGAAGCTTTGATGGGATTAAGAAACAGAAAAATAGGGGAGAACACTTAAAGCACATTTTAGCAGAAGGGTCTATAGCCCTAGTCCATCTTTGCCCTTCTGAGCAAGTACTACAGGAATCAATGACAATTAGTTCACATAGTTGCACGATTTCTTTTTTATAATAGTACATACAAAAGCTATCTTCAAAGCAAACCCTGCTGCTTCGTATGCAATCAAATAATGAATATAAAAAAGCCTTGAGTGCTCTGATCTGACTTGTTGTCTAACATGCTTGGTCATATTATGTAGTTCTAGATTTCAGCTCTTGACAGTCACTCTCTTGTCTCTCTTGATAGTCACTCAAGATGATGCCACTTATTTGTGAAATGATAATCATTATATCTGTTGTTAACTAGATTTGGTAACTTTAATTATAGTGATGGCTCCAGGTTTTTGGGTGTTGGGATTTGTCTTTGTTTCTCCTTCAATTCTAGTCAGCTTCAATCCAGTCACGCTTTTTCGGACAGAGGTAGAGGTCGGCAGAACGGCAGGATTCTGGACGGCAATCTCACCGTCCCAATCCCATTCTCCAGTAAATGAGACACAATAGAATTCCTACTGTGCATGCACTGCATTGTGTGCACACACATTTTTCAGCTCCGACACTTGACCTTCCAAGCTCCACTCCGATTTCCCTGGGGCAGAAGTTGAGAGGTGTGCTTTGGGGGCCTCCTAATCAAGTGTGGGCCCTAAGCCACTTACTTTTTTTTATATGGTAGCACCACACTTTTCACATAAAACAAATGCAACCTGCTATCCTAAGGTTTCAACATGTAACACACAAAATGAATACTATCTATCCATCAATTTTACACACACATAAGTCGTTTCAACTATGTGGTAAAATGTCCATGAACTGAAACTGTCTGATCATATGTTAATTACAGTAAAAACAATAAAACTATCCATGTTGAATATGAAGAATCTAGAAGCTTCAGATTATATCAGGTAAAGGCAAATCTATGACAAGTTCCTTGAAGTGATTCTGTCATCTGTGAGATTTTTATTTTATCAGATGTAACTTTACAAACCTAGTATACTTTGTTTTATTTTTAAATTAGCATACTTGTTTTGTAGATATAGAAGTTATAAGTTTGAGACTATTTTACCTCAGGAAAAATATGCTTCATGCCTTCCTCTGTTAGCTAAACTATGCATGAATATTCTCTGAGCTCATCTCAATACCAAGGCCAATCACCATGATCAAAAAGTTGAAGCAGGCGTTGAAAATCATACAGGAGTCTGCTGAAGGCCCACCAGGCATCAATGAAATGTCTCCAAATTAGGCATTAATCCTAATTCAGCCAAATTCAAACCAAAATAGGTAATAACAAAAGACTACTTTTTCCATTTGGCTATAAAGAAAGTAGCAAAAATCCTCCTAAATTCCATCTAAAATACAAAATATATATATATATATTTTTTTTTTTTTTTACAAATGTCATATTAAATTTAGTAAATAAATAAAAAATAGTTTTAATAATATAAAATCAAAATAAATATACAGATGTATATTGTGTATTCTAAAACTATATCATATACACCGATCAGCCATAACATAATGACAGGTGGCAAGCCGGCGGAGGCAGTGTGATGCTTTGGCCATCTTTCATGGATCCTGACATTCATGTGAATGTTACTTTTTTGGTTTTAATTTTCTTTATTCACTATATAGTATACATAACACAACATATATTCAGTGTGTAAATATTTAAACATTGATTTTGATATAACATATGACAATACTTGCTTCATACACAGTGTTTCTGATTTACTTATTGTCTTGAATTGCACTGAGGACATACATAACACAGACATATGTGAAGATGACTATGCTGGATGTTCATTGCGACTCCATGGCAGATTATCATTTTTCCCTTTTTATTATTTTGTTTTACCTTGCCCATTAGGTTATCTTTTGTAACCACATTTCTAAGATCTCCTTGTTACCATGGGCATCCGCAGAAATGTTTTCAGGGGGGGCATATGTTTACCGTCAGCCATGCTGCGCCGCGCCTCTTTTTGACAATGTTGTGAAGTGGAGGAGCTTAGTCATTATCAGTGCAGCATGCAAACGGTTGATAAATAGTGATGACACAGCATCACTTTGCCAATTAAAATAAGCCCCTGTCATGTACCAATTAACATGCCACAGTCAGTTTGCCATTAAAATATGCAACAGTCAGTTTGCCTATTAAAATATGCCACCATATAAAAAAAAAAAAAGATCCCTGCGACGAGGGCACCATACGGGGCTCACGATTCCCGGGCACCAGGTCTGATTTCCTAGTCGCCATAGTGACCTGGTGCCCGTGGTTTGTCGAGCCCTGCATTAAAAAATTATTTTGCCATTAATATGCCACAGCCAATTTTCCCATTAGTATGCCAGTATTGTTTTGCCATTAATATGCCTGTGTTGTTTTATTAAGCCACAGCTAATTTGCCTAATAATATGCCAGTATTATTTTGCCCAATAATATGCCAGTATTTTTTGCCATTAATAAGCTGGGTTGTTAAGTCAGATATTTGGGATGCTCTTACAATAGAAGGTATTAACTTGTTTTCCTTTCCCCTCTTTTTATTAGCTATAGACCCTAGTTTTATCATATGTCCCTGTCCCCTAATCACAGATTTGTACGCCATCAATATCGTTGGTGCTGAACATTGTTTGTTCTCCAAAAAGTAATAATCTAACATTTGTTTAATATACTCAATAGTCCCTTTATTACGTTATAGATGGTCATTCATTCACCATTATTGGGTAACTAGTTCATCTGGTTTACTTTTAGTCTCCCACAACATTGCATTGTGGTCTGACCAGGATACTTCTCAAATCATAACCTTTTTAATTTTATCTACCAGTTCATTATTTGCAAGGACTAAGTCAATTCTGGAATACGAGCAATGGGGATGTCAGAAATGTCTATAATCCCTCTCCTGGGAAGCTTCCAGATGTCATAGATTCCAGATCTTTTTACAACGGTGGCAAATGAATTAGACATTTTAATGAATTTTTTATAAATGTGAAAACCACTCCTCAATTTCTTATCCCATTTTGTGTCAATCACACAATTAAAATCTCATGTCAATATTGTTGTTCATTTGGCAATTTTTTCAACCTTCTCTATGAGTTTTTGTAGGAAGGGAATCTGGAGTTTATTGGGTACATATGTATGACTAAAGTGTACCATTGCCTTTCTTTCTTTTTAAAAAAAATATTTATAAATCTTCATTAATCATATCAAAAAGACAAATAATGTAAGCAAAATACCGCTACACATACAGAGGAAATAAGAAGACATACAAAAAAGGAACAAACAAAAACCTCTATACACATATAGGTCAAGATAATTGGTATCTTATCACGTCGATCCTCAGGATATAGTATTACTCCCAGAAGACAAGTTGTATATATAGGATCGGTTACCATTAAAATATTAGGCGATTAGGGGAGTAGCCAAATGTCCTCACTAAACGCACAGGGGGTATGCATTCTTGCATCCTGTTTTGCCCCAAAGAATACTCTCTCTGCACCCACCTGAAAATCAATCTGGGTAGAGATCTCTGTCCAGGAGGGAACTGTTGTTTTTTTTTCATGATCTCGCGATACATAGTTTAACTGCTAAAAAAATATTTATTAATAAATATTTCTGGTGTAATTCTAAATCAGGAAACCCAATATGAAATAGGAAGGACTGAGCAGTCAAATCTATATCACGACCTGCAACCACCTGTACAATGTTCGCCATTGCCTTTCTGTCTGGCATACCAGGATTATGTATCTTGCATCAGGGTCACACTCTTGATAATGGATTTCAATATTCACTCCTTTTTTTGATCCAGATGGATACCCCTTTAGATTTCCCCACTTCCATTGATGCAGTAATTAAATTCTGCATTTGTTTCCCCATCTTTTTGCTAGCTTCGTTCCAATGTTTTTCTTGTAAAAAAAACATTTCTGTACTCTTTCCTTCCTAATTAGATCTGTGAGTGCAGTTCTTTTTTGGGGTTTATTCAAACCTTTGGCATGTATTGAAATCTAACCATAATCTATCTCTGTTATGTTGGTCCAGCAAAAGGCATCAATCACAAATAACATACAATAGACAAAATAAAACATTATAGCTGATCTAGCCACTTTACCCCACCAACCCAATCCCCCGATCGAACCCATTAGATCCGGGTTACTGTGTCCTGATCTGTTGTCAGAACACAGACCCAACAGAAATAAATGGAATCTAGAACCCACTAGCTGTCAAAAAAAAGTGACAGTAATTGGCGAAATTAAATTTTAAATATAATTTTATGTTTGGAAGAGAGAAGGGAGAAGAGAAAATGTATATATATATATAATCTACCTTTTGGAGCCATACGTATATTTAACACACATTGCTCATTATTCCCCTAATGTACAATGTAAAAATAGTTAAATCCTAATCATTAGTATTATTGGTATTTCATTTTTGACTAGACCCCAAGTGTACTATTATCACATAAATCATTCTTAAAACTTTAATCAAATTAACATGTCGTTGAATTCCCTATATCAGTTTGTGATTAGATTGTCTCTTAATAAGTAACTTATTCCAATCATCGTGTGTGCTCACTAGTATATTCATATTTAACCACCATTGTGTGTATTACCACTCTCTAATTCAACAGGTTCATATTATATTCTCGGTTAGGCTTCATGTATTAGGCTCCTTATTGTGCAGAGAGAGAGAAAAAAGTTTATTTAAGTTTTAAATCTGCTTCACCTTATGGAGCATGTGCTATTTAACTTATCATTACTGTTATCTTCATTTAATATCCTTAATTAGTCTCTGGTGTAGAAATATATTAACATATATTATTTGCCAAACTATTGTTGGACCACAGACCCTGACCAATTGCCTGTCATTGTTGCAATCTTTCTTTTCGTTACCAAAATAATCACCCTTGTGTAACCATGCATATAATTAAGACATATTACTGCTCATTATTCTACTCGTATTAGGATAGTTAAGCTATAATTATTAATATTTTTAGCATTCATTTATAGTATAACCCCCAGTGTACATACATCATTTTTAATCCAAATGATATACAGATCCCCCTTAATATATTATTCACACCATTTAATTGTGTGCTTACTGGTATATTAGTGGATAGCCCCCCCCAAACAAAAAACATTCAGTGGGTTTTATCACACTATAACCTAGACAGGTTTGTGTTGCTTTACAGTGAAGCTCTTCATATTGCACAAGGAAGAGAAGAAAAAAAAAACTTCTTCACTGTCTTCTTCTTTCTTTATTATGATGTTGATGGATTAAGTCAATTTGAGTTCTTTTAACCATTTGAGAGGGTTGATACAAATACTTCAACTCTGTGAAAAACAATTAGTTTGGTAGGGAATGCCCACAAGTATCTGATCAGTCTGTTCCTTAAGATGGCTGTTGCCAGGGCATACTGTCTTCTGGCATTCCTCGTTGTCCATGAGAGGTTAGCAGAAATTTGTAGGTTCACAAATTCTCCTTCTTTATTAAAGTGTTTCCTGTGTGCAGTCATGACTTCTGCTTTAAAAACAAAGGAGTGAAAACAGATAATGGTATCTCCTGGGGTTTTTTCAGAGAGTCCTTTGGGTCTTGCCAACCTGTGGTATCTTTCCAATATTACTTCTTGTGCATCTATTTATAGACCCAATTCTTTCAGGAAACTAAGTAAATAGTCTAGCAAATTCTCAGTTGTAATTTCTGCAATCTTCCAGTTCAGTAATTTTATTTTCTTATATTTCATATTTCTTGGATAATTGTGTATAAAGTTCAAAAATTGTAGAATTTTGGAAGTCTATTCCCTCCAGTCTCTCTTCTATTGTCTTCACCTTCTGATCCATTTTCAGTATATCCTGTTTAAGATCATTTGTGTTGGTCTACTTTGTCCCTTGTTTTTCGAGAGAAACGCTTTGGAAGCTTTTATCCGCCAATTGTGGCAGCTGTGAGGAGAAAAGGGTAGAAAGTCTCTTTTCAGCTCTGGGTTCCTTTTCTTTACCCTTTTTGTCTCTTTTTATTACTTTACTTTTGGATATCATTGTATCTTTCTTATTTGGTGTCTGTGTTTTAAAGAGTCGGTTTATGTCTGTTTTTCAGAGCCTCTTGTCTTGGTCTGGGAGAGATGGAAGCCTTTGAGAGGTTACAATATTCAGCCCATTAAATATTCCCGAGTCTGGTCATAATAAGGCTTACCTCTGTGACAGAGATTAGATTCCCCACAGTCAGTGCAAAACTTTGCTTTCACCTCTGAGAGTAGGCACATGCATATTGTCACGGACGGCTGTGCCGATAAGGTCTGGAGTCGCGGTGCAGGGGTAGTGGGCGATTCAAGGCCCTGCGCAGGGTGAGCACTCTCCACCTGGGGTGGAGCCCCAGGCTTTGAATGCCCACATGCAGAGGCCTTGTTTGGTTTCCCACGAGTCATAGCCAGGCAGGGACAAAGCAGGGTCTAGGATCAAGCCGAGGTCAAAGGACTGGAGAGAGCAGGATAGTCAGGATCAAGCTGAGGTCAAGGGACTGGAGAAAGCAGAATGGTCAGGATCAAGCCGAGGTCAAGGAACTGGAGAAAACAAGGATGGTCAGGAACATGATCAACAGGAATAAAAAACACAAGCTAGCAGAAAATAATGTACCAGCTCTGATTGCTGGAAGGATGGGTTTTATATAGTTCCAGGGCTCATTACTACAAGGACCTACACCTGGGCGTTAGGTAAATAAGAAGACAAAGTCAGAGAGATAGCCACTACTGCTACATGAGGAAATAGAACCAGCAGGTGGCGTCTGGAACGGGAACAGGAACCACAGGAGTCAGGGTTAAAATCCAGGAAGATAGTTACACATATTAGCCGGGGACAATGGTTTACTTTAATTTTTGTACTTTATCATCTGGTTGTTAAAAAACACAAGATCCGGCTCAATATCAGGAAATAATCACTAAAAAAGGGATTATTAGTTTCTACACATTCACTGAAGAATTTCCCTTTAGTTTAGAGAGTTAGCACCAGCACCTCCAAATTGTCCAAGGCATAGGGTACACAATTAAATTGGAGTCTGACAATAGAAATTCATTAGGGATTTCCCCTGCTTCCATTGACATAGTAATTAAATTCTGCATTTGTTTCCCCATATACAGATTCGTTCCAGTGTGTTTCTTGTAAAAAAAAAACATATCTGTACTCTTTCCTTCCTAATTAGATCTGTGAGTGCAGTTCTTTTTTGGAGTTTATTCGAACCTTGGGCATGTATTGAAAAAAATCTAACCATAATCTATGGTTTTCCCCTGCTTCCCATGAATAACCGCAAAATCATTCATATGAGCAGGATTATGTCTGTTTATCGGTGCCTCCTGTCTTGGTCTAGTAGAGATAAAGCTTTTAAAAGGTGGGAATATTCAGCCCATTTAATTTTTGCACTTTATGTTCAGGTTGTTAAAAACCACAAGATCCAGCTTAATATCAGGAAATAATCACACAAAAAAGTGATTTCCTCGGAGGCGCTAATGAGGTTCTACGCAATCAGTGCAGATTGCCCCTTCATTTCAGAGGGTTAGTACCGTCATTTCAGAATTAGCCTGAGGCATAGGGTACACAATTAAATAGAGTCTGACAATAGACATTCATTAGGGTTTTCCCCTGCTTCCCATGAATAACCACAAACTCATTTATATTCCATTGTGATAAGAACGGATCATTTAAAATGATACATAAATACTGTGTATCCGACATTGCCAGGACCCTTCTGTCTCTCTTACTTGCTCATTTACTTTTTGTTTCTTGCCGCGTTTCTGGTTTCCCATTTTCGCACTGATTATGCGGACATTAGTGTTGTCTGCTGGTGCAGAGCATGTACAGGGCCATTTGATGCCTCATCGGCCTGGTGGTTCTCTTGGGTCCCAGATCACTCACAGTTTCTTCTCTGTCATGCCATCCCCGTCACCAGAGTATGTGTGGATATGTCATGCTCCTCCCCCGTGAATGTTACTTTGAAACATACCCCCTACCTAAGCATTAATGTAGACCATCAACACCTTTTCATGGAAACGGTATTCCCTGATGGCATTGGCCTCTTTAAGCAGTATATTGCACCCTGCCACAAAGCAAAAATAGTTCAGGAATGGTTTGAGGAATACAACAACAAGTTCAAGGTGTTGACTTGGCCCTCAAATTTCCTGTGGGATGTGATGGACAGACAAGTCCTATCCATGGAGGAACAACCTCACAATTTACAGGACTTAAAGGATCTGCTGCTAATGCCAGATACTACAGCCCATTTCAGAGGTCTAGGTGTGTCCATGTCTTGACGGTCAGGGCTGTTTTGGTGTCAAAAGGAGAGCTACACAATATTAGGCAGGTGTTCATAATGTTATGACATGATATAAAATACATGATAAAATAATGAAATATATGTAATAATATAATAATAATAAAATAAGTAACAATCCAAATACCTTAGGAATGCACTCACAGGACTTGTAGTCATCAGACAAATTATTTATTCCAACACCATAGCGACGTTTCAGTTAATTCACTACCCGTTCTCAAGCATGATAAAATAAGTATATATAAATACATATTTTTAATAAATGTATATAATATATATATATATATATATATATATATATATATATATACACATAGAATACTTATTAAATACAATTACAATAACATAAGATAAAACATAAATGAATACATATTAATATATCACATATAATACCTAATACAAGTATATATTTAAATAATAAGGATAGCACAAGAAGAACCAAAACATGTATTCCATACACCAATTAGTAACCCCAATAAAAGTTAAGGAATGCCCATATATACATTTATGTTATGTCTATGCTATATATTAACATATAGGGTGGCGTCACACCACTAGTTATAGTTCTTGTTAACAGCTGTTAATAGACAGAAATAAACGAAAAATAGAGTCGGTTTATAGAATACAATAGCATAGTACACTACATTCCATAAACCGACATAATGAACGACTTTCGGTTTATGGAATGCATGTAAGTATATTGGCATTCTATAAACCGACTCTATTTCGGTTTATAGTAATGCCAATACTATAGCACGAATGGACGAATGATTTTCGTTTATATTAAACCATTCGTTCATTCGTTCAACTTCTTAGCTTTCTATAAACCGAAACAGAGTCCCCATTCATAAATTTTTATGAATGGGAACTCTAGTTCGGTTTATAGAAAGCCCATAGTATTACATGTAATCCATAAGCCGAAAGTCTATAAACCGAACGTTCAGTTTATAGACTTTCGTCATTTGGAATGAATGTAATAGTAGTATTGGCTTTCTCTACAGAGAGACAGAGTCTCCATTCATAAAAATTTATGAATGGAGACTCTGTCTCTGTTTAGAGAAAGCCAATAGTACTATTACATGCATTCCAAATGTCGAAAGTCTATAAACCGAACGTTCGGTTTATAGGCTTTCGGTTTATGGAATACATGTAATCATATTGCTATTCTATAAAATGAACAAATAAAATAAAATGAAACGAAACGAAAATAATGAACGAATTTCGTCTGAAACAAATGCAGTAATGAACGAAATTCGTTTTAGACGAAATAAATAACATTTTCGTCCGAATGGACGAAAACAAAACGAAAATGTTAGTTTTGCACATGTCTACTAGAAACCATTGGGAAATGGTGGTAAAATTGCCACGTAGCCCCCTGACTCAGTAGCACATAACCACATTATACCACCAGTGCAATACACCACCACTTTACAATGCACCATCTTTATCCTCACACCTTAAATGTTCACTTCCCATGAATTCTTCTGAATTTGGACCTGAATAGAACCCATCATGTTTCTAGGTTTCAATAAATCACTGGGTAGCAAAAATCTCAGGGTAAGATATATCACCCTACTGCTGGAAAACAACGTGGAATGTGTTTAACAAACTATAGTTTGATATCCCTAACAAAGAAGTGCTTAACATGTCTTCAATTTGCTAAGGAAAGTACATCTTGTGTATCCTACATTTAAAGGTAATGCTATGTAGTCACGCTTTGTAAAATAAGATAAAAATGCACTATATCCGGTCCTTAATAAAGGCATTTTGGTACCAAAACACTGATTGTTCCCTTGTGGGAGTATTGGTGTGTTTTCTTTCTTTATTATACTGGAGACTTGTTTTATATTGATATATTTGATATAGATATATATTTTCAATTAATGGTAACTATGTTAACTCAACCAACCTACAAAAGAACAGAAATCTCTTGATAAATCATTAAACCTTAAAGAGGGATAACAACTCATTTGTTTGTGGTACTGTTTTTGAATACGTTTTGCGTGCACTTGGTATTTCCTTGGTTAGAATATATTTTTTTTTGTTTTTTATTTTGGATTTAATTAAAAACACATATGGAACTTAGAGAAGATTTTTATACATTGGCCACTTTTTTAAAATATCCTTTCTTCCACATGAATGCTTCCATAACCATCTCTCAGATTCCAGCTTGACAGACAAGCCATTACTAATGTATCTGTTTCAGTCGGTATGAGTCTGACTAACCACACTCATAAACAGATAACGGATGTATTTTAATTATGTATTGTGTACAGAAAAAAATATTTGTGCTGACCATGCATGTTACATCTAGTTACATAGTGCCAACAATTTATGTAGTGCTTGGTACAGCACATAGAGGGGAACTATGTGCTACGTTAGAGGGACAGACTGAGGTCATATTCCACATGAGGTAGAGCCCTGCTCAGAAGCTTGCAATCTACATGGATTGGTTCTTCTCTTTAATTACCGGTAATTCTGCCAGTGTAATTTGTCCAATTTGCAGTAAATTTTGAGTTAAAAATTAACAATCTTTGCCAAAGAATACATTTAAAAGACAACTAAAGGAAGAAGGGGTTTAAAAATAGCAAAAACAACAATCTTCTAGTGTGCCAACTAGAGAAAAGAACAATGAAAAAGGCGTAGGCCAGGTTAGTACAAACCATCCACAAATACTCAACTTAACAAGAGCATTACCAGGGACTGTCCTCAAAACACAGAAGGGAAGAAAAAAAGACCACATGGCACAACATCAGAACAGCATACCCGTAAAAAAATGAGACAATCAATGCACAAACAACTCACACCCCACAGACATTCCACATGACAGTTATAAAATGAGGCCAGATTGAAATGTTTATTTATTTTAAAAAAAAATCTTTATAAAGGCAGCAGAAATCAACTTGCCATCTTTTTAACAGTTATTTAAGCATCAGGCTTTGCAGTAATTCAATATGTACATAATCTTTTGGGCTAATGTTTCAGCATTCCAAACTTTGTGAATTTGATATAGTGGAAAGCTCATTAAATAAGACACATAATTAACTTTTACTTTATTCCACACGCTCACAACCTACAAAAGAGTCAATTGAGCATGAAGGGAAGTCAACATCAGCAAAGTTTTATTTGCAAAAAGTAGCCTCAACTATTTCTATGCAAGTACAATTTAAATGGAAAATAATCACGGCACAAGAGTATATTATCCATGTGTTAACAGTTTATTATTATTGAGACCAACAATGTTAAAGGACCACTCTACTTGGAAAGCTCTATAATTATAAAATTATGTTTTGTTACTATATATATATATATATATATATATATTCTAAATTTGTTTAAATTACTCACTTATAGTAGTTTATCAGCTTCTTCTGAACTTTACATGCTTCTCTCCATCACTTGGCTGAATACTGGGAGGACAGCATGCACCATAGTATCCCAAATGATAATTATAATTGCAAGTCATAAGGTGATGTCATAAACAGGAGATGCTACATTGTATAAAACTTTGCATTTCTAGATCATTTTTCATAATTTTTTATTCTCTACATTCATGGTATAAAAACTTTTCTCTCATGATTCTTTTTTGGCTTATGAAAATTATTACATCACCTTAACCAACAAGACTCTTTGGAGAGATTGTATAACATGTAAATAATGTATTTACTGAAATATACAATTTTTATAAACATAAGACCTCAAATATTCTCAGTATACACCGTATTTTCACGAATATAAGACGACCCTGATTATAAGACGACCCCCCAAACGTTGGATATTTTTTTTAGGACAAAAACTAAAAGCATGAATATAAGACTACCCTATGTGAAAAAAGTTCAACTTGTATATATTCACATGTAAATTGCGTTTTAATATTTAAGACAAAAAATATGATATTAAACAAATGCATTTCTTGTTTTTATTTCATTTTATGTGCCAATGCTGCCTATCTTCCCCCAGCGTTGTCTCTCTCACTCCCTCCCCCCAAACTTTCTCTCTCCACCTCATCTCTTCCCCTCTCCCCTTGTCTCTCTCTCTCCCCCCTTGTCTCCGTCTCTCCCCCTCCCCTTGTCTATGTCTCTTTCCCACTCCTCTTGTCTCTGTCTCTCCCACTCCCCTTGTTTCTGTCTCTCTCCCCCTCCGTTGTCTCTGTCTCACTCCCCCCTCCCCTTGTCTCTGTCTCTCTCCCCCCTCCCCTTGTCTCTGTCTCCCCCCTCCATCCCCTTGTTTCTGTCTCTTCCCCTCTCCCCTTGTCTGTCTCTCCCTCCTCCCTCCCCCTCACCTTGTCTCTCCCTGGTGGCTAGTGGGGGCAGCCAGGGGATGTCTGCACGATACGTGCAGACATCCTCCATGCTGCCCGACACTTCCGTCCATTATGATGGACAGCCGGTCCGTCACAATAGACGGAAGTGTCGGGCAGCATGGAGGATGTCAGCATGTATCGTGCAGACATCCCCCGGCTGCCCGAAACTCCTGATGGCTAGCGGGGGCATCCGGAGGATGTCTGCACGATACACGCAGACATCCTCCGCTGCTTCCCGGCACTTCCGCCGGCACTTTTATGATGAAGCAGGGAAGGACATGCAGATCTGCGGGGGACCTGGATCCCAGTCTTATGATCTGACCTCAATTTGAGTACAGATTATAAGATGACCTCGAATATAAGAAAAAAACCTTGTTTTATATTCGAGCAAATACGGGACATTACATTATTAATTTTAATAATAATATTTTTTAGGGTACAAGTAACTATATCATTTACAGAACTGTACATTGGCAGATTTGTTCAGAGAACTTATGGGTAGGGTATTGAGGAAAACATCTTTAATATTTGCTAATGGAACCTTTGCTTTTCCAATCCACTGCTTTTTCATATACTGTCAAGCCATGATCTATTAATTTATCAGGATGCCAGTAAAAGTCTTGGCTAAAGCAGAACGGGCAAATTAAAATGGATCTCGCTGTTATATACTATGCAGGACAGGCTTCTCTGCACACGAATGTTTGTCATGTTGGACATTTCCGGCTGTAGACAATCAAAGTATATGGCTGTGTTTTTACATTTATTGTATGGACTAAGATATCATTGACAGGATTGATTACCTAATGGTAAGTCAAAGGCTAAAGCACTTTAACTTGCAGTATCTGGCAGAAACATGAAAAAGATTTCCCGGTAAGAAATGAAATATTTTAAACAACAGACAGCTGTTGAGACAGGACGATGACTCACGGCTTTCTTTAATAGAATACGGACATTGCCAGTACCATGGATTTGCAGTTTTACAATGATGCATGAGAAGTAAATATGACAATCGTTTGACAGACTTGATCTGTCAAAAGATACTGCAAAATATTATACTTGCACATAAATTACACGCTTCTGTTGAGCAGCAGAGTGATCAGAATGAATATTAATTTCTAAATTATTTTTCCAATTCCTTTTTTTTTTTTTTTGCTTTTATTTATGCCCAAATCATATATTTTGATTTCCAGTTAACACAAGGTTGTTGCAGTAGATAATAGCAAAAGCCATCAAATAAATATTGTTGATTATTACATTAACTACTGAAAGAAACTATATTTCAGTCATTTGCTTTACATAATATTTATTAAGGTGTCTGAAAAACAAATACTTTCTGGAAAGTTTCATATATATCGAAAGTCACATTAATACTTGTTTTGATCTAAAATGATTTCAACTCTGTTATCTGAAGTACAATTAACCATGCCCCGTTAATAATGAGTTTGTCTCATTGAATGAAAATTAATGTTTCTAGTACTTGAACGATCAAAAGACAAAACGAATGTCATTTTTCAATATGTATTTTTCATTTGGGGGGACAAAAAACATTGTGGCATAAAAAAATGAAAATATATATAAATAGGAATAAAAGCCCACAATTTTAATTATATTTATTCCTATTGAAGGTATGGTGCCCTAAATGTGTGCTGTTCAAGTCACAGTGGAGGAAATTCACAAAGGAGGGTCCCATAGGCGCAGGAAACCATGTTTCTTGCTCATGTCTGGGCTTTTCCCCCTTTTTGCATGCTCTCTTCCAAAATTTCTCACTATGACGCAGTTCCATTGTTCTTGTCCTCTCGTCTAACAGAAGGTCTGACCAGAAAAATCAGATTCTCATTCACAGGTCTTTCCATGGCTGAATAACAAATAATCCTTTTTTTTTCTTTCTTTCTTTTTTTAGAAAATATCTTACATTTCACTGCCATGTCTTTTTCATGGCTATAACTTAGATGGACAAAAATAATCAGGTTTTAAACAAATTGTAACTTTCACTTTTTGAGAAAAAATAACATCATGAGTAAGATTGATCAAATTGTTTCTATTTATCTTATATTCCATTATAAAATAAAATTATTTTGTGCTAGTTCAATTCAACTGACTCTTTAACATTTTTATATTCAGACATCTTGACATTTGACAAATCATTTTGTGATGTTTGTAGAAAGAAAAAATACAAAAAAACAAAAATACCTTGATACTTGATACTCAAACTCAACTTATAGTTCAAAGTTATCAAGGGAAATTAAATTTCACATTTCTTAGACTTTACCTGAAAACAAAATCCATTTAAAAGGTACCATAAGATGCTTTAAGTTTGCATTCAGAATCACACTAGTTGAATTAATAAAATATTTTTAAATGGAAAAGTTTGCAAAACAAGGTAAGGTTTTGTCATCAAGCAACCTTGTGTCACAAATGGAGTCCAGGAAGGCATAGGACCCTGAGCACCCGATACCTCAACATCGAGGCAATAGACCAGCACCTTTAAAGCGGTTTTCGCAAGACCAGCACAGCTTGATTCACCGCAGGACGTGCCAGGCACGTTCATTGTTGGGAACAGAGTTCCCGGCAGGATGTGCCTGACATGTCCATTGTCGCCAAGGGGTTAACTCCTACCCTTTGTGAATTTAACCTCATCATGGATGATTTAATTCATACATGCCCAAGCAGCTCTCCGCAGGTTCAGAGGTTTACGTTCAAGAAAGGTTCAAGAACTACTTACATATCTACTACCACCACTAAAGGTAGAAATGATGATGTCTCTTCAGATAATCTTCAATCCCATACCTAAGAAAGTCTCTAAGAGTCATTTGGATGGTTCCAGTCACAGTATATTTTTACCATTTTTGGTAAATAGGGATACACATAAATTCCAAGAAGATGTTAACTCCAGTTTCATCTCTCAACAAATAATTCATCTCTCTATGATTTGAAACCTGGAAACGTTTTTGCTTTCTTTCTTGCACTGCACCACTACACCAGGCTTGCACAGGTTGCATTCATTTATTAGGCATCTATTTGTAAACAGGACAATAAGGCAAAAGTTGGCTATTGTTAAACTGATTTGCATATTCCTATCCAGAATCCATTGCACCACTGTTTATTGTTGATTTATGGGAATAGAAACAGGCATGCATACTTATCTAGGATACATAGATGTGTTCAGTAATGGTCTATTGACTGTACTGTATTTTGCAGTGTTGGAGGTTACCTGCTGCCTTTACCCCAACTATTGGGTAACAATGCCTTTCCTAATATAATGCTGTATAATATCAATAGCCTCCTTTTCAAAATCAACATTGCACCTGGGCATAGAAGTTCACTACTTGCAAAAATGTCTTACAAAGTCTTTAGGAAATCCATTCAGTCAGTTTGCAGTATCCAGTGGTGCTATATTTTTCACCAAAACATGTATACTCCTTGCACGTACAGAGAAGGTTGTTTGGTTAGTGTCAGCTGCAGGACACTGAAAAATGACAGAGAGATTTCCAAAGGACTTTCAAAGTTACATTTGAATAAGTAGTGCACGTGTACATCCTTAAAGTTGTTTTTTTGTGTGTGTATTATTGTATCCTTAAAGCAGTTTCTTTGTTGCACATGTCCTGTGTGATTTACTTGCTTTGAAAGTGTTTGTGACTCTAATCAGAAAGAACTTCAGCAGTCACATTTTTTAATGGCTTTAGCAGTGATGAACAATGCTGACCAACTTTATAATAAATAGCAAACCGAGTGAAAAGATTAAATGAAATTAAGCATAGTCCTGGAAATTCCCCTTATGAATGGTATAGTTACTTACTACAGCATAAGGTTATATAGACAAGTATACATAGAGTAGTGTCTAAAAAAAGATACATTTATTAATTTTTATATGTCAATTATTTGTCAATTACCAAAGAAGTCAATGTGAATCAAACAAACCCATTTATGTTTAGATTGTACCTAAGGCAAGTGGCTTATTTAATTGCCAAAACAATTAGATGAGTAAATTAATGGGAACAGAATATACAAAGAAGGGACACAATTAAAAGCAATTACACAATTTATTAGAAGTTCACTCATGAATAGAATGTGCACTGAGAGCCAGCTCAAGCATATTTTGTAAACAAAGGTTACCAGATCACTGCCAAACAATAAAGTGCTTTCAAACTCCTCTCCATTGTCAGATCAGCACAGGAGGGTGATGGGAGTCAAATATATTAAAACAGCTCCACTCCGGTACCAGGTTACAAAGTTAAAATATAATTTCCTCTAACAGTGAATAAATTAGTGTCGCACATGCTTTACACATTTCATGAGCCTAACAACTTAATCAGCAGCAAGGCAAGACACCATATAAACATCCACACAAAATCACTAAAATACCCCTCAGCCCTCCCCATTGCCCAAACACAGTCCAGATCAATAACAATCCTCAGGTGTAGTTCCTTATTATTTTGGCGCTTCGCCACCAACACACATTCTATTAACATTTCCACATTCCACTCACATAATACAAGATTGTTTCCATGTTCTCCTAGACCGGTAGGTTGATAAGCTAAGTAAGAAAGTCTGAATCATAAACAAGTGAAATACATGGTAACTACACCCCTGCCCCCCTCAACCCACGCCTGGATCTCCAGGGAGGGCCCAGTTCTCCTAATATTTATAGATACTTAACTAAGACCCACTGCACACTGCAATTATGAAACCAGAGGACCCTCCCACTCTTCCCAACCTGATATGAAGCTTGGGGTTGTATTCCTTACTGCATAATATCCCTTATCCATGATCACTTTGAGGTTAATTTACTGTTGCACTATATCCCTTGGAAAAATCTTTATTGTTTATAACACTGATTGCTCAGAAACAGAAAAATATGCAGGAGCTTCTTTCAATGAACATATTTAATCGGCTTTATGTCCTCTCAACAAGATATAATGATTTCTTCAGATCTATGCCTCTTATACTCTTTGCAAACTGTGGTATGCAAAAAATATAAATAAAATCGGAAATATGTACATAAATAAAGTTTTCCATCATAACCACTATCAGAGTGTGGGTACCAACACTCCTTTCTCAAAATTGTGTCATAAATCCCATAAATTGAAATATTTTTTTCCACTTCCATATTTTATTATATTCACAAGCCATCATTCTTTATGGTATAAGGCTACCCATTTGTTGTGGTGTATTGATGTTCACAAACAACTACGATTCCGCCATCAATATATAAAAATAGCATGAATCCTAACATAATTTTTTGAAAGTGACAATCACAAAATCACACGCAAAACAAAGAGTGTGGTATATTTGTTCCAATGTCAGTTTAAAAAACAATACAAGAGACTTACAAAAAATTAACACATGTACAGTAAAATAATTAAATCAGCCAAACACTGAGAACTCCTACATTATAATAATAACCCCCTCTTCAAGTGGAATGGTTTCATGTTTTGGGGAATAGAAATTGGACAGCAAAGACCCAGAGGGCACTTAGTTAACAAAAAGCTCTCTAAAAGAGTGTCATTGGATTCATAAATAAGGTACCATGACCCCAGCAGGTCTAAACCCCAATTTCATCATGGTATGTTTTCTTTAGTTATGTAGTAACAGTGGGTCATATAAAGGGTAGCAAAATGGTTTGGCAATGGTAGCGGTTATAGTGGGAAAGTATGCCCTTAAGAGAACTTTCTTAGATTAGTCATGAAATAGATTTGGGGTATGTTAACTTGCTCCATAGGAGTGTTTAGGATTTGATAGTTTCAGATACTGAAATCCTGGATACATTGTGCCATTTGATAATGGGGGTTAATATTCTTTTACATATATTTATATTACAGAATTTGATAACCTTGGCTAGTGTCACTTTAAACAAATTATGTCAGGATCCATGCTATGCATGCGATTTTGTGAAGTACTGTTGCGGTATGATACACCACAAAATATGGGTAGTCTTATACCATAAAAAATGATGGCTTGTGAATATAGGTAAATTTGGAAGTGGATAAAAATATTTCAATCTCTGGAATTTCTGTGAAAGGATTATTGGTGCTCCGCACTCTGATAAGTGGTTATAATGGAAAAGTTTATCTGTGTGCATATTTCTGTTTTGAATTCGATTCAGGTCAGGCATAGTTGCCAAAACTGAACAAATCCCAGAAATGCAGCTACTTCCATGGTACCTTGATTTAGTGCTATGGAGCTAAGGATGCAGAGTGGCACAGGGTCCAGTTGGCCTTTTATAGGGTGGCAGTGATGCCGAAAGCTCTTGGGCCCTAGACTGCACTCTGGTTTGGCTGAGTACCCTATCACACATGGAGGAATTATATCAAAACTGGTAACAATTGGACAATTCCATAATTACAGCTGTATTTTCATTAAAAGTAAAGTTTATTGCCCATTTGCATTTTCTAATTGAACACATTTTGATATAAACAGAAAGTGTGCAGCTGGAGTTATATATGTCAATATATTATATATTTAATAATAATGTAGCTATCTCCTGGTTTATACTGTGAAGGAGAAACAGCCAACAGCTGACAAGAAAACATTTCTATTTGGATTCTCTCTTGGCAATTTTTTTTGTTAGTCCAAAATCTCCTATAGGATTTAATAGGGATTTTGAGGCTATGACTTCGGGATTGGGGAATTTCGAGCATATTTTGGCTGCATTCAGAATCGGTAGATATCGGCGTGTAATCGGCTATGATGTCTGAATTGCTAAGCTAATCAGGGGGCCCATTGGGGCACATTGGGGTACTTCGGTTCCCAATATTGTCCTCCATGTGCCCTGAATCATTCCAGACACTGGAGCTAGCATTTCAGTGCTCATATTGAGAAGAAAGCAAGGGTTACAAATGGTTTAGTTGTCCTTTAAAAAAATCATTATTTTGTATTATGTTTTTTTAATCAGTCTAAATAGATGAAAGATAGAAAAGTGTTGACTCCAGGAAAGGAAAACATAAGCCACTGGAGTAAATAGGTAAATTCAGTGCAAAATAATAGCAAGGGTAAAATGGCTAATTGTTGCTGTAATACTAGGTAATGTGTTGGTGTCCCTTTTAAGGGACAGGCCCATGTGCACTGTACCTACTGCACCCCTGAAATAACCTCACATGAGTCATCATAGAACTATTTTTCTCAAATCATGGGTGTGGAGTAATATTATTGAGTATTGTTTTTTTTGTTTTTGAGTTTATAAATAAATAGATATGTAATAGATTTTGCTCAAATGCAATAATGTGTAATAATATAGAATACTAAATGAAAGTAATTATTTTAGTTGATTATTTTTTCTCATATTACATAGTGTAATTTTATCATATCAAATGTTATCATTACAGAATGTTTATGGAATTATCTTCCTTCCGTCAAACACAATACACCTTGCTGTTGGTGTTCCTCATAAGAACATTAAGTACTTTAATTTGCACCAATCATAGACTCCAGTTCTACATTACTCAAAAAAAAAAAAATGAAATATGTGCAGAAATTAAATCTTTTAGAATCTGCCTTGAAAATGCTTTCTATCATATTCATTTATGAATCAGCCTGTGGAAGATAAAAACATATGAGAGTCCTCATTGTGTTATACAGTCTTCTACTGTCGCCACATGTGTAATCAGGGGAGGCCTGGCAAATTATGGTTAAGTAGGGGGCAAAAACTATTTAGAGGCCCATGGTGCAACTTTATCAGCCCACCCATTGTCATCAGAGATAGACACCAATAGAGAGGCAAGGCAGATATGTTGACAAATAAAGGACAGAGATTGATAGGCAGACAAGACACGGTGATAGCAAGAAAGAGAAATGGTTGGGCCTGAACACATTTTTATCCAGTTTGCCCTTTATTGTCTATTCTTAGTGTTGAGCGAACCCGAACCGCACTGTTCGGGTTCGTACCGAACATTATGGTTTTTGGACACTGGACCCGAACACGGACATTTCACTGTATGTTCGGGTTGGAGTTCGGGGTTCGGCGATTACATTGTATGTTATGATATGGGCTTTCTATAAACCAAAATAGAGTCACCATTCATAAGAATAGGGACTATATTTCGGTTTATAGAATAGCAATAGCATTACATGTATTCCATAAACCGAAAGTCTATAAACCGAATGTCTTTCGGTTTATAGACTTTCGGTTTATGCAATACATGTAATGCTATTGCTATTCTATAAACCGAAATAGAGTCCCCATTCATACGAATAGGTCAACTGACCTATTCGTATGAATGGGGACACTCTTACCCACATTTTACTTCATTTGCAGCCCTCTAGCCCTTTCCAGGACTTTTTTAGAGGCATTTTAGTGGCCAAAAGTTCGTGTCCCCATTGACTTCAATGGGGTTCGGGTTCTGGGTCAAATTCGGGGTCAAGTTCGAGCACGGACCCGGACATTTTTTCGAAGTTTGGCCAAACCTGCCGAACCCGAACATCCAGGTGTCCGCTCAACTCTATCCATTCTCTATCTTACACTCCAAAATGCACAGGGAATGGTGTCATGGTGTCACCCCACTGGATTTCCTCCAATACAATGCCAAACAGATTCCTTAGTAATGCCAGTTAGATGGCCTATTAACTATGCCACACACAGGAGCCCCATAACTATGACACACATAGGAGCCCCATAAAATATGCCACACCAGAGCCCCATAAAATATGCCACACCAGAGCCCCACTATTTATGCCTCACCTCTGCCCATTTAATTATGCCACACACACAGGAGCCCCATAATTATTCCACACACACAGAGGTGCCCCATAATTATGCCACACATGGGGCCAAATAAATATGCCACACACAAGCGCCCCATAATTATGCCAGACATGGCACAGCCATTAATTATCCAACACACAGGAGCCCCACAAGGTGACAATTGTACAATTCTAAAACAATACATATCTATACATACAGACATTTCTCTGTCTCTCTCTCTCTATAACAGGCAATCTCTCTATAACCAGCAATTATTTGCCTGTATCATTTTGTCTTTAATAAGCCACAGCCAATTTGCCCATTAATATGCCAGTATTTTTGTGCCATTCAGATGCCAATACCATTGTTCCATTAAGATGCCAGTATTATTGTGCAGGTCAGATACCAGTAATATTGTGCCACTCAGAGCCCAGTAATATTGTGCCATTCAGAAGCCAGCAATATTGTGCCATTAAGATGCCAGTAATATTGTGCCACTCAGAGCCCAGTAATATTGTGCCAGTCAGACACCAGTAATATTGTGCCAGTCAGATGCCTGTAATATTGTGCCATTCAGAGCCCAGTAATATTGTGCCAATCACATGCCAGTAATATTGTGCCAGTCAGATGCCAGTAATATTGTGCCAGTCAGATGCCAGTAATATTGTGCCATTCAGAGTCCAGTAATATTGAGCCAATCAGATGCCTGTAATATTGTGCCATTCAGAGCCCAGTAATATTGTGCCATTCAGATGCCAGTAATATTGTGCCAGTCAGATGCCAGTAATATTGTGCCTTTCAGAGCCCAGTAATATTGTGCCATTTAGATGCCCAGTAATATTGTGCCACTCAGAGCCCAGTAATATTGTCCCAGTCAGATACCAGTAATATTGTGCCAATTTGCCCATTCCTCCCTCCTCCCCCCTTCCCCAGTACTTACCGCCTGGCTGCTGCTCTGTGTCACTGGAGTAAGGCTGCACGGAGGAGGGAAACACTGACACAGGATGTGACGTAATGTCACATCCGGTCGCGGTGATTTTATTTTATTTTTTACTTTTTTGTTTTCCGGCGGCCGCAATGTCAACACCGCTGGAGGTGTCACCCGGTGCGGTCCACACCCCCCTCGGGACGCCACTGCTTTCTATCCTAACTTTTGATCCCTGTCAGAGCCTCATCTAAGGCATTAAGAACTGAAAAGGGGTG
This sequence comes from Pelodytes ibericus, assembly GCA_036172795.1. NCBI lineage: Eukaryota > Metazoa > Chordata > Amphibia > Anura > Pelodytidae > Pelodytes > Pelodytes ibericus. The sequence goes on along the minus strand of CM069861.1, from coordinate 74,917,205 downwards.
CATCGCATTGAGTCAAGCTAAAGATCAGCCAGGGAGGAAGGGGGGTTGTTCCCCTTTCTTGCTTGCTAGCCCTCCTTTGTGTGCAAGACTTAATTTCATGATAGCAGTTACTGTATATACTAAGTATCCCATGCAATACATGCACACATCTCAACCTCTACCCCCAATGAATTGGGATGCCGGAAGGGGAAGCTTGAGATGTTGACTGTCACTAAAACCGGCAGCTCTACTGTGCATGTGCACAATCATGTTCATGTGCACTATGCATTCTCCAATACTTGTGATACCACCGAATGAAATTGTGGCCCTGAATTCCACTGTCCCACTGAGCTCTATCTCTAAATGTGGGATAGTTGGCAGGCATGATACATGTTCTCTTGGCAAAAGAGAACATAGGAAAGAAATACAATAGACTAGCTTTCATAGAAACATAGAAACATAGAATGTGTCGGCAGATAAGAACCATTTGGTCCATCTAGTCTGCCCAATTTTTTTTTTTGAGTACTTTTATTAGTCCCCCGTTCCCGGTCTTATAGCTAGGATAGCCTTATATCTATCCCACGCATGCTTAAAATCCTTTACTGTGTTTACCTCTACCACTTCTGCTGGCAGGCTATTCCATACATCCACTACCCTCTCAGTAAAGTAATACTTCCTGATATTACTTTTAAATCGTTGCCCCTCTAATTTAAGACTATGTCCTCTAGTTGTGGTAGTTTTTCTTCTTTTAAATATACTCTCTTCCTTTACTGTGTTGATTCCCTTTATGTATTTAAATGTTTCTATCATATCCCCCCTGTTACGTCTTTCCTCCAAGCTATACATGTTAAGATGCTTTAACCTTTCCTGGTAAGTTTTATCCTTCAACCCATGAACCAGTTTAGTAGCCCTTCTCTGAACTCTCTCCAAAGTATCAATATCCTTCTGGAGATACGGTCTCCAGTACTGCGTACAATACTCCAAGTGAGGTCTCACCAGTGCTCTGTACAATGGCATGAGCACTTCCCTCTTCCTACTGCTAATACCTCTCCCTATGCAACCAAGCATTCTGCTAGCATTTCCTGCTGCTCTATTGCATTGCCTACCTACCTTCAAGTCCTCTGAAATTATTACTCCTAAATCCCTTTCCTCAGATGTTGAGGTTAGGACTGTACCAAATAGTCTATATTCTGCTTTTGGGTTTTTACGCCCAAGGTGCATAATCTTGCACTTGTCCACATTAAATGCCAGTTGCCACTGCTCTGACCATTTTTCTAGTTTAGCTAAATCATTTGCCATTTGGCTTATCCCTCCATGAATATCAACCCTGCAGCAAATCTTTGTATCATCAGCAAAAAGACATACTTTGCCAACAAGACCTTCTGCAATATCGCTAATAAAAATATTAAAGAGAATGGGTCCAAGAACAGATCCCTGAGGTACCCCACTAGTAACAAGACCTTGCATCGAATATACCCCATTGACTACAACCCTCTGTTGCCTGTCACTCAGCCATTGTCTAATCCATTCAACAATATTGAAATCCAAACTCAAAGATTTCAGTTTATTGATAAGCCTTCTATGTGCGACAGTGTCAAAAGCCTTACTGAAATCTAGGTAAGCAATGTCTACTGCACCACCCTGATCTATTATTTTAGTTACCCAATCAAAAAAATCAATAAGATTAGTTTGGCATGATCTCCCTGAAGTAAACCCATGCTGTCTCTGATCTTGAAATCCAAGCGACTTTAGATGTTCAACAATCCTATTCTTTAACAAGGTTTCCATTATTTTCCCCACTACTGAAGTAAGACTTACTGGTCTATAGTTGCCCGCCTCCTCCTTACTACCTTTCTTGTGAATGGGCACAACATTAGCTAATTTCCAATCTTCTGGAACTACTCCCGTTAACAATGATTGGTTAAATAAATCTGTTAACGGTTTTGCTAGTACACCACTAAGTTCTTTTAATAACTTTGGATGTATCCCATCAGGTCCCATCGACTTATTTGTCTTTACTTTAGACAGCTGAAGTAAAACCTCTTCCTCTGTAAACTTACATGCATCAAAAGACTCATTAGTCTTTTTCCCTAAATGAGGTCCCTTACCCTCATTTTCATTTGTAAAAACTGAACAAAAATATTCATTAAGGCAGTCTGCTAAGCCTTTATACTCTTCTACATAGCATCCTTCTTTTGTTTTTAATCTAACTAATCCTTGTTTTACTTTCCTTTTCTCATTTATGTATCTAAAAAATGTTTTATCCCCCTTTTTCACTAACTGGGCTATAGTCTCTTCTGTGTGTGCTTTGGAAGCTCTTATAGCTTGCTTTGCCTCTTTCTGCCGACTCTTATAGATCTTTCTATCTTCCTCACTCTGAGTATTTTTATAATTACTAAATGCTAGCTTTTTATTTTTTACTATTTTAGCCACCTCTGCAGAGTACCACAGTGGTTTCTTCAATTTTTTGCTCTTACTGACAAGCCTTATGCAATTTTCTGTTGCCTTCAGTAGTGCAACTTTTAGATAATCCCATTTCTCCTGGACTCCATTTAAATTGCTCCAGTCTGATAATGACTCCTTCACATCTAATCTAATTTTAGAAAAGTCTGTTTTTCTAAAATCTAAAACTTTTGTTTTTGTGTGGTGTGACTGCGTCACTGTTCTTATATTAAACCACACTGTCTGGTGATCACTAGATCCTAAACTTTCACCTACAGTAATATCTGATAAAAAATCTCCATTTGTGAACACTAAGTCTAGTATGGCCTGCTTTCGAGTTAATAAAGTGTTTAACCAGGAAAGGTGCATTCAGATACTCTCTGGTTTCCAAATATGTCCAGGGATGTTTCTATTACCCGATTTAATGGCACCCATTTATCAACCTCAGAAGGAGGACCCTGCCAGGAATTGAACCTGTGACCACCTAGGGTTGAACACATTCTGATGACACATTAGCCAATTGAGCTATCTCAAGAGCATAGATGTTCATTTATCTTTCTATCTCAGTCTCTCCATAGCAGTGGTTCCCTCTGCTCGGGTGTTTATCTATCTGCCAGTTAGTTTGACATTTTTCTCTAACTGTTTTCTGTTCACTTTGATGTATCACAAAATGTGAGGAGAAAAAGTCTAACTATGGTGATGAATACTTGCATTATCAGCTTAAAAAAAACTAGTATAGCATCATTCAACCACTCTAGTTTAATAAATAATTATATTTTTAATGTAACATGCAAATTTACAATTTGTACCAGGCAAATATTAAATTTGATGTGATTATTATCTGTAGGGAATATTACCTACAATTCTATTTAATAGCAGCTACTATCAACTTTCCAATGCTGCATGGGAAACTTAGACACATGTTTTTCAAGAGACATGATGCATGTATAGTGTGTAACATGAATTTTTGTTGGCTAAAAAGGATTTGAAAAATATGTAATTTTGAAAATGCTACTGAATGAATTGGTACTACACTCCTAAAATATTCAAAAGCAGGCATGTACCTGGAGCATGGAGTGCAGTTGCTACTACTTGCTGATCCAAAACCAATTCTGAACAGAAGACCAAGATATATAACAGTTTGCCTGGGAAGCAATAGGTAGTTACAAGTGTAAAAAAGTTTTTAAAAAAAAAAAGGGTTTTGGAAAACACAGGTTGCTCCTATGGATAGGTACTCTCTTCGTGCAAAATGTTACATTTATTATAAATATATCTCAGCACAAAAAAAAAAAAAAAAATATCAAGCCTGATGGAAAATCATGAAACAGCAGCTACAAGTCGGTATTTGGGACAGGCAGCGGTAGTTGAGGTCAAACAATAGGCAGGGTAGAGAGGAACCAAAGAAAAAAGGATGACGAGCTGTTTGGGAGATAGCACTAGTGTCATTACTTAAAAGTAGTAGATCAAGGTTAGGGACTAATAAACTAGGTAAAAAAAGGGGGGCAGACTAGATGGGCCAAATGGTCTTATCTGCAGCACTGTATTTAGTGCAAGGCAAACAAGGCAAGTGCCAAGGTGGCACTAGCCTTGTATGCCTTAATGGGGAGGCACAAAATGCAAAATAAGTCCACAAAAAATAAAGCCACCTCTTTAAAAAAACAAACAAAATAAACCTTGCTTGCCGGAAGATCCTCCCTCACCACCGCTGTGCCTGCAAGCAAGCTGTACTTGGAGCCAAACAGGCTGCTTGGAGGAGACCATGCTGCCTGCCACTAGCCACCAGAGACAAAGGTATGTGATGGGGATAGGGACATCTGTACTGGGCAATAAGGAGCTTAATAAGGGCAAATAATACTGGCATATTATTGGGCAAATTGGCTGTGGTATATTACTGGCAAAAGTAATACTGGCATATTAATAGCAAAAGTAATACTGTTCTGCAGGGGCAGTTCTGTGGGAAAAAGTGACACTGTGGTATTTTCTGTGACTCTGTAGCATGCCAAATTATCTGGGTGCAATATGAGTGCAAGCTCAGTGTTGTGGGTGCAATATAGGTCCATGGCAAGTGCTGTGGGTACTGTTTGGTGATGTGTGTAGTACTTTGGGTGCAATGTGGGTGCAGAAAAAGGGAATAAAAAAAAAAGAAATGCAACTTTTCAATAACATTTTTATTACATATACAAATAGTTGAATGTAATATGAAAATAGTTACATTATAATATTAAAACGTTTACATTTACATACAGTTTTTAACAATGCGAAAAATTGGGTCGAGGGGGTCCACTGCTAAAGACTTTGCTTAGGGCCCACTTGGGTCTTAAAGTGGCCTTGTGATGGGGGCATGTGATGGGGGCATGTGATGGGGACATGTGATGGGGACATGTTATGAAAGCATGTAATGTGTATGTAATGGTGTGATGGGGGTATGTAAAGGGGGTGATGGGGGCATGTCCTTGGTGTGCAACGTGGGTTGTGAGTCATGTTGTGGGTGTGCAACGTGGGTGAGAGGGGTGCCCAAACTTTTGTCTGCCTAGGGCAGCACAAAACCAAGATACACCACTGCTTATCTGATGACACTTGTATTTGCTTCCACCTCTCTCAATTTCCTGTGTATATACCATTTTCACACAGTAAGAGACTGTGCAGAAAAAAATGCGTGGAAACTTTACTTAGTGCTACAGTAGATTGAACTTAAAAATGTATTCCTCACACTTTTTCAAATTGTTCATTTTTATTGCTGACACAGTCAGAATCCTCAAACTTCGCTGTTAAAAAAACCCATAAAATGCATTTTCTTGAACGGCATTTATTAAAATCAATCTTGAATACCTGCGGGGCACTTGTATTATATAGTTGTTTTTTTAATTCTCTGTTGCTTTTCTACATGGTCTTTTGTTAACAGGTAAAATCACTCATTAATAAGCATAGCTTATCTGCAGCAGAGCATATGGTAGCATGTTGTAAACTGTTATTTCAGTAACCTGTTATTCAGGTTATTTCCTCATCTATCAATCAGTGATAAAACATGCATAACATATATTTAATAATGTGACTTTGGGCATTCACTCAGAACAGCTCATCTCAAAATGTTGCACTAGATTCCTAAGAGAGTTTCCATTTAAGGATTAGGTTTGCATTAAAATTATAAATATGTCATATAAAATGTATTTCATACATTGTCAGTTTTACCAGTTCTACATACAATTTCAATGTATTACACTATCTTTTTTTCATTATAGACTGACATCCATCATTGCAATTATATATATTTTTTTATATTCCACTTGTGTAAATGTGGCATAGATGGTAGGAAATTAATTGCGACCACATACATCGGTGCAAATTTATAATACTTACATACATTTAATACAATAACTTACTGTGTTAGTAACAGCAAACTTGTGGGTGACAAGGCATAGTAATTTATATTTTGGGGGTTAAATTGTGCTTAAATTAGTAGCGCAAGTGAAAAGCTTAGTGCCCCTAGTATGAGTATAAACTGCAATGTACTTTTCATAGTAGTTGCCAGTTTATCCTCTTAACCTATGCTTCCCTAGGCATAAGAAGACAGCACAGTCTGGTCGGCAACTTTCGCTTTCTACTAGTGCAGAGAGAGACCTTAATTTTCAGAAGAGATCAACACAGGGAGCCTTAGCAGAGATAGCCCCCTGCTTCATTCAGCCCCCGATCAGATAAGCAAAAATGAGCCCCTGGTGAGATTGGCTGTGTCTGCCAGACCCCTGGATATCTCTGAAGATACATGTCAGGTTTACTAAAGAGAAAGGTCCAGTATGTTTTTAAAATGAAGCAATGGTTAAAACAATTTTTAGTTGTCCTTTAACCTATTCGGGTTAATGGATGCACCAGGAACACCACGGAAAAGCTGTCACTTAGAGACAGAGGACATAGCTGGTACATTGTGAAGTGAATCATATGAATATCTGAGCAATTGTGGCTACTATATTAAATGGCAGCATGCCTCTTCCACATGCCGCAGTCCTATAGTTGGCATGGGTTCTGGAAGGGATCAGGGATCACTTCAGTTGCTCTGTTGCTAGACTGCTCAGACAGTCAGTCAGCAACATTGCAGGTAAAAACAAAAATCACGAATTAACCCTAGATCTAAATAAAACCTAGATCTCGGAATAGGCTTGCACATAGGATTACAGATGGGTTAGGGTGATGATTAGGGTGGGGTCAAAAAGTCACTGAAAGGGAAAATGTTTATGAAATATAAAAGCTACTTTCAGTTATTGCCCTTTAACTTGCAAAAAAACAACAGAAAAACATGGACTATTTCTAAACTGAGGACAAATATTAGAATCTATTAAGCAGGTTTTTTTTTTTATATGCATTTGTAATTTATAAAATGTCATGTAAAAATTTCTTTATTTTTTTTCATAGTAAATTACATGACATGATGAAAATAATGGTATCTAATTAAAGCCCTATTATAGATATATAAGCATTATATAATATGAGTCGGTACATTAAACGAGAAACACAAACACCGTAGATACGTTAAAAGAGCCATTGTCACGAAGGTTACAAACATTTTAAAAAGTCCTGTCACTAAGGGGTTACATATGCCACCATAGCATTCAAGCAAATTGGAGAAACAAAGTTCTTGAAATTAATACAAACTGTCATTCTTATTTGTTAAAGCAAAATAAGAAATATGCTGCCTCCTTCATGACAATATTATTGTTATAGAAATCGCTGTCAGAAGATGCTTAGTGTGAACTTGCACATAATGGGGGTTTTGTATAAAGAAAGGTACACACGTAGATTGCGTCAGTTGGAACGACCCATGTGTAAAGAATCAGCCGCTACTTAGTCTGAGGTTTTTCTCCCAAGTGTCAGGATGTATAAAAAGTAATCCCAAGAAAACGGAGAAAAAGAAGTAATGAATAGTGGCTTATGAAACCACGTAAATGATGAAATTAAAAGAATTGCTTATCTTTTGGGTTAAAGATTTGCCTGGGTAAATTATTGGTATATGGATTTTAAGATAAGATGGAAAGGTAACAAATATGAGGCAGTATTTCCTTTGCAACTGTTTAATATTTGTAATATGCTTTTTTAAAAAAAAAAAATTAAAATAAAGAATTGAAAGAAAAAAGTGCAATCACAGTTATACAAACGGTGACTGCACCGTCTTCCAATCTTTTTTTTCCCTTAAAGGACAACTGTCGCAAAAAATTATTTATGTTTAACTGAATGATTTCATCATGTGTAGGAAGTTTAAGAAAAATACCTTAAGGAAATAATACAAATAATGTACCTTTGTGAGCCCTCTGTGCCTGTATATGTATCAGGGGGTTGACATATACCAGCTATACAAGCAGAGAAGGCTATGTAAGGTACTTTATATTTATTTCTATGTATTTATATATAGTCATTTCAAAGAGCTCAGGTAATTCAAGCGTGGTACTGTGATATGATGCCCCCTGTGCAACATGTCAGTTTGTAATATTTCATCCCTGATATTATTATTGGAGGTGGAATAATTAAGGAACAGCAGTAACTCAACACAAAACGAAAGACCACGTAAAGTCAGAGTGGGGTCACTGACTGTTGAGCAGCATGGTGCGTCAATTTTCAAAACTTTGCTGATTCCATAGCTAGAGAGTTCCAAACTTTCAATGACATTAACATCAGCACAAAAACTGTGCTGCTGGAGCTTTATGGAATGGGTTTCCATGACCGAGCATCTGCATGCAATCCTCACATGACCAAGTACACGTACAAAGGAATTGGCAGATGCCAGAAGAACGTTACCTGTGTGACTGCACTGTGCCAGTATGGGGCTATTTTTCAGGAATTGGGATAGACCCCGTACTTCCACTGAAGGTACATCTTAATACTTCAACATGCCAATACAGTTTTTACAATGTTGTGCCTAAAACTTTTTGAAAACAGTTTGGGGAAGGCCCTTTTCTATTTCACCATGACTGTGCCTCAGTGTACAAAGAAAGGTCCATAAAAACATGGTTGGATGAGTTTGGTGTGGAAGAACTTGACTGTCCTGTATAGATCCCTGACCTAAAACCCTAGTTTCATTCCATCTTTGGAATGAAACGGAATGGAGATTGCGAGCCAGGCCTTTCAGTCCAACATCAGAAAATGAATGAGCAAAAATTCCCACACAAACAGACCAAAATCATGTGGATAGCCTTCCCAGAAGAGTGGAAGATCTTATAGCTGCAAAGAGGGGACCAACTACATATTAATGTCTATGTATTTAGAATGTGATGTCATAAAAGTTCCTGATGGTGCAATGGTCCGGTGTTCCAATAACATTGTCCTTAAAGTGTAATATATATATATTAGAATATTTGCCTAATCATTTAATGTGTTTATCCATAGGAGAAATGTCAAGATTTGCATTTCTCTTTTCCTACTGTTTTTTTTTTTTTTTTTTTTGGCTTTTTTAACTGTTGTTTTGTTAAATCATAGCAGTTGGAAATGGTTGACAATACTTATTTGTGCTCATTTGTTTCCTCAACATTTATTGAGTACCTAACAGGTCCCTAGACTTGGGTAAAGCTATTATTACTCATAAACACAAAATTGCCAGTTAGTTTAATTGATCTTTAGTTTGCCCCCAAAGAAATATTATAAATATAATATTACAGCATACTGCTAGAGTAATGGATTTATGAGGATTTTTTTTTAAATTAATTACTGTTAATCCTTTTTACATAAACATAAATATTTTTATTGTATGTTACATTTTGAATATTGTGTTTCACAGTTTAACTCATATGTAGTGTGCTTTGTAGGATAACATTTATATTTGTACATTTTATATTTATGAAACAAAACACATTTTATTTTATCACCACATGTACAAGCGCTCAAAGCTGGTTGTTCATCAGTTGTACTTGCTGCATACATTTTGGCAGTAACTAAAAGTTACAGCGAGTACAAATTACACAAGGGGAATATTTATGCCCAATATGACACACTGTAAAAGGTGTCATCAGCCTCGACTGAAATTATATTTGTCTAGAAACATCTGTCAAGTTTTTTTTTTTCATTCACTAAATGGTGCCAAGCGATATTCAACAGATGTTGTACCTAAAAGAAAGGTTTGCCACATACATTTAACCGTGTTTTGATTTTGAACTAAAATGAAATTGTCAATAGTAATTAAAACTTGGTGCTGTTTTCCCAGTTTTATTCAAATCAATATGTTCTATTATTGTAACACAGAATTGACATTTTATTTACACAATTTAATGATGAAAAAACGAATAGTGCCACTTTGTGAATGTTTATGCATTACACATGCATTTTGTAATATAGATTGGAGTATTTTAAGTATAAAATATAGTGTTATCAGTGCTTTGTTTACAACAGTATTGTATAAAAACAAATAAAAGGTCTACTCAATAAAGAGAGATTTGCAGGGAATTGAGGTAGGAATTTCAAACTTAAGGCCAAAGTAGCTGAGTTGGAAGAAATTCTCCCCACTCAGCTACATTGGATAATTTTTCCATTTCAGCTACATTGGCCTAAAGTATGAAATTCCCATCTCAATTCCCTGCAATTTTCTCTAGAGTAGACCCTTAAGTTTGTTTGGAGTAAAATCTTTATTTAAGGCAACTTCCAATGACTGTCTTGTTTAAATCTTTATGGCAGAAGTTTATTACAACCATATTCACTCTGTAAGTACCAACTGTAAGACATTTTGGACACACTAAACATTTAAAACAGGTGTTCCAGATCTATGCCAACCACCACAAGTATAATCTAATAAAGTGCATTAATATAATTTTGGAAGCTTTTAAATTTGTCTGCTGTGCTTTTTTGAGACCCAAATCACCCAAACCTCCAGTATAAGGTAACTCAAAGTGCTTAAAAACTTTTTTAAAACCAGGGGTATAACCAGAGCTGCAACTAAGAGGTATGTGAAGTGAAGAGCTCTGACCCAACAGCAACTATTTTAATTTGAAAGCCTAGGTAACCATGGGCAAACACCATTAGTGTATCCACCTAGCACAATCCCGAGCTGAATTTTCAGGTTTTGTGTGCTACAAATATACAGCACACAAACCCCAGAAAATATATGAAATCAAGCCAAGAGGCCGACGGCAGCATGCATTCGGTACCAGAGTCACTCACTCTGTTGCCCATTCGACCAGCACAAAGTTAATTTTGTATACTTTTCGTGCTGGTCATATCGACACCAGAGTAAGTGACTCTGGTGCAGAATTCATGCTGCCGTCGGCCTCTTGGCTCTATTTCATGCTGATGTGCAATCCATTTGGCACACACCTATCATAAATGGGTAGGATATGCCACTGGGAAACACAATACAGTAAGAACCCCTTATATGGTACAGAGGTTAAAGACTAGGGTCCAATATTGAGGAAATATTTTGCAGCAACACAAGAGGATGAAGTCCCAGTCACGCCATCAGACCTTACACCAACTTCACTCACGGAGGATGAAAGCTGTTTGGAGCTAGCAATTACTGTAAAGCAATCCTCTATAACTGAAAATATTCAGTTTCACCTTTTATCCCTTCTGACAAAACAGGATTTTGAATCCCTACTAAATAGTTTGATGGAAATCATTTGTACTGAAGATCAGGTTATTAATGCGGAGCTAAAGCTGAACAAGGCAAAAGTTATAGAGCTGGAGGAGGATAATGCTCAACGGTGTACTAAATGTCTTAATATGGAAACCCAAGTTAGCGAACACACAATAAATCGTCATGGTTCAAAGATGCTGGCAATAAAGGGGTCAAAATAATATACATGTTCATGATATTGAACGGTACAATGAGAAGATCTTTCCTTCACATTAAGGTTGCTATTTAATTCCATACTGGGGGAAACATCCGAATCATCCATGGAATTGTATCAAGCACACAGGACTTTACACCCCCGTTCAGGCCCAAACTCACTTCAAGTGATGTGATTTACCAAATTCATTACTTTGCTCATATATCCCAGAGATCTCACATCCTTTCTTTTTTCTTTTCTGTTTTCTTTATTTTATTATGAACATATAAAAAAGACAATAAATACCGCGTGCACGTATAAAACAAACATACACAAATCACAGATTCTACAATATCTGAATAAGACAGAAAAAGAAGAAGAAAAAAACACATCATCACAGTCTGTCAGTCTAAGGGGGTTACTCCGCCTGCATCCGCTCCCATCATTATACCATAAGATATCTTTGTTTATCAGTTACTACTATCTCTCACCCTTATGTTTCTTGTATCGCTTTTATCCAGTCATCCCACATAGATATTTCCTTAAAAAGGCCTTTTACTCTGTTTATGCCTCTCTCCATTTGGAATTGATAAATCAATTGTTGTTTTAAGTGAATAACGGAGAAGGGCTGGGTATTTTTCCAATTTCTTGCAATTATTATTTTGGTGGCAACCAAACAATGTGTGGCTAGGGTGGTCTGTTTCTTATTTAGCTTTGGCCAGTTCAAGTGTAATAAAAAAAGGTCCGGGCTTTTTCTAAATGTAAAGTTCCCTATACTCTCCAAGAGTTTTTTTTACCGCACTCCATAGGGTGTTTACTGCAGAGCAGTTCCACCATATATGTAGGTAGGTTCCTCCATCTTTTCCACATCTCCAGCATTTATTTGGGCAGTGTGGGAACATTTTACTTATTCTTGCTGGGACCAAATACCACCTATTTATTAGTTTACAATGAGTTTCTACCAAAGCTAAATTGTGAATTTTTTTGTTTATTCTTACAAAAGCATAAAACCATTCCTCCTCCTTGATATCAATGTTTATATCTATTGTCTATTATATATTGTCTATGTCTATTTTTTTTTAAGTAAGTCTATAAGTTTTGCACATGTAGAAAAGCCCTTTTTTTAGTTCTTGCTCATCTAAAATACCTCTCATAGAGTTATAGACCTTGCCCTCATTTATAATTTGTTTGTTGGTCAAATAGTGTTTTAGTCTTAGGTAATTAAATACCTCTATTGGGTAAATCAAATTCCCTCAAGAGTAATTCAAAAGGCTTAATTTCGTTATTCTGAAGTAGTTGTGTGACCTTACTAACGTTATGTTTTTTCCACTCTTTTAGTGAGAAATCATCAATGGCTGTTTCTATACAGTCCACAGGAAAGAAATCAAAGATATCATCTTTGGATCTTATATTTTTTTTGGATCTTGTTCCAGGCTGTAAGTAGTTGGCTCAACACAAAACTTGCGTGGTATCTTCCTGGCAAATGATTCCAGATGTAAATATTTAGGTTTTTTGTATGGGTTTTCCTGGCTTCAAGTTTATACCATCCCCCTTTTTTTTTTTTTTACAACTTTATTTATTCAGCATTGAGACATGGAAGATTATTCCAGCTTCATAATAACTACTCAGGATGGGCATTCCCAGTCCCCCCTTATCTATCTCATTTGTCATGGTTGTTAATTTTATCCTGTTTTTTTTCCCCTTCCAGATGTAATTTATAAAAAAAGCCATATCTTTGGGACGGCTAGGGGCAGCATACGGAACATATATGTCCATCTCGGTATAACATAAGATCTAAAAATATTAATTCTTCCCCACCAGGTAATCTTTAGGGAGCACCAATTTTTTAGATCTTGGTTTGTTTGTTTTAGGAGGGATATAAAGTTTATCTCCATAATAGATATGTTAAAGATAGATATCTGATGACAATGGACAACCCAGTCTTGTGCTGTTTTTTAGAGGGAACCAGGATGACCAAATATTTGGTCCTATTGTGCTAGCTGAGGGGGACCCGTATAATGCTCCTATTGCAGAGGACATCCTCCAAGGCCTAATTCATGAAGCCCCAACTGACCCTGTCAAATGCCTTTTTGGCATCTAACGACAGGATCAGCAGGGGCCGCTTCTCTTTAGCTGCAGAATCCATTATTTTCGATAACTCTTCTAATATTGTTATTGGCCATTCTCCCTGGAATAAAACCAATCAGATCTTTGTGGATCAGAGTTAGCAGGAGGGAATTTAATCAAGAGACCAGTATTGAGGCATACAATTTAACATCTATGTTTTTTAAGTGATATGGGTCGATAGCTTGTGACTTTGGTGTGATCCTTTCCTGGTTTTAATATAGGTAATATATTAGCCTGCAGCATTTCAGGCTTGAAGCCCCCAGCCGTCACAGCGTAATTAAAAGTATTCGTCAAATGTGGTATCAAGCTGGCCTTCATTATTTTATACTATTCATTACTGAATCCGTCTGGGCCTGTTGTTTTCTGTTTTACTAAGTTGTCAATTGCTCTTGACACTTCCTCTTTAGTAATAGGCCTATTTAGGGTAGACATCTGTGTCTCTATTGCCTTAGGAAGGGTTACTCTCGAAAGGCAGCTTTTAATTTCAGCATCAGTTGCTTTTGGGGTCAGACTATATAGCTGTCCATAAAAGGCATTGAAGGCCTCCCCAATCTCTTCTGGAGTTATACAGCTTTTATTTTCAAAATTTATTTTCTCAATCCTATTCTTTGCCCTCTTTTTCCTTAAATTGTCCGACAGGAGTTTATCTGCTCTATTCTGATTGAAGTAATGTTTCAATTTAAGGATATGCATGTTTTTATCGATCCTTTCTATAGTTTTGTTTTTTAAACGTTCTTTTACTATTAGTGAGTAAGTTGCGTATTGATTTAGACTGGTCTGCTTTGTGATCTCTAGACAGCTTATATAGTTGAATATACAATTCGTTCAGTGGAAGGTCAGATTCCTTATCTCTTATACTCTTTAGTTTAATGCAGTGGCCCCGCATAACTGCTTTATAAGCACACCATAATATGTCCTCCTTGACCTCTTTAGAATCGTTTTCTTAAAAAAAGCATTCTGACATTTGTATTAAGTGTTCTCTATTCTCTTTCTTCTCTAGTATTGAGTCATGGAGTCTCCACGTTGTGTTGTTGTATTGTTTTTTTTTACTGTGCCTATCTCTATTGTCAGGGCTTCATGGTCTGACCATATAAATGGGATAATATCTGACTTTTTACTGTAATGTACTAATTCTGGACCAGGTCAATTCTGGAATGTGAGTTATGTGGCCATGAGTAAAAGGTATAGTCCCTGGTATCATGATTTTTAACACGCCAGATGTCGTACAGATTATGTTCTCTTAACAACTTATTTAATAACCTTGAGTCTTTTACGATTTTTTTTGGTTATTGTTTTATTTTTATTTTTTTTTTACTTATCCAACTGGGGATCGATGACACAATTAAAATCACCTGCTATGATTTGTATACCCGATTTCACTTTAATAGTTCTTTTTCAGCAAACCCACTGGTGAAATATTTGGGAGATAGATGTTTATTATACTGTAAACATCCCCATTTATTAAGCATACTAAAATTATGTATCTGCCTTCTGGATCTAGGTCCTGGTATTTTATTACCACCTTGAGAGATTTCTCGAAGATGATTACTACTACCGATTTCTTTTCTCTTTCCCTTGAAGCGCTAACCACCAGGGGAAACTGTTTTGAATACCATTTGCAATTGTCTTGACTTCTCCAGTGAGTTTCCTGTATCATAGCTATTTGAATTCTTTCTTTGCTTAAAAAACTACACAAGGACCTTCTCTTTTGGGGGATATTCAGGCCCTTGATATTAATTGATGCAAATTCAAACATCCAGTAGTAAGGGAACTTTTGCTGAGCAAGACTTGAGACCTCTGACAGCTGACAGACTTAAAAACATAAATTTGGTGTGGAATGCTTTGCAGGGTGAACAATAACCCCTGTCCAGACAACCCTCCATAGAGCATACTACGATTAAAAGAACACCACAAAAACAGTAAATTTAAACGACCGCACATCTAAGTGGACAACTTATATTCTAACGTGCTTCCAAGCACAGCTAGGCTTCAATAGGAACCTATAGCGGGGGCGATGGCCCGTTGAGGAGAAAGCTTAAAAGTTAGAGGGAGAGAAAAAAAAAAAAGCTCACCATTTTCTTATATTTGCTCAATCTCTCTGCCCCTTCCTCTGCTGTTCTTTCTTATAGGTCTTTCCCCTAAATTTTGCACATACCTTGTGCAGACCTATATATATATGGTGGGCTCAAATTCTATACCCCCTTGCCACAGTTTGAGACTAACAAATTCAATAATCTGGATATGATCACAAATCCCATTTACCAATAATGGGTTTGTATGTCTCTTTAAACACATGTTTTCTAAACTTTAAAATAATATAATATATAACTGTGTTCATCTTACTATCTTGCAAAATAGATAAAGAGAGAGAAGGGGGGAAAATAAATAAAAAATAATAATACTAATTTGCAGTTAAAGTGAGTCTTTATTCTATTAATGTTTTAGTCGTGAAGTATTTGTGTTGAGGCTTAAGGTAAGTGAGACCTCTTTATCCACTTCTTCCCTATAGTGATCTCTATCTTTATTATTTTGCCATTTTGTAAATAGAAAAATATTCTCTCCATGACAAAAAAAAATCTTTTTCGTTTTTCCTTTAGTCTTAAAATTTCTTTATAGTGACAGCTATACTATTATTTTTATATAATGAATGATTTGTGCCCATAATGAGCTTCATCTAGATGCCTCTACTTCCTTGCTTGTGCCAAAAAATTGTGTCTAATATAGAGTTATTTCAGTGAGAGAAAAAAAAAAAAAGAAAACAAAAGCAACAATTTTTAGTTGTGTGTCTAAAACTATACAAAACATTTCACTAGCATTTTACGTGTATATTTCTAGGTCTTGGGGCTCTACTTCAGTGTCGATTTACCCTTATAAGCCTATTAAAAAAAAGCCTCTTAACTCATTATTCCTTATTATTATGCAAAGAGGATCAGAAAAAAAGGGTAATAGGCAAGGAGGGAGAGGAGAAGGGCATATAAACATGTATTACAAAATAATTTCAATTGCATGATTATATCTCAAGACAGATTAAATACTGGTTTAAAAAAAAAAAAAAAAACAAGTTTGTATGAAATATAACCCGTATCTAGAATTATACAGCTATACTAAGAATACTTAGTGCTATTGATCTTTTTCTTTATTATATTTCTTTTTCCTTTATCAGGGGCCTGCTATCAACCAGCCAGCAGCCCAATCTAAAAAAAAAAAAAATGAAAAAAATTCCTCTTCAGTCTTCCCGATTGTTCCCACTCTAATTTACATTATTTTCTTTCATCCAGGAGTTCACTTTTTCTATGGAATCTAGCACTACCCATTGATCGTCCATAAAGATTCTTATCGCCGTAGGGAATCGTCAAGAATATTTTATGTTATGATTTCTTAAAGAAGTAGTCACTGTGGCATAGCTTCTTTGAGTTTTCTGGAATTGCCTTTGGTTTAAATATTCTATGATATATTTCCATACTGGTGTTGTATTTCTCAGTATCCATAATAAGCCGGAAGGTCTTCATCATAGAAGTCCCAGCGGTCATGCCGGGCGGCAGGGGAGGATGTCTGCGCGGATCGTGCAGACATCCACCGGCTGTTAGTGAGGGGGATCCAGGTCCCCTACAGCTCTGCTGTATCCCTGGATCCCTGTTTTATAATCTGACCTCAATTCGAGGTCAGATTCTAAGACGAGGGATCTTTTTCAGAGCATTTGCTCTGAAAAAAACCTTGTCTTATATTCAAGCAAATACGGTATTGTTTTGGTGCCTATTAAATTTTCCTTATACATTTTTCTATATTTTATATGTTTACTGTTGTAGCTTTATTGTGTGTGTGCTCCTCCATCCGTTTTTATTGTATTATTTTCCTCATGCAAGACTCTTTTTTGGTATTACATTTAAAGACAATAATTGGGGTGAAAAAAGGGGAAACAAGAAGGTTTAAATAATATATTAATAAAAATAATTGTCAAGAAATTGTTTTGTCAGAAGTAGGTCACAATAAGTCACTGATTAAAATGGTTTAATGATTTAAAAGAAAATAAAAAAAATTGAATTTATATTTATAATGCTGAATTATAAGCAATAACTGAAAAGGGGCCCCCACAAGCTTGATATCATCTTGATTTAACAAAGATGTACAGTTAATCTAAAAGCAGAACGAGGTTTATGATGCATGGAAGAAAGATGGGGGAAGAAATTGATATGCGTAAACTGAAAGATGAAATGATCAAAGTTAAGATTTTGTGATAAATAAGAGATTTAAACAATAGAAAGATTAAGATAATTGTCAAAAACATTTTGATTGACTATAGCATGTCTCAAAAGGTTACTGAAAATAGGTAGTGGTTTGAATATTAAAATTTAGAATTTGTCGTTATGCTCAAACGTTTTCATACCCTGACATTGGGAAATATTGGCATTGATTTTGAAAATATGATCATTTTGATCATGCCAAAAATTTATTTTATTGAAGTATGGTGATCATAAAAGCAATTTATTATCACATAGTGGTTTGGCTCCTTTTTAAATCATAATGATAACAGAAATCACCCAAATGGCCCTGATCAAAAGTTTACATACCCTTGAATGTTTTGCCTTTCCACACACAAAGTGACACACACAGGTTAAAATGACAAATAAAGGTTAATTTCCCACACCTATGGCTTTTTAAATTGCAATTAGTGTCTGTGTATAAATAGTCAATGGGTTTGTTAGCTCTCATGTGGATGCACTGAGCAGGCTAGATACTGAGCCATGGGGAACAGAAAATAACTGTCAAAAGACCTGCATAACAAGGTAATGGAACTTTATAAAGATGGAAAAGCATATAAAAAGATATCCAAAGCTTTGAAAATGTCAGTCAGTACTGTTCAATCACTTATTAACAAATGGAAAATTCGGGGATCACTTGATACCAAGCCAAGGTCACGTAGACCAAGAAAGATTTCAGCCACAACTTCCAGAAGATTTGTTCAGGATACAAAGAAAAACCCACAGGTAACCTCAGGAGAAATACAAGCAGCTCTGGATAAAGAGGGTGTAGTTGTATCAAGGAGCACACTGCGACGATACTTGAACAATGATGAGCTGCATGGTCGAGTTGCCAGAAAGAAGACTTTACTGTCCCAATGAAACAAAAAATCCTGGTTACAGTATGCCTGACAGGCCTCACAGATTCTGTCACACTGTAATTGAAGTGACGAGACCAAAATAGTAATAATATGTTTATAGAGGGGTCAACAAGACTTATAGAGAAAAGAATACCATCCCCACTGTGAAGCATGGTGGTGGCTCACTGATGTTTTGAGCTTTTGTGAGCTCTAAAGGTATGGGGAATCTTATGAAAATTGATGGCAAGATGAATGCAGCATGTTATCAGAAAATACTGGTAGACAATTTGCGTTCTTTTGCCCAAGGTTTGCGCATGGGATGCTCTTGGAATCACAATGACCCTAAACAGAAGGCCAAATTGACCATCCAGTGGTTACAGCAGAATAAGGTGAAGGTCCAGGGGTGGCCATCACAGTGACCTTAATATCTCAAACTCTGGGGAGATCTCAAACGTGTGGTTCATGCAAGTCGACAAAAGACTTTGCATGACCTGGAGGTATTTTGCCAAGACGAATAGGCAGCTATACTACCTGCAAGAATGTGAGGCCTTATAGACAACTGTTACAAAAGACTGCATGCTGTCATTGACGCTAAAGGTGTCAATACACAGTATTAAAAACTAAGGGTATGCAGACTTTTGAACAGGGGTCATTTCATTTTTTTTCTTTGTTGACATGTTTTATTTTATGATTGTGCCATTTTGTTATAACCTACAGCTGAATATGATTCCCATAAGAAATGTGTTTTTCCTGCTTACTGATATTTTTTTTAAAAAAGGTACATATATCACCAATTCTCCAAGGGTGTGCAAAATTTTGAGCACAGCTGTGTTTTTAAAATGTTGAATCAAAAACCATCACTGAAAACTGGTAGCGTATTTGATATTATCTTGATTTAACAAGGATGTAGAATTAATATATTGTATTTGCTCTATTGTAAGACGACCCTGATTATAAGACGACCCCCTAAAGTTTGGATATTCCTTTAGGAAAAAAAATACAAGCCTGAATTAAAGACTACCCTATAGGAAAAAAGTTCAACTTGTATATATTCACATGTAAATTGCTTTTTTAATAAAAAAAATTATGATATCAAAAAATGCATTTCTTGTTTTTATTTCCATTTATGTGCCAATGCTGCCTCTCTTTCCCCTGCCCCCAAGATTTGTCTCTCCCCCCTTAGTGTTGTCTCTCTCTCTCCCCCTCCCTTTGTCTCCCCCCTCGCTCCCCTTGTCTCTGTCTCTTCCCCCCTCCCCTTGTCTCTGTCTCATCTCCCCCTTCCCTTGTCTCTGTCTCTTCCCTCCCCTTGTTGCTCTCTGTTCCCCCCTTGTTAATCTCTGCCTCCCCTTGTCTTTCTTCTCCCCCCCCCCCCTCCCTAGCCCTCACCTGTTTTTTGCTCCCTGGTGGCTAGTGGGGGCAGACGGGGGATGTCTGCACGATCCTCCATGCTGCCCGACACCTCCGTCTATTATGACGGACAGACAGTATTGTGCAGACATCCCCCAGCTGGCCAATAGTCCCTGGAGGCTAGTGGGGCAGACGGAGGATGTCTGCACGTTATGCGCAGCCATCCCCCCGCTGCTGCCCGGCACTTCCGCTGGGACTTTTATGATGAAGCCGGAAGGACCAGGCTTCATCATAGCAGTCCCAGCGGTCGCGCAGACATCCTCTGGCTGTTAGCAAGGGGGATCCAGGTCCCCTGCAGACCTGGATCCCAGTCTTATAGTCTGACCTCAATTTGAGGTCAGATTATAAAACGACCTCAAATATAAGACGAGGGGGCTTTTTCAGAGCATTTTCTCTGAAAAAATCCTTGTCTTATATTCAAGCAAATACGGTAATGAATGCCTTAAGTGGGATTGGAATGGCATTTATGATACATAGAAGGGATTTGGTAGAGGATTACTCAGCCTATTTATCAGAATATTAGTATCAAAATATTTTGACAGAAATACTATAGAACACTTGGGGTCAAAGAACTTTGGAGTGAATCCTCACACATGTTAAATGTTTATAAGGGTTAACATTGACTATTATAATAATATAAAGATGAAGAGAGGCTATGGAGAATTTGATTGTAGATAGATGGTAATTAATTACATTTTTGAAATTGGAGAGTGAAGGTAAACTATAAATTGTGACTGAAATTAGGAGTGGGAAGTTTGAGATTATTTGCATAATCTCTCCAGTAACAAGGTACACGTTGTGGATCCCTTATCCAAAATGCTTTGGACCAGATGCATTTTGGATAATGGATCATTTTGGGTAATAGATAATTTTTACCAATAAAATATATTAAAGCCTCTCAGCACCCATGAAATACAATAATATCAATGCAAATACTGCATAGAACAAATAAATCACTTTAACCGTGATTTAGCTGTGATGTGTCAGGCAAACAAGAGATTTGCACTTTATTAACCTTAGTGAGGTCTGGGGGAAGTCTGAGCATGCATGGAAAGGCTATATCACAGTTTAAGGGGTCTGGACACTAAATACACTGCTGTGTACTTGAATTCTGACAGGTGTGTGTGGAATTTGCAACCTGTGGCAAAATTCCAAAAAATGTTTTGGATAACAGATTATTTTGAATAACGGATTATTTTTGGATAAGGGATACTCAGAGAATTTGCTCTGAAAAAACCTCATCTTATATTTGAGCAAATACTGTATTGATCAATTCCGAAGATCATTTTAAGACAGGACTGATATATATGTACTGTGTCACCAAGTACATGTGGACACAGGAATTATGTACACATCCTTTGCTGTCAAGGGATTAAACATTAACATGATGACATGCAGCATAACAGGCTAATTGGTGGTTACAATAAAAAGATGACTAATCCTTTTTACTTTAGAATGGAGACCTGTCACTTATGTCCTGAACTACTGAAAGTCTCATCTTTATCACAATCCTGGCAACTGTGACTACAGGCCTTTTCTTCAAGGACACGTACCATATGATCTCAGGAGAGCCAAAAAACATGTTGATCTACATTGCATTTTTAGGAGACAGAGACCTACACAGTAACAGACACCATTAACCCCTTCCCGCTTGTAGGGCGTTCCATGCCGTCCTACTTTTAAGTGCCTAGAGGCTAGTAGGATGGCATGGAACGTCCTATACTAAACAGTTCATTGCAGCCTGTTCAATGAGCTTTGTGCAGACCCTGCTGCAGGGACTTGCAGCTTGGTCCCCACTGTCAGGTGAGGCCTCACTCTGACACAGAAAATGTAGTTGATGATCAAAGTGAGCGTTGGGTACATTTTACAGTAAAAACCTGCAGGACGGCATAAACTGTCCTGCAGGTAACAGCTCATCACGGCTCCCCGCGATCAGCTGAACTGAGGATCCCGCTGCAGGAACTTGCAACGGGATCCCCAGTGTCAGATGAGGCCTCAGTCTCACTAGGAAATGTAGCGAATGCACGTTTGCTACATCTCCGGCATCCCTGCGTGCCCGTATTGCGAGATGCCAGCAGCGATCAACAGGGTCTATAGAGACCCTGATTGGGTCCCTGCTTGTGTGTTCCTGGCTCCGATCGGAGACACACGATGGTGTTGTGATCTGACGGGAAAGGGTTAATAGGTATTGGACTCCTGTAGTTGCCTAAAGGTTATAGGATAATCCTGAGCCCTATTCCTATACATTCATAACAACAAAACTGCTAAGAGTCTGCTCCATAGAATTGCAGGGATTTGAGAGGTGGATTTTAACTTAAGGCCAAAATAGCTGAGCTGGAAAAAGTCCTAAAACTTGACTACTTTGGCCAAAATGTAGAAATGTTCAAATCAGTTCCCTGAAATTCTCTCTTTATTGCATTAAACCTTTAGTTTCATATCTTAAAATGACTGAAGTAACCAATTAGATGCTAATGAAGGTTGTTTAATGCTTTGTGCACTTTATATATCAAATAGAAATTACATATGGAAATTATATGTTGATGTTTGGGTTTAATGTAACATATTTACTAATAAATGATCTTGTATGTCACAATGCATTACAGTATGAGTAAAAATAAAAATATTACAAATGCCACTATTTTGTAAAACATCAAAATTATATTCATATTCCTTTGTAACAATACCATATGCAAACAAAAGCTGCAATTCTCACTTTACAATATAACGTATAATTTATAAGAGAAGTACTGCCTAAGAACTACTGTTTCTTGAAAAATGTTGAAAACATGAATTCTTTTTAGTTCCTAATCATATATTTTATGAGTCTGTCTTCCAGTGTCACTTATTTGTCTTTAGTTTTTAATACCTTCACAGCATAGAGCAATTTATCAAACATAGCATGGTAATTTGCACTATAATTTCACCCCTGCTGCTACTGCCTTACTTTCTAGTTCAGCAGTGATTGCAAAATTAGAAATTCCAGGATACTTTGCAGTGTCTCTCATCTTTCATTACTTTGTCTTACTTCCTTTGGAAGTGTTATCCAGGCCCGAAGAGAAAGTTACCAGTTCACTAAGCACTATTTTTATGATTGGCTGTTAATCGGCTATGATCCCTTCCTTCAAATCTGGTTTCTAATCTCAGTGTATTTTCTATGACTGGTAAAGATCTGAAGACCCAGTAAATCAAATTACAATATTTTGTACTGTATTTTAATAACCATATGTTTTAATGTATATTATTATTATACAAATAATAGTGCAGCACACACGTGATTTACATATGAAAGAAAGGTTTAATTTGGACTTTCATTAAAGTCCATTTGTATATCATTTTGCTCTAGAAAATATGTACATTTTCTTCATTAATAATAGTTTTCAACTAAAAATGTTTAAACTTAACAAATGTGATTTCTTGGTTATGAAATGTTCTCATTGTTGTTTGAAATTTCACACACTTTGTGTTGTGTTGTAAATATGTGCACACATAAGTTGTGTTTTTAAGCTTGGGAGATTTTACAAAAGTAATGAGGAATTTAGAAATAGGAACCTACGTCTTTTATCTATGTGTAATATTATTTGAAGTTTGGTGACTTTAGGTTAACACTAACATTCCCAGAGAAAATCTCCAGAGATACCAGACACCACACAAAAAACCCCAGTCCCACTAATGGTAAAAAAAACTATTCCCTAATTGAAGTTCTACGCAAGATGATTTGTCCTCCTGACCTTTCGCTTCATTAAAGGGACAGTCTAGTCCCCAAACTCACTTTAGTGCAAGATGGAGATCACTGCCTGTAAAGTGCAATTTTTTCCAGTGTGATTTGATGCAGGCATTCTGTATAAATCACATTTTTAATATTTTGCTCAAGCCCTCCCCAGGAATTACTCTGCATGTTTACTGCAGGTGCGGCAGCACTGATTATATAGACACCGAGGATATAAAGTTTTGTTTCATATAGTCACTTCCTGTCCTCCTCAGATTGAGTCTTTTGAGTGGCCTATGAGTGACCTTGCTCTTGTACACAGTAGGATCACTTAACAGTTCAACACACTGTCTGATGACATCTAGTTTGGGAAGTCCTTGTTTCTTGCAAACTTCTATAATTTCACAATTTCTTCTAGCTGTAAGTATTTTATATTTTAAGCCATGCAACATGTAAAACATGCATTTTAAAGTACTTTGAAAGCACATTAATATGCATTAATATTTGGAAGGTGCATTTTGGGCACTAGACAGTCCCTTTAAGCACCCATTACAACTGGGGACATGCTGACAAAAGGTTCTTCCTCTGTAAGACAGCAAGACAATTGATCCTCTCTATCTCAACATGTGTCTTTGCAGCCCTTTCATATTAGTGTAATTTCCATTTCAGGCAACGTCATGGTCACTTTAAGGCATGACTGAGCCCTGCTAAGAACTGTTATGTGTGGGCTCCATCTCCTTTTAATCCCACCCTTCTTTACCAATATATCAAAGTGCTATAACTAGTAACTATCCAACAACTGCTCCCCTCTGCCAAGGGTGCCACAAGGTGACCATAGTTAAGAAATATTTGTGCTTACCTGAAGTGTATGTTTCACTTTCTTGCTTCACCAACCTATTTTGTTTGTTTAGTTTAGCTGTGAGACTCTAAAAGAAGGGTTGCAATATCCCAATCACATTAGAGGAAAACACAAATCCCCCCCATTCTGTGAGTATCTCTAGTGTTTTTGCATTAAAGTGCACCTGTCATGTAAAAATTACATGGATTGACTTTATTAAACAGAGGCTTGTGTATTGTGGAACCTGATTTTCTGTCACATAAATATAAATCTTTATTTGAAAGCATATAACCACTGTTTAGATGAAAAGGATAGCAGTACAACCATCTGACCTCAATCCTGGACATCAGCATCCCAGAGTGCTTATCATGTTAGCGGCCCAGTGTTTGACACTTGTATCCACCACCATATTGGAAGAATTAGCACTCAGACATGTTAAATGGGTTGGCAGTTCCCATTAGGTAAGTATATCTCTTGATCGTAATGCTTGCAAGCCTACCTAAATCTGAACTTGTCATGGCTGCCACGGCTTCCAGTCTGGCCTGAGGTTGTGTTCTTTTAATATGTGAGTATATTTGTGTGAAGGGCATTGTCAGGCTTTCATTTTTACTTTTTCATCAGGTCACACCCCTTCATTAGGTCACGCCCCCTTCATTAGGCCACATCCCTTTCAATGACGCGATCTTCCTGTGACTATAAATAACAGTCTGCAACAGACACAAATTGCTGAGTATTGTCTTTAGCAGCTGTTGTTCCTGACTCCTTAGCTCCAAGCTACCTTAGAGTATCTTGCTACTTTCATTTTTGATTACCTGTTGCTGACCCGGATATCCTCGACCATTCTGATTTCTCCAATCCTGACCTTTGGCTTCCTGAATCGAATTGTGTACTTCTCCAATCCTCTGAATACGGACCGTCCCTGTTATCCTGCATTTTTCTCTATCACCTAATCGCAAGTACCTTCCATATCTTCAATCAAGTGTTCCATCATATTTTTTACTTTATACTTCAA
The DNA here is from genome assembly GCA_036172795.1 of Pelodytes ibericus. NCBI lineage: Eukaryota > Metazoa > Chordata > Amphibia > Anura > Pelodytidae > Pelodytes > Pelodytes ibericus. The sequence goes on along the minus strand of CM069861.1, from coordinate 74,891,861 downwards.
TCAAGTTACATATATTTTTCCATATTACTTCAAACCATTTATTTTTTCTCTGCAATCAATATCAGTCAGTTTTTCTTCTTTTTGCTGCTAAACTTTAATACAAGAATTGCTTAAACGATATACCTTGTGTGGATTGTAATTTATTTCTGCAGTTGAGTGTCCAAATATTCTTAAAGTCACAGCTACCCTGACAAAATACTCAGCCCACCAAATGGAACCAGCAGAAATGGCATCCCAAATTCTTTCATTAACTCAAAGAGTGGATCATCTCACTCAAAGTGTTCAGGATTTACGTGTGGCACACGACCGCCTACTTTCATACACCACTGAATTGCAAAGCAGAAGTTTCACCACTCCCCTCTCTGCTCCCCCAAGGGAATATCCAGAACCTTCTGTGTGTACCCCTGAAAAATTCTCTGGAGACAGATCCAAATACAGAGAGTTTATAAATTCCTGCACCCTTCTATTTTCCCTGAAACCCAGATCTTATCCAACAGACAGGATAAAGGTGTGTACAATTATCTCATTTTTAAGAGGTGAACCCATGTCCTGGGCTCATACTTTTTTGGAAAGAGATGACCCTATCATCGATTCATTAGACCAGTTCCTCACCGAAATGTCTCTTTTATATGAGGATCAAAACAAACAAGCCACAACAGATATGACCATCCGCTCCTTGTCTCAAGGGAAACGTCCTGTTGAGGATTATATTGCTGAATTTAAGAGATGGGCCGTAGACACTGAATGGAACGATATTTCCTTAAGGAATCAATTCCGTCTCGGACTATCTGAAGCTGTAAAGGATGAATTAGCCAGATCTGTTCTTCCTCCTACTCTAGACGCCACAATGCAATTGTCTATCAACATCGACAGACGTATTAGAGAGAGGAAAGCCGAACGGTCCTCTACTAACAATCCTTGGAAGAGAGCTATAACCCCTGTGAAACAAACCGACAAGACTTCCCCGCCTGAACCTATGGAGCTGGGAGTTATTCGTGGTCCCCTTTCACGGGATGAAAAGATAAGGAGGAGAACATTAAACCTCTGCATGTACTGTGCTTCCCCTGAACATTCTGTGGAAAATTGTCCTATTCTCTCCAGAAACAAGAGTGATAAGCACCTCTCTTACAGAAACCTTCTCTACATACCCCAGAAATTTCTTCCTCATCTTTCCCTCTCTCTCCTCTTACAGTGGGACAAAGAAAGGATACATACTGAGGCCATTCTGGACTCCGGGGCTGCTGGTCTCTTCATAGATCAATACCTCGTGAAGGAAAAGAATATACCTCTAATAAAGAAGATTTCCCCTGTATCTATCCGACTTGTTGATGGATCCATGTTATCCTCAGGACCCACTACCTTCGAAACGATTCCTCTAAAGATGACAGTAAATCATCATCACATAGAATACATCAAATTTGATGTCATCTCTTCACCGTTATACCCTGTAATCCTTGGAATGAATTGGTTGCATCTACATAACCCTACTATCAACTGGAAAAATCTTGAAATACAGCTCGATTCCATTACTGTCAAAAGACCTGTTTCCTCCATACTCCACTTCTACAAATTACAGAAAAACAACTCATTCCTCCATGCTATTCTGATTTTAAGGAAGTCTTCTGTAAAAAAGAAGCCGAAACTTTACCACCACACAGGATATATGATTGCCCTATCGATCTGATTCCTGGGGCTCACAAATATTTCCAAATATTCTTAAAGTCACAGCTACCCTGACAGGCATGTAGTGTTTGTGCCCATGAGTACTTGAAATATACATCTAGCCCTGAGCACAACCATTTGAATTAGCTGTTGCCTAAAATACAAAAATCTCAAAGGACATCAATGAAAAATGTGTTGAAATGTTTATACATGCCAACAGAATTCACCAATCTCTAGGGAAAACATAATTTAGGTGATGGATAGTTCTGAGTGCTCATATACATATTTAATTTAAAAAAAAGAATACACTACATGCTAAACTCATTCATAGTGCATTATACTCTGTAATTGCTCCATGTTTGTTATGTTTCATCAATAAATATATATTTTTTTTATAAAGAGGAAAATACTACAGTAACCGGAAAATGGGAACCAAATATTACAACAATAAAAAAATCAATTAAAGCTAACTTGTATTATATTCTTTAAAATGGTAACAAAAACACTTTGTTAATCAGTGAGCTCACTCGAGTGAGTGAGCTTGAATGAGCACTAGACATATGCAAAACTAAAATTTTCGTTTCGTTTTCGTCCATTCGGACAAAAATGTTATTTATTTGGTCTAAAAGGAATTTCTTTCATTACTGAATTCGTTCATTATTTTCGTTTTGTTTTATTCGTTCGTCTTATAGAATACGTGTAATACTATACTGTTGGCTTTCTATAAACCGAACGAGAGCCCCATTCATAAGAAATTCTTATGAATGGGGCTCTCGTTCGGTTTATAGAAAGGCAATAGTACTACACGTATTCTATAAGCCGAAAGTCTGTAAAACGAAGGACATTCGGTTTATAGACTTTCGGTTTATAGAATACATAGAATTACATGTAATTCCTCTACCATCCTCTACCATGTGCAAGTCTCCTGTGTCCTTTGTGCTCATGCAGCCCCATATCATTTGCGACACCGGGAACTTGACGGTGGAGACTACGTAGCTGGGTAGGAGATGTTCACCCCTGCATCTCCTGACATAGGATATGCCATCCGTCCCGTGAATGTTGAACTTACTCTCGTCTGAGAAGATGACCTTCTCCCACATGTCCAGTGTCCAAGCATTGTGGGCTCTCGCCCACCTTAGACGCTTGGCTCTAGCGGTCTCCATCACCAAGGGTTTCTTGTGGGGATGCCATGCGATAAGCCCTGCCTGGCACCACCTTCTCCTTGCCGTTCTGTTGCTGACCGTCGCCCCCATGGCTAATTTCCAATCCCGATTAATTTGCGGCGACGTGAGCCAGCGATCGCGCCTGCAGAGCTATACCAGCAGCCTGTCTTGTGAAGCGGTCATGCACCTTTTCCGCCCTCAACCTTTCTTCTGCTCCATATTTCCCATCTGAGCGTACCTCTTCTGCCAGCGACTAACCGTGGACCGGTGTGTTTGAATCCTGTCAGCAATCTGCGGGGAGGACAGACCTTCATTGTGTAGTGCGAGCAATACAGCCTTGACTTCCGGAGTCAGTTGCATCTTAAGGCCAGAATATGACCGGAGGCCAGCTCCGTGATGAGCTGGAACAAAGAACAGGGGGTGAGGGTTAATCCAGTGCCCACACACACTCACAAAACTGTTATCGTTAAAAAAAAAAAAATTGTATTACTGGTAAAAGGGTACAATACTTTACTTAAATACTGGCACGATAATTATGATAATTACAAAGAAAACAATAGACAATGATATCAGTAGAGCAAAGAGTAGAAGGGAACATATTCCAAAATGTTAATAAAGATAACAAAGTACTAGAGAAAGCTTAAATGATAAGACTATGATGGCAGCGGGTGACAAATCATCTAGGTGACAAAAAGGGCATTTAGGGGGAGATGGTCTCAAGAGTCGTCTCAGGAAACGACTACCATACGTACAACAGTATTGTTTGTGTTACATAGAGTATCGACTAAAGCAATTTTCTATTGAAAGTCCCGTGAGTGCATGCTTTTTTAAAATCTTTTTGGAACTGCATACATTTTTGGAGCTGCATGACACCCTGGCCGAGTTCTTTCTGACATAACTACAATTAAGCTGAGTGAACCTTCTTTGGATTGATAGATAGATAGATAGATAGATAGATAGATAGAGATAGAGAGAGATAGAGAGATATACCATTGATTTGTAAAGAGGCAACATGATATCCTCCTCCCGTGAAGCTATACCTCGTTTTATACATGTCAATATCTTATTGACCCTTGCAGCTGCTGACTGGCATTGAGTACTGTTGCCAAGTCTGTTATCTACAGACTTTTCATTAGCATTTTTCCCAGGGAAATACCATTTAAAGTATATGCTGCTTTGTTTTTCCCATAATGCATAACTTTACATTTGTCTGTAACGCACGGGGTCCAGGATGGTAAAGGGACCCTGGGCGCCTGAGATCAGGAGCTACGTTGGAAGGTGGAGACACAGGACCTGGTGCTGGGTAACTGCAATCGCTTAGAGGTTTGGGACCCCAAGTCTTTTCAGCCAGTGCCTGTGAAGCAGCTGCTGTATACAGGTCCTAGAGCTAGAGAGGAAATTAATTAAATGACAGCCAAACAGAGCTAAAACAGAAAAGGAACTGAGGAAGAGCAGAACTGAAATACAGAGTGCAGGGCTACAGGACAGAGGCAAGACATGAGCAAGATAAAACTGAAACCAACTAAGAATAAACAAGGCAAGGCAAGGCAAGGCACAGGGTTGCAGAATAATAACAGAAGAATACTGCAGGTAAAAGGACTAAGGAACACAAGAGACACATACAAAGGAATAACTATAAATACAGGAACTAACCTAAAACTAAAGTTGGTAGAGGTGGGGGTTTGGTTCAAATAAATTGGCCAATTTAGATGTTGGCTTGCCAACCACGTCAAGGTACCCCACATTAGGCATGTCCCTAACTAAGACATAATATTAGAAAAGCATAAATAGAATCTAAGACACATAAATGGCATTGAACTTAAACACAGAGAAAATACATGTAGATTGCTGAAAAGGACTGAACAGCAACGGGTGAGGTTTAAATAGAAAATTGACAAAAGGAATCAGGAAACCTGGAATGGAACATAATCACAGACAAAGGAAAACCAGACATAGAACAGAGCAAAACAGAGAAAATATAGAAACTGGGAACAAGAGCAAGGTATAACTAAGACAGGGAGCAAGGTAAGAAACAGAGACAGAACAGACTGGAAACTGACAAAGGATTACATTTAAAGGGACACAACATTTTTACTATTATTAAAGAAACCATAGGCTCAAGTCTACCGGTAAATCCAGAATTGGCACTCCTCCGCGCTGTGGAGACAAAATTGAAATTCCCATCGGATCTACTGGTTGGACAGATTATGATTGCTGCAAGAAATCTGCTAGCCAGAAATTGGAAATCTCAATATGTACCCAACAAAGCTGAATTACTAAACATAAACATGGAACAACTCCATTACCCGTTTACAAACTCATTGGACAAATTTGAAGAGATCATTAAAATGTGGGAAATCTCTAAATACTTGAGACAAAAGTGAGAAATTGAAATAGTGGAAAAAAATAGCGAAGAAAATAAAAAAGGACTGCGGAGAATTTAAACTCAAAGATAAAAACTAAAAACAAGCTCTCCTCTCCCCCACCCCTATCCTTACCCCCCTCCTTACCTCTTTGTCTTCCTCACTACTTTTCCTTTCTTTTGTCTTCTTTCATTCAGAATTATCTTTCCGTTCTTTCTTTTCTTTTGTATACGGTCATGTACTATATACTATGTATTATGAAATATGTATTGTGTATCTTGGCATTCATCTCATCCAAAAAAAAAATATTTTTATTTTCAATAAATAAAAATATTAATATAACATTTTTTTTTTAAATAAAGGGACAGGACAGGTCATCCCACTGAAGGGACTCTAGGACAAGGCATTCCACTGAAGGAACTCAGGACATTCCACTGAAGGAACTCAAGACAGGGCATTGGCAGAAGCCACTCTGGGGCCAACTGGGCAGGTGCCAGACAATAGCCAGACTCAGGCAGGTACCGTTCCATGGCTAGGCTTCAGCATGTACCGGACTAGCTAGAAAACGAGTGGTAGTTACAGCGCACAGTTCCTGGACACTTAAAACTAATTGATATAAAACAAACTGTGTGAATATCATTGGTTGTGAATATTGCAAAAAGGAATCAATGACAATAATAGATATATATAAATTCAACCGTGTGTGATCATACGAGAAAGAATCAGTGCATATATACAAGTGCAAAAATAAATGCAATATACTTGCTGTAGGTATTCACAATTGTCAACCTGTAACACAAATAAAAACACAAAATAGTGCAAGCATGAACTGTATAAAGGTTTTGGTACAGCCCAAGGTGATATATGAACTCACAAGATTAGCTCCCAACTACTCGGGAGCTAGGTATCTGCATAGAAGGTTATATACTTGCCACCTCCTGGGATATCTGCTTTCCGAAAGAACAGGAAAAATCTTCTTCAATGTGTATGAAAAAGTCTCCTTTAATGGTTAAAAAACATTTGGATGCGATCGACAAATGTAATAAAAATCTGCTGTATATAAATAGAGTCCGTATATATGAAACACAGTTCAAGTAGAAAAAAACGCCGGCTCCGTGCGCTTAGGTGCCTCGTTATGATTTCTTGTTGTGTGACGATGTGTCTCTACGGTGGCTCACAATGAGCAAAAAACCAAATCCCAGACTAGCTAGACTTAGGCAGGTGCCAGTCGGGGTTAGACTTGGCAGGTACCGGACTATTGCTAGGTTTGGGTAGGTGCTGCTCTATAGCCAGACTTAGGCAGGTGCTGGTCTTATGGCTAGGCAAAGGCAGGTGCCGCTATGGGGCCAGGCTAGGCAGGAGCCACTAAGGACAGGGACTTGGAAAATGCCACTACTGTGGCCTGAAACTAGGAGATGCCACCGTGTGGCCAGAACTGAAATATGCCACCATGTGGCCGGGTCTGAGATAATCAGAACACAAGTAAAACAGAACAGAAAAGAATCCAGGAATAAGAATAACAAAGAAGCAGAACACAATAGCAAATGCAGAAAGAAAACTGAAAAGGCCTGGATACAGCTTGGATGAGCCTGAATATGGGTTGACTCGTGACCTTGTCTATATGAACCTCATTTGCCACTTAATTACCCGTTCCCCCACTATGTCCAAATCTTCCTTAATTAGTCTGTATTACCTTACCTAATTAATAAACAAATTAAAAAGATGACGGCCTAAAACAGACCCCTGAGGTACTTCGCTCAATACCCTGGTCCAATTTGAGGATTTTCCATTTAACACAACCCTCTGCATTCTATCTTTTAGCCAATTTTCAATCCAAATACATACATTTGCCCCCAAACGTATTTCTCTCAATTGGTAGAGTAACCTTTTGTGTGGAACTGTATCAAATACTTTAGCAAAGTCCTAATAGATCACATCAACTGCCACACCTTCAGTAGATCTATATTTTTACTGACTTCTTCATAGAATGTTATTAAGTTTGTTTGACAAGACCTGTCTTTCACAAAACAATGTTGACTTTGACTAATTATATTCTGATTCAAGATGTATTCTTGAATGTATACCTTTAGCAATCCTTCAAATAATTTCTCCACTACAGATGTCAAGCTCACTGGCCTATAATTACTCGGCAGAGATTTTGATCCCTTTTTAAATATTGGAATGAGATCCACCTTTCGCCAAGTCTGTTGTCACTATACCTGAACTGAAAGAATCCTTAAAGATCATAAATAGTGGTCTGGCCAAAAATATGCTTAACTCTCTAAGGACCAACTGTCTATCTTAACAGAGTTTATAATGCTTTTATAATGTTTGAATGCCATTTTCTTGTTTTGTATTTCCTGTCTTTACATTACCGGTAAGCCACATTGGTTTTGATTTGTGTCTTTTGCATTTGTTTCCCAAAGGTATATTTTGGGATGTGTACTTTTGTAATGTGTGCTTAAAGGAATTCCACTTGTCTTCTGTGTTTAGTCCAGAAAACAATTGTTCCCAGTCTAAATGTTCAATCAATGCCCTTAGTCCATAAAAGTTGGCCCTTCTAAATTTAAGTGTTTTGGTGGCGTAGTAACCAGTTTGCTTTTTTACATTAATCTCAAAGTAAACTATGTTATGGTCACTGTTCCCCAAGTGTTCTTGGATGTTTGAGATAAGCTCCTGATTTTTTGTTATTACCAAATCCAGATAGGCATCCATTCTAGTTGGGGTGTTTACTAATTGTGACATAAATTTGTTATTAACCCCTTAGTGACAAGACATTTTCACCTTCACTTTCCCTTGGTGATAATGGCTGTTTTGACATTTCTGGGGTGTTTGTGTTTAGCTGCAATTTTCTTCTTTCTCACATACTGTACCCACACAAATTATATATTGTTTTTAATTGTCATAAGAAGGGAGTTCATTAGATACCATTATGTTCATCATATCTTATAATTTACTACAAAAAAAATCATAATATATGATGAAAAATTAAAAATAAAAACACTTTTTCTAACTTTAGTTAATTTTAACCCATCCCTTATGCTAAAAATTATTTAATTTTAACCCTATAAGGTAATCTAAGTATATACCAAGTTTTTATTTAATTAAATATTTATTTTAATTTTTTTTACATTGCAATGCTACTTAACTACCACTAGTGGCAGTCAAGTAGCATATTCAAAGCGACAGAAGTGAAGTTAATTTCACTTCCGAAGCTCAGACCTCCAGAAGGCATAGCCATATTGAGGGAGCATGCTGCGCCGTCAGTATGGCTCCCACGATCGCTCCGAAAATAAATTTCGGTGCTGGCTATTGCCTCGATGTCGAGGCAATAGACCAGCACCGTTAAAGCGGTTTTAACGATCGCTTGATTCACCGCAGGACGTGCCAGACAAGTCCAATGTCGCAAAGGTGTTAAGCAGGTTCAGAAACTTGCTGCCCTTAGCGGAACTAGTTGTGCCCCAATTACAATCTATATCTGGGTGATTATAATCTCCCATGATTAAAACTTCATTCAGATTTGCAGCCTTTTCAATTTGTAAGAAAAGCTAATCTCCATCAACACTAATATTTGGTGGCTGGTAGCATACACCTACAAGTAATGTGTGACTCTTTTTAGTGTCTATGTTAATCTCCACACACAGTGTCACCACATCAGTTTTAGTGTCATCATGCACACCTTCTTTAATACTGGGCTTTAATTTAGGATTTAAAGATAGACAAATCCCTCCATCTTTTCTATATACTCTGTGTGGGACTTCATTGCCTTTATACATTAAAATAAATGTAAATTGTATTTATTTTAGCATTAAAGATATTACAGCAATCTCATTTATAAAAAAAAAAATATTACGTTAAGAAAGCAACAGTGCAATGTCGAGATTTAATGGTTAAAAGTTAGTATAAATAAGAATGCCGTAGTAACCATGTTCATGATGTAAGTTTCAGTATTTATTTGAACCTTTAAAACATTTTCCTGAAATGTTCTTGTTAAGTTGAGAATTTATGCCATGTGAATTCTCTTATAGTCAGTCAAGCATTCACTCTACGAATCTTCAGTGCTACAAAATGGTCTTTTATCAACAGAGGAAGTCATGAAGCGTTAATCATATTCTCCTAATGGTACTTGCCCTCAGGTATTTTATCAAAGAGGATAATCATTTAATGTAAGGTTTGAAAGGTTCAATTAAGAGAACAATCAATTACTTGTAGTTATTTGCTTTCATAAGATTTAATTATCAAATTATGTGTATTATGTGATTTTCTTTTTCAAATGGTCTTTATATAATATTATGGTTATGAACATAGTACATTAATTGTCTATTATTCTGAGTGGATAATACTGTGAAACAATGGTTTCTCGGTGTATTTAAAAGCTATGTACAGTAGAAAAGTTTAGTGATTTTAGTTTATTTTGTTTAATTTCTATCCTTTTATCATACTTGCCTTCTAGCTAAAGATGTGTCATATTAACTTTTCTCCTCATAAAAATGGCAGCTTTATCTCATGCCTGTTTATTTAGCAGTTCTGCAGGGATCAGTTAGAGAAGGACTAGGATATCAAAAATATCTTTTTAAGTGTTTTTTAGAGAAAGCAGTAATATAAGATATAAATACTTTATCAGGAAGAATGAAAGCGGAATCTGAATATAAGCAAACAGTAAAGAAACCAATTATTGGATAGTTATAACGTTTACATAAGGCTTCATTTTGTTATACTAAGCAAGTTTGTTTTACCTTATTGAATTGTTTGTTTTGTATTTATAAACATGACCTCTTTTCCCCCTTTGATTTATACAGAGGACTACCTAGAGCACTCTAATTAATAAATGTCATAAGAAAATAAATTATTGGGGACATGTTAGCATTCTTTCCAACTTCTGCCCCAGGCAAATTGGGATGCTGGGTAAGTGGGACTTGGGAGGTTTGGTGTAAAACTGCTACTGTGCATGCAGGGCCGATCCTAGGGTCACGGGCGCCTGGGTGCAGGTTTTCCTTTGGCGCCCAAGGGTGGGCGTGGCTATATTATGAACTCCTCCCCTTTAGACATTTCTGTTCCAGGCATGCCCATTTCAATATTGGGGAGAGGGGGAGGGAGAAAACTTTATTTTAATGTAAAGGACCAACGTTTATTTTAAATAAAGATATATATTTTGCCATAATACTGTGTATTGGTTTTATTTATTTCTATGATGCTCAGCCAGCAACATGGGAGACTTTTTGCTGGCTAGCAGAATGAGTTTTTACTACCATTTTACTACCATACTACCCATGATTCCCAACCAGCCAAAGTTTCTCATTAGTCTGGCTGAGCATCATTGGAAAAGAAGTACACAATGAGTGATAAATAATATTCCACCAAGTCAGTCACTCACGTGTCTCTCTCTCTCCCCATACCCTCATGTCTGTCTGTCTCTCCCCGTACCCTCATGTTTGTCTGTCTCTCCCCGTACCCTCATGTCTGTCTCTCTCTCCCCGTACCCTCATGTCTGTCTCTCTCTCCCCATTCCCTCATGTCTGTCTCTCTCTCCACTCATGCTCCATGTCTCTCTCTCTCTCTCCACTCATGCTCCATGTTTGTCTCTCTCTCTCTCCACTCATACTCCATGTCTGTCTGTCTCTCACTCTGCACTCATTCCCCATGTCTGTCTCTCACTCTGCACTCATTCCCCATGTCTGTCTCTCACTCTGCACTCATTCCCCATGTCTGTCTCTCACTCTGCACTCATTCCCCATGTCTGTCTCTCACTCTGCACTCATTCCCCATGTCTGTCTCTCACTCTGCACTCATTCCACATGTCTGTCTCTCACTCTGCACTCATTCCACATGTCTGTCTCTCACTCTGCACTCATTGCCCATGTCTGTCTCTCTCTCCACTCATGCCCCATGTTTGTCTCTCTCCACTCATACCCCATGTCTGTCTGTCACACCCCATATCTTTCTCCTATACCTCCTACCTACCATGTATTTGTCTCTTCCCATGTCCCTTTTTCATGCCCCCTACTGACCTCATCTCAGAACTCAATTAGCGCTGCCTTGATCTCCCTGCACATAGTGATGACTCTGACCGTTATGTTCCGACGCTCTGTCATCACTGTGCACGGAAAGAGCAGAAAGCGCTGACTGAGGTCTAAGGGGAAACATGGTGCCGATCTGCAGAGCTGGCTCTGAGAGGCAGCAAAGCAGCACATGGGCAGCCCATTTGCAGAGGTGTACTTAGGGTACACTTTTCCATTAACATAAGCAACAGCCAGTTTGCCTATTAAAAATGCTACAGTTTGCCCAATAAAAATGTCAGTTCGTCCTCAAAATACACCAGTTTCCCCAGTAATATGCCAATTATTTTGCCCATTAATATGCCACAGCCAGTTTGTCCATTAATATACAACAGCCAATTTGCCCACTGATATGTCACAGACAGTTTTTCCATTTATATACCTATGCTAGTTTGTCAATAAATAGGCTACAGCCAATATGCCACAGTTAGTTTACCCAATAAAAGCATAATCTCCTCTCCTGCCTTCCCCAGTACTCACCCTGCTGCTGCTCTCGTGTCCCCGGCCATCTCCTCCGCACAGTCTTCCCTCTACGCACGCTGAGTGCAGGAGGCGGGAAATAGACGCCAGCTGGTTGGGGGCTGGTGCCCTCCATGTGATAAATTGATGAGCGCAGTGAGGGCCCCGGGCAAGAACACACTTACACACAGCCACACATAAATACACACAGTCATACATAAATACACACAGTCACACATAAATACATACAGTCACACATAAATACACAGTCACACATAAATACACAGTCACATATAAATACACACAGTCACACGTAAATACACAGTCACACATAAATACACACAGTCATACATAAATACACACAGTCACATGTAAATACACACAGTCACACATAAATACACACAGTCACACATAAATACACACAGTCACACATAAATACAGTCACACATAAATACACAGTCATACATAAATACATACAGTCACACAAACACAGTTAAAAACTTAGTCACCCTCACAGACATACATTTACACAGACACCCTTATACACACTGTCACACATACATAAATACACACACAGCCACCTTTACACAGACACAGGATACACTTGCACAGACACTCATGTACACACACTTACACAGCCAGTAACACACACATAGTTATACACATTGACACACACATACACACTTATACACATACACAGACAGTAACACACACATAGTTATACACATTGACACACACATACACACTTATACACATACAAAGACAGTAACACACACATAGTTATACACATTGACACACACATACAAACTTATACACATACACAGACAGTAACACACACATAGTTATACACATTGACACACACATACAAACTTATACACATACACAGACAGTAACACACACATAGTTATACACATTGACACACACATACACACACATAGTTATACACATTGACACACACATACACACTTATACACATACATTCACACACACTTACACAGACGGTAACACACATAGTTATACACATTGACACACACATACACACTTATACACATTCACATACACTTACACAGACAGTAACACACATAGTTAAACACATTGACACACACATACACACTTATACACATTCACATACACTTACACAGACAGTAACACACACATAGTTAAACACATTGACACACACATACACACTTATACACATTCACATACACTTACACAGACAGTAACACACACATAGTTAAACACATTGACACACACACATACACATTCACAGACACTTCCACACTTTTTTTTTTATTTTTATTTTTTTTATATATTTTAACAATACCCCCCCCATCACCTCCTCCTCCTTCTTCTTGGTAATCCAAGCACAGAGCAACGGGGGAAAGCTCCGCCCCCGTCGCGTTCTGTGATTGGCTGCAGGGAGGAGGATGTTCTTTATGGTGTCTTGGCAGAGAACGTCCTCCTCCCGGCAGCAGCCAATCACAGAACGCGCCGGGGGCGGAGCTTGCACCCGTCGCGTGGCTTGCTTTAACAAGGAGGAGGACGGCAGGGAGAGAGCTCCCTGCTTCAGCGCCTCTCCTCCCGTGCGCCTGGGCGTGGTGCACCCCGTGCACCCACCCAGGATCGGCCCTGTGTGCATGTGCATTCTCTAGTGTCCCTATACCAAGGAATGAAACTTGGGACTGCCGGATTGCCAAATAACTAGGTTGTGGGATTTTGGTACACATTTTATCCCCGGTATGAAACATGAGACAAACAAATAATCTATAATGTTGTAATGTAATATGCAATGCATCCCATTTTTTGTCAGGCCCAAATCCCAATGGCCAGGTCAGCCATTGAACCTACTTTGCAGGTGTGCAACATTCCTATTCTGAATGCACACCAGGTCACAAAGGTCTTCCATGAGTCTAAGCTGGCCTGCTCCTGCCATGGTGACAGGAATAGCACAATCTCCATTTCATAGGAGTAGTATATGCTGCCTGTTGAGAATTATCTGAGTGTGGCCTGGATAGTGCACTGTTCAATTATTGCACTCAAAGACTTCTAACCTCTGGCTTTTTATAATTAACCTGTTCCTGACCTTTGTTACTGATGCAACTGTACTCTGTCCTACTGAGATCTGGATTATTCCTGGCATTCCAAACCTTAGGCATTTTTACTGATGTCTGGCCTTGTTCCGAGCAATTCTGCATCTCAGCGTATGGCTTAATAATAGACCTGTTTTTATTGTTGGTTATGCTGTAAATGAGGCGTAACCAGATAGTAGGGAAACTGAAACATTAACCCCTCCATGCCCTACAATCACTCCCTGGAGTGACCGTAGCAACCATTTAAAAATGGAGGAGTTGCTCTCCTGATCCTGGTGGTCGCTGAACTTTTGATGGGGAAAAATATACTAGCTGACAAATAGGACATGGGTGCAGGTTTTCCGAATGTCAAAATACGAAGTTGGAATATCAAAATGCGCACCTCTCAAATATGGCCATTTAACCCCCAAACAAGCTGAAAAATCTTTGCATGGGTGGTATCTGTGTACTAAGGAGATGTTGCTAAGCACATATTGGGGTGTTTGGCACTGACACATATCAAAATTTGTGAAGTCATGTCTGAAGTACAATGTATGTGGGAAAAAACAAAATAATTAATACTACAAACTTTGACAAAGGCTGGTGGTAGAATTAGTGCGTGTAAAGTGTTAAAATACCACCATCTGAAATAGCCTAGGGTGTAGACTTTTTAAAAAATATATGGTTTGATGGGGTAAAATACACTGGCTGACTTGTTTTATCCCCCAAACAATGCTGCAAACCTGTGCATGGGTGGTATCACTGCACTCAGCAGAAATTGTGGAATCTATTTAGCAGGATTTTTCATTAGATTTTGTAGCTGAGTAAAAGAGTTTTCAAATAAAAGTCAGAAAATGTGTGGGGATTTTTCCCACATTATTTTATAATTTGTTTATAGTAAATTATAGGATATGGTCAAAATGATGGTATCTTAAGAAAGTCCTTCTTGTCCCAATAAAAACAACATATAAATGTACGGGTACAGCAAATGACAAAGAAGAAAATTATAGCTAAACACAAACAGCACAGAAATGTTAAAATGTCCAGAATGGCTAGTTTGCAATCATCATAATTTTTCTTTGAATTTTGAAGTTATACTGGTTCATTGTCTGGATAGAATTGTTATTGTTTCTTCATAAAGTCCATAAGGAGACATAAAAGAAAGATGATGTATTTAATGTAGAAAGGAACTGTTACTATTGGATATTGATTGGACATTAATTGGACTTTATTTTTTCCTTTTTATAATCTTTATTACATTTTCCATTTATCGTTACATATACACATACAAAATATACACAATACATATAAGAAATGGTGTTATACAAAGATTGTAAGAATCACAAAGGCATAAACGAAGGTAAAGAAAAAGTAGTATCCTGAGACATACAAGGGGACAGTGCACGCTACATTCCATCCATTCATATGTGTGCAATGCTCCACCCAGGAGGAAAGGGAGAGAAAAAAATAATTAATTAATTAATTTAATAATTAATTAAATGAAAGTAAACTAAAAGAAACAAAATTAGTTCCATCTGCACAGATCGACTCCTTCCCCAACCCTCTTATCTCGTGTGACGGATATCCCCACTTGGTTATGTCAACTCCCAGCTAGAGCTTTTATTCTCACCCACAGGTCCCACATCTGTCGATACTTAGTTCTTAAGTCTTCTGATATGTAAAATGCCCCTTCGGCCTGAAGGTGAAACTCAATTTGGTTCTCAACCTCAAGCCAAGTTTCATTTCTTTTTTCTTCCACCGGCGTGCTAGCAGGAGTTTAATCACCATCATTATTATAATAGACAGGATTTGTTTTGGAGATTTACTCCTACCCAGGTTGAAGTGGAAGAGAAACGTTTGGGGGGATAGCGGGATATCTCTTTGTTGGATGAGATTTATTAATTTGGCGGTCTTGTCTCTAATCGGTTCCAGCTGTTCACAGGTCCACCAGATATGGAGTTGGGAGCCCTCCTCTCTGTCACACCTCCAGCACAGGTTTGAGGCATCAGGAGAGAATTTAGCGACCCTCGTAGGGACCAGGTGCCACCTATAAAGTGTCTTATAAAAGAGTTCTTGTAGATTGACACCATGAACAGCGCTTCTAGTATTCTGAAGAGCGCTGTTCCATGTGTCGTTCGGAAAGATCTTACCCAGATCCAATTCCCATTGATTCACTGAGGTGGGTTTGTCCTGCGACAGGGTTCTCTCATATATCGACTGTAGTTGCGAAATGATATTGGTTCTACTAAGTTGTTGGAGGGATGTATCCAAAGGAGTACAGTCCACCAGTGGGTTAGATAATAGAACATTTTTTATACGGATATACGTAAAGTATTCCGAATTATGTAGCCCAAAGGCATTCTGCAGGAAGTCAAAAGAGACTAGTTTATTGTCTTGGATTAGGTTCGAGATAGCGGTTACGCCAGCCGAGATCCATTTTTTAATATTTAGGTCTTGGATTCCCATTGACAATGCCCCCAGAGGGGCCAGACTGTTCAAACCCTGTAGCTGGGAAAACACCCTCTTAAACTTAAACATTCCTTTGGTAACATCCAGAATTATGGGATTTGTGATTTTTCGTTTATTGAAACTAGTTGCTGTGCTCCAGAAGAAGTAATAGGGGTTAATTCCCGAACAGTCATCGACTTCCATCTGGAGCCAAGGAGTGTTTTGATTAATCTTATGTTTCCACGCCAAGAAGCTGGCAAATTGGCATATATCCTGTAGTCTGTAGAGGTCTGGAAAACCTAAGCCCCCTCTTTTTTTGTTGCGTTTTAAGGTGTTAATCGCAATTCTAGGGTGTTTGTTATTCCATACGTATGAGGAGAACAGGGAGGTAAGTTGTTTTAGGTGTATTACTGGGGCTCTCATTGGAATCGCTCTCATCAAAAAGAGGACTTTAGGGATAATATATGCTCTGAGAATATTGATACGTCCCATCCATGCCATTTCCAGGCCTCTCCAACTTGCTAAGAGGGTTCTAAGATC
The DNA here is from genome assembly GCA_036172795.1 of Pelodytes ibericus. Taxonomy (NCBI): domain Eukaryota; kingdom Metazoa; phylum Chordata; class Amphibia; order Anura; family Pelodytidae; genus Pelodytes; species Pelodytes ibericus. The sequence goes on along the minus strand of CM069861.1, from coordinate 74,875,101 downwards.
TTGAATTAAAGTCTCGTAATTAAGGTAAAGGGTCTGTCTAAGTTCTTGAGCCACCTGTATTCCCAGGTAGCTCAGTCTCTTGTTGGACCATTTAATGTTACCTAATGTTGAAAGTTCCTGTAGTTGTGTTGGGGACAGAGAGAATGAAAGCGCCTGAGTTTTACTTAAATTAATTTTATAGTTGGAGTAGGCGCTGTATTGATTAATCAGGTGCAGGACCTTTGGAACTGAAGTCTCTGGGGACGTCAGAGAGAGCAGGACGTCATCCGCATAGAGTGAGATCCTGCTCTCCCGTTCGAGTCGGCAGACTCCCGTGATGGTAGGCGAGTTTCTGATCAGGGCGGCCAAAGGCTCAATGCTTAAGGCATATAGCAGTGGTGCCAATGGACAGCCCTGTCTAGTCCCGTTTCTAATGGAAAAAAAAAACCAGAATTAAGCAAAGGTCCCGAAACTCTTGCCCTCGGTGCCGAATAGAGTGCCATGGTATTAGTCATAAAGGAGCCGGCAATACCGAAGGCCTCCAATGTCCCGACCAGAAAACCCCAGTCAACCCTATCGAAGGCCTTCTCGGCGTCGAGGGCAAGAAACACCGTTGGAACTCCACTCTGTCCAGCCTGGTGAATGAGATTCAGGACCCTCCTAGTACTGTCTTCCCCTGAACGACCGGTTATAAAGCCGGACTGATCCGGATGGATAAGTTGTGGAATAACCTTCCCCAGTCTATCGGCCAAGATCCCGGAGAAAAGCTTAATATCCAAGTTAATCAGGGATATCGGGCGATAGCTGGGGATGAGTGTGGGGTCCTTTCCGGGTTTCGGAATAGGAGAGATGGTCGCCTCCAGCAGCTCAGGGGGAAATACTGAATGGACTTTAATATGCTACTACTAGCAAGTTTATTGGGTTAACATGTTTTTTTTTCAGGTTTCCTATTATTTTAGTCTATATTTGCTGCTATGACAACAGTAAAGAGAGAGATGAGCATAATATTCATCTCTGTGTCTTTAATAAAATCGTCATACAAAACATCAGCTCCCGGCACTCAGCAATGTATCATCTCCTGAGGAAAACTAGCGAGAGTTGAAACATCGCCTGTATTTGACAAATAAAGTTGAATTTCATCACTGAGTGCTGGATCCTGAAGTTTTTTGTGATGATCAAGGACTTGGGCGGCATCCTGTTCTGTGCACCTAACACTTATTGAGTGAGTATCCAAATGAACTATTTGAAATGTTACATTCCATCATGATATTCTGTGTGTAAGTAGCTATTTAGGCGTAATATCTACATGCCAAATAACTGATAACAAACAAAAGGAAATTTATATTAGCTTAATTTATACCACTGAAAGGCATATTAAACTATATCAAACTATTAGCATACAACCAAGCACAAAAAATAATGTATTCTATAAAAGATACATGTGTGTATTTAATACACAACTGAAGACAGTGCCTTAGGGTTGGGGATGCCACTCCTTCAAAGTCCAGCTTTCTTTTCATAAATGTAAATTAGCATTGTGCAAGAACTGCCCAGATCACAGATACTGTAGTTTACTTGCTCAAAGGATGCTGAGGTGAACATTTTATCTCACAGACTTATATCTGGATCGCACAGGGACAAACCTGGTGTCTTATTATGACTCAAATCTGAGATTCTATATATTATGTAAAGTGTGAACTTTTAAGTTTGCCTCAACCATGTCTAACTAAGCTGTTCTATCAGGAGAAGTTCAAGTTCAAGTTTGACCCTGCACAGTGTACAACTGAGTTTATGTAGTAGATATGTCTACTAACTTTATTGAACTGAAATAATAAATGTTAATCACTTTTGTATCTTCTTGACTAAAAACTGTAGTCTGCAATATCCTCATGGCACATTTTGCCCCATTAACAACCACAAATGTCTTGGCATAAAATGAGCAGTGTACAGCTAGAGCCCTTTATTATCTATGAATGATGTCACATGATGTCATAGTTGCCAAACATTATATAGTCCACTTGCTTGAACAGAGTAGTCATAAGTCACCTTGCCCTACACAAAACATAACATCTTGAAAATGGCCTACCACACGAGAAGAGGTCGACACCACAAAAGATCCCATTCACATCGTAGAAGAAGGACTAGAAGAGGTATTAAAATAATGCATATTATACTCACTACTGTTTTTCTTAAATGAGTACAACAGTTTGGATGCTAGAGGTTATTAGATTTAAATATGGGATTATTTTTTGTCAAGCAGCTTGTGTTCAATTACATTTATATATATGCAGTGACTCAAAAGGTCAAATATCTGTAAGATGCATAATGTTTTATTAATCATATGTTTTAACTCAATGGGTGTTCCTGTGACCTACATGGCCCAAATCCTTCACCACCTTGAAAGCCATCATTTTGAATATAACTTTAAAATATCTAAATGTTGCATAAAGCTTTAAAAACTCATAATGAGATTCTTTTCTTAAAGAAAATCACATATTGATTACATTAGTGGTGTATTTAGCAGGCTGATACATTTTAACTGAATGTTATTGTGTCTGTGAAGGACATATTTATCAACTAAAGCTTTTTTTCCTGATTTTCAGGGAGACGTGTCAGTCGGCACTTATACTACAGAATCCTGGGTTAGGTCAAACATGTTCCTGCTGCAACCTAACCACCAGAGAAAACATGAAAGCTACAGGAAGGCATCATCCTAGAAGTGACAGCGCTTTACAAAACAGAAACATTAAGGAAGACAGTGCTTCATCCAATAGGAATAGTGAATAAGTGGCATGAAGAAAATTAAGTGTGTGTGTCTGTAATGCCATTCAATTAAAACTAGCAAAGCATTGTGTAGCTTCTTTTGCTGAGACTGCAGACTTTGGTTCACTCACTATATGACCCTACAATTGTTGGCAGGTGGGTCATTGAGGTACCCAAAGAGTAAGAATTTGTATTATGCATTTTAAAGCCTGCAAGATGTAAAATATTCTACCTATTACAAAAAGACATGGTTACTGACGTAAGTCAATTGACTGTTTATTATTGTAACATAATTATTATTTTTTTATATATTTATTGTTGGAAGGATTATCACCCTCTATGCTTGATTTACACCCTCTATGCTAAAAAGTACCATTACTTGTATGAAAAATAGTAATAACAGAATATAAAAGTGCGCATCAGACCACATAAATAACATGTAATTATACTGAATATGCATGACAAAAGAACATAATCCTTTAAATGGTTCGTAACTTACACCATGCATCGTATGAACTGCTGCTGGCCCAGGAAGAGTGTTATAAATTGTCTAGCCAGATGAGCAGAGGCAATGAATAAACATTAGAATGAATCAGAAATACATTAAATATCCAGGCTGTTATTAGAGCACACCATTATCAAGGAGAGCAGAAGCACATATATAAGTGCAGTATTGTGTGACTTTTTGCCTCAAAGCACTTAAATGGGACAAAGAAATTAAAGCTAGCACTCAGGAAATGGCTACAAATAATACACAAAAGGCAAAGCACACAAAAAGCCTAGTGGTTTCTCCAAATTGGTCAGTGGTACAGGCATCCATTATTCCAAGTAAGACGGCACTTCGCGCTAGGGGAAGTTGGTTTCCAGAAATAGACACATTGGGCTCAATAGTGCATAAAAAAAAAAAAAGCTAAGTAACAGACGATTTGTCTGTCTGAAAGTCCCCTTCCACTCTCCAAAGAAACAACAAATTGTCTTCTTCTGGGGCTGATCCTATGATTAAGTGCTTTTGAAGCACGAAACGCGTAAGGCGTCTTTCTCACTGTGTGGTTCATTTCCTTTTTTGTACTAGCCTGTTTTACGGAAGCATTAAACTCTGGCTTATTTTCACATACCTGCTTTGATTGTGAGCTCCTTCCGCAAACCGTTTTTGCTTCCTTTTTTTTTTTCCTGATCACTCATATGCCTAATATAGTCCCGTACAGCCCTCAGGCAGGTGAAGAATAATTAAGCAGATCCTCGTTAATCCTCCAATAAAAACTTGAAAACAATTGTGAAAGAGGAATCATCATAAATGTACACACATAAGCTAATATTCCCCATTCACCACTGGCAAAAAATGTATGATAACCTGGGATGAAAATTAGTTTTTTTTAATATGCAATAAGTAACCAATCATGCTCTAGAGGTGCACAAGATTACATAGGCATACTTACTCTATGATTCTATTATACACCAATGTATTATTATGGATTTAGGGTTAACTTTAATCTTGGAAGATTGAATACATGTTGGTACTATAAGGGGGATGAAGGCAGACAAATTACTTACTAACAGATTGAAAAAGAGAGAATCCACCAATCTGGCATAATAATGGGCAGATTGGTTGTGGCTTATTACTGGGCAAAATAATACTGGCTTATTATTGGACAGATTGGTTGGGGCTTTTTACTAGGCAAAATAATACTGACATATTATTGGGCAAATCCGCACATGCATTTCTGCACTTCCAGCAGGAGGGCGAGATAGTATCATACATTTTGGCCAATTTCATTGCTACATAAGGCCACCTGTGCATTATTTTATATTGGGCTCCGAATATGTTGAGGCAATGGACCATAGTCTGAACCAATTTAAAAGTACCTTTCCAAGAAAATGTTTTTATCTTATTATGCTCCATTATTGCAAAATAGTAATTTAATGGACAAACAGTGGCATATTTTAATAGTCACACTGACCGTTGCATATGTTAATGACAAAGTGATGGTGGCATGTTAATTGGTACCTGAAAGTGGCTTATTTTAATTGGCAAAATAACATGTACTATGGGGGAAAGTGACACTATGGCTTGTTCTGCAGAGGCATTTCTGTGGGACACAGTGACACTGGGGTATGCCAAACTGTGTGGGTGAAATATGAGTGCAAGCCAAATGCTGTGGGTGCAATATAGGTGCATGGCAAGTGCGGTGGGTACTGTATGGTGCTGTGTTAAGTCCTTTAAGTGCTATGTGGGTGCAGAAAAATGGAATAAAAACAAGAAATGCAATGTTTCAATAACATTTTTATTACATATACAAATAGTTGAATGTGATATGAAAATAGTTGCATATAATATTAAAAGTTTACATTTACATACAGTTTTTTACAATGCAACTTTAGAAAATATGGATCGAGGGGGGCCCACTGCTAAAGACTGTGCCCAGGGTCCAACTAGGTCCTTAAAGCAGCGCTGAGCGCCACATTATCAGAGCAGCCACCATGCTGTGTAAGATAAGTGTAAGATAAGCAGCCTCATTTGATGTGCAGTGTGGTGCACTGCAGCTTCCCTCACGTGCGTGCAGCTAGAGAGCAGAGCAACAGATGGAGTTCCAGGCCAGCTGCAGAATACAGGTAGGAAATGTGACATTAACATGGGGCAGAAAAGGTAATGAATGGTGAAATTACATGAATAATGGATCATGGAGGCAGATTATTTTAAAAAAATGGTTCAACTTGGTGACAAGTGGATGGGGCACAAAAGATAATGGAGGAAAAAATTATGTGATAGATGGAGGCAGGTTGCAAACAAAATGGGACGACATGGGGCAGAAAAGATAAAGGAGGATTAAAAGATGTGATTGATTGGGGCAGAATGCAGACTAAAGGGTGGCATGGGGTAAAAAATATAATGGAGAAGGAAAAGAGGTGACAGACATGGAGGAATAAAGCATATAAAAAAGGGGGAAAAAGATAAAGAAATGTCATGGATTTAGGAATTTGGGTGTTATCCGTTGCTGTGTGCTTATATTGTGTGCTATTGCATTGTATCTGGTACTGTGGGGTCATATCTTTGCTATGTTGTTGTATCTGTTGCTGTGGAGTTTCAGCTAGAGCTCTGGATATTTATCTGGTGCTGTGGTTATATCTTGTGTCATGGGTTGCAATCTAGTGATGTGGGTGCAATCTGATATTCTAATATTTGTCCTGAGTTTATTAATACCAATGTTTCCTTGTTTGTCTATGTTTTATTTCAAGTAATAGGGCAATAAACAATATCAGTGTTTTTTTTTTTTTCTAACCATTTTCTTCTACAGTGACTTTTTTACCCAAAACCTAAATTTACCCCGACTCTAAATGTACCCTAACCCTAAATCTACCCCCACCCCTTAATCTAACCCTTGTAATCATCCAAACCCCCCTGTAACCCTAATTATGATCCTAATTATGACCCTAACCCTAGATCTAGGTTTAGTAGATCTAGGGTTAGCTTTTTCCATTTATTTTATTTATTTATTTAATTCATTTTTTCTTACAGACTGTAATATACTTAACTGCCTCTAGGGGCAGTCAAGTAGCGCTTTCAGAGCGAAGGAAGAGATTTTTTTTTTCTCTCTTCCGTCGCTCTGTGCTGGGCACTCTGTATTGGAGGCACACGCAGTGGGGCTCAGAAGGTACTATCGAGGCATCATTGCAACACTTTAACACACATAGGCAGTGATAAACTTTCACTGCCTATGTGTGTAACGCGCATACGATCACATTCGCGGTGATCGTATGCGCGGGGGGGGGGGGGGTGAGGTGGGTGCTGAAAGCTCTCTCAGAGGCTGCTTCGGATCCGAAGCAGCCTCTGAGAGTGGCTGCAGGCATGTAGTGTTGCGCTAAGGAGGACCATGCTTTTCAGGACGTATATATATGTCCAAATGCGTTAAGGAGTTAAAATGAGCCACAGCCATTTATCAATTAACATACCACAATCAGTTTGCCATTAACGTATGCCACAGCCAGTTTGCCTATTAAAATATGCCACAACCAGTATTCCCATTAATTTTCCACAGCCAGTATGCCCAGTAATATGCCACAGCCAGTATGCCCAATAAAATAATCCCCACTCCACCAGTACTTACCTTGCTGCTGCTGCTCTCTTGACCGTCTCCTCTGCAGTCTTCTCTCCATGAACTCTGCGTGCATAATGTGCATGAAGGAGGCACAAACAGCTGCTGGATTTGACTTGCTGTCATATCCGGCAGCACTAAGAGTAAGCTGGAGTGCATCTGCTGGATGCAGACTGCTGGCTACTGCATTTGTAAGCAAGTGCCCATGTTGCCCATTGCTCAAAGCCGCCCTGCCATTCAATTGCATTTGATAATTTTTCCAACTCAGCCTCATTGGTCTAAAGTTTGAAATTCCCATATCAATTCCCAATATATCTCTTTATTGAGAATATCCTTATATTTCACTAACTTATGACTCAAATCTGATTTGTTATATAGGATATAACACTATGCTTTAGCCATGGCCAATTCAGTTGTTAGCAGGATAAGTTCACCAAATTTGGCCCTGCACAATGTATAATTGAATCGGTGAAATTAAAAGTTAACTTAATCTTAACAACATATAATGCTTCCTGCACCTGAAAAATGTGACATACTCTTTATTGTCTAATAGTAAAAAAAAATGTTTTAACTATGTCTTACCAATGGCCAACTAAGCTTTTCCAGCAGGAGAAGCTCAACAAGTTTGACCCTGCACATTGTACAATTGAGTTGGTGAGATGAAACATTCATCTAATCTTAAAAACTATAAACCAATATGTACCGCCTTATATACTTGGGAAATTATAGCTTATGTAAGTAGATATTTATCAACTTTATTGAACTGATTTTACACATTTTAACTTTTGTATCTTTTTGAGGGGACTAGAGTCTGTAGTCTTCAATATCCCCATGGCACATGTTACCCCATCCACAGCCACAAATGGCTTGGCATAAAATGAGCAGTGTACAGCAAGAGTGCTTTATTATCAATGAATGATGTCACGTGATGTCATAATTACCAAAGATGATATAATTCACTTTCTTCAGCAGAGTAGTCAGAAGTCACTTTGTCCTACACCAATCTTGTAACATCTTGAAAATGGCCTATCACGGGAAAAGACGTAGACACCACAGAAGATCACATTCACATCGTAGAAGAAGGAATACAAGAGGTATTAAAATATCACATATTATTCTCACTACTGTTTTAAAACATTGAGTACAAAAAGTATGAATACTAGTGGCTATTGAATATGTCTTTTATTGAGCATTAATGATAACCTGCCTATCTCTAATGGGGTATAGACACATTAAAAAGTTTTAGGAATTGGTTTCAAGCTAGAAGGTTCACTTGTTATCTAGATTAAAATATGGGATTATGCTTGGTCAAGCAATCTGTGTTCAATTATATTCATATATATATATGTGCACAATGAGTCAAGAGACGTGAACCACTCAAATATCTGTAAGATGCTTAATGTTTGATTAATGTTATTATTAGAATTATGTTTCAACCCAATTGGTGTTCCTACATGATCCAAAGCCAGCCTTCACCATCTTGGCAGCCATCATCTTGAATATAACTTAAAAATGTCTAAAAATGTTCTTTCTAACAAACCCAATAGGGAAATCAGTTTTAGATATCTTTATTCAATCTAAAATTATGACTTGTGAGTCAAACCAACAAGAAGAAAATTAGGTTTATTTGACCCATATAACAGGAGATGCACTAGGATAATTTTATCAACAAGTTTGACTATACCAATTTTTGCTTAATTTAGCAATTAAATCAAAGCACGTGTAAGTATTTTCTTTAAAAAAAACATGTTTTTTTCATTATCCGAGGTTTTAAAATAGCATACATTTACTTCTTTGTCTGGGAAATCTGAAGTAGCAAAGATTTTAATTTAAATTAACACAATGGTTTTTTCTCATGTTGAGTGGCAGGTACATTGATGGCTAACCTTGTCACTGCATATATTTGGGAGGTACATATACCATGATGCTCAGTTAGTCATAAATGCTAACTGAGCATCATGGGAAATGCAGTTCCAAAACATCTGCAGAGCCATCACAGGTCTAGTACAAAAAGTAAATTCTTTACATAAATTCCACCATTACCACCAAAAATACCATAACTGTGTAATTGAATACAAGTTGAACATTCCCATATTTAAATATCAGTACTCATAATGGGATTTTCCTTGCTTTTCTTAAATAAAATCACAGACTGATTACATTAGTGGTGTATTGATTTGGCTGATACATTTTAATTAATGTTATTAATTTGAATGTCTGCGATGGTCATATTTATCAATTAAAGCTTTTGTTCATGCTTTTCAGGGATACGTGTCAGTCGGCACTTATACTACAAAGTTCGTGTTTAGGGCACACATTTTCCTGCTACCATGCTACAACCTGACCATCAGAGAAAACATAAAAGCTACAGGAAGACATCCTCCTAGAAGTCACAGCACTTTACAAAATATAAGCATGAAGGAAGACAGTGCTTCATCCAATAGGAACAATGAATAAGTAGCATGAGGAGCCATTCTGTGTGCTGGGTCCTTTAATTAAAACTAGCAAAGCATTTTGTAGCTACTTTTGTTGAGACTGCAGACATGGGTTCACTCCCTGTTTGACATTACAATAGGTGGCAGGTGGGTCATTGAGGTACCCAAAGAGTAAGAATTTCTGTTAGGTTTCCTAAAGCCTGCAAGATCTAAAACATTCTACCTATCAGAAAAATACATGGTTACTGATGTAAAGTCAATAGATGGTTTGTTTATTATTGTAACACCTTGTTGAGAGCACCACATTCATACATATTGTTGGGGGGATTATCAATGAGGGATTATCATTGAGTGCTCTGCGGCTGTGGTCTTCATCTTGAGTCACCTCCACTGGTTAAATTTTCTTAAAGGTAATACTATAATGAAAAGGAATGAAAGAAGTAGTGGACATGTGGAATCATTGTGGGTTGAGATATTCGATGGGAGTAGAACTGGCCAGAAAATTTTACTTGGTATTTATTACAAACCATCAACGATTAGTGATCTTGTAGAATCACTTCTATGGATGCAAATTGAAAATGCTTCTCAAACAGGGAGAACTATCATTAGTGGGGATTTTAATTACCCAGAAGTAGATTGGAAAAATGGAACAACTAATTCTGCACCTAATTTGTTGAATAATAATTTCTTGTCTCTGCTAGTACAGACACCAGCCAGAGGGGATACGTGTCTGGATATGGTAATAGGAGCTTATATCTAACATCCAAGTAAGGGACCAGCTGGGGAAGAGTGACCATAACATGGTATTTACCCTGCCCATGTATAAGTTGTCACCTACCTTGTTTCACCTCCTGATCCGCCGCCATCGCGGATCAGGAGGACGCCATCCCGTCGGCTGGGGCTCAGAGTGAGAGCCCCAGCATCCCTTGATGCTGAGACGCGCGTCCAGTAAGACGCGCGCTCAGTGACGTCACGCACCCGTTCGCGCATGCGCGAACGGGTGTTTCATGAATATTCATGAGCCCAGTTAAAGGGCTATTTATTAAATTAACCCCTCCCTTGCCAATTGATCAGAGGTGTGTCCTGATCAATTGGTAGTGTATTTAAACGGTCATTTCACAGGTTACCTTTGCCTGTGATAGTGCCTTGTGTATCTCACTAGCGTTTTGACTCCTGATTGACTCCGTTTATCTGTTGCTGACCCGGTTCGTCCCTATTTACTCCATCCGTTTGTTCCTGATTATTCTGTGTATGACCCTGCTGTTCCTGACTATTCTCCGTCCGCCACCTGCCTCGATTTCTGCTAGTGACCTGTTTATCCGTATCTCTCCTGTCCGTGACCCGGCCTGTCTCCTGACTCTCCGTTTGCCTGTATTCCTGAACGATCCTATACGGGCTCCACTTGCTGAGTATCGGGTAGTAAGTGTTCCAGCAAAATCCTTGGTGACATACCACCGGCGGCTCAACCAAGGGTGTGTAGTCATTAAGGTGAAGACCAATACTTGCTACCTACGGTACTTAGTGAGTGTCCCTATAGCCTCATCTACACTTGTGGTCCATCTCCTGAACACGACCGTTACATAAGTTCTGCCTTTGCTCCTTAGTCTATCCTGTAACCCTGGACTCCTACTACTGCTCTTCCTTCGCCTATCTACTTCAGCCTGCTAATCCCATTCAAGTTTATGTTCCATGCATGATCCAGGATGGTGGCAGGGTTTCTTCATTCCTGATTCCTTTCTGCATATACTGGATACAATGGCTGCTCCTACATGGTCTTGTAATGTGACCGTATTAACCTAGGGTCCCAAACCACTTGGGAAATATGGTTACCCAGCATCTCCACATCCTGCACAATGAATTCCTGCACACCATATTGGGTGCTCAGGGCCACCTGGACCCCGTGCGTTACAAAGAAACATGTCCGTCATTTGTCCATTTTGAAGATTTGAATGTATAGTTCTGGTTAATGGTTCTGGTTTTCTGTCATAGTTGTGGCCAGGAGTTTGACAGTTTTTTTCTGTGATTCAGGCCTGGTTTATCAATGGTGGCAGAGGTTTTTGGTTGGGCATGGAACTGGGAACCTCATGTAGGGATAGCCGCCAAGGTATGGCCTGCCCATATTGGTTTTGGCTGGGCGTCTCCATACCTTGGCAAGCTGGGGTTTTATTTCTCATGTGTTTTAGGTTAAAACTAGTGTTGAGAGAACCCGAACCGCACTGTTCAGGTTCGTACCGAACATTACGGTTTTCGTACCCCTAACACGGACATTTCACTGTATGTTCGGGTTGGAGTTCGGGGTTCGGCGATTTAATGGCGCATTTTGAAAGGCTGCAGGGCAGCCAATCAACAAGCGTTTGACTCATTTGCCCTTAGAAGCCATCACAGCCATACCTACTAATGGCATGGCTGTGACTGGCCAGTGCAGCATTAGACACCTTACATTCGAGGTCGTCTTATTATCTGACCTCAAATCGAGGTCAGACTATAAGACTGGGACTGGGAGCTGCAGGGGACCTGGATCCCCCTCTCTAACAGCAGGGGAATGTCTGCGCGATGAGCGCAGACCTCCCCTGCTGCCGCCCGGCATGACCGCCGGGACTTCTATGATGAAGCCGGGTCCTTCTGGCTTCATCATAAAAGTCCCGGTGGTCGTGCCGGGCGGCAGCAGGGGAGGTATGCGCTCATCGCGCAGACATCCTCGGCTGCCCCGCTAGCCACCAGGAGAATCGGGCAGCTGGGGGATTTCTGCACGATACCTGCAGACATCCTCCATGCTGCCCGACACTTCCGTCTATTATATTCCGTCTACATATCGTGCAGACATCCCTCGGCTGCCCCCACTAGCCACCAGGGAAAGAAACAAGGTGAGGGTGAGGGAGGGAGGGAGGGGGGGGAGACACACAGAGACAGGGGGGGGAGACACACACAGACAAGGGGAGGGAGGGGGGAGACACACAGACAATGGGAGGGAGGGGGAGACACACACAGACAAGGGGAGGGAGGGGGGAGACACACAGACAATGGGAGGGAGGAGGGAGACACACACAGACAAGGGGAAGGAGGGGGAGGCACACACATACAAAGAGAGGGAGGGAGGGGGGAGACACACACAGACAAGGGGAGGGAGGGGGAGACACAGACAAGGGGAGGGAGGGGGAGAGAGAAAAGGGGAGGGGGGATAGAGAGAGACAAGGGGGGGATAGAGAGAGAGACAAGGGGAGGGGGGAAGAGATGAGAGAGGCGGAGAGAGAGAGAGAAGTTTGGGGGGGAGGGAGAGAGAGACAACGCTGAAGGGGGGAGAGAGACAGCTGGTGGAGGGGGAGAGAGGCCGCACTGGCACATAAAAGGAAATAAAAACAAGAAATGCATTTGTATAATATCAATTTTTTATTAAAAATTAAAAAGCAATTTACATATATACAAGTTAAACTTTTTTTTCCTATAGGGTAGTCTTATATTCAGGCTTTTAGTTTTTTTCCTAAAGGAATATACAAAGTTTGGGGGTCGTCTTATAATCAGGGTCGTCTTATAATCGAGCAAATATGGTTTAAGCTGGAGTCACGTACACTGACATCACATGAGCTCTTCTTCGTGTAGGGAGAGGATGCTGCAGCTGCGAGGGACAGATTTAAAAAAATTCTGGTGTTGAATCTACAAATTACAGCTATTATTCAAACTACAGCGATTATTCAAATTACAGTGATTATTTTAGTGGGTGCTATACTACATATTTGTACCCTGCTCTGAAAGCAGTGCCACAGAGAGTGCAGTGCACTTGCAACTAAATGTGTGCCAGGCACATGACTTTAATCCTGTTCTGTTAGCTCATGGGCAACATCTAGGCATTTTTAAATACTGCAATTTGTTGGTGTTAAATATTACATTTGCATCCTGCACTTCATATCTGAGAGTCAAATAGAACCATCAAATACTGTGCTTACAGCGCACTTTGAAAAATTCTAATTGTTGTGCTAAATAGTACATTTACGGCCTGCACTTCATATCTGAGAGTCAAATAGAACAGTCCAATACTTTGCTTACAGCGCACTTTGAAAAATGTTAATTGTTGTGCTAAATAGTACATTTACATCTTGCTGTGAATTTTTTGCAGTCCAATAAACAAAAAAACAGTGTTGGCTACCTCCTCCTCCTCCAGCGCCGCTTCCACCTACACTGCCACGGTCACCGCCTCCTCAACCTATGGGTCACTTAGTATAAACTGAAAGAGAATACCCTGCACTCCAACCCTCTCTCAAATGGATAATTCTGTTGATCCTCCTGGCAGCCATGCTTTAGATTTAGATTTATGTTCTTCCAAAGGTAAAATCAAAGATTCCATCTAGAGCTATTTTATGGCTCAGCTGTATTTGTAATTTGTATGTATTTTATGTTATTTTAAGTTATTTCCCTATCCACATTTGCTTGCAGGGCACTTGTCCTACTCTTACCCACATTTTACTTCCTTTTGCAGCCCTCTAGCCCTTTCCATGACTTTTTTAGAGGCATTTTAGTGGCCAAAAGTTTGTGTCCCCATTGACTTCAATGGGGTTCAGGTTCGGGGTCAAGTTCGAGCACGGACCCGGACATTTTTTCGGAAATCGGTCGAACCTGCCGAACCCGAACATCCAGGTGTCCGCTCAACTCTAGTTAAAACATGTTTTGGGTCATTGTCCATGTTAACACATCTATTTGTGGCTACAGGATTTGTGGGACAATGATTTTAATAAATAGGCTGTGACCTTTTCTACCCATACATTGTGTTGTGTGCTTTATTTATAAAGGTAAGCTTAGACTGCACATCGAAGGTATCGCAGCCATGCTAGCATTTCATGCTGCTCTGTATTACTGTATGCTTCATAAGTTGTAGGACAATAAAGTCACTTTAATTTATTGCTGCCATTTACTTCTATGTCTAAAAAATATATTACCAGGATCCTGTATTCTATAGTTAAGCCTCCAAACACAAGTTTCGATTTTACAAGTGCTTCTATTCCACTGAAATAGTACGAATGTTCTTTTTCATTTTCTTCACACTTAAGATAATAGATCAGAAAAAAAGCAGCAGCCTATTTGAGCAATACTAAAGGAATTAGTACTCTATTTAAACAGCTTGAGATTCCATTATGTAAAATCTGTTTCCAGAGATGCACCTCTGTTGAGTGGGTGTCCCAATTAAGAAACTCTTGATGGAAAAGAACAGAGTGTATTAACAAATAGGCCGCCTTGGTTAATAAACCTCCATTGTTAATAACAGGATTCTGGAGAACAGCATGAACTAAGTGCTGTCTTGCTGAGGAAAGTATAACTAATTCTCATTGAACTGCATCCAGGAGAATCGTTTAGTCCCAGATTCTTATGCAGCGTCACAGATGGCAATATAAGACAAAAAGCAGTAGTATACATGGGTACTATTAAGATGTATTATTAATTACAATGAAGGTTGGATTGTAGGTAGCTTTTTATAATATGTATCCTTACAATTTCAGGTGGAAAAAGTATAATGTGAAGAAATATTTGTGTGTAAAAGAGAAAGTTAAAAAAGGGTAATTAAATACACCACACTGGTGGTTTTCCATAAGATTTTATGTATGAAAAATAAGTTCTTATATTTTAAGGTCAGTAGTGTAGCTAGTGTAGCATGTGATCAACCCCAGGTAACTCATTTTTGGGGAGGCCCAAATGACAGTAGGACGTCCTTCATTTAACAGATTATCATGGCCCCCTGCGATCAGCTGGGGTTCGAATGCAGAGGGAAAATGCAGCTGATGCTCAAAGCAAGCATTGGTTACATTTTGCTAAAACATGCTGTGCCCTAAAAAATTCATTTTCGTCAAAGACCGAGGGATAGCCCCAGGCGTCAAAAGCCCCATTTACTCCACTTTGTAAATCTCAACATATAAATCAAATGTTCATTAAATAGACGGCAGAACTGTAATACTATAATAAAGAGCACAACTCAAACCATGATGTTTACAAAAAACTGAGGTCACAAATACTCATGGTGGCATGGTCTGTCAATGATTATCCTTGTGGGTAGGGGTGTCAAATAGCCTTTATTAGCCAAATGTTGACATACAGATGGCACAGAGAGAAAAATTAGGGTATAATCTGACAGGGCTAGAGAGACGTAGGGCACACATTTAATCTCAAAAGGGACTAAAGTGTGCATTGTGCAAATCTGTAAGTGTGAAGGCAACAACATTTTATACAATCTTTTAATAATGATAAAGCAAAGCTCCCGATACAATTGATTAACATGTGGAAATGAACAAATACAAAATCCTCAATGAGAAAAGTCCAAATAAATGAAACAGACTCCAAACCATAATATGTTGCCCCTTCTAGTATAGGCGGAAATAGAGCTGTATCAAACATTAGCTTAAATAATCAGAGTCCTAGTATCTTATGTGTTCGGACTTCTGCATTCATTCCGAATAATGCAAGATAATGGCATTGTATGAGTAATGAACTGTCCCACTACTTGATCTTAACTTCGCAATAGAGATTCTTCTCTATTTTGACCATCCAAGTTGCTTAGTGGTTTTTCATGGTGGAACAATATATAATAGGCACACATCTGTGTACTTTAAATAATTGTAAGAAAGAATACATGAAGCAACATATAGCATTTGCAGTTTTTCAGTTTGAAAAATAACCACATATTTAGATACAGAAAAAAGAACTACATATAAAAATAAAATTATAATGCCTAAATACTGGGCTGCTAGGAGGCGTGAGGACTGGTTAGGGAACCATTGCATTAAGGTGTGATGCTTATAATTTAAACAACCACCTCTTATTTACCAATTGCTATAATATTATTGCCACATCGCCAGTATATTTTAATTTTGTCTATAGCACAAACGTGTAGCCCATGAGGAATCTTATTATGCTTTTCTAGAAAATGTTTAGAAAGTCAGTGCTGTGTGACACCTTTTTTTATATTCCTGACATGTTTCCTCTTCCTTTAGCTGGGTTATGATTCTTCCTACATATAGCAGTATACAGAAACATTCAGCCAAGTAAATCACATTAGTGGACAAGCGCTTGCAATTTATTTAGTAACAAAGGACCCAAAAGTAATTATACGAGATATGTTTTTTCTAGATACTTTGCATTCTTTACAATTCTTATATGGACAAAAAAATTTTTTAGTTTTTTTTATAAAAAAAAGTATTGTTGCACTTATTTTCCTTTTTCTTATAGATATAACTGCTTACAAGCTTTCTTGTAAGATTAGGAGCATCACTAAATGGTTTAGGCCTTTTGGTGAAATAGACTTTAATACACCATTTTTCACTGGAGGATTCCAGTGTTTTTTCAGTCTGTTTGATTTGGGATTTAATTTATAGGAATTTTATATTGCTTTTTTTTGTCCTATCTATATTTTTGTATTGTAAGAGTATTTTACGTTTTAACTGCTCAACTGCTTTGATAGTATTATTTTACGGTGCCTTGCAAAAGTATTCGCCCCCTCCTTGCCTTTTTACCTATTTTGTTACATTACAACCTTAAGTTCAATGTTTTATTGATCTGAATTTTATGTGATGGATCAGAACACAATAGTCTAAGTTGGTGAAGTGAAATGAGAAAAATATATACATAAAACAATTTTTTAGAAATAGAAAACAGAAAATTCATTCAGTATTTATCCCCTTTGTTATGAAGCCCATAAAAAGCTCTGGTGCAACCAATTACCTTCAGAAGTCACATAATTAGTGAAATGATGTCCACCTGTGTGCAAGTGTCACATGATCTGTCATTACATATACACACCTTTTTTGAAAGGCCACAGAGGCTGCAACACCTAACCAAGAGGCACAAATAACCAAACACTGCCATGAAGACCAAGGAACTCTCCAAACAAGTAAGGGACAATGTTGTTGAGAAGTACAAGTCAGGGATAGGTTATAAAAAAAATATCCAAATCTTTCATTATCCCCAGGAGCACCATCAAATCTATCATAACCAAATGGAAAAAACATGGCACAACAGCAAACCAGCCGACCAAAACTCTGGGCAAGGAGGGCAGTAATCATAAAGGCAGCACAGAGACCTAAGGTAACCTGTGAGGAGCTGCAGAGTTCTACAGCAGAGACTGGAGTATCTGTACATAGGACCACAATAAGCCATACTCTCCATAGAGTTGGGCTTAATTGCAGAGTGGCCGTAAGAAAGCCATTACTTTCAGCAAAAAACAAAATGGTACGTTTTGAGTTTGCGAAAAGGCACGTGGGAGACTCCCAAAATGTATGGAGGAAGGTGCTCTGGTCCGATGAGACTAAAATTTTACATTTTGGCCAGCAAACAAAACGCAATGTCTGGCGCAAACCTAACACATCACATCACCCAAAGAACACCATCCCCACATTGAAACCTGGTGGTGGCAGCATCATGCTGTGGGAATGTTTTTCACCAGCCTGGACTGGGAAACAGGTCAGAGTTGAGGGAAAGATGAATGGTACTAAATACAGGGATATTCTTGGGAAAAACCTGTACCACTCTGTGCGTGATTTGATGCTAGGATGGAGGTTCACCTTCCAGCAGGACAATGACCCCAAACACACTGCTAAAGCAACACTTCAGTGGTTTAAGGGGAAACATGTAAATGTGTTAGAATGGCCTAGTCAAAGCCCAAACCTCAATTCAATAGAAAATCTGTGGTCAGACTTAAAGATTGCTGTTCACAAGCGCAAACCATCCAACTTGAAGGAGCTGGAGCAGTTTTGCAAGGAGGAATGGGCAAAAATCCCAGTGGTAAGATGTGGCAAGCTCATAGAGACTTATGTGAGGCAACAAAACACGAAAAATGCCAAGGGGGGTGAATACTTTTGCAAGGCACTGTAAATAGTCCTATAAAGTACAGAGTCTCTTAAATAAAAATGTATTGAGAAGGGGTATTGCGAGGAGAATTTAAATAACACTACCAAGACAGTTGAGTGTTAAAGATCCTATCCCCGAAATTGTAGGGTAATCTGGATGGTCAACAAGACATTTGTTGACGTTAAGGAGATGGTAAAAAAAAATCCCTAAATAGGGATCACTGACCAACATTTTAATTGGTTATTATTAATTACATTTTGAAAATGGTTAGTTAAAAGGCAGCCATGGTTCCTTGAATAAAATCACACTAAGCAGCAATATCTATGTTATTCCTGCAAATTCTAATAAATGCTGTTAATGAAACCACCCACCATTTCACAAGAATAGTAGCTATGTAGACTATACATTGAATTAATTTCCACAGGGCTCTTTGTCATTTTTATTCTGAAATGTTCCCTCCATTAACCAGATTAAACTTTACATTAAAAACACATTTCTTTTTAGGGTGTTTAATCAAATATGTAGTCTTTAATGTGCAAATAAATATGGAATGACAAGTGGGAAATACGTCACATAGATATTATGCATTCGATCGGTGTTATCAAATTGTTGTCTCGTTAGGTTAGAATCTATGAGCATGTAAGCCAGGTTACAAAACTCTTTGGTCAATAATGCATTAAATAATACAATGTTTGTACTGGAATTAACATAAAAAAAACTAACTGAAAGCTTTAAAAAAAAATTACATTTCCATTTGAGGTTATGTTGATTTCTGTTCTTTCCTCCACCCTCGAGTTGGGGGGGGGGGGGGGGAGAAGGGAAATAAAAGACCCCCCTGATCTGACTTTTCTACTCCTAAGCCCAGATGGGTTTAATGACAAGATTCATTGGGAAAATTGTTGTTATTGATGTTGTAACTATATTGGAATGTGGGGGGGGGGGGGGCGGGGGAAGGGGATAACAACATAAGCCCTATATAAAAACGTTATACTTATTGCACACTGGGTTATCCACATATTATGTTTTAACAGGAAAGAAAGGGGGAGAAGGGGAAAATTCAGAGAGGAGGTATACTTTTAACTTTCACCACTTGAGTATTTTGCACTAATACTAACATTTCTACTTCTATTATAACATGGGAGGTAGGGGGGAGGGAGGGAGATGGAGAGAGGAAACTTACGACTAAATAACATAAAACACCATAAAAGTATTCTATAAAACACTATAAAAAACACTTAAAGTCTTTATCGTTTATTCTGCATTGTGAGTTCTTGACTATTTCACATTAATATTAACATCCCTTCCTGGTATTGTGGTAAAAATGGGTGTAAAGGGGAAATTTTAGGATTAAACACTGTATATCTCTTAAAGCAGAGGCGTCACTAGGGTTGGTGTCACCCGGTGAGGTAACTCATGGTGTATCCCTCCTGGATTTCCTCCAATACAATGCCAAACAGATTCCTTAGTAATGCCAGTCAGATGGCTCATTAAATATGCCGCATACAGGAGCCCCACAAATTATGTCAAACACAATATTAATATGCCAGTATTATTTTGCTGTTAATAAGCCAGACAATTTGCCTAATATGCCAGTAATATTATGCCATTCAGATGCCAGTAATATTGTGCCATTAAGATGCCAGTAATATTGTGCCATTCAGATGCCTGTATTATTGTGCCATTCAGATGCCAGTAATATTGTGCTATTCAGATGCCAGTAATATTGTGCCATTCAGATATCAGTAATAATGTGCCATTCAAATGCCATAATTATTGTGCCATTCAGATACCAGTAATATTGTGCCAGTCAAATGCCAGTCATATTGTGCCATCCAGATGCCTGTATTATTGTGCTATTCAGATACCAGTAATATTGTGCCATTCAGATGACAGTACGTCACATCCGGTCACAGGGATTTTTTTTTTTACAATTTTTTTTTTCCGGCGGCCGAATCCACCAGATGCGGCTGCCGGAGAAAAATAAATAAAAGTACAGCAGCGCAAAGCACTGCAGGGGGATGCCGGCAGCACGGGTGTCACCCCCGCTTGACGGTGTCACTAAGTTCAGTCCGCACCCCCCTCAGGATGCCACTGTCTTAAAGCATTAGCTACCTTTTGATAAAATTTGTATAGCACACTTTGGAACTAACATGTATAAACTGGTTGAGAATGGAGTCAGAGGTATTGAGATAACTGCAGGGTTTTCTGTGTTTCTTTCTTTCTGATGGTATAGGGACTTTTTGTGTTTCCTGTTCTGCTTGGAGCATGGATTATTTCTCCATTGAGTGGAAGCAGGGGTGTATGTGTAGGAATGAGTGTCAGTGGATTCGGTGGGGGGTTGGGGGGGGCACAGGCCTCACGGGGGGGGGGGGGGTATGCAGGGACATGATATTCCATGTCCCTTCAATTAATGTCAATTAACTCCCAGGGATTAAACTATACATATAAACATTCCTTTCTGTATGACTTGATGAAAAAAAGAACAGGTGGATGTGGCGGGGCACGCCGTCCCCTCTAATCCCCCGAGCTCTTTACCGAAGTAAGGATACAACTGGTGTATGTGCGGTACGTTGTTAGTATGAAGTTGAATGGACGGTTGAAGTAGGAATAACTTATGTATATATGTTTGTTTCTGGTTTGTTTGTTTTTTGTTTCCTCCTATGACTGTAAAATATATCGTCACATTAACCTTGTAATTGTATTTATGATGCACTTTATTCTTCTTACAATGTTGTACTCTGGAAACTTATATGGATGGCGAAATATGTAACTAATTCTATGCACTTTCTTTTTAAAAAAAAATCTAATAAAGAATCAAATATTAAAGAAAAAAGTACTGAAAAATGAGTAAAATTAACAGAAAAAAGTAATATTAAAAACATGTAACATATATCTAGCTCCATTATTTAAATATTTATTTATAGAGAAGAAAAGTCTTGTAAAGACACAAGATATTAAATCAACAATTTTTGGTTTGCTCTTTTAGATTGCATCAAATCAGAAGGTATATATATATCAAGAGACTTAATACACATCCCTTTATGTAAATAACCGGATGATATTTAATGTGTTTTTTTTTTTAATTAAACGCAGGAGATATTTTTATATTGTGTCTAGTTTGTTGGTAAAATGGCTTCTACTTGGCATTTTCTCCACATACCCAGTAACTGCATGTTTCAACCTGAAGCATCCATGTTGATCCAAGCCCCAACTCTGACTTACTTTCTTACAACTTTCATGAGTATAAGTAAATGTAGGCTAAAGAGGATATGAAAACTAGCACAGCTTACTTTCTTCATATTAAAAAGAAGGTGTCTCATGCAGGAGCGGGCTGGGCCGGGGGGCAGGGTGGCAATTGCCCCCCAGGCCGCCCTAAGGTTTGTAAAACACGGCCGCTGGGCCAGTGTTTTAAAAAAAAAAAAAAAACGCGCTTGCAGGCAGAGACTGAGGTGAGAAGGGATCGGAAGATCCCCTCTCACCTCCGCTCTGCTTGCAAAGCTGCACGGGGAGCTGAACAGGCAGCACAGGGAAACCTCCGTGCTGCCTGTTCGGCTCCCCGTGCAGTGTGACACGGAAGTGCCGACAGTCACGTGATCGGCGCTCTGACGTCAGACGCGCGCCGATCACGTGACCTGTCGGCACAACCGCCAGGAGGCCGAACAGGCAGCATGGAGGGACCATGCTGCCTGCCACCAGGGAAGTCCTGCCACTAGCCACCAGGGAAGTCTTGCCACTAGCCACCAGGGAAAAAGGTAAGGGGGGGGGGGGGGAAACACTGGCATATTATTGGGCAAATTGGCTGGGGCATATTACATGGCAAATAAGACTGGCATATTATTGGGCAAATTGGCTGGGGCATATCACATGGCAAATAAGACTGGCATATTATTGGGCAAATTGGCTGGGGCATATCACATGGCAAATAAGACTGGCATATTATTGGGCAAATTGGCTGGGGCATATCACATGGCAAATAAGACTGGCATATTATTGGGCAAATTGGCTGGGGCATATCACATGGCAAATAAGACTGGCATATTATTGGGCAAATTGGCTGGGGCATATCACATGGCAAATAAGACTGGCATATTATTGGGCAAATTGGCTGGGGCATATCACATGGCAAATAAGACTGGCATATTATTGGGCAAATTGGCTGGGGCATATCACATGGCAAATAAGACTGGCATATTATTGGGCAAATTGGCTGGGGCATATCACATGGCAAATAAGACTGGCATATTATTGGGCAAATTGGCTGGGGCATATCACATGGCAAATAAGACTGGCATATTATTGGGCAAATTGGCTGGGGCATATCACATGGCAAATAAGACTGGCATATTATTGGGCAAATTGGCTGGGGCATATCACATGGCAAATAAGACTGGCATATTATTGGGCAAATTGGCTGGGGCATATCACATGGCAAATAAGACTGGCATATTATTGGGCAAATTGGCTGGGGCATATCACATGGCAAATAAGACTGGCATATTATTGGGCAAATTGGCTGGGGCATATCACATGGCAAATAAGACTGGCATATTATTGGGCAAATTGGCTGGGGCATATCACATGGCAAATAAGACTGGCATATTATTGGGCAAATTGGCTGGGGCATATCACATGGCAAATAAGACTGGCATATTATTGGGCAAATTGGCTGGGGCATATCACATGGCAAATAAGACTGGCATATTATTGGGCAAATTGGCTGGGGCATATCACATGGCAAATAAGACTGGCATATTATTGGGCAAATTGGCTGGGGCATATCACATGGCAAATAAGACTGGCATATTATTGGGCAAATTGGCTGGGGCATATCACATGGCAAATAAGACTGGCATATTATTGGGCAAATTGGCTGGGGAATATCAAATGGCAGAATAACACTGGCATATTATTGGACAAATAGTCTGGGGAATATTAAATGGCAGAATAAGACTGGCATATTATTGGGCAAAATGGCTGGGGAATATTAAATGGCAATTAACACTGGCATATTGGGCAAATTAGCAGGGGCATATTAAATTGCAGATAACCTTGGAATATTATTGGGCAAATTTACTGAGTCATATTAAATTGCAGAATAACACTGGCATATTATGGGACAAATTGGCTGGGGAATATTAATGGCAAATAATATTGGAAATGTGTATGTAATGGGGTGATGGAGGCATGTAAATGTGGTGATGGGGCATGTCCTGGTGTGCAACGTGGGTTATGGGTCATGTCGTAGGTGTGCAACGTGGGTAGGGGGGGGTGCCCAAATTTTGGGATATTGGGTGTCTAAATCCTGGCATATTGAGGGGCATAATCCTGGCATATTGAGGGGAAAATCCTGGCATATTGAGGGGGCATCATCTTGGCATATTGAGGGGAAAATCCTGGCATATTGGGTGTCTAAATCCTGGCATATTGAGGGGCATAATCCTGGCATATTGAGGGGCATAATCCTGGCATATTTAGGGGAAAATCCTGGCATATTGAGGGGGCATCATCTTGGCATATTGAGGAGAAAATCCTGGCATATTGAGGGGCATAATCCTGGCATATTGAGGGGCATAATCCTGGCATATTGAGGGGCATAATCCTGGCATTTTGTAAGGGAAAATTCTAGCATATTAAATGGCAAATCCTGGCATATTGTGGGGGAAAATCCTGGCAATATTCGTTATAAAACAAGGAAAAGATGGCCGTGGATGGGGAGGCGATTCGATGGTGCAATGGGCCACTTGACTGGATTTGCTCCCCAGGCCTAAGGCTGCGAGCCCTCCCCTGGTCTCATGGTTGTGGCAGTGAGAGAAACAGTGCCTGTGTTGCTGCTTGCATGGGTAGCTGCTATGGTTGATTAGCTTTGGAATAAAATAAATAACTTGGAACTGTGGAGGATATCCTTTGCTAAAATATGGATTCAAAACTAAAAACACCACATAACAAAGGTCTTCATATATGAGGACAAGATCCTTAAGAACCATTCGGCCCTTCTGGCCTGCTCAATTTCTGACAAAATAAAAACAAAATGTTTGGTTGCCTCACATAAAATGAATTATAGTGAAACTAAATACATAGAAACATCTAATGTTTTTGTTTAAATGTCCTTTATGGGACCTTCACTGTATCAGCTTGAACAACTTCTGCTTCAAGGCTATTCCATTTATCCACAACCCTCTTCCTCATATTCTTTAAACCTTTGCCCTCTAATTTAAGACGTTGCCCTCTTGTTGTGGCCATTTTTCTTTGTTTATATGCTCTCCACCTTGTTGCTGTGTTGCAGGGGCGTTGCTAGGCTCAAAAATGATCTGGGGCTGCAGCCCACAGTTTAAAAAAAAAATACAGGCAAGTGTCATGATAGATAGATAGATAGATAGATAGATAGATAGATAGATAGATCAATAGATAGATGATGCATAGGTACAGATGCAGGCTATATGGACAGGTACAGGATGCATAGGTACAAATATAGGCAATACTGACAGGTACAGTATGCAAAGGTACAGATTTAGGCTATATGGACAGAAACAGATGCCTAGGTATAGATATTGGCTATATGGACAGGTATAGGATGTGTAGGTACAGATATAGGCTATATGGATAGATACAGAATGCATAGGTACAGATATAGGTACATAGCTACATAGTTAAATAGTCGTTTACTAGATATGCTATAATGAATATAATAATAACTGATATAAACTGATATAGCTGAGTGCCTTGGGACTGAGGCACTCCAGCTATGTCTGCAAATGCCCTCTCTATCACTTCCAGTTGCTGGAATAGCCAATCACAGCGACTGGATGTGTTTAGCTGTCAAACCCAGTGCACCATGCCCATGACCCCCAAGCACCCTCAGGCCCCTTGATTTTATTACCAGAAAAATAAAGTTGTTGTATTTTAATTTGGGCTAGGGTTAGGGTTACTGTTAGTGTTAGGACTACAAAATCACTATAGGTAATATAGTTGTTTGGTGGGGGGTAATATGTGCTTTCTGTTGTAGGAGGAGAATGATATTGATTATGGATGATGGGAGTGAGGGCATGGTGATAGGATATGATTATATGTTTACATGGTTTATCAGTAGTTGGGGTACGGAGGTGAAATGGAGCCATGACTATTCTTTGTATGATGCACAGCCAGGACAATGGAAGAATTTTGGCTACTGTAGTCCCCAGCTGTCACTGTTGCAGACTGTAAAAACGGTAACATAACCTGTATACAAAAAATAACATGATGCTATATGCTGTTATAATGAGGCAATGCTATACATTAAGAAATACCAGGCTATTGCTGGTAAAATGCCACTCAGATTGGCAATCCTAGTCCAAACTGTCACTTTCAAAAAAACAGGCACTGTAGGTGGAACTTTCCTTTAAATAGGTAGCAAAGTTTCTTGTTTCTACAATACTTGATTAGTGGAACTGTAGTTTTCAATTTATTAGGAAAAAATAGTATCAGACAGGTATCCAATTAGGTACCTTCCCCCAGGGAGTTTTATGTATTATTACAATACTCACAAAAGGTGAAATGCACCTTTAACGGGGGGGGGGGGGGGGGGGGGGGCTCGTGCCTCCGAGTGACATATGTGCTCCGGGCTGGCAGCACGACTGTCACTCAGGCACACAATATGCCCTTGATTGACCCACAATGTCATCCTTTGTTGGGTTGTCAATTTGAGGGAATTTTTTTTGTTGATTTATACCTGCCTATTAGTTGCACCATCTCCTTTTCTTATATTGAAAGTTCAGTACTTTCTTGGAGTGGGTGGTATGGGAAGAATCCAGTAGTCACAGGATTGTGCACTAATTGGATGATTTTTTCTGCGTTTTTCTGCTCATCCTTGGATGAGTGTCGCTATCTACTGAGAACACTGGAATGGATTGCAGGTTGTTTTGGGGTTCCCCTCACGGCTGACAATACTGAGGGACCTGCCACTTGTTTAAGTTTTTTGGACCTAGACATAGATTCAGTGGCTGGGGAATGCAGGTTGGCCTCAGATAAGCTGCTAGCTTTGTTGCGTTCGAAGTAAAGAATGAAGGTGGCTTTACGGAAGTTTCAGTCCTTACTCGGTAAGCTTAATTTTGCTAGTCGTGTCATTCCCATGCAGAGGGTGTTCAGCAGGGGTATGTCGCAAGCTACTGAGGGGGTGATTAGAGTCACTAATCCAATGAGGGAGGATTTGGAGGTGTGGGATACCTTTTTGGTGCACTTCAATAGAAAAGTTTTTTCCGGAAGGCAGTGGTGTCTTCCAAGGATTTCAATCTTTTCACTGATGTGTCTGGTAGATTTGGTTTGTGGTTATTTTTATGGGGCTTGGTGTGCTGAACATTGGCCGGAGGCGTGGTGGTTCGTTGTTCAGGAACTTGGCATTCTTGGAGATGTTTCCAGCGGTGGTGGTTCTTGTTTGTGGTAATGGTTCTTTAAGGACTGATGGGTGGTGTTTTAGTCTGACAACCTCATGGTGGGGGAGGCCAACAATAGGCTGTCGGCCTCTTCTTTTCCTGTCATTTACCTCTTAAGGAAGCTGGAGTTGCTGTGCATGTCGCTTAATGTGGCCTTCAATGTGAAACATGTCTCAGAGTACTTGAATGTGGTGGCTGACTCTATTTCTCAGTTTCAGTTCTCACATTTCTGACTGGTGGCCCTGGAGGCGACAGCAGAGGGGCTCAGATGCCCGAAGGTGATGTGAAAGCTAGGAACATCATGTTTGCACATTGGGTTAGGGTGTCCCTTGCCCCTGCTACGTGGAGGGCTTATAGCAAGGTTTGGGCAGAATGGGAGGAAAAATGTCTTTATTAAACAAGCACTTAAGGGTTTCAAGAAAGGAGGTAGGGTACAGGATAAAAGAAAGCCTGTTTTGCTGGTGATTTTGTCATGTCTATTGAATTCCTTATCTTCTATTTGTAGCGATGTCTATGAGGAGGTTTTTTTTGTTACAGCCTATGTCTTGAAGTTTTTAGGGCATTTTGTGTTGGGGAAATGGTGAGTAAAAACAGGCATTCAGTAGGGGGGTTTTGAAACCCAGGTGTATTCAGGTAAGGTGTTACTGAGGTTGAGGAAATCACAGACTGTTTTCTGGAAAAGGCTGCAATATTATTCTCCATGCTTTGCCAGGGCACAGTTGCTGCCCGGTGCAGTGGGTTTCTAGGTTTCTGTCGTTACGGCCTAATTTGGTGCATAGGGATGGCAGTTCGCTCTCCCGATTTCAGTTTCAGCAAGTTTTTAAATGGGGTCCCTTTAGTTTGGTTTATGATTCTGGGCATTCTAGAACTCATTCTTTTCCCATAGTAGTGGCTACGGAGGTGGCTCATTTGGGATTTTCAGAGGCTTTGATTAAAAAGATTGTCAGATGGGAATCGCAACATTTCCATATATATTTGCGTTTATAAGGGCTTTCAGGGATGTTCAATGGGTTCAATGTTATGTGGTATGTTTCTTTATTTCAGGTCTTGTAGCTTGGATTTCCGGCCACTCCTAGATATTCTGGGAGAAAAGGAGAGCTGCAGTTCAAGAAACGGGTGGACAGCTGGACTTTCCTGCCCAAGTTTTGGATGTTAAGTGGTTCGGCTTCCATGGTCATGGGTGGAGTGATGTATGTTTGAGATCTATCAATGGGTTTTGCAGGGGAAGGTTCCAAATGTGCTTTTGATTCATGCGGGTGGGAACGACCTGGGTTTGATACCTCAAAGAGATCTGGTGCAGCAAATGCAGAGGGATATATAACTCATGTTAGTGTGGTCCGAAATAGTCCCTAGACAGAGTTGAAGGTACGCCAGGGGATCATGTTGCACTCAAGAAAAGCAGGGGGAAGATAAACTAATTGATGGCTAGGAACGAGGTTCATCTTAATGATGTTGGTTTGGATTTGTTGAATTAAGACTTTCAGATCGGGCTCAAGAGTGCTGTTTCCTTGCAGAGTGGAGGTGCTCAACCAGTATGAGGTATCAATGGATGTCTTGTGGGGGAGCTTGCAAGGGGAGTTAGAAACAGATTAAATATGTTTAAATATGCTTACAAGTTTGTTGGTGATGTGGTTGGTGGTTCTGAGCAAGTTGGTAGCACAAACCGGGTGGGAGGGGCATCTTGGTATGCCCATAATTTGTACTAATGGTATTTATGTTATATTGTATTGCAAGCCTTTGTGTATTAATTATTGATATATTATCTTCTGGGGAGTCATTGCCAGGTTTATGTCAGTAAGGGGCGGGGTCTTGTAATAATAGGCAATGACATTATTTGTTATGTTTATTAAAGCTGTGGCCAAGTTTATTTTTCCAACAATATTTCTGTGTGTCATTATTGTGGGGTGTAAGGGGGAACATTATCCCGAATTTTGACTATACCCTAGTCAAGAGAGAATTGCAGGGAACACGCATTCTTTATCTTTACCAAATGACATACACTTTTTGAAGCAGAACTTTCATTTTCGAACTGTGACATTCAGTAAAGATTGTAACAGAAACTAAAATATAGTCAATTACTTGCATGGCAGGGGATCATAATAGATTTGTATTTCACATATGTGAACACATTTAAAAACAAATTAGTGTTAAAACAAATTGGAAACAAAATGGAAAGGATCAGGAAATACAGTTTCTTTATCCCAAAAAAATGAAAAGGTTAATTTTTAAACCTCTTCAAGAAAAGCAACAAAAATCTGATGTTAGTGAAAAAAAACTGCACATTGAAATCTGAATAAAAGCAAACATCACAGTAATGATGAAAAAAATGCAAGCCAATAGAAGATCTCAAATAATGTTGGCAGTTATTTTACATTTCATTTAAGTTTCTAAGGAAACCAAAAGAACAAAGCAAAGCATGGCTCTACATTGTATTACGGAGAATAATATGCTTAAAAATAATAGTTTGCATTAAGGCAAATATATATGACCAAAAAATTGTAGTGAACCAAAATAATATGTTTATTACATTTACTGCTGAACTAGAAATGTAATATCTGAGTATTAAAAATCTATTTCAGAATATATATTAATATTATTTATTTATTTTAAAGAAAAATGTCCACCAAGGAGCATATATCTGATACACAGAAAATTAACATTAACAAAAGAAACATGATATCAATGGAGGATAGAGTTGGTGATCAAGTGGTAATTTGTGCTTTTTTTTTTTAAAGGCACAGTAATTTAAAGTTTAAAAAGGTCCAGTCTGAAGTCTGCAAATGAAGAGACATTATATGAAGGAAGAGGAAACAAAAAAATCATCCATCTTCTTATACATGTATTCTTCCTCATCCAGCAATTGGTGATGTTCTAACAAGAGAAGTTTGCTGATGTGGTTTTCGTGGAAAGACATTAATACAAGTACATCATTACATCCAAGTGGTATTTGAAATATACAAAGCAATACCAGCTTTAAATAAAAGACCCAGGTAAAATTGAAACACTAAATTAAAAGTAATCAATAGATCTGTTCCATTAATTTCATGTTTATTATGTTTGTTTATATTTGATTGAGTTCATAAACATACTAATACCATTTACTATAGGGTAGTTGCAGAAGAAAGAAGGCACGATGTAAAATATTGAAGAACAATAACTTTAGCAAAGCTGCAATCACAGTACAATAATTTTGATCCATGCTTAACCACACCTTGGGACATATAAAAGGATAATTTTATAATTCAGATTATGAAAAAGCATTATAAAGGAAACATTACTAAATTGATTAATATCCTGCCTAATAGTAACCAAATAGGCCACACTTGGATAGATTGGATTAAAGATAGTAGAATGGAATTACATGACATACCTAAATATATTAGAAAGTCAGCATACCTCTGAGTATATTTCATTTCAAAGTTTAGTCATGTCTGACTTACTCTATCCAATATTCTATGGTATACTTGCCATGTGTACCTTACCATATTAGTCAAAGTAAGTAAGTCATGACTACAGACACTTTATACTTTGAATTGAAATATACTCAATCAGAGGTATGCTGACTTACTAATATATTTAGGTATGTCATGTAATTCAATTCTACTGTCTTCACATTATTTTACATAATCCATTACATTTTCTTATCCTCTTTGAAACAAAATGTATGACAACATTTTGTAATATATAGCCACAGTGTTCCAAAGTGAATAATATATGTTATAGTCTTTCTTTGGAGTTACAAATTTCACCAATAGACAGGGGCGGAGTTAGAGTATTTGGCACCTGCGGGGGCTGATCCTACATTTTGGCCTGTTAATCTGTGAAATAGCCACAGGTTGAGATTAAATTAAACAAAGGTGTCAGATATGTTATAAAATACCTGAAAATGATTTGTAATACATGTTGCTAATGCTCTCTGGGACTCATGATTTATATAGTGTTATTCGATGGCAACAGACACCTCTAGTTCTGAAATGGAATTCCTTATTTCCACAAAGTATCCAGTTAATAAACTGCATGTTCAAAAACATAAATACTGTTCTTTCCAAAAAGGTTTCAGATTCTGAGTTTGTAGATGAAAGCTTTGCTCTTTCAGTCTCAGCCCCAGTACAGCTTCTTGACATTTAACAATAAGGGCATAGATTCATCGAACAGTCTGAGTCAGGTTGCAGGGCTTCATGTTGCTGGCAGTTGTGTCTTTGTGAGAGTCTGGGTGTGAAATGGTTGTAAAGTAAAGATCCAATTAAAATCATGAAAGAGTGTGGGAGGAGTTAGAAAGCAAATGGAAAGGAGAAAAGGATAAATAAAGTAAGTACCGTATTTGCTCGAATATAAGACGACCCCCCAAACTTTGAATATTCCTTTAGGAAAAAAACTAAAAGCCTGAATTTAAGACTTTCCTATAGGAAAAAGTTTAACTTGTATATATATATTGCTTTTTCATATTTAATAAAAAATTATGATATAAAAAAATGCATTTCTTGTTTTTATTTCCTTTTATGTGAAAATGCTGCCCCTACCCCCCAGACTTGCCCAATGCTGTCTCTCTCCCCCCTATGCTGGTTCTCTCCCCCCTCCCTCCCCCCTAAGTTGGAGCTCTCCCCCCTTCCTCCCCCCAATGGTGTCTCTCACTCCCCCTCCCTTGCCTCTTTCTCTCCCCCCTCCCTTGCCTCTTTCTCTCCCCAATCCCTCCCCCCAACATTGCCTATCTCCCTGGTGGCTAGTGGGGGCAGCCGGTGGACGTCTACACAGCTGCTCATAATAGACGGAAGTGTCGGGCAGCATGGAAGGCATCTTTCTGGTGGGTAGTGGGGGCAGCCGGAGGATGTCTGCACGATACTCGAAGACATCCTCTGCTGCTGCCCGGCACTTCTGCCGGGACTTCTATGATGAAGCCGGAAGCTCACATGACCTCCCGGCTTCCGTCATAGAAGTCCCGACAGATGTGCCGGGCAGCAGCGGAGGATGTTTGCTCTCATTGTGCAGACATCCACCGCTGCTTGCGAGGGGGATCCAGGTCCCCTGCAGCTCTGGATCGAATATAAGATGAGGGGTCTTTTTCAGAGCATTTGCTCTGAAAAAAACCTTGTCTTATACTTGAGCAAATACGGTAGTTAAGAGAAGAGATGACAAATTCAAATCTAAGATGATGATTTGGTATAGAAATTAAATAAAAAGAAAATTTTGCTGAGTAAGCCACCCCAATATTTCAAGATTAGTCATGTAGCAGAATGCTGAGTGCTTATGTGGTCTACATGCAATGGAATGATCTTCTAGCATTTGTATAACAACAGGAATAAATCAGGCCAGAAAACAACTATATCCAAGACTAGACAAAGAAAGGCAAGGTGAGATACAAAATGGTTGGTATGGCAGTGTAGTTTAACATAAAACATAAATAAAAAATGT
Source organism: Pelodytes ibericus (assembly GCA_036172795.1). NCBI lineage: Eukaryota > Metazoa > Chordata > Amphibia > Anura > Pelodytidae > Pelodytes > Pelodytes ibericus. The sequence continues at coordinate 74,843,196 of CM069861.1, read as the reverse complement.
ATGAAAAAAAACATTAATCCAAGATATTCAAATATACAAATTACATAGCATGTTGCTGTCTTAAACATTGATCCTGTCATTAAAAGTGTATGCATTTGTATTTTAGATGTTAATTAATACCAATTAATGAAGAATTTGTGTTGTTTCAAGGTGAAAAATATGTGCAGAGCAATTGGAATGTATATATATACATTTATTATTCACATTTGAAAAACTAAAAATCATAAACATTCTTTACGATTCTTTACCGTAGTGATTGTTCCTTTAAGCATAAAAACCTGATTATGATACGGATTATTGTTATAAGTATACAATGTTTCTTTTTCCCCAATATATGAACACTACATACAATTTTGTATCTAATGCAACTATGGCATTGTATAATCCAAGAACTAGAACAGACGTTTCATAGGCAGAACTGAGAGACAGATATCTACCACTCACTACAAATCATGTATACAATTTCGTTCATATGTATGAAGTCCAAGTAATGGAAAATATTATTGTTTAAGGTATGTAATATATTATTTTTTGTGCGTATGAAACAAGGTTCAAGCTAATATTCTGAAATATGAGGTTATAGGTTATTTTCTTCAATTGCTACGGCTTACGCTTCTGCAAAATTGGTACATGAAAAAGCAATACAATGTGGATTTATAAATAAAATCTATCTCCAGCACTGTAATGTTAAAATGTAATCTTTTTTTAAGGCTTGTCCTTTCTAACAGCTTGTACTTGTCTACAAAAAAAATTCCAATATCTTCCTTACATGTATTTTTTTTATTTTAAACAATAAATCAGCCTTTGCTGTCAGTCGATAAAGGTGTAAATAACTGTAAAGTAAATGCTTACTGTTCAGCAGTAGCAACCATGCAATTTCCCAATGAAGTTAACAATTTCTATTCAAATATCGTCGAATTGCCTCAAAGTTTATGGTCAGTTTGGGTAGGAGTAAATGGCTTGCTTCATTTGTCAGTTCTAACAGATCTATCTAGCAGAAAGCATACAGTAAATATTTGAAAGTGTTTCAATCCCTTCCTGACTATATGATGAGTTATCCCGTCATTTCCGCAGCTTGCAACAGTATGGCGGGCTAACCCATCCCACATTAAAGATAGTGGTGTGCTCTTTCCAGTTTTTCTTGGTTCAGGAATCTGCCTGGCAACTGAGGCAGTATTCTTGAACCTATTCAGAGCTCCATGGATCATGTGATAACATTGTGATAACCAATAACAACGATCACAGGCAATCACATGACAAACTAAATGTTTTTAAGCAGTGCCTTTGTCTCCAAGTCACTTCACACACTGATCTTGAGGTACAGAGAGTGACCACTCAAAGCTATTATGTTGCAGCAGTTTCTATACAATTAACCCCTGTGACTATCCCCATTCCTTGCTGATCACAGTTTATTACTATGATCAGTGTCTTTCCTACTTTGTGGTCCTCATTTGGTTTTCCCCAATTTTTTTTAATTTTTAATTTTAAAGCTTGACCTCCTATTAATGTGTATTTTTAATACTAAATTGTAGAAAATAGATGTATATGGTATTTAAAGAAAGCTCTGTCCTATTAACCCCTTAACGACAGATGACGTGCCAGGCACGTCACGGCAAATCGTGGACTTGCCGACAGCTGACGCTTTCTTTACTCTAACGGTGTTGCTACAATGCCTCTAGGTAGAGGCATTGTGCAACACCCCCCAAATGTGCAGGGGCGCGCTAAAAATGGCTGCGCCCGCTGCACACATGTGCTTAGAAAGCGAACGATCGTTCGCTTTCTAAGCATCTCCGGTGTTGTTAAAGTGCCTCGCTAGCGAGGCACTTAACAACACCTCCAGGCTGCCTCAGAACCGATGGTGGTCGCTCTCCTGAGCGACCCCATCGGCTCAGTAGAAGGGAACGCTGCCTGTACAGGCAGCGCTTCCCTTCTAATGGCAAGAGCATCGGAAGTGAAAGTATTTAACTTCTGATGCTCTAGGGGGAGCCAATCGATGCCGGCACAACAGATCTATGTGATCTGTGTGCAGGCATGTATGGTAAGTGCTCTGATGAGCATTTACCATACTGTCAAAGGCAATATTACTAAATATTGCCTTTGACAAGTATTGATCTGCCTCCCTCACTTTACTACTTTTAGTAAGGGAGAGGGACAGATCAGATCAAGTAAAAAAATAAAATAAAATAATAAAAAAAATATTTAATACAATTTTAAACACCAAGGGCTTTTATAAAAGCCATTTAACCCCTTCCCTGCCATTGATCGCTGTGTACGCAGTGATCATACATAGCAGCACATTTTTTGCTGTCTGTGCATTTTTTAGGGGTTATTTTTTTTTACTGTAATTCATTACAGTATAAAAAAACCTCTTTTAAGAGAGATTAACCCCTTTCTTGCCGTAGATCACTGCCTAATCAGCGATCTGACGCAAATGCAGCAATCTTGCTGCAGAAGCATTTTTAATTTTTTAAAAACTTTTTTATTACACCCGTCACGTGTTAATTATACCCGCTAGGGGACTACGTTTAACGTAAAAAAAATTTTTTAGCTGTCTGAGCGCATGTATAGCGATCAGTAACAGATGATAAGTGACAATGGCAGGTTTGGCGTTTGCTCAGATGAGCATCACCATTCGTCTGGTTAGATCAATATGTGTAAATATTTGATCTGACCCGTGTAGATCTGCCTCCCTCTCACTTGAGTTTTAGTGAGGGAGGGAGACAGAGCTGTATAATGTAAGTTTTTAATTATAATATATTTAATAGAATTGAGACCCAAAGGCTTTTATAAAAGCCGTTTCCAGTATTTAACCCCTTCCCTGCAATTGATCGCTGTTACGCAGTGATCTTACACAGCAGCACATTTTTTGCTGTCTGTGCATTTTTTTAGGGGTTATTTTTTTTTACTTTGATTTATTACAGTATATCAAAGGCTCTTTTAAGAGCTATTAACCCCTTCCTTGCCATATATCACTTCCTAAGCAGCACATATGGTCACTGCCTAAGCAGTGCATATGGTCACTGCCTAAGCAGCTCATATGGAGCAATCTAGTCGCCGAAGGATTTTTTTTTGCTATCAGCATTTTTTTTGTCAGACTCACTAGGGGTTAATTATACCCACTAGGGGATTACGTGTATTCCTTTTGAAGCTGTCTGAACGCGTGTATAGCGATCAGTAACAGCCGATCAGTGGCAAAGGTGGTTTGGTGATTTCTCAGATGAGCATCACCATTCGTCTGGTTCGTAAATATTGTTCTGACCCATATGGATCTGCCTCCCTCTCCTCACTTGAGTTTTAGTGAGGGAAAGAGACAGATCTGTATAACATAATTTTTTAATTGTAATAAATTAAATAAAATGTTAATAAATTGTGAGTCCCAAGGGCTTTTATAAAAGCCATACCTTTTGTATAGTGTAGTGTATTAACCCCTTCCCTGCCACTGATCACTGCACAGCAGAACATTTTTTCTTGTCTGTGCATTTTTAGGGGTTCATTTTTTTGTACAGTACTACAAAGGCTCTTATAAGAGCTATTAACCCCTTCCTTGCTCTACTTGTTCAAATTCCAAGTTTGAAAATCAAAAAGCGCACCTCTCAAATGTAGCCTTTCAACCCCTAACAAAGCTGACAAAGCTATGCATGGGTGGTATCCCTGTGCTCGGGAGATGTTGCTGAACATATATTGTGGTATTGTTTGTCAGTGACACATACCGAAATATGTGAATTTGTGTCTAAAGTGCAATGTTTGTGGGAAAAAATACACAATAAAATGACTACCACAAACTTTGACAAAGGCTGGTGGTAGAATTGGTGCATGGAAAGTGTTAAAATAACACCATTTAAAATAGCCTAGTGTGTCTACTTTTACAAAATATATACTTTTTGGGGTAAAATACACTGTCCTACTTAAAAAAAGTCCCAAATGAAAGATGGGCTCAGGCTGACTACACGTCAATATTCCAAGTTGAAAATGCGCACCTTCACAATGTGGCCCTTTAGCCCCCAAACAACCCAACAAACCTATGCATGGGTGGTATCCCTGTACTCAGGATATGTTGTTGAACACATATTGGGTTATTGTTTGGCAGTGACACATACCAAAATCTGTGAATTTATGTCTAAAATACAATATTTGTGAAAAAAAAACACACAAAAATTACTACCACAAACTTTGACAAAGGCTGGTGGTAGAATTAGTGCATGGAAAGTGTTAAAATACCACCATTTGAAATAGCCTAAGGTGTCTTCTTTTAAAAAATATATGGGTTGATGGGGTAAAATACACTGGCTGGTTTCAAATATGTCCCAAATGGGACATGGATGCAGGCGGTCTGCATGTCAAAATTTTAATTTGGAAAACCAAAAACTGCTCCTACCAAATTTGGCCTTTTACCCCCCAAACAACCCAACAAACCTATGCATGGGTGGTATCCCTGTACTCAAGAGATGTTGCTGAACACTTATTAGGGTGTTATTTGGCAGTGACACATACCAAAATCTGTGAATTCATGTCTGAATTACAAGGTTTGTGGAAAAAAAACACAAAAAAATTACTACCACAAAGTTTGACAAAGGCTGGTGGTAGAATTAGTGCATGGAAAGTGTAAAAATACCACCATTTGAGATAGCCTAAGGTGTCTTCTTTTAAAAAATATATGGGTTGATGGGGTAAAATACACTAGCTGGCTTCAAATATGTCCCAAATGGGACATGGGTGCAGGCTGTCTGCATGTAAAAATTTCAAGTTGGAAAACAAAAAACTGCACCTCACAAATTTGGCATTTTAGCCCCCAAACAACCCAACAAACCTATGCATGGGTGGCATCCCTGTACTGAGGAGAAATAGTAGAATCTATTTAGCATGTTTTTTCGTTCGCTATTGTCGATGAAGAGAAGTTGTTTCAAATAAAAACAAAGAAATTTGTGTATTTTTTTTTTTTTTACCATATTTTATTATTTTTTTAATAATATGATAAGATATGATCAAAAAGATGGCATCCATAGAAAGCCCTTCTTGTCCCGATAAAAACAATATATAATATGTGTGGGTACGGCAAATGACAAAGAAGAAAATTACTGCTAAACACAAACAGCACAGAAATGTTAAAATAGCCATTGTCCAGAAAGGACAACAATGTTTCAAAGGCTCTGTCCTTAAGGGGTTAAAAGCAGAACACATCATTTTTATGGGTACAATATATTTCTGGCTGTAAGACCGATTATGGACTAATGCTTTCAAATAATGTTTCTATCATTAATTGAAAATGGGGATCATCTGTTAAATGCCCTTGACTAAACAGTATAAGATTTTAAAGAACCAATGTTCAGCAGTAAAAAGCCATGTTAAATGAAGTTGCCTATAAAAGAAGCAAAAAAGTGATTATCTGTAGCAGAGTAACAGAGAATTGGCCTATATTCTCCTTCCCTCCCCTTATTTGACAGGTATAATGGAACTTGCAGCACATTGGCTAGTTAAAAAGACTACCATTTTTGTTCACATTTTAAACTGGTTTGTCGTTTAATTATGGGTTCCTGGGAAATACTTAACTTCCATGCTTTTTATTGAATTGTGTGCAAAGTGAAGCAAACCATTTCTGTGGGATGAAATTGTTACCTTTGAAGCGTGAAAATTCCTAGCACAGTTTCTAAATTTCATAAGCGATTGCCTGGAAAATTCATTATATTTGAAATAAAGACGGTAGAAAAGATGCTTAAATAGATAATTACATACACAAGTGCTGGAAACACACAAAGATATATTCTGCAAAGGTCAAACTAGGCTAAATGAGAATGCATATTTAGCTGCCATTCATTCTAGACTGATCATGGGCATTTGCCTGTGTTTTTTCACCTCATCATAAATCCAGTCTGAAAATTAGCTGACTGAACAGTTCCAAATGACAACTAAACCTGAATAAGATAATACAACAAATGGAAAGGAATTAAAGGGACTTGTTCAACTAAATATTATTTACAACAGGCATGTACATAGGGTTACCACCCAGATAGTATTTGACCAATGGCCTGGTAAAAAAAAGGTGACTCTTCTGATAAATGTATAGTCCGGGGATGGACTCGGTAGTCTTTATGCAGTTCTCAAGCATGGATTTTCCATGAGCATCCTTTAATAAAACCTTAATGTGCTCACCTGAATGCAATATGTGTTTACACTGTATCTGTGGTCTCCTGTTTATGATGTCATCCACTATAGACACATTTACTACAGTAGAAAATAAATTATACTGGATTTATGGTACGCTACCTGGCTTAAAGATTTTTTTTTATAGGACTCAAATAAAGTGAATGATGCAAAAACACACAAAAGTGTCAATATACATAAAACAAAAATGTATACTTGCTTCCAAAATAAATCAGCCCCCCTATAACACTCCCCCAAGTGCTTGAGGTAAAAAGGAATAATTTTCAGGAGGTTAAAAAAAAGGGTTAATAAAGTAACTGTGAATGAAATGAGTAAAAAGGAATTAAATACACTCTCAAATAAAAAGGTATATTGTATTCCTTTTCAGTTGTTTCATTCACAATTAATATGAGACTATTGTTGTATTTCTAATTATTTGTTAGGATGTTCCATTGCTCCCTCCTGACTTATTATGCCTATATCTGTTTTTATATTAGCTGTCTTTAACCAAAAAAGGTGCATATATTATACAAAAACGACTCTAATAAATGAACCCAGGACTTATATATTCCTGGTTGAACTGTAAATCAAATTCTAAATGTAGGAAATACACTTATATTACAAGTTTACTTGAAAAAATTCCACATGGAAGATCCCATCAATCAGTGTAAATAATATCTGTGTTAAAACATTAAATGTGATGTCTATTTAAGGGACTGTATCACTCAACATTGTTTTTACTGTGAATGTAGAGAATAAAATGTGTCCATGGAGTCTCCTGCTTATGACATCGCCAGTGGCTTGATGAACACATTTTCACTGGAAAATATGTAGTTTGCATATTAAGCCACAGGTGATATCGTATGCAGGAGACTCCATGGACACATGTAAAACAAATTGTCTCCTAATGTAGGCATTTAAGGGGCTACTCAATAAAACATTACAGGGTATTGAGACGAAAATGTCAAGCTTAAAGGTACTGTCTAGTGCCCAAAATGCATCCAAATGTAAATTCATATTAATGTGCTTTCAAAGTACTTTAAAATACATGTTTTACATTTTGTATTGCTTAAAATATAAAATACTTACAGCTAGATGAAATTACAGCAGTTTGCAAGAAACCAAGACCCACACTAGCTGAGTAAAAGCCAGTTCAGGAACCAATGAGATGATTTAAGGATATGTCATTCAATTAGATGATTCGAGGATATGCCATTTAAAAAAATGGAATATCCTTTCTCTCTAGTGATGTCATCAGACAATGTGTACAAGAGCAAGTTTATCACAGTCCACACAATGTATCGAATTCAAGGAGCACAGGAAGTGACTAAATGAGACAAAACTTTATATCCTTAGTGTATATAATCCATGCTGCCACAGGGATGGGACACTTCATCGTGGCTGCATCCGCATCACCGCTTCACCGCCGTCACTTCACCACACGACAGCTGGTCGCAGGATATTTAATCGAGGGACATTTCATCGCTAAAGGTAAGTTTTAATGTGTTAGAGTTAGAAGATAGAGTGTTAGAATTAGAATTTTAGTATTGGGGCTTAGGGTGGTTATAATTTGGGATTAGGGGGTTAGAATTAGTTTTTAGGGTTCAGGGTTAATTTTAGTATTAGGGTTTAGGGGGTTAATTTTAGTATTTGGGTTCGGGGGTTAGTATTAGGGTTTAGGGGTTTAGTATTAGGGTTTAGGGGGTTAGTATTAAGGTTCGGGGGTTAGTATTAGAGTTCGGGGGTTAATTTTAGTATTGGGGTTTGGGGGTTAATTTTAGTATTAGGGTTTGGGGGGCACTTTGGGGGGATTCATTTATTAAGGGGGGTTATTTTATTTTAACTTGTACATTTCTAAGAGCTGACAGTTCAGCGCTGAACTGTCAGCTCTTACATAGCCGCGTCCGCGATGAAGCGGCCGCGTTATTCTTCATTGCTGACAGTTCAGCGTTCTAACTGCCGCGCTAAACTGTCAGCGATGAAGTCGCCGCGCTGAAGTGTCTTAGACCCGCTACCACACCTGCAGTAAACATGCAGAGTAATCACAGGTGAGGGCTTGAGTCAAATATTAAAAATGGGATTAATGCAGAATGCCCGCATCAAATCACAATAAAAAAAGCAGTGAGCTATACAAGCCATAGTCTTCAACATGCACCAAAGTGAGTTTGGGGACTGAACTATCCCTTTAAGGCAAAGGTAGCTCCTTGTTGAGTAGGCCCTTTACTTGCAATTCTGACAACACAATGTATATATAATTTTAAATAATATTGTTTATTCTCTACATTCACAGTATAGGCATTGTTTATGTGATACAGTCCCTTTAAGCTATTTTTTAAAATATCTTTTGGAACGTTTTCTCCTCATTTCTACATATTGCGACTGCAGTAAATATTCCCTTAGACATCAGCACAGAGCTGCTGAATCAGATAGCATCTTGGAAGCGTGTGAAGCTTTTTTCCCCCCATAAGTCTGTCATGCATAATTTATGTCTACATATCATTAGCCTGTTTACATTCTTACATTTTCTGTTTCCGTTTACGTGAAATATTCAAGAAAATGCTCACTAATACATTCAGCATAGTCTTTGCAAGATAACCACTGGAAGACTAACAGTTTATAAAGCCCAATATCTAATGAATACTTTATATCAATGCAAAAATGTTTGAAAGTTTAATCAGCCACAAGAAAGCATTTACTTCTTTCAATGTTGCTTTGCAGCAGACCCATTTTAACTATAATACACTTGAAGTGGTATGGAAAATTACTAAAGTCAATTCCGATTATAAACAAAATGACCTATACATTTGGTTGAAATACAATATTACTAAAACCTAATATGTAACTGAAGCTGGAAATACCATAGGAATATGAAATACAATGTAAGAACATTTGAATGTAAATCAAGATCAATTTATATTTTGTTTCTACAATATCATGTCTTTAATTAATGATAACTATCTTCCAGTCATGATATAACACTCAACTTTCGCACAATAGGCTGAAGGCCACTGAACTCTACTTATCTGCTGCATATTCTGCTGAGTATATGAAATCATTTTTTACATTTTTGTTTACTGCATGGTTGTGGGAGCATAGGCCACATTTATTCTATTCTATAAATAATGATTTAAGATTGAATATGTTACCAGCAGACGGGTAAAGCTTGAGCCCAATGTTAAAGTGTTGGAGGTAATTGCAAGGCTGTTTTTTCTTTGAAGAAAATGTGCTAACTCTATTAGTAGCAGAACATCCAATTTTCTTATAGTCTCAACAATGTCCAGAATTCCTTGAGGTAGTCGTAGTGTTTCTGTAATATAAATTATTAATTAAAATGATCAAGTTCAGTCGCACAATAAAGTCAGTGTTCATACAAGACAAAGTAGACCTATCACAGTAGTTCAGTATGTGTCTGTTTTCTTTTGACAACTCATTTTCACATTCACACAAAAAATCACATAATATCAATTATAGTATTATACTTTTATATATACTGACAAACTATATAAACGTATATTTTATAGAATACTTTTATCCCACAAGCAACCTACTTGATGTATACAATATAAGTTAAGGTAATAGAAATGGGGAGTTACTCTTCAATAAAGGTTCAACCTACCAAAACAAAGGATAAGAATTCATGGAAATATATCTGACTATATTTCCCCTTTTTGGCATATTCTTGGATAGTTTTAGTATATATTTTGGAAATACACAATTTGTCTTTAGACACTTTAGTATCTGCAATTTATGTAGTAAATAACTAATAATGTGGCAGAAAAAAAACATGATCTCAGTTCACTAAGGCAAATTGTATATGCTCTCTCTCTTTGTGATTGGCAAATTCAAAACTCTTCTGGTTTAATCAATCTAAGTACACAACCTAATTACACAGCCTTCTATTTCTGAAGCCCTCTGGGAGCATTGCATGTCATGGTCTAATTTAGTCAGACATTTTCATATTATCAGGGTCAAGAAGTTTATAAAGCATCTTACAAGAAGACCCAGCTAAATATGGCAAAAAAAAAAACCACTTTGTATCTAAATATTGCCCTATGTCCCAAAATATGTCCATTTATCTCTTCTTGCACGAAGAAAAACCAGTAAGAAAAATGAAATTCAGCAAATTAAATGAAAGCATAGGAAGAGAAAAATACATTTAGCAAGCTAATAAGGAATGTGGCATCAATTTATAATTTATTTTGCAATGCTAGTGAGATAGCCTGTAAGTTATAATAGCTGATGTTTTCAAAACAGGGGCAGGAGGAATTGTACACTATATTGGGACAGTAAACATCAAATATATTGCGCAATATGATCATACACACAGTAAAAAATTACACCTAAATTGTCAACTCAATATGCACTGATAATAGGCCCCAAAATGGTGCCTCCAAATTGTGGATGGATTCGAGCATATGGGTGACACATCATGTCAGGCTAACCAGGTAACCGATGTGCTACTGAATACATTCACAATTCAGAAATCATAGCTGATTTCACGCTGCTATCTGCTGAAACCCAATGGAGCCGAAACATGACAGAACCAAAGGGGTAGCCTCAAACGTGCACTATAGCCAATGGGGTATTTCAGACACAGAAAAATTAGCCACAAGATACTGAAATTAATACTGATATCCGAACCAAAAAATGAAGCGCCCACGCTGAGAAAATCAATAAAAATGAGAATGCAATCAACTGAAACTCAATCACTATCGAGGAATGTTTTCATAAATGATGAGCACATGTCCAGACCATCATTTAAGAGCAGGAAAAGCACACTGCAGCTGAAAAAAGAGAGAAGATTACATTTGTAAATGGCAAGCCAGGGATTAGAGGGGAGGGGGGGCAGTTGTAGCAGGAGAGTGGAGTAGGCAAGGACTAAAAGGTACCAGCAGAGATTCTCAGTGGAGAAAAACACATACAAAAAACAGCATAGAGGATGAGCAGAGGAGGAAAAACAAATTCTGGCAGCCGTTTGTGCAGTTTATTAACCCAGCTGGTGGAAATAACAGGTCCAAGGAGGTGGGAAAGAAAAGCTGAAGGCATTTAATATACTCATACACCACAGGCAGCATGTTATATCCACTGAACGCACACCTGTATTAGCTGTGTCATGGGTAGCTAGGGAGATACACTCACAAGGAATATTGCACATGGCTTCACATGCCGTAAAGGCTGCCACACATGGAGAAGCTGCAAGGGTGAATGTAGAGAACTGCAAATGTGCAGAGCATGTTAGCTGGAGAGGGGAGGGCAAGCAGAACATTGCAGCAATTAACATGTACAAATGAATGCTGCAAGTAGCTAGGGGTCATGGGAGTTGCAGTACATCCTTGCTGTGCATATCAATGTCTGTATATCAGTAGAACTGTACATCTGTGGTAACCACATGTACATAGGTGTGTCTATACATGTATATACACATCAATATGTGCATACATACATCTACAGATTTATATGTTTCAATGGGAGAAAATGTACATATTCTGACATCATTCTCTCCAAGGCAGCTGCCACTGCTAATGTCATTGCCGGTGATCCTCCTGAGCTGACTGACCTGATGGATTTTTGAGGCGTAGCAGTTGACACAGACTTGCCTGGTCATAAGTATAGAACATTCATTGATATGTTATGTATGTTAAATGATATGTGTAATTCCTCATAAGTTCAATCACAGGATTAACATGCAATGAGTTCAGCATGCGCTTGTTTTATGTAACTGCTAACTGACTCTGTAAAAAAAACTATGATAACTGAGAGATAACTAGAAACAAACCTAGATTGCTAAAATGTGTTCATTCGCTTTAGGACAATGTACCATTGTTCAGGATTCAGATAAACATGCATGTGAACTGTGAGAGAATGTGCTGCCTATATTCTGTATTACAATGTCCTAAACATCTTCCTCTTTTCCTGCAACTACATCTGTGGTGGCAACAAGCAAGCAACCAAGGGTGGTGGATTTCAGAGGTCATAATCAGGCAAGCACATCAGAAGCCCCTCTACAATCTGAGAACCATCTACCAATGACAGCATGTGATGCTGCTGTCTCTGGTTTGAATGCTGATAACCAGCATGATATGGCACACATGGACCATAAACTGACCATGATGGTGGGCAACCAAGAACAGTTCCATAATTAGTTGATGGAGAAGCATAATAAGTTGTCGGGTGCGGTAGAATTATCCAGCTCAGATCAGGAGAATTGAAATGGGAGAATTCTGCCTGTTATCCGAATTCGGACCTTGTTCAGGTGTGATCTGTGCACATTCAGTAGCTGAAAATCGGTAGTTTTAATGTAAAAAATGTCCCAATCTAAACGTCTCTGATGCTTCGGTTTCGGAAAGGCCCAAATTCAGGGATGTTGAGTTACCATAATCAATGTATATGCTTTGATATTCAGATATTGTCATGGAATGAATTTGACATAAATAACATGCTCTGATATAATTTCAGTCAAAATGAGCATAATGATTTGTTTTTGTTGGAAAAAAATCATGTATTTCAGTAAAGACCATTCTATGCATTAGCAAATGCAAATGCAAATTAATTTAATTTAATTCACATATATAAAAAATGTTTTACAATGCAGAATATTCATTGAGGACTGTTTCAATTTGTAGCCCAAACAGTGTAATAGTTTAATATCCAGTTCTATGTTTTCAAATTACATATTACTAATGCCTTCATTTATCAGTTTGAAAGTTAGAAATGTATACATGCTTAGTTTTATACCTTTAAAGGGAACCTCCCACCAAAAAAATCAAAAGTTTTTTTATTTTGTATTGTTGATTTCAGATATGTCTTTAGTTTTTGTTATTTCACTGTATTTAATAAGATAAGTTAACTAAACAAGTTTCAATTTTGTGAAATATAGTGTTTTTGGGTGCCAACCCCTAGTGAATTTACAGCACAAATGTCTCACTTTGGGGCTGGGGACACAGAATGCAGTCATAAGTCAGAATTCTGATCATAGACTTGCATTGAATGGGAGGGTAATGTAACTATTACATCAGAAGGGGACAGAGTTATAATCCTGTTTGATCCGGTTAATCTCCTCTCTGTGTTGAAAGGCAGGTAAAACAAGTTGTACACAGCCATCTAGTCCTGCCAACTATGATACACAGGAGCCAGTAAGAGAGCAGGAAATTATATTATGCCATAATCATGCTGGCTTTGGTCACAGTTGTAAAGTGAGACTGGCTGGAAGATTTTGTACTATGTTGCATCATGGGAAATATTCACAAAATGGAACCAGGAGATAAACAATCTCAAATAATTTTTTTTTTCTTTTATATGCAATTAATTCAATTGAATAAAAAACAAAACAGTGGAATATGACCCTTTAAAGGGACACTACCACGTACATAAGATGTAACTAGATAACCTGGTCTTTTAAAACTAACAGATAAATAAATCATTTGTCAATTTTTTTTTTATATTATTGAATTAATTGCATATAAGAGGAAAAATAAAATTAGGTGTTTATCTCCAGCATCCATTTTGAGAATATTTACCATGATGCAACATCGTCCAAAATCTTTTTTTTTTCCTTTTCCTTTTTCCTTTTTTTTAATTCTTTATTTGAGAAAGTACAAATTACATCATAAAAATCATTGAATACACATATATATATCAAATACACTATATATAAATAAATACTATTTATTAGTATTAGATTAGTTGATCTTTTTTCCTTCCCCTGTAGATGCAAGAGAAAGGAAAAGAAAAGAAAGAGAACAACAAATATACATATCTGTAAATATTAGCAAGTTAATACATTTCCCTTCCTCTATCCATATTTATTCATTGAGTTGTTTTAACCAAGTAAGGGTAGAGAGGGTTGCCTACAGATATGTATCCATATCTTGACTAAAACTGTACCCATCTTTAACACAATTGCACTCTCCTATCTACTTCCTCATTACATATCCCTCCCCAAAATAGCAGGGGGTCACATCACTCACATACATTCATCCATTCACTCCTGTTAATTTTTGCTAGAAACCGCTCCGCGTCCTATATTTATCTCTTCATTTTCATTTTTACTCCTCCGTTTTCCCCTCCATCCTCTCTCCTCCTCTTCTCGTCCCACCCTTTACCTATTATGTTTTTATCTTGTCTTTATCTTTATTGTTTTTCTTGGGAGCAGCTTAAGCTATAGTTAATCTCAGGGGCTATCTGTGTTGCTTCGCAATACTGGTTCCATGGGAGCCAGATTGACATATCCGCATGAGTCACTTCTTCTATTTTCTTTATCTTTTCTATTTCCTTTAACCAAGCTTTCTTTGGGGGTGTCCTATGCTGTTTCCAATATTGTGGAATCACACTTTTAGCTGCATTTATAAGTCTTATGGTTAATTAGTTCCTATATTTCTTGTCTGGCAGATCAGTGTGATTTAAAAGGATCAGCTCTGGTGTAACTTTTATTTTCAGTATATCTACTTGGTGAATCACTTGTTTTATTTTTTCCCAGTATTCCTTTTTCTTTCTACATCGTCACCATATATGAAAAAGATCTCCTGTCTCTAAGTTACACCTCCAACAAAGATTACTAGCCGATGGAAAAAATGTATTTATGGTTTCTGGTACTCTATACCACCTGATTATCAGTTTGTATGCCAGTTCCTGGTGCTTACTAGATATTGAACATTTTTGTGTCATGTAAAAACACTTTAACCAATCCTTTTCTGAGAATTGCCTATTTAGGTCTTTTTCCCAGGCCAGGGAGGGTACCGCTTCATCATCCAAAATCTTCCAGGTTGTCTCACTTTACAACTGTTGCCAAAGCCTGCATGATGATGTCAGAAGGTACTCCCCTGCTGTCTTACTGACTCCTGTGCATCATAGAGGCCTGGACTAGGTGGCTTTGTAGAACTTATTTTTACCTGCCTTCCAACACTGAGAGAGGAGATTAACATAATCAAACAGGATCATAACTCTGCCCTCTTGTGTTAATAGTAATAGTTACATTACGCTCCCATTCAATGCAAGTCTATGATCAGAATTCTGACTTATAGACTCCGTTCTGTGTCCCAAGCCCCAAGGTGTGAAATTTATGCTGTAAAGTCTCTGAGGGGTGGCACCCAAAAAAACTATATTTCACAAAATGGCAGCGCCCAGTCACACTTGTTTAGTTACATATTTTATTACATACAGTCAAATAATACATAAAAAGCCATATCTGAAATCAACAATACAAAATAAAAAGTAAAACCTTTTCATTTTTTGGTGGGAGTGTCCCTTTAAGATGACCTGTCTGTCTCTGTTTCTCCCTCACTTCAATAGGACTTCTCTCCATCGATATGCAGAGAAACAGCACACAACAAAACACAGTGTAAAACTAGTGTACTTATATGTAATTATGACACTCATCAATTTGGTATGCATCAAAAACAAGCTCAATGTAATAAGAACATAGAAGCTATAGTATAGTCTTAGCCTATCTGTGTGATCAATAGCAAATCACTCAGAAGACACTGAAGACTATGTACACAGTTTTAATCAGTACCTGCCACACTCAGTGTTTTAACAATAGAATCTCTCATATCAAAATCATGTTTTAATGGCTGATCCGGTTGACTGTGAAAAGCTGTGACAATCTGAGGCAACAGTACACTGAACAAGATTTAGGAACAGAAAACATGGCTTCTGTTACTTACCAAAGAGTGCTTTAGGAAACGCCAATATCACACTCAAAGATGGGATGTAGAGACTCTGGTGAATTTTCATTAAGCAGTGAACTATGGTCCAGTGGCGTCCCGAGGAGGGTGCGGGGGTGTGGACCACACCGGGTGACACCCCCAGTGGGGGCATATTAAGGGGTTAAATGCTGGCATATTGAGGGGTTAAATTCTGGCATATTGATGGCAAATACTGGCATATTGAGGAAAAAAATTCTGGCATATTGAGGGGTTAAATGCTGGCATATTTAATGGCAAAATAATACTGGCATATTTAATGGCAAAATAATACTGGCATATTTAATGGCAAAATAATACTGGCATATTGAGTGGTTAAGTGCTGGCATATTGAGGGTTTAAATGCTGGCATATTGAGGGTTTAAATGCTGGATTATTGAGTGACAAATACTGGCATATTGAATGGCAAAATACTGGCATATTGAATGGAAAAATAATACTGGAATATATTAAATGGCAAAATACAAGAATATATGAAATGACAAAATACTGGCAAATTGAATGGCAAAACTACTTCCTGATTATAGATGCACTCACTGCGCTGGTCAGCCAATGTATAAAAAATGAGCAGATTAAAAGCACCTGATTAGTATTGGAGAACCTCTACCAAACATTCTCTCCCACATCGTTAAGTGTCGGGAGTTAGAAGAAGACACAACTTTCGTTATACATAAAAAATGGTGATTGGACATTTTTATTCATTTACCGAATTTTGATGTTTTTATGCATTATCCCCATTGTTCTTTAAGATATGAACATCATAATTGCATTAACTATGTTCTAAAATATCATGCTTATGTTGATAAATAGATAGATTGTAACTTAGACTAAGATGATGGACGACTAGATGGATGGACAAACACACAAAATATCATGGTGATTTCAAAATAGTTGATCATGGCTATCTATCTACTTAAATAATGTATTATGCTAAATTGTTTATAACATTTAGTTAAGGCAGTTTAACATTTTGATATTAAATATATATATATATATATATATATATATATATATATATATATATATATATATATATATATATATTAACCACATATACTATCCTCAGAAAGTATTCTGAAAAGTTATATGTAAAAATAATTTTACTTAAAAAGCCATTTAAAATTATTAATATTTTTTTTAAATATATTTTTCATTAGCTCCTCTTCATAAAACAAATATGTGTATATTTTCAAATTAACTTTTATTTGTGTTGTACAACACATATTGTTCAATAAATATGACTAATTTTAAATAAACACAATGGTAGTAAACAAAACAACACCAGTTACCAATTCACTTTTTATAAACTATTCCAGTGTTTTTCCTTTTTAGCACAAACTACATTAAAATACACAGGAATATATATTAATGCAGATTTTCTGTATACTCTGCTGGTAAATGTATTGCCATGAGAAATGCTAGAGGCAAAAAAAGACTGTATCATTTATAGTTTTCCTGCTATTTCCTCTCCTGTCCTTCCCTATTATCTTTTATTCCATATTTTTAGACTGGGCTGGACTATTAAGCATGAGCACTGTGATATAGCTAGCTAGAACACTGAAACTGCATATTGTCTAACTATAAAATTTGAATCATACCATTAGAGTCCAAAAAAATATTAGGAAAGCCAGCTAAGGTGTTAAAAGACCACTGTAGTTAATAAATAAATAGCCTAAACATTTTATCATATACTGATTCACTTAATTGAATTTAAAATAGTAAATGTTAAAACATGATTTTTTTTAACTTACTTCTTCCTCATGCTCCCACAATGTAAAAAAATTCTGTCAAATTTGGGATATGACCGAAGATGGAGGCAAGAAAGGCTTCAGTACACATTCCACCTCACAAACAGTGGTAATTTTGATGGTAAATTTTGATTTCAAAATTATAGACTTTTGACTAAAATGCCATTTTACACTGAACAAAATTATAAACGCAACGCTTTTGTTTTGCCCCCATTTTCATGAGCTTAACTCAAAGGACTATTTCTCTCAAATACTGTATAATCAGCATCTTGATATGCCACACCTGTGAGGTGGATTATCTCGGCAAAGGAGAAGTGCTCACTAACACAGATTTAGACAGTTTTGTGAACAAAATTTGAGAGAAATAGGCCTTTTGTGCACATAGAAAAAGTCTTAGATCTTTGAAGTCAGCTCATGAAAAATGTTGGCAAAAACAAAAGTGTTGCATTCATAATTGTGTTCAGTGTAGTTTAGTCACATTTCAGTCATCTGAATTGTTTTAGTTTTAGTCTAGCTTTAGTAGACTAAATCACCAGTAGATTTTAGTCTACTAAATCTCAGGCAGTGAGCTAGGGAACAGGTCTGACATAGCTGTTAAATTATCTAGTTTACAAGGGTTAGGAGAACAGGCTCACTTAATATAGATGGAGCACTTATAAAGTACTTTCTGCACTATTCTTATGTAACATTTGATTTAATCACTTTATAAATGCAAGCTTTAAAGCATAAGCCTTATTGAGAAAGCACAACAGAACATTACATAACAAATGATTTTTTTTAACATAGTTCTATTTTCAATTTCATAAGACAGTGACGTACCTACAGAAAAATACTATCTTATGTCACGATGGCTGTCTGCCTTTTGATGGTCACATGAATATGCTTACAAGATTTACAATGAACCCGTGTTATAAAGAGAGTTAGAAAGATGAAAAGAAATGGGTGGCAACAATTGAGGAAAAGCATTGTATTAAAATTGTATTACCAATAATGCAATATCCAAGACTGGCAAATAAATTACAGTTAAACTGAGTGTTTAATAATGTGAAGTCACATAGAAGATGGCTGGAAAGTAGTGTATAATAACTGTGCACTTCATCAACACAGGTCTTTTTGACACCTCGAAGCATCAGATGCCGTTCTTAGAGGATTATTGTAGTAGCTGAATAATTCATCATTTGCCATATTAGACGTTTTTCAGGGTTGAAAGAAATTGCAAATGTTCTAGTGGAACATAATGATAATGATGATGAACCCATTGGCTCTAGTACATTCATTTTAAAAGCAAGAGACCTTGGGCTGACAAGTGAAGTGCTAGTGTTAGCAAACTTTAAGCCAAGTAATATATTGTTCAGCCAGTGCTTACAGATGCTTTAAAGGTAAAATTATCCAACAAGTGATAAGACAGGAAAAAGTATTTTCACACCAAACACCACTAAACTGGGAAAATGTTTATTAAAAATTGTGATAAATATGTTTTATCTGCACAGATTTAAGTGCACAAATCCTACAATCTTTTGGGTATAAATTAATTGGTATTAAATAATGTAATGTAAGGTTGCTGTTTAAGTCCATATCCTATCATCTGTAAACCAGTATAAGATTATGGGTAGCCAGTTGGGTGGATGGATGTATAGATAGATAGATAGATAGATAGATAGATAGATAGATAGATAGATAGATAGATAGATAGATATATTATATATATGTAGTATTTAATGAATATTGAGCAGATAAATAATTGAGGGGTGAAATGTTGTTAAAAAAACATGCAACATTTTTTACCTGTTTGAGCCATATAAACAGGTCAAAACAAATATTTTGTGCATTTCATACTTTTACATTAATTCACAATGGATCTTGAAGACTGGAGTTAGAGAACAGATAACATGGCGTTGCTGTTGGTCCAGCAATTCTGCTATGCAGAAAGTTCCAAATCTTTACTGTTTTTTCCACTGCACACAATCTCATCTTATATACTAATGGATCACCTCATGTCCTTTGTTGTGTCCTAATAATGGACATGTCACAAAGACAGTATTTTGTCTTCAATCTGCATATATTTACAATATAACCAATCCCATTTTAGTGCTAAGATCTTTTTAATTCGTGTCCATTGCTAAGCGCTTACTTTTTTGGGTTAATTTTAAATCTACCATTGTACATCTTTCAGAGTCAGGACATATTTTTTAAGAACTGGTACTCAAAATAAAAAGCATATTAAAGGTAGAGCCACTGATTTTTGAGTAAATATCGATTTTTTTTACATCTTACTAAGAATTATGAAAAATTTATTCAGAAGCCTGCATTTATTGGTTTTCTTTGGTATGTACAGAAGGACAAGACATTTATTTGGTTTTCTGGTCCTCACTAACTAACGTAGCTAGTTTTCAGTGGACCAACATTCTTATTATTTTACTCTTTGGTAATGGTAATGGTTATGTGCTTGAAATCCATGTGTTCTTTCTGTTTTTTTTGTTTGCTGTTTTGCTCTCTTTGGTGGGTGTCTGTTAGCTAATTTAGTCCTAAGGAGTATGTTGGCCTCTTTGTAATTGAAAGGTCATACAGAACATCCATCTGAATTAATACTCTATGTCATTACTACCTTTTTATATCCTGACTGACCTTTGTATTTAGCCACATTGATTTTACTGATCTTCATTTATACTTGCTTCCTAAAGGTATATGTAGACATGAAAATGTTCCCAATATTAGTTTACAAAAAATGCCATTTATTATCTGTTGGGGGGATCTTTGCAACAATATATCCCAGCACATCAGTTCTACAGATACTCTTAGCATGCTGAAATTATATTTTGGACAATAAAGGGCATTATTCATTTATTAATGAAAAAGAGAATTGCAGGGAATAGGGAAGGGCATTTCAAACTTAAGGCCAAAGTAGCTGAGATGGAAAAATTATCTCATTCAGAAAAAGAAAATTGCAGAGAATTAACGCCAAAATAGCTGAGTTGAAATAAATCTCTTTGTCAGGTAAACGGCAGCACCAGCACTGTAGGCATTCTCTAGTGTCCAGAATGAGCTCTACCACTGTCCCAAAAAGTGGGAACACAGCCTCCAAATCAGGACTATTTCTAATAATAATTATAATGAAGTGCAAATAAGGGTTCTCACGCTCGTGTATTATTACTGAAATACCTTTAACAACAGCATTTGTCAGAGCACTCCACCTCCAAGAATAGTTGTCCAAAGGTTCAAATGGTTCCTCTACTATCTTTGCAAGTTCAAAAGCATGCTCCACTTCGCTACTTAATCTCATGTCAATCAATGTCAAAGCTTATTATTTACCAGCCTGTCGGCTTCTCATTTGATATAGAATTACTGCATTCATCTTGCCCAGTTGCTATTTGATGCTAAATTATGCATGGTTTGTTCAGAATTAAGCATGCAAGAAAAAAAGCATGTTCCGCCCTCTGCATGGCTTTGCAAGAATTCAGAAAATTCAGCTGTATTGCACATGACAAGCTCTTCCCTAGTGAAACAAATAGAGGAACTACAAAACATTTCTAATGGTGACCTCACAATATCATCTTATGCATGCAGCACATTCCCTCAGGAGGATATGCTATGGGAAGATCAATACCATGGAGAAAACCTACCAAGTGTACATTTTTGAAGATAGTATTACAAAAAAGTTACTGCATTTATTTAGACATTCTTTTCAACTTGGACTGGTTCTTTAACATAAAGATCAGCATGTGTTAAAGAAATGTAAATACCTTTTACATGCAAAACTTTGCTCTGTTAGTTTGGCAATGGACTAATGTTGGGTAGTAAATATGAGCAATGTGTAGAAACAAATGGGCCTATTTTTTTTCTGTCCGTTTATGTTTGCACTTCACAAGCTAGCGTAATTTTCACATGCAGAATATGAATTAATTTTCAAAAGACATTCATTAAAAGTATTTTATAATTATCAAGCCATCTCAGTATAACCAAAAATAAACAGCAGATAGAAAAAATATTGGCAAAACATTACTAATAATATCAAAATTCTCCATACTTTTTACAAGCAAAGCGTTACTGTGCTGGTTTAGCAGATGGTCCTTTAAGTATATCCTTGCTTAAGTACAGGTGAGTCATTTGACATTATGATTGTTTTCAATTGCTCCTTAATTCTGAATTGTTTGTTACAGCACAAGGTTGCTCTTCTATTTCAATCCTCAGGTCCTCCCAGAAGATCACATTTCAAGATATTTTCACATGAGTACACATGCATTAATCAGAGACAGTCATCAGCTCCATCATTGGTAATGATCATTAATTGAGATCCGACACTGTAAGTTACATTCACACATCCCCAAGCCCTTTTCCATGAACAACACTCAACCTTATCATCTGGTTTTGGCTTCTGTAATTAGAAGAAGACAAGTGAAGTGTAAATGAATCTAGTGTAGTTGAAGGTGATAGTATAACAATTGTACAAGCTATATGCATTTTATTTATGTATGATTTCTTATGAGCAGAAATTACCTAGTTTTATCATTTTTTTTTTTTACTTTTAATCATTTTGAAATAAACCTATTGGCTTTATTCTCTAAAAAAATTGAAATGATGGTGAATTGGCAATGTACTTGTAAAACAGAAACTAAAATATATTTGGACATTGCAGTACTGTTGTTGAATATGTAAACACCCTTGGGGAGCAGGGCCGGCCTTTTAATGGGGCAGACTGGGGCAGCTGCCCCAGGCAGCACCCTGGCAGAGGCGGCACTTTGCTGCTCTATGCAGTGTTTTTTTTCTTGTGTTTTTTTCTGTGTCCGCGGGAGCTAGATTGAAGGAGGTCATATCCAATCAGGTGAGACCTCTCAACTCTCCTGATTGGCTCCGAGTACAGAAGCCTACCGTGACTGGCTCATTTCCTCCTTGACACGAGGAGCTCAAAGCAAGAGCCTGCTCCAGGTAAGTTAAAAACTGACAGTGTGTGTGTCAGTGAGTGTGTGTATGTCAGTGTGAGTGAGAGTGCATGTCAGTGTAAGTAAAGGGGTTAACTCGTCTGATCCTGCCTATATCTGTCTAGCCACCCAAGGGGTTAACTCCTCTGACACTGCCTATATCTGTCCAGCCACCAAAGGGTTAGTTCCTCTGACACTGCCTATATCTATCTGGATTTTGTTATAGGTCACTGGTCACATTATGTTTTAGGGAATTGCATGGGTTATTATCATAATAATGTTTTACCATTACTTTCTTCTCACCTTATGGTCTTTGATAAAAAAAAATATATTGTATTATGTATATAAGAAGTGCTTTAGTGGGCATATAGAAATAAATAAAAAAATAAATATGGAGCTCCCCCATGAGGTGAAAAGAAAGAAATGGTAAAACAAACATTATTATGAAAATAGACTGTGCAATTACCCAAAAGATAATATGTGCCACTGACCTATAACATGACTTGTTCAAATATTGTCCATTAAGTTTAGATTTTAATCATGGCCTGGCCAATACAGTATTTTCATATAATTTTGCATATAGAAAGGTGCTCTTGCTTTAAATTGTCACTTCCTGATAAGTTTCATTTTAGTTTGAATTATCATGACTGCAGGCTTTTTTGCGGGGGGGGGGGGGGGGGGGCAGCATTTTGTTTTTCGTCGGGCCGCACAATGCACAACAGTTTCTTTCTGCATCTAAAAGTGTTAGAGGCCAAAACGTATAATGAGTTTGTTAAGTTGCATTTTCATTTGCTAGTGATAAGTTCATTGATTTGGCAAAAATAATATCAACTTTAAAATTATCAGAGACTATTTTTGTTCTATAGTTCGTTCACTAGACCAGTGGTTTTCAACCTATCTGACCTCAGGTCCCACATTTGTCCTTTGTTATTAAGTCACAACCCAAAAATAATTTTATTTTTAATAAATTATTCCACAAAACAATTGGTACAGTATAGCACAATGTATATATGTACTGTTGAAAACATGAAACTGTCACGCACGGGATCCGGGATAGTAAGGGACACTGAGAGCCCAATATTAGGAGCCCAATGACAGGAGCAGAGAGACAGGGCTTGAAGCTGGGTAACCGCATTCCGGCGGTGGTTTGGGACCTCAGGTTCCTACAGCTATATTTCAAGACCCTCTGGGAGCAGCTGTTGTATTCAGGTTAAATGGCTAGGATAGAATAAAGTAAGGGAGATCCAAGCAGAGAGATAGGGGAAAAGAAACTAAGGAAGAAAATTACAGAAATGCAGAATGCAGGGCTACAGGACAGTCATAAACATGATAAAGCAAAAGTCACACTAAAGATAAACAATAGAAGAAATATGGTTTCAGACAAAGGGTACATACAGAACTTAAAGGGACATGCACAGATATAACAGAATATATACAGACGACAGGGCAAAGGAAGAAGGGCACAAGGGACAGAGTGAGGAGCCGGAATCCTCAGGTGCTTCAGGGAAAGAGGGTCAGGGAACATACAAACATATATACAGGAACTAGATTAACACTAAATATGGTATAATGGTGGGGTTTGGTTAAATTATGGCCATAAAATTAAGCTTGCCAACCACGTCAAGGTACTCCACAAAAGGCATATGCGTAACTAAGACAATCAAAATGTTAACATTGCACATACACATGGAAAACAGAGAATACCTGTAGACTGCACAGAACTTAGGACTGAAAGGAAACTAAAGCAACGGGTGGAGCACACTTATATAGAGGAACAAAGTAACGAAGCAGAAGGAATCCATGAAAACCTGGAACAGAACATAATCACAGACAAACAGAAATGGATCAGAGCAGAGAACAAATAAAGCGGGGTATAACTTAGACAGGCTGGAAACTGACAAAGGATCATATTTTAAAGGGACACAGGACATCCCACTTAATGGACACAGGGCACATTATCCCACTTAAGGGACTTAGGACAGATCATCCCACTTAAGGGACTCAGGACAGGATATCCCCCTTAAGGGACTCAGGACAGGTTATCCCACTAAAGGGACTCAGGACAGGACATACCCCTTAAGGGACTCAGGACAGGACATCCCACTTAAGGCACTCAGGAAAGGTCATCCCACTTAAGGGACTTAGGACAGGTCATCCCACTTAAGAGACTGAGGACAGGTCAGAGATCCTCTTTGCAGGAGGGCTTCAGACAAGAAACACTGATACTCAAAATATCAGACTGGAACAAGAAGCTGGAGGGTCCCAGGAACTAGCATGGTTCAAAGATAGACGCCAAACAGGAACAGCTGACATGCTGAAGGTAGTGCTTGCAAGACTCCACTCCGCGAGCTCCTGCTGTTTGCTTACAGCCATATGTAACGCACGGGGTTCAGGTGGTAAGGTATCCTGAGAGCCCGGGATCAGGAGCTACATTGCAGGATGAAACCTGAGAGTGGCATTGATCCTGACAGAAACAAAAAAAAAACAGGGCTTCTTCTCAATAGTGCAAGCTGCCCAAAATTCAATTGACCCATGTCAGTAAAGTCTTAGCTATTTCCTAGACCTGGAAGGGCTACTGGAAGAGATATCAGCGGCACTATTTAAATGCCATATGCTGGCTACTTAGCGTCAGACGACGAACACAGCATGCGTTGCTCTGTCATGGTTCCTCCCCCCCAATCAAAAGTTAGACTTTTTTGACTAAGCCAAAGCACATTTTCATGACCCACTTCACACCAGCTCGTGACCCAATTTTGGGTCAGGAACCACCTGTTGAGAAACACTATGCTAGATGTATAGAACATAGATGCTCAACATGTGACTCTATCCATATTTTCATTATCCCTACTGAACAATTTCCTCTAGTTAATATGGTTTTCTTTATCATTAGTGTAAATAAACAAAATAAATGGGCCAAATGACTAGCATTTCTAATTATGTGGTCCATTTTAAGATAAAAATTTGGAAGCCCCTGGGACTATTGCATTCATTCCCCATAGCGTTTTCTTTCTATCATCATTAAGTAATACTGTGTTCTGGACACATCTAATGTATCTGCCTATGATTAACATTAATTAAA
This sequence comes from Pelodytes ibericus, assembly GCA_036172795.1. Classification (NCBI taxonomy): domain Eukaryota; kingdom Metazoa; phylum Chordata; class Amphibia; order Anura; family Pelodytidae; genus Pelodytes; species Pelodytes ibericus. The sequence goes on along the minus strand of CM069861.1, from coordinate 74,817,614 downwards.
TCTAGAAAAATCTCGAAAAGTTTTGTTTGACAAAATCATCTTGTCTATGAAAGGCATAGCATTATAATAAAAGAGCATGTTTTTATTAAAATCCTAGTATATATAAAAACAACAGCAGCAAGAAAAAAAACTGATGAGCTTTCAGATTGCCTCTTTTGCATGCAAATCATATCAGGAGTTCTCATTAGCATAAATGCATGAGAAATTCTAAATGCTTTTAATTTCCAATCTCAGCCGGCAGTAGAGTAATTTGTCACTGTCAGGGTAAAATCTAAAATGAAGAAAAAAAATAAGAAGAGAAAATGTAGAGCTCTGTGCTAAATTGGAATCATACAAATTTTTGATCTACTAATTGACTAATGCTGCAGTTCAATCAACTGCCTTCAAGGTGTAAATAATTCAATGTACTTTTAAAAAAAGAAAGGCATTCTGCTCATAGCTTGCAGTTGCGAAAAACGCCCTTGATTTAAAAAATAAAAGATGTGCTCCGCCTGATTGGAAATTTAAAAAGTAGCTAAACATATATGCTGCAAAATATGAATATATTTACTCATTTTCATGAAGACATGTAATTTGAAATTGCAAATGTGTTGTATAATATTTTCTGGGATGAAATATTTCTCAATTAATGTGGATACATTAAAATTTAAACAAGAAAAGAAAATAAGGCTAATTCCAACCTCCAAAATATAACTGATTGTGATCAATATTACTTTTCAGTTTCTGTCGAACTACACCAACTTTTAGTAACCGTGGGGGGTTACATATAAAAAAAAAAACATGCACACAAAAGTGTTGAGAAGGTAGAAAAAAAGCACAATCACCTTTTTCTATATGTGGGGAAATGGCACCGTGGCCAAAATAATCCCCCCCACCCCACCCTGTGGCCTTAATTCAGCATTTGCAGTTGAGGGGCTGGGACGCTTTGGGAATACCAGAAGCCATTAGCTGTCATTTTGGTAGCTAAAGAGGGGTAAGCCTGCTAGGTGCCTTATCTAGTGTAATGTATGGAGATAGCTTAAGACAGTGGTTTACTTTAGAGAGCGCAGGGGATAGTGACTGGAATCCACACACAGGCCAAAATGCACCCACAAGTCTTTCCAGAGCACCTATATTGCAACAAGATTGTACTCTTACAATGCCAGCCTGTACCACTCAGATCTGCTTTCTTGCACAACTTGATGTTACTCCATCCAGTCAGATTATCCCATTCCTGTGCTTCTCTCAGCTCTGCACTCTCTCCCATCCTTGCAATCTCTCCCATTCTCACTTCTTCAAGCTTCTTCAAGCCATCTCTCTCCCCCACTCGCATTCAGGCCCGGACTGGCCATCGCGCACAAGGGGCAAACGGGGCAGCTGCCCCATGGGCCCCCTGCCCTTGCATGCTGATTTTTTTTATTTTTTTCCGGCATTCCGAAAAAACTAAATCATTGCCACTGAATATGACATCACGTCATATCTGGTTGCTGTGTTTCCCTCCTCCTTGCAGGGGACACAGATCAGAGAAGAGGTGAGTACCGGGGAAGGGGGAGGAGGGTGGTATATAAGAGCACTGTAACATTGACATATCAATAGAGAACCTAACTGGGGCATCTTAATGGGCAAATTGGTTGTGGTATCTTAATGGCAAAATAATACTGGCTTATTAATGGGCAAATTGTCTGTGGCATATTAATGGGCAAATTGGCTTTGGCATATTAATGACGCAATAATACTGGTATCTTAACTGTCAAATTGGCTGTGGCTTTTTAATGACACCATAATACTGGCATCTTAAGGAGCAAATTGGCTGTGACATCTTAATGGCACAATAATACTGGCATCTTAATGGTCAAATTGTTTGTGGCTTCTTAATGACACAATAATACTGACATCTTAATGGGCAAAGTGGCTGTGACATCTTAATGGCACAATAATACCGACATATTAATGGGTAAATTGACTGTGGCATATTAGTGGGAAAATTAATGGGCAAACTGTGGCATATTTAATGGACAAACAGTGGCATATTTTAATAGGCAAACTGGCTGTTGCATATGTTAATATGCCAGAGGTAGTTCAGTCCGGAGGCTGTTACAGTAGTTAAGACGAGAGATCACAAGCGAGTGCACTAGAGTGCAAGCCAAGTGCTGTGGGTGCAATATAGGTGCATGACAAGTGCTGTGGCTACTCTATGGGGTTGAGAGAGAGATTTATAATATATTAAATTAAATATATTTAAATATATATGAACATATGTAAGTGCTCTCTAATATCCGTGTATACTTTTGTAACTTAGGCAATGAGTAGTTTTATTGCAGTGTTGCATAGTAAGAAGGTATAGATATTACAGCCATATAAACACATTTTGATCCATAAATACAGTTTATACACTAGAATTATACACTTTTTATACACATTTTATACACTACAATAAAAATACTCACTGCAATAAAAGTCCAATTGTGTGGGTTTTTTTGGTGGAGGAATATTGCGATGGAGGGCGTGATTGCATGCCGGGTAGGGGGGTAGGGGCCAGGGGGCCCAACCAAAATGCTTTCCCAGGGTCCAATAAATATTGAAGACGGCCCTGCCTAAAGGGTGGGCTGAGAGGCCTCGTAATCCCGAGGCTCTCTCTCTGGCAGCCATTTGGTTTAGCAAAAAAATAAAATTAAAATTTGCTGTTCATTCTTAAATGCCCGGGCCTATTTTATTAACCAGTCCAGGCCTGCTCTCACTACTCCAAGCCATCTTTCTCCCAATCTCTCTGTCTCCCACTCTATTGTAAGCCAGATCTCTCTCTCCTGTCCCCCCCCCCTCTCTCTTGCAAGTCAGCTCTTTTCTAATCCTGCTGTCTCACATCCTAGTCACACAGACACACACTTAGTCTAAATGAGCTAAAATGCATAAGCTTGGTGTACCATGGACAAATCAGCAGTAATGTATAAACTTAGCAATGCATCCTCCCAGACTTGCTTATCTGCCCCCTCAGACTTGCAAATGCATCCTGTCAGACTTTCCAGTCTGACCACCAGAATTGCCAATACACACCCACACTTCCCATTCTGACCTCACACTTCCCAATCTGACCCCCACACTTCCCAATCTGACCCCCATATTTTGCAATCTGACCCTCAGACTTCACAATCTGAACCCCAGACTTTGAAATCTGACACCTTCTTCCCAATCTGACCCCCAGACTTGCCAATCTGACCTCCAGAGGTGCTAATCAGATGCCCAAATTTGCTAATATGACCCTTTGATGTCCAAATCTGAACTCTTCTTCCCAACCTGACCCCAGATGTGCCAATCTGACACCCATATTTTGCAATCTGACCATCAGACTTCCCAATCTGAACCCCAGACTTGCCAGTGCATCCTCAGACTTTGCAATCTGACACCTTCTTCCCAATCTGACCTCCAGACTTGCCAATCTCACCCCCAGATTTACCAATCTGACCCTTCTTCCCAATCTGAACCCCAGATTTGCCAATCTGACCCCCAGAGGACCCTTATTTCCAGTCTTATCCTTCTACTCAATCTTACCCCCAGACTTGCCAATATGACCCCCAGAGGACCCTTATTCCCAGTCTGATCCTTCTACTCAATCTGACCCCCAGACTTACCTATCTGACCCCTTCTTGCCAATCTGACCTCTTCTTCCCAATCTGACCCCCAGAGGTGCTAATCTGACCCCTTATTCCCAGTCTGATCCTTCTATCCAATATGAACCCCAGACTTAGCTATCTGACCCTTTCTTGCCAATCTGACCTCTTCTTCCCAATCTGACCCCCAGATGTGCCAGTCTGATACCCAAATTTGCCAATATGACACTTAGACATTCAAACCTGACCCCTTCTTCCCAACTTGACCCTCAGAGTTGCCAATCTGACCCCTTCTTTCCAGTTTGACCCCCCAGAGTTCCCAATCTCACCACCTCTTCCCAATCTATATTCAGATACTTAACCAGCAGCGCACTGTCGCTCAGCAGCCTCTTGCATTCAGGATACAACCCCTACAGTGACCCATGAATGTCTGTCAGTGTTAACTGAGCTCAGAGGCGTCACTTTGGTTGGTGTTACCTGGTGCGGCCACTTATGGTGTCACCCCCTGGATTTGCTCCATATTTGTTACATATTTACATTTGTAATGGTGTTTTCGAGGGGATATGATCCTGTTAAATAACTATGTACAAAGCCAAGACAAAGGGCTCTCTAAAGACATGATCATTAACAGAACAGTACAAAGCGGTCACCCACTTAGGAGGCTATTCACTAAGAGGTGAGTTGCAGGTGATTTGAGGGGAGATGAATATAATAGAAGGGGGAAGTTCATAAGGTTTGTCCCTGTACAATGTATAGTTAAAAGAGTGAGATGAAATGTCCATTTCATCTCAACTACCTTCAATTCACCTTTTAGTGAAAATTGAAGAAAGGAGATTTAGTCTATGACAGCGGAAAGGTTTTTTTTATGGTAAGGATACTAAAGGTATTGTGATTGCTCAGTAGCTTTGAGACACACGTTCTTCACAATAAAGGAGCTTTAAGAAAACAGCCAGACTGCTCTCTTTACATGAAAAACACAAGAACAGTACATGTGACAGATAATTAGTATCTTGCTATATACATTGAAAACATAGTACCCTACAATTAGTTAACCCAGTCATCCTGCTATGGTCAGTTTACCTATGAATACGCCTGCAGCTGAGATAATCGATCACCTCTGACCATTCACCCTCAGGTGATAATCTGCCTTTATCATTTGAGAGACATTGAATAGAAGAGCTGGTTTCTTATAAAAGACTTGGAGCAAACAGCATGTCTACACTTAACCTTTGCACATTACATTCATTTAAAAGGGTCCTGAATAAAAAATAATAATGAGGCGGGATGTAGAGGACTATGTAGGATAGTATAGACATGAATATTATTTTTTAGTGTGTGCTGATCCAAAGAGAAATCTGATTGCTATTTGGAGTCAAGAAGGATTGTTTTCTCCAAGTGAAAGCAGATTATGAAATAGCTGACATATGGGATTTTTTTGGGCTTTAAAAAACAGTAAACAGGGTATAGGAAAAGAGTTAAACTTGATGGATCTTTTTCAACCCAAACTACCTTTGTAACTATGTGATATTAATATATCCTTTTAAATGTACTTGCTGGCAAGATAGACAAATTTGGAAAAACAGACAAAAGAATTAATCATTTGCTACATTTTGCTAGTTTGGATACATTCCAGAGAAAATAATTGTGGGATATTTACTTAAATGTGAATTCTGGGGAAATGACAAGTGAGCAGCAAATGAACTGCAAACAAAACAGGAATTCTATTAAGTCAGTTTATCAAAGTTCACTTTCTGTGAATAGTCGGATTTGGTAATACTTCTGTATTTTTTTTTTTTTATTATAGGAATGTGTCTTGTTTTTGTTTGTTTTTTACTAACTTTGATCAAAAGAATAATGAACTCTCAACTTTATATTAACAAGTCATAAACAGCAAAGCCACTGCTTTTTTAGCCTTTGAAACCTGTTTGATTAGTTTGGCAAATCAAAACTTGGAATGGGTAAAAAGAATTCAAACAGTGACCAGTTACTTTGTAATATATCCAGTTGTATATCAAAAACACATTTCTGCAAGATGGGAAACATGTAAGTGTATCTATGTGCTTTTCCCGTATTTAAAGGGACAGTTCTACTTCCAGTGTCCCAAAAATATTTTTAGATAAATACTGCATAAAGTAAAGAAAACTAAATAGATTTCCTGCTACAATTTTGGTTTTGTATACTTATAGAGTTATAGATCAGGTACAATTTGATTTATTATGTATTGGACTCATCCAGTATATACGATGTAAAGCTTCACATCTATATTCTATAGAATGTGCTTCAAAAAAGGAACACAGAACCATCCACTATTTTATAGTAACACTAATTTTTACGTCATTTTTAATGGATGTTTTATGACTAATAAAATAAATGTAATGTATATAACATGGGTAACTATGGGTCAGGTCTCACATACAGTATTTGAAAGAAAATAAGGACCCCTGGCACAATACAGGTACAGCTTAGAACATAACAAATAGCAGGAAATAGCATCTTTTCTATAACCTGTGAATCATACAATAGTTTTAGAAGATTGGTTAGGTTCTTTATGCATATTAATACAAGTGTCTATTAAGGGGTTATCTCGCTTCCTCCATCAATCCATGTAACTCCACTAGCCAATAACCTCTTTTATCCCCTTCTGCATCAATGGCCATCTACCCTCCTCCTCAGTATCATCAACATCTAAATGGATAATCTCTTCCAATAGTCTGCATCTCTTCTCTTTCACACAGAGCTCATGCTGCTCGGCTCCCCGTGAAGCAGACGCCACTCTGCTTCATGGGGAGGGTGTGACCTTCCCCCTCCCAGGGTCTGTCTGGGGGGGGGGGAGAGAACAGGGGAGGGGGGAGGAGAGTGAAGAGGGGAGGGGGGATAAAACAGATGCGGGGGGGAGAACAGAGATGGGTAGAGGGAAAGAGATTTGGGGAGAGGGAGAATGGATAAGGGATATGGGCAGAGGGAGAGTAATGGGATGGGGGGGGGGGGCACCAAAAAGCACTTTCGCCTGTGTAGCAAAAAATCCTTCCATCGACCCGGCCTGTGAATAAAATAATTACTTGTTCTTGAATTCGATTGCTGATCCCCAACATTCTTGAGTTTTTATCTTCAGCCCTGGGGAAAGGGCCAACAAAAAATGAAATGAATCCACTGATGGGCCGTGGTTTTCAATGCTCACCCCCCTGACAAACAAAGTATGTTTTTTTTCAGGTGAATCACCCTCCCTACCTAGGCAAGGAAGAGGTGGTGGGGTATGTTGGCAAAATTGTAATTTTAAATTTATGTAGGTCGTGGCCCATTATACTGCCCCTAAACCCCCTGAGTAGCCTTTGGGCAGCCCCTGAACTTCCAGCAGTGGGTAATTATTTTATATATGGGTGCATTTGGCCAGACCCCAGCAGGTAATTTATTTATTTTATATTTCGGATCTGTGGGCATTTGACCAGCCCCCATACCCTGCAGGGGTCTAATTTACTAAATGGGAGTGTCAGGGCAAATAGCCATGATTAACTGGTGCATTTTATATGGGGTTGCCCACGTGCCCACCTCCCAGTCCAATTTCTTACAGCAGGGGTTCAGGGCTACCTGCCCTGACCCCTTGTATGTATAACTGGGGGCTGGGAGCCATTTGGGTGTCTCCCAGCCCTGTTATTAATAGGAGGGTTTAGGGCTATTTACCCTGGCCCACGATTGATATTGTGGAGGCTCTCATTCCTGAATCTGATGGTGATCATCGCCTGTTGGGTAGCCAAAAACCTATGGTTTTCATGGAAAAAATGGTCCCAATCTGAAGACCTATCATCCCCAAACAGCCTATTCGGAGCCGAATCCTTACATATTGAGAAGCCACATTACAGGGATTTGTGAAATTTGGCTAATATGTCTGATCTGAATCAAATTCGGAATTGATTGGTGCATACTTAGTAGACTCAGTCGTGTTTCTGATATGGGAACACATTAATTGTTTGCTTCTTTTCTCTGCCTGAATATATTCATTTTATGGTCTGAGGACTACAGTAAGAAGGAGTTTGGATTTTTAAAAAATGTCATTGGGGCATAACTCCGTTATTTGCTTCACTGTTGTATTTTTTCTTTTGCACTGGGAAGCATGCAGTAGCATCCAGTTACAGTTTGTTATAAATTGCTAGTTTTTATAAATAAGTCCAAATAAGCATTAAATAAAGTGAGTATCAGATAATGTTGAGTGTCTTGCTCTGCACTGAGGGACGTTATACAGATGTGCTCTTTATCTCTGACATACAATAGGTTAATATTAATAAAATGGCCCATGACTTTTGCATGATGTAAGTACGATTGCTTGCATAAGCATCAGAAAGTTGAAATGATAATGATTTCAGCCAAATGCATATGAATTATTACACACAATTACAAGAAAATAATGTCTGTTTAGTTTTTATTTTTAAGTTGGTGTTTTTCCATTCCAAAGATGTAATGTTAATAGTCAATGTCAAATGTATGGTAGTTATAAAAATAATTCAGTCTAAGTTTGAAAATGGAAGATAATACTTGGGACTGACGATTGATCCAGAATGATCCCATTTTCTGCTTGTAGATTTTTCAGTAAATAAATGTTGCTGCATAGAAAAGATAAAGCTGCGATTATTTATTAGGACTGAGCTATCAAATTTTCTAATGAGAAGGATCATTGAAATGTATAGAAAAACAATGGTTACTAATTCAGTCACATAACAAAATAGCATTTCGATTTTCAGCGGACTCTTGAGAAAAAACTCTTGAGTGGTACATATGATCCAGTTAACAAAGGTTAGACAAATATCTGCCCATAAATTGCATGAGCAGTGAATTATCATTATATGCAAATGTATGCTAATGCTCAAATACAACTGCACACGCTTAACTGAAAATCCACTGCCAAGCGCAAATTCATAGTGACATAGCTTGCTATGTGCACATGGGCTCCAACTACTCTGGTTAATATGAGGCCTACTTTTGTGCTTGGTGTAAAAACAGGTATTTTTGTTCCAGATAATCTACAATATATATAGCCAGGACTGATTCTCCCGCCATTTTCACTGCAGCCTTTTCATCTGTTACTAATTACAACATTCTTGAAGGGAGGGAAAGAAAAAGACACCAGGCATTGGGTGTGAGGGAGGGAAAAAAACACACACCAGGCACTGGGTGAGAGGGAGGGAAAAAAAGACACCAGGCATATATTGGGGAAAAAAGAGACACCAGGCATTGGGTGGGTGGGAGGGAGAAGAAAAAAAGAGACACCAGGCATTGGGTGGGAAGGAGGGAGGGAAAAAAAAGGATAGGAACACATTGCATGTGCAACTGTTTGTGAATGTGTGGCTGCATGTGCATGTGACACAGTGTTACTGTGTGTGTAAATGCCTGATGGTAGGATCAGCAAGGGCGGCAAAATATATGTTCGTCTAGGGTGGCAAAAAGTCTTGCACTGGCCATGGTTGTGACTGCATATATTCGTTGTATGCTATCCCTCAACCTGTGTGCAATAAAGTGAGCTATTTCACTTGTCTGTCTTCACATAGTAAGAAAGTATTTTAGTTTAAAAAGTTAACTTCTATCTATCCTTCTTCCTGTTGTTGATCCACAAGAAGGCAAACAAAATCCTAATATTCAAATATTGCTTAATTCCTTCATGACTCCAAACATATGATTTCTCCTTGGATACAGAAACTCTAAAACATTAATGTATATTCTATCATTATTTAACCCAGTTTCCAAGGATCTCCTGTTTTGGATGTTTATGGCCTGGAGTCTAAAGAGAAATAATAACAAAGGTGATATATTTTCTTGTCTCTGTTTAGTAAATATAACTCAAAAATATAATGCATCGTTTAACCAGTACAATATTCTCTGGCTTTTCAGTGCATCCTGGGCATGTAGCTTTTGGCCAACATCCAGGAGATATTACTATTAGGCAGTGTTATAGTACTCAGTGGGGTAGTGTCAATGCAGCTGCTAAGGCCTGCAAATATTAAAGTTAAAATACTTCATGTTATTCCTAAAGCACTTTGTGTTCCCTACAGCACTAAAAGGGTTAAACTGTACACATTTAGGTTGTGCTTTATTTTTGTACAGCTGGCGGGAAAAAATTTAAGATTTGTGCCAGTTAGCTTTAGAACAGTGTTTTAATTACTTTTTAAAGCATTTTTTTAGCAGCTAAACTTCCATAGAATGTATGTAGGTTTTTAGCAGGAGAGGAACTTTTTTTTACACTATTAACACCTTATAATGGTGTTAGTGGAGAGCATTGAATAAAACATGCCCATTAATTGACTGCTAACACCAGTTGTTTTGGTTACTGGGGGCAGGCCGCTATCAGAAATTTCAGTGCCCATTACTGAAAAAAATTCTGGCCCCCAGATATCTCCCACTTGTCACCCTACACACCCAACGTCATTTTATCCAGGTATTTGTGCACCATGCCAATGATTTAAATACATCCTAGGACATGTACCATCACCTGTATTGCACATCCAGGATTTGCTGCTACCCCATTACCTGCATTGCACATCCAAGACTATATGCCACAGACAGTCTTAGTTTATCCATTAATATGCCACTGGTAATTTGTCCATTAATATGCCACTGACACTGCTCCGAGGAATGAATGGGCCCTGGGCTGCTGCCCCATTTGCCCATCGCTATTTTTTTTTTTTTTAAAGGGCAGAACCCCGTGACGGGTGTATTGCCTGTCACCCCTTGATGGCAACATAGACCGTGGGCATTTGAATCTGGGCCAATGTATCTACCTCTGGAGAATGAAGGGCACAGTCAACCCCTGCCAGGAAATGAACATGTAAGCCTTAGGATTGAATATATGTAACATATTTACTGTTTAGAGACTATATATACTCAAAAAAGAGAATTGCAGGGAATTGAGATGGGAATTTCAAACTTTAGGCAAAAGAAGCTGAGTTTGAAAAAAAATCTTCCATTCAGCGGTATAGGATAATTTTTCCAACTCTATTTTGTCCTAAATTTTGAAATTCCCATCTCAATACCTTGCAATTCTTTCTTTATTGAGTAGCCCCTTATACCCTTCTGTGAGCCTAGCTTTTGTCATAATAAATATATGCAAGCTGTTATTTTGCAATTCATGTAACCTCCCCATCTCTTGACTCACTGCCACTGATTTCAATGACAAATGCTACACGTTATAAGGCTTCAAATATTCCCTTATAGTAAATCAGTTTTGGCTGTGTTTTGCTTTACAAACAGATGTAATAATCCACTAAAACCACAAGATGGAAGGCTTGCTTACACTTTTAATAGCAATTCTAACAGTAGCAAAGATGTGCAGTGAGGCAAAAAGCTGTGATTTAAATCCAGATTCAAATCTGTGAGGTTTAGTGGGTTTGATCTGAACATTATGAATGTTTGATGTCAGCTTAGGAAGCTCATCATGGTAGATTAAGGGACAATGTATTGTAGAAATCCATGTCATAGTACTGCTTTAAGTCGCATTACAATGTGTCCTATGTTAACTGAGATTTTACCTTTTTTGCAGTGCAACACAGAGGGATTTGTTCACTAAATGGTGATCCCGGGTATTAATAACTGAATTGGAATCTACATCAGCTATTAATCTCTGTTTGTTGTTATGCCTTGTCATTCAGTGCAGTTCTCTGTTTAGTCAATAGATCTCAGTGTCTATTTTTAATATTTTAATAGACATGAATTGGCATACTTTTAATATCATAATCCTAAATGTCCTAAACATCATATGTATTACCTCTTTTTTTCACACCGTTTATCTGTGCACAGTGGGGTTAATTGAATAACAATTTCATTGCACTGACCCAACTATACATTGTACTGTTCCAAACCTGGTGAGCTTCTTGATAGAAGGGCCACATTGGCCATGGGCAGTGCATTTTTACATACCTGGCAACTTTGCAGGACTGGGTACCATACAAAGATTCTATGAATGTCAAATGCATAGGTCTGACAAATGAAAAGCAACAAACCCATCTGTCGATGAAACAAACACGTATCAGGGAATGTGCCAGGTAAATAATGATGAGAATATTAGTAGGGCACAGTGGTTCTATATATGCTGATCAGCCATAGCATTATGACCACCTTGTATAGGTCTCTTTGTGATGCCAAATCAGCCATGACCTATTGAGGCATGGTCTCCACTAGACCTCTGAAGGTGTGCTGTGGTATCTGGCTCCAAGACGTTAGCAACAGATGCTTTGAGTCCTGTAAGTTGCTATGTGGGGCCTCCATGCATTGGACTTGTTTGTACAGCACATCCTTCAGATGTTCAATTGGATTAGGGAATTTGGAGGCCAAGTTAACACCTTGAACTCATTGTTTTGTTCCTCAAACAATTCCTGACACATGTTTGCTTTGTGGCAGAGTGTATTATCCTGCTTAAAGAGGCCAATGCCATCAGGGAACAATGCTTAGGTAGTTGCAGGGGTGGACTGACAACTCATGGGGCCCCCTATGCTTGCCCATGTGCAAACCATAGGTTTGAGAACTGGGCATCTAGATAATATTTTGCTTGATGATACAAGTCGACAGTGGATAAGGAAATAAAAATTCTCCACTTCAAGCAGGACTTGGAGTAGGAACTGAAACAAGACATGGGGCAGAAACTCTAGCTGTACTGTAGAGTACACAACAGCACAGGTAAAAGACAAGCACTGACTTTTAAAAGTCTTGATTAGAATTTGCCTTAATTAGTTTTCAAATGTTGGACTCTTTTGAGAGCCATGTGGACATAAAGGGGCACCTCTTGGGATGCTATTAGATTAAAAGGGGAGCATTTTCTTTAAAAAAAAAACAAACTATTTTATAATTAATACTTTACAATAGAAAACATAAATTATATATTCTATGTATATAAAGAAACTACGGGGGCAATGTGAAAAGCAAAATACTGCATTACATACACAGAGCTACCTGGAGAGTCAATTACAATAACTTTAAACAAGTTAGAAAAATATCTACCTCATATTCATAGAAAATACAATGAAACAGAAATAATCAGCTACTTATGTGTTTAAAACTCTGAATTTGTACTGATTATCCTTCTGAATGACTGTGAACTTGGGTCTTTAACTGTTCATCATTTAAAACTTTCCTGGACTATTTATCCTCTAATTCATTATTCATCTTTAATCTCTTGTGCTTTTTGAATTTATCTGTATGTGTCTATGTACTGCAAGTGTCTGGCATACTTATCATGAAAATCTAAAACAATTTGACTTTTTACTCAATAGCAGCACATGCACATCAAGAAAAAAAATGTAACCCCATCATAATGTTATAATGTATTTACATATTACACTATGATTTTGTTTTTATCTTTAATGACAACATGTGAAATTGAGTATTCAGGAACTGTTTTTGTGGGATACTGTTGTACACCATGGGAGTATTTTATATATTTATTTTGAAATGTTGTTCATAATAATCATGTGATCTGAGTTTTGTTTGTAGAAACATGCCTGTATAACTGGTCAAACCCATTTGGTTTTCCTATGTTTGCTCACAACAGTAGCACCGTTGGACTACCAGCTAGTAGCGACCACAGTAGGAGCTTTGAATTCATTATGCTTATGAAAGTGTAAGCCATATTTTTTGCAGATATAAGTTACCTTATGCCTTATTAAAAGATCATCAGGGGGATTTAGTCTCTGTTTAAAGTGTCAAGAAAGGTTTTGTTCCTCCTTAATATCTTTAGAGATACACATGGGTTTACACTGTTATCTGGAAGCAGGTGTTAACATTATCAGCATGCTTTTAGTCAATAGCTCCTATGACTATTGGTCCATTAGTGTGCTGGGTTACGTGACCTGCCTGCTGATGCTCTGACATACAGATGTACGTAGGACATTGTAAGATCAGGAGGAGGAGGTGTCAACGAGAGAGCATGGGTTCATTCCATTTGTTATAAAAGCAAATCTCTCTGACAGATAAAGGTTGCAGGTGAGTATTAAATCAGGAAGTGGAGTGGTCTGTGCAGCCTGAATTTCGCCCTGACCCCACGCTGCCTTCATGTATCGGCACAATACTTCTGTGCCAAGTGCTATGGGAGAAAGTGACTGTGACAAGTGACGTATCAATCTTAAAAATATACTTATTATCTTAATATTGCCCTACTTTAAAATATATGTTTCTGTTTTCCTGCTAAACCTCCTTTAAGTTTTCTAGTTATAATAATATCCTGTCCGATACTTGATTGCTACAAATAACATTATATTGCTAAAAATATCCTGTTTGCTACAGGAAGCACTATGTGGTAAATTGTTTATTTTCTCTCCATATATGTTCCCCCTGAAACTCACTCTAAATGAAGTCTCCATTCCAAGGAAACAACAAGCCTGTTATTAAGTATATATTTACATTATTTTTATCACTTTGTTCTCTAAGATAATTTATATAAGGTTTAATATGGTATAGCACTCCAGTGTGATCGATATCTATGTCTATATGTTACTTAACTCTTCCTATCTTCTTAAAACTATAAATAAAGTGTTACAGCTTCTTTGCTTTTGCGATAGCAACACAAGCCCACCTTAGTGGATGTAACTGAATGTAGACCAGTTTAACATTATTTTTAATTTGAAACTAAAGGAAAATTGCAATTTGACAGTCTTTGGAGGATGGAAAAATGGTGGTGCTTTTCTGTCTTTTCTTAAGCTATTAAAAATGCATTTATCATATTTACTACATTTGCCATTTCTTCATTATTTTACATTTTGCATGTTTATAATTGTTTGAAAAAGAACCTTTTCTGCACAAAAGAGTTTGTGTTATTATTATTTTTAATAAAGTGCAAATATGTGTGTGTATTGGATTAGTATTTAAATACAAGTCGTTAATATGTTTCCATGCCACTTAGCCAAAACTGTAAGAATGTATGAGGATTCAGAGACTCAATTTTACAACTGAACATAAACATGTGCAAATGTATTTGTGCTTTTTAGCATACTAGGTAATTGCATTTAGTTTTATGTCCCGTGAATTGGATCCGATTCTCTTTAGAAGTTGGACAATCTTGAAGCAGATGTTCACTCCCGCTTTTTTTTCCTTCTCTGTAGATCAAAGAGGCTTTCAAATCAGCAGACTCATCAAATATGAGAGGAATGATTCAATGGACGTTTGAAATTACTCTAACTAAGGCCTTTGTCTGTTAGGCTTGATTCAGAATTGCTTAGTATCGTCTGTATAATTTGGATGTTAAATGTCCCCAAAACACTATAATGAATGAACTGTTCAATAGAAGATACACATAATAATGGTGTTTTGCAAAAAAGAATTTAACAGTTAAATAAACAACAAACAAAGTAAGCATTCATACTTTAGAATTCATTGTATGTTTTAGCCATATTTAGGTTAAAGGACAATTAAACATTTAATTAAAAAATATGTCCTGCATCTCGCAAGTGAAACTGACGTGTATCTTAATAGATACACACAGATTTATTCTCCGCTGCGTCTCACAGCTGAGACACAACCGGTCTGGACACTGGTGCGCACTGACACTGTTGCTCATCTGATTGGGGTCTGCATTGTGTGGAGGTCTCTCTCTTCTGATGGTTGATACAGAGACATACTCTCATGGGATAAACAGAGGGTACCTTAACTAGCTTACAAGAGCCTGTTCTGAATTATATACCCTCTGCTGATCCCATGCAAAAACAAGGGTTTGTATTTGGCGCTAGCAAAGAGAGACAATCACCGACCAAACCAGGCTGCCTGCTTCCCATGGAAGTATGGCAGCTGCTGGTAAAAGTATAAACTATCAATTACTATCAAAAGTACCTGCCAGTTTATCCTCAGACTAGAGACAAAAACATTTTTACTTGTGCTTTGCATCTCTCCTCTATATAACAAACTACAGATGCAATCTTCAGTGTCCAAGTCAGCAGCATGGTACCAGTAAGAAATACATGTATTTTGCCATTTATACCATTAGTTTCCATCTTGTTGCTTGTCACTGGCTCTGTGCCAGTGTAAATGCAAGATTGGGTGGCAATGTGTGGATGAGGCTGGGTGTCAGTTAAGGTGACCACATTTTATTTTTGCCATTTAGGGACACAGTATTCACAGAGGTGTGAATATATATATCACATATACAGTGATTCACATGTGCACATTATTCACACATATCACACTATTGTGGTTATTTATTGTATTCTAGCGCCATCCCTTGTTCCCTATTTTGTGTATCTTTCAGCTCAGGGAGAGCGCCCAGTTTTTGAGAGACTGCATTACTCTAGGAAGTATTTTATTTATTTTTACAGTATGTGTGAAAACAGTATGACTAGCATGTACTAAAAAAATGCAAATATATTTTTGTGCAAAAGTATTTTTGCACGTTGCTACTTTTGCAATGTACCAAACATCTTGGAGGGCCCTGAGGGCCAAACACCTCCCTGTGGACTATGGACCCTATCTTTGGATATGCTATATTTGGGAGTACATACTTTGGGGGCATCAGTGAGACCCTGCTTCAGTACAGCAGGACTTCAACACAGGCTCACTCAGGATGTCAGCCAGGATGTGTAACTTGAGATCCAAGCCTTCACTCTCTTCATTGTGTTTCCCCCAGGTTAATAAATGTTATTATATGTTAGTGTTGAAATGTGTACTTATCTAATCAATAAGTGTTTACTGTCCTGTGTGCCATCTATTGTCCTTTGTAGCCTGGGTGTCTGGATCTAAAGATGGCATGTTTATTTTAGAAAATTGTACTGTATTTAATTACCTGTTTTAAGTTAAGTTTTCTATTGTTTGAGGCTTACATGTGATAATTAGTTCCCTGTGCCTAACCTCTAGTCAATGTCATATTTGTGTGTCTATAAGTCTGTGCTGTTTCACAAATAAAGGTTGTCATTTTTGCTGTACCTAACTGCTAGTAGTCCTGTCTGCTATTGGCGTACAGAGAACAAGGTTCCAGGAAATACTTGCTGGGTGGATGCTGAGCTTTAATCGGGGGCTAAGGAGGTGATTCACAAAATGGGTAGAGGTGCTACCAGCCTTGGGTAGTTGTTCCGTTACATTGGTGGCAAGCAGTGGGATCCTCCTTTCAAGAGCCTAGTGGATTAGCAGCAGAGCACCAGCAAGGGATTACAAGAAGAACCATGGCCATAAAGTGCAAGCTCTTCAGTCCAGCTGGTTCCTCAGCATCTTCAGAGGTAGAAGATGCAATCACCCAGAGGGTAATAGAATGTCTGGCTGTGCATGGGCCAAACCCTCTTTTTAAGTTGGTGGATCGAATTATGCAGGAAGCCGAGAGAGAAAAAAGCTAAGCTGGGTGCTGCAGTGCTGTTCAGGAGGGATTGTAATCACCAGGAGCTCTGGTGGGAAGCTATCTGATGGGATCAGTACTACCAGAGATGGTACATCCCAAGTCCCGAGAAGAGGTTCAAGCTCCAGATGGATCTATTGATGCAATATATTGGTGGGCAACCCCAAGGAAAGTTGGTGGCAGACCTGGCAGAGCTTGTTGATGCTGAGCTGGCCCTGGATGAAGGGTACCGGGCACTACAGTGCTATGCAACCCAGATGCACCCAGAGCTGAAATTTTCAGATGATCACCCAGATGGCTTTGGCTTTGGTGGCCCTGCATTAATCTTTGAAAGTTACCAGGAGTACACTTTCGGTAGCTCTGACCAAGAGAAAATAAAAATATGAAAATTCGTGAGTATGATGTTGCAGAGTTGGATGCTGATTTGGTCTTTTTGGCTCACCAAGAGAGGGAGCTGGAATAGTTGTTTGCCAAGCTGATCAACCTTGTGCAACTAGGCCCCAATGATGTGGATTTAGCAGCGTTAAGCTCTGTGAAGTTTTACTCAGAAGGAGTAGATGGGACAGTTGTCTCCACACCCTTGGTCCCAACCCCTTGACTGTGAGTACTCAGAACTGTTGCCCTTTCCCTATCCCAATGCCCCAGCAAAATTGTTGCTGGGGCACCCCCACCCCCTCCTGACTAGATAACCCAGCTAAGCTGCTGGCAGCTGGGCAAAGATCCTCCAGTCCCTCCCTAGCCCTGGCCCCAGAACTGTGTTCCTTTTCCCCTATGAGTACCAAAGCTGAAGCCATGTCCCTGGAGCTGTTATCCTTGCCCGGTATTCAATGCCCAGCCAAACCATTGGCACTGTTTCCTGTGACTGACCCAGACTTGCTCTCCCCACCCCTACCTACCACACCAGCAGAGGCACTGGTTGCAGAGCAAAGCCTCACATGTCTCTGCCTAACCCTTCCTGTGACCCAAGAGTTGTGTCCCTTTCCCCCTCCGGAGGCCACAGCTGAAGGACTGGCATAGGGGCAGAGTGCCGCTGGCATCTGACTGCCTCCAACTATGATCCCAGAAGTTTACCAGGACCCCTCCGTCTTGTCCCCACCAAAATCTCCAGCTGAAGAGCTGGCAGCAGGGCAGAGTGCTGCTGGCCTCTGCCCGTCCTTACCTCTTTTGGATTGTACATACCAGAAAGATGTGCCTTGGGGCAGAGTGCTGCTGGGCTCCGCCCACTTCCACCTGGGTACCCTCAGCTCCGGTGCATGGTAGCTCGATCCCCGTCATCTGTTTACTTGCAAGCTACTTTTGGGAATGTGAGTGCCATGGATTATATTGCCTCCACCAAATCACTGGCATCTGTTCCCCTAGGACTCGGCAAGGACAGCTCCATGGAACCCGAGCTAACTAACCCAGCCCCTCTACCTGCTCCCCAGTGGTGGAGAGAACAACCAGGAGAAAGTACAATTGACCCTTTTCCCCAGTGGCAGAAATGGACTTTGGGGAGGCAGAGGTCAGGCTGGTGAGTGCTATACTTGAACTGCAGAGTGGTGGGAAATACAAATTTTGGCTTAACGATATGCCGACTGACCTCAGAGTCACCACATCTGGGGGATCTTCTGGTGTTTGTCTCCCCCCCAGAAATGAAATATGTCACAAAGTGAATCACGTCAACCTGCGTGACTGGAGTTCTTGAAGGGCCCTGAGCCTGAGCTGTTTCACAAATAAAAGGTTGTTTCTTGCTGGTACCTAACTGCTACTAGTCCTGTCTGCTATTTGGGTACAAAGAGCAAGGTTCCAGGAAAGACTTGCTGGGTGGAGCTTGAATCGGGGGCGAAGGAGGTGATTTCCTACAATGGGCAGAGGTGCAACCGGCCTTGGGTATCCGTTCCGTTACAGTGAATAAAAACCATCATAATTGCGAATAAAAACAGGCAAGTTTGCTAATATTTTTTCTATTTCTTTTATTAGCACTTGCTAATAAAGCTGGTGTAATTTTCACATTCGAATTACGAATAATTTTTCACAAAATATTCTCAAAAGTCTTTCGCATGCACAAATATAATTGCAATAGATTAACGCAGCCGGAAAAATGCACACCGCATAAAAAGAAACAAAAGAGACACAAATCATGAAAAAAAAGTGCAACTTTTTACAAATATTAGAAAACTGCTCCTTACCTACTGTTTTCCCACTGCTCTTGTTTTGTACATGACCCCCAATGTCATTAAGTATTCACATTTGATTTTTATGTTATTACTTGTCCATGTATACGCAAGTCTGGGTGTCAGTGTGTGGGTGATACATAGTTGACAACTGTCCCAGATTTGCCAGGACAGTCCCCAGCAAATGTCCTGCGTATACCGTGATTGCGGGACAGTCCCGGGAAAATTGGCTGTCTCACAATCGCAGGGGTCACCGGGTCACGTGACATCATCATGTGACATTACGTGACTGTGTGCATGGCTGTGTGAGCTACCTTTTTTTTTACTTCTGCGGCTGGATATGACAGCAAGTCATATCTGTCAACCATATTTCCCTGCAGGAGGGAAGCTTACAGCATGGAAGAGGCAGCAGGGACATGGAGCAGCCTGGAGGTGAGTACTAGGGAAGGGGAGAGGAGTGTGACAAGCCATATAAATGTGCAAAATAATACTGGCAAATGAATGGCAAAATAATACTGACAAATGAATGGTGAAATAATAGTGCCAAATGAATGGCAAAATAACACTGGAAAATGAATGGCAAAATAACACTGACATATACATGGCAAAATAACACTGGCAAATGAATGGCAAAATAACACTAGCATATGAATAGCAAAAAAATACTGATAAATGAATGGCAAAATAACACTGGCAAATAAATGGAAAAATAATACTGACAAATGAATGGAAAAATAACACCGGCATATTAGTGGTAAAATAACACCGGCACATTAATGGCAAAATAATACTGGCATAGTAATAGCAAAATAAAACATGGAGGAGACGACCAAGTGAGTACTGGGGAGGAGGTTTGTGGTTTATTAATGGTCAAATTGTCTGTGGCAAATTAATGGTCAAATTGTCTGTGGCATATAAATGGGCAGGCTAATAGTGGCCTATTAATGGGGAAATTGTCTGTGGCATATTGCCAATCTGGCTGTGGCATATTAATGGGCAAGTTAATAGTGGCATATTAATGGGAAAATTAGCTATGGCATATTAATTGTCAATCTGGCTGTGACATATTAATGGGCAGGCTAATAGGGACATATCAATGGGCACGCTGATAGTGGAACATTAATGGGAAACATGGCTGTGGCATATTAATTGACAATCTGGCTGTGGCATATTAATGGGCCAATTGGTTGTGGCCAAAGTGATGCTGTGGCATTTCCTGTGGGAGAAAGCGACACTGTGGCATGTTCTGCAGGGGAAGTTCAGTGGGACAAAGTGATACTGTGGTATTTTCTGGGGGTGAAATTGACACTGTGGCATGCCAAATCGCGTGGGTGCAATATGAGTACAAGTCAAGTGCCGTGGGTACTGTATGGTGCTGTGTTAAGTTCTTTAGGTGCAATGTGGGTGCAGAGAAAGGGAATAAAAATAAGAAATAAACAATTTTTCAATAACATTTTTATTACATGTGAAAATAGTTGACTATAATATTAAAAAGTTCATATAAGTATAAATGCAACTAGTTATATACATACTATACAAATTGCCAGCTCAGCCCCTCTATGTAAACTGCCATGCAATCTTTTCCGGGTGCTGTAGTGCAGCAGGACTCCGACTCCCATGCTAAATAAGCAAACACAAAACAAATGCACCAGCGAACACCAGAATAAAATGTAGATCTTGTTGTAATCCAAAAATAGAAAAGACGTTTATTGATAGTCCTTAGCAGAGGCGTCACTAGGGTTGGTGTCACCCGGTGCGAAAACTCATGGTGTCACCACTCTGGATTTCCTCCAATACAATGCCAAACAAATT
The DNA here is from genome assembly GCA_036172795.1 of Pelodytes ibericus. NCBI lineage: Eukaryota > Metazoa > Chordata > Amphibia > Anura > Pelodytidae > Pelodytes > Pelodytes ibericus. The sequence continues at coordinate 74,796,780 of CM069861.1, read as the reverse complement.
CCTTTTTTATGCCACTCAGATGGCCTATTAACTATGCCACACACAGGAGCCCCATAACTATGCCACACACAGGAGCCCCATAAATTATGCCACACCAGAGCCCCATAAATTATCCCACACCAGAGCCCCAGAAATTATCCCACACCAGAGCCCCACTATTTATGCCTCACCTCAGAGCCCAATTAATTATGCCACACACACAGGTGCCCCATAATTATGCCACACACACAGGTGCCCCATAATTATGTCACACAAAAGAGTCTCTTAATTATGCCACACATGGGGCCCAATAAATATGCCACACGCAATTGCCCCATAATTATTCCACACATGGCACCGCCATTAATTATGCAACACACAGGAGCCCCACAAGGTGACAATTGTACAATTCTAAAGCAATACATATCTATACAAACAGACATCTTCCTCTCTATAACAGTCAATTTGCCCATCAATATGCCAGTATTATTGTGCCATTCAGATGCTAGTAATATTGTGCCATTAAGATGCCAATACCATTGTGCCATTAAGATACCCGTATTATTGTCTCATTCATATGCCAGTAATATTGTGCAATTCAGATGCCAGTAATATTGTGCCATTAAGATGCCAGTGATATTGTGCCATTGAGATGCAAGTAATACTGTGCCAGTAAGATACCAGTATAATTGTGCCATTCAGATGCCAGCATTATTGTGCCATTAAGATGCCAGTGATATTGTGCCATTAAGATGCAAGTAATACTGTGCCATTAAGATACAAGTAATACTATGCCGTTAAGATACCAGTATCATTGTGCCATTCAGATGCCAGTGATATTGTGCCATTAAGATGCCAGTATACTGTGCCATTCAGATGCCAGTAATATTGTGCCATTAAGATACCAGTATTATTGTGCCATTCAGATGCCAGTATTATTGTGCCATTCAGATGCCAGTATTATTGTGCCATTCAGATGCCAGTAATATTGAGCCATTCAAATACCAGTAATATTGTGCCATTCAAATACTAGTAATATTACGCCATTCAGACAGGGCCGGCGCCACCAGTAAGGCGACTTAGGCAGCTGCCTAGGGCGCATCTTAGCTGGGGGCGCCGGAACCCTGTGTCAAAAAAAAATAATCCTCCCCCTTACTTACCTCGTTGCTGCTGCTCTGTCTCCGGTGGAGGTACGTGGCTGTGAGGGAAGTGTTGTGCGCTCCCCTCCAGCCAATGCACATTCAATAAAGTTTGTTTAAACAAACTTTATTGAATGCGCATTGGCTGGAGGGGAGCGCACAATGCTTCCCTCACAGCCACAGACGGGCAGATGAGAGCACCGGGAGAGCAGCAGCAAGGAGGTAAGTAAGGGGGAAGGGGGGAGGATCCTGGCATACTGTGGGGGAAAATCCTGGCATATTGGGTGGGAAAATCCTGGCATATTGTGGGGGAAAATCCTGGCATATTGGGGGGCATAATCCTGGGATATTGAGGGGCATAATCCTGGGATGTTGAGAGGCATAATCCTGGCATATTGTGGGGCATAATCCTGGCATATTGAGGGACATAATTCTGGGATATTGAGAGGCATAATCCTGGGATATTGAGGGGCATAATCCTGGCATATTGAGAGGCATAATCCTGGCATATTGTGGGGCATAATCCTGGCATATTCAGGGGCATAATCCTGGCATATTGAGGGACATAATCTAGGCATATTGAGAGGCATAATCCTGGGATATTGAGGGGCATAATCCTGGGATATTGAGGGGGCATAATCCTGGCATATTGTGGGGGAAAATCCTGGCATATTGTGGGGGAAAATCCTGGCATATTGAGGGGCATAATCCTGGCATAATGAGGGGCAAAATCATGGCACATTGAGAGGATAAGTCCTGGCATATTGGGGGCCAAAATCCATTGGTGTTTGTCTCCAGTCCCCAGGACATCATCGTAATGTCCTGGTGGTAAGTAGACAATTCAATATGTTTATTATTTAGTTGTTTAGTTATTAATACTACATTGGAAACTAATTTACCTCACATTTAAAGGACACTATAGTCCCAGAACCACTGCAGTTTAATGGTACTACTGGTGTCTATAGCCTGTCGCTGCAGAGAAAAGACACTGTGCAGTACTGGTGTTAAAGGAGCACTATAGTGCCAGGAAAACAAATTCATTTTCCTGGCACTATATAGTCCTTAGGAGTGGGGCACCCTCGTGTCCCCCTCCCACTGGGCTGAAGGGGTTAAAACCCCTTCAGCCATTTACCTTTCTCCAGCGCCAAAGCTGGGAACTTTCCTCCCTGATCCTCCTCTCAGCTGCGAATGTTTTTTTTTTTTTTTTGGGATGTTCCGCGTCCTCCCACTGTAATGTTCACAGTGAGAACCACGGAAGCACCTCTAGCGGCTGATAATGTGTGTGTGGGCAATTTTTATTTTGCCTAGGGCGGCAAAAATCCTTGCACCGGCCCTGCATTTAGACCAGTAATACCCCCGCTGGAGGTGTCACGCGGTGCGGTCCACACCCCTCGCACCCCCCTCGGGACGCCACTGGTCCTTAGACTTATAAAATTATAGGAAGTTAGACAAGCATAGAGACAGGCTACAGACCAGATACTTGATGCATTTCGCATGCTAGGTGTTTACTCCTAAGCAGACTGCTTCCCTCACCCACAAACTGAGGGGAGGATAAAGAGAAAATTAGAGGGAGAAGATTTTGACCAGGAAAGAAAATAATTAATACATTTAAAGGAAACTGTTTGGAGTATGAAGAAAAGCAGGGGATGCACTTTTTTTTGTAACACAACATGCTGGGTTTGTCTGTAGACACGTAGAAACGTATCTAGTTATTTTAGATAGCAGGGGGTGCATGCTAGTTAGCTATGTGTCTAATACCATGGTAAGTAGGATAGATGGTAGACTGGCATCATAGGAAATGTGCACAGCAGCTGAATAATGATCACTCCAACTTTTGGTGAGCATCATGAGATATGCTGTCCACAACAGATGGAGTGATTGTAAACCCTTGGCACTCCCCCTGTTGTCAAATACATTACTTCTGGTGTTCTTTTAGCAATAGTGTGCAAACCTCTAACCTCAAACCTGATCCCCATAGAAATCAGAGAAATTGGTAGTGTTGACACAAGCTACCTTTATTATCACATGGGGTCCTTTATAATTCAGGGGATGCATCCTAGTTTCCATTTGGTGCTGATGTCATGATGACGCCAGCAACCATTGCATTGTGGCATTTGCCGTGGTCCGGCAACTCTATGCAATATTGCATCTCATACCTGAGTAAGCTGCTAAATTACTTAGATATCCTTTATTCCACTGTCACTGGATGTATTCATTGAATGGTGGGTGAGGAAGCAGCCATGTACATGGGCATCCGCAGAAATTTTTTGTGGGGGGGCATAATTTTACCGTCATCCTTTCTGCGCCGCGCCTCTTTTTGACAAGTTATCATGAAGTGGAGGAGCTTTGTCATTATCAGTGAAAGCATGCAAAGGGTTGATAAACCCTGCACCAGATACAGATCCACAGCACCAGATATAAACCAACCACACTAGATATAGCCTCACTGCACCAAATATAGATCCACTGTGCCAGATATAGACCCACAACACCAGAGATTAACCCACGGTACCAGCTAAAAACCCATGACACAAGATATAAACCACAGCACCAGATAAATATCCAGAGCTCTAGCTGAAACTCCACAGCAACAGATAGAACAACATAGCAAAGATATAATCCCATAGCACCAGATACAACTCTATAGCACACAATATAACCTCTCAGCACCAGACACAACACTATAGCAGACAATATAACCCCACAGCACCAGACACAACACTATAGCACACAATATAACCCCACAGCACCAGACACAACACTATAGCACACAATATAACCCCACAGCACCAGATACAACACTATAGCACACAATATAACCTCTCAGCACCAGACACAACACTATAGCACACAATATAACCTCTCAGCACCAGACACAACACTATAGCACACAATATAACTCCACAGCACCAGATACAACACTATAACACACAATATAACCCCACAGCACCAGATACACTATAGCACACAATATAACCCCACAGCACCAGATACAACACTATAGCACACAATATAACCTCACAGCACCAGATACACTATAGCACACAATATAACCCCACAGTACCAGATACAACACTATAGCACATAATATAACCCCGCAGCACCAGATACAACACTATAGCACACAATATAACCTCACAGCACCAGATACACTATAGCACAGAATATAACCTCACAGCACCAGATACACTATAGCACACAATATAACCCCACAGCACCAGATACAACACTATAGCACACAATGTAACCCAACAGTACCAGACAAAACACTATAGCACACAATATAACTCCACAGCACCAGATACAACAATATAGCACACAATGTAACCCAACAGCACCAGACACAACACTATAGCACACAATATAACTCCACAGCACCAGATACAACACTATAGCACACAATATAAACACAAAGCAACAGATTCCCTAAACACCCAAATTCCTAAATCCATGACATTTCTTTATCCCTTTCCCCCTTTTTTTTATATGTTTTATTCCTCCATGTTTGCCATCTCTTTCCCCATCATTTTGTGTGTTTTATTCCTCCATGTCAGTGACCTCTTTTCACCTACATTTTATCTTTTCTGCCCCATGTCCCAATTTTGTCTGTATTCTGCTCCAATCAATCACCTCTTTTCATTCTCTATTATCTTTTCTGCCCCATGTCATCCCATTTTGTTTGCAATCTGCTTCCATCTATCACATCATTTTATCCTCCATTTTCTTTTCTGCCCCATCCACTTGTCACCATGTTGATGTGAGCAGAGCCTGGTCAGAGGAGCTGCTCAGACTGGACAAATGGAGGCCTCAGGGAAATGGGAGGGACCTCCCTGGATTTACCCCACTCTGCCATGTACCTTAAAGCTATTATAAGCTCTTCCTACCTGTTACAGAGGCTCAGCTGTGGTCTCTGAGTATCTTCCCCTGCAGGCTCTCTTCTGTCAGTCATGCTGCCACATGGAGGGGCTATAACTTCATATCCCCGGGCACCCCTGTCATTGGCTCTCCATGCAGCATGACTGACAGCTGCAGAGACCTGTACCAATGTGGATGGGAGACCAGTATTATAGCAAGCAGAGTTGCAGAGAGAAACAGCTTTGGGTGCCACCTCCTACCCCAGCAACTGGTGTGCAGTCCCCTAGGGACAACTAGAGGCTACATACTGAGAAAAAAAAAAAAATAATTAAAAAAAGGGGAATTGCAAAAATCCAAGCAATTGCAAGCGCCCCCCCCCCCCCCTGCGGACGCCCATGGCCATTTAAGTGAGCTTTCTGTATGAAACACCTCAAAGATCTCCAATTCGGATTTAGTGCCCTTTTATATGTGTTATTCCTTTTGTTTATCTAAATAGCAGTTACATGTCAGTGTGCAGGATAGAAAATGATATCTTTTAACAAATTTGACCAGAACAGTTGATGGTAATTTATTGAAAAATGTTTCACCTTTTGATTTTACGTACATTATTGTTATTTTTTTTTTTTTAATATGGGGACATTTTGCTGCTCTTATAGACTGCTATTTGGAGTAAAGAAAATACAAATAACAGTTGCCAGGGCCGCATCAGAAATTTCAGGGCCCATACAGAATTCTGCCCCCCATCTCCTTCTATCCCCCCACTCTCCCAAATTAATTTTATATTATGCCAATGATTTAAATGCACCCCAGGACATGCTCCATCTCCTGCATGGCAAATCCAGGACTTGCTGCTGCCCCCCAGGGCATGCCACATTACCCACATTGCACATCCAAGACTTACCCAATTAATATGCCACAACCAGTGTGTACATCAGTATGCCACAGCTTAACCATTAATTTCCCATTGTTAGTTTGCACATGAATAGGTCACATCCAGTATGCCAATTAATATGCCACTGTTTGCCCATTAATATGCCACTATTTCCCATTCATATACCACTGTTTTCCCCTTAATATGTTACTATTTGTCCATTAATATGCCACAGCCAGTATGCCCATTAATATGCCACTGTTTTCCCATTAATTTGTCACAGTCAGTATGCCCATTAATATGCCACTGTTTTACAATTAATTTGCCACAGCCAATTTTCCAAATAATATGCCACTCATTGTCCATTAATATGTTACAGCCAGTATGCTGGCAGGGAAAGGATCATGCCATTGTTCAGAGTACTGATGAGACCTCAATAGGAGTATTGTATGCAGTACTAGAGACCATATCTCCAGAAGGATATTGATACTTTGGAGAAAGTTCAGAAAAGGGCTACTAAACTGGTTCAATGGTTGAAGGATCAAACTTACCAGGAAAGGTTAAAGCATCTTAACATGTATAGCCTGGAGGAAAGATGTAACAGGAGAATATGATAGAAACATTTAAATACATAAATAGAATCAACACAGTAAAGGAGAAAAGTACATTTAAAATAAGAAAAACTACCATAGTAGTCTTAAATTAGAGGGATAAAGATTTAAGTAATATTGGGAAGTATTTCTTCACTGCGAGGGTAGGGGATGTATGGACTATCCTTCCAGCGGAAGTGGTAGAGGTACTCACAGTGAAGGGGTTTAAGCATATGTGGGATAGGCACAAGGATATCTTACATATAATATAGGGAACTGGGACTAATAAGAGTATTTAAATATTGGGCAGACTAGATGGACCGAAGGGTTCTTATCTGCCAACACATTCTATGTTTCTTTGTTTTCCCATTAATTTGTCACTGCCGGTATACCCATTAATATGCCACTGTTTTCCCATTAACTTGCTACATCCAGTGTTCCCATTAATATGCCACTCTTTGCCCATGTATTTGCCATGGCCAGTATGGCCATTAACATGCCACATTATATCATCAATATACCAGTCTATGCCCATTAATATTCCACAGCCAATATGCTCATTAATAAGCCACTCTTTGTCCATTACTATGCCCATTCCAATTTGTCCATACATACGCCACAGCCAGTATGCCCATTAATTTGCCACAGCCAATGTTCACATTAATATGCCACTATTTACCCATTAATATGCCACAGACAGTATGCCCATTAATATGCCACTGTTTTACCATTAATTTGCCACAGCCAGTATTCCCTATTAATATGCTACTGTTTTCACATTAATTTGCCACAGCCAATGTTCCCATTAATATGCCAACATTTGCCCATTAATATGCCACAGCCAGTATGGGGGAACTGTGCGAAGGGACAAAGATCAAATCTTTCCATGAACTGATAGATATTAATAATTCACTGAAGACTGAATTTTGAACATATCTAAACATAACAAATGTGTTAAAAAAAATACTAACATTTTGGTCAGCAGGGGCGTTGCTAGGTCTCCAAAAGATCCGGGGCTGGAGCCCATGATAGATTTGAAAGAAGTAGAGTAAATAAGATCACATGCTTAGGCGGCATACAGACTGATATAATTGACGCCAATGAACAATAGGTATATATGGGTATTTATCAGGGCTCAACAAATCCCGGGCACCAGGAAATAATACCTGGCGCCCAGTTATTGTTGTCCCTGCATGGTGCCCTCGCCGCTGGGATCATTTTATTTATCCAGCGGAGCACGGGGGAGCAGTGTGTGCACCGGCTGCACAGTTTTCCTGCTCCATCCCCACATGCACCGTACTATAGTGTCCGAGCGCTGAGTGTGCTCAGCAGGGCTAGAAACAACAGCAGGGCACAGACCAGGCTAGAATGAGGTATAGCAGCCAGGAGGGGGACATATTGATAGATGCACTTTTTTTATTGTAAACAACAACAAAATTGCTGACTTGTGTGTAAGTGTATGTGACTGACAGAGTGTGTGTGTGTATGACTGACTGCATGTGTGTGTGTGACTGTGTGTTTATGTGACCTACTGTATGTGTGTGTGTGTGACTGACTGTATGTCTGACTGTGACCGAATGTATGTGTGTGTGTCTGTGACTGACTGTATGTGTGTGTCTGTCTGTGTGCCTGACTGTATGTATGTGTGTTTGTGTGTGTTACTATATGTGTGTGTGTGTGTCTGTGACTGACTGTGTGTGTGACTGACTGTATGTCTGCCTGTGACCGACTGTATGTGTGTATCTGTCTGTATGTGTGTGTATGTGTCTCCCTTCACAGCAATAAAAGTCACAGTAATGTGCAATGTGTGAATATAACACAGACTCCACAGCAATAAAACTCACAGTAATGTGCAGTGTGTGAGAGTTTCACACACTCATGCTGCACATTACTGTACCACAATACACAATACGACTCGCAGCACACAAAAAACTCACATTACTCAAAGTTACACTTATACACAAAAATACACAGCCACAAATACACACACATGCAGCCACACATACACACACATTCACACTTACACAGTCACACATACATACACACCCTTACACACAGAGACACACAATCCCACTTACACACACCAACTTACATCACACACACTCACTTGTATGTGAGCAAATTCCCATGATTTCAAAATAACTGAGCATACAAAAATGTGTGTACGTTGCATACAACATTTACCAGTTTCATAATATGCCATAATATAGGGGATATCACACACACAGACAACCACCCTGACACTCCCCCCCATAGATACCCTTACATAGACAACCTTACACTCACACACACACACACACATCCAGACAACCTTACACACAGACACCCTTATACACACAGATGGCATTCCCCACACAAATATTCTGCCACGCAGACACGTGTGTAAACCTGCAACTGTCACACGCACATCACAAATATTTTTATTTTTATTTTTTAATAAAAAGGGGTCAAAAACCTGGGGAGAATAGGCTGAGGTATGAAGGTATGCTCCTTCTACCAACCTCTAAAAGAGAGAAGTGAAGGGAATTGAGATGGGAATTCAACTGAATGGGAGAATGTTTCCAACTTCACTATTTTAGACTTAATTCTGAAATTCCCATCTCACTTCCCTGCAATTCTCTCTTTCATGAGTAAATCCCATAATATAATGAGCAGCTCATTCATTCATAATGTATGGGTTTAATACTATAACCAGGTACATGGGATGTTTAATGTCATGTGTATGGACTTTCATTGCCATAAATATAAAGACTATATATATATAATGATGAATCACTATTATTCATATTGAATGTGATAATCAAGTGTGAAAATAAAAATAATATGAGATGATAGCATTGTTTCACATTTGATTATCACATTCAATATGAATAATACTAATTAATCAAATTTTCTCCTAGTAATCTCACTGGGACTCACACACACTGCCATTCTCTGCCATTCACACTTTCACTCTCGCACACTTACACTCTGCCACTCACACACACTCATATCTCTGCTGCTCACACTTATACTCTCCAATACTCTGCCACTCACACACACTTACACTCTGCCACACTCACTCATACACTCACACTCTGCCACTTACACACACTTACATTCTGCCACTCACACACATACACACTCATAACTCTTACTCACTCACACACACTCTCTTCCAAACACACTCTGCCACACTCATACACATACACTTACTTACACTCTGCCACTCACACCCACTTACGCTCTGCCACTCACATACATACACATGCACACTCATAACTCTGCCACTCACACCCACTTACACTCTGCCACTTACATTCTGCCACTCACATACATACACATGCACACTAATAACTCTGCCACTCATACTTTGCCAAACACTCACGTGCAAAGCTTGAGGGGGCGGAGTTAAACACGAGGGGTGGAGCCGAACATGAGAGGGCGGAGTCTGGTTATGTTCAGCATACAGATTGCAGCATGCAGGGGCGTCTCCATTCGGGGCTATGGAGGGGAGATCCAGGGCTTCAGCCCCAGTAGCCCCCCCTAGCGACGCCTCTGTCTGTCAGTTAGCTGGGAAAAACAGATATCTAAACTTATCGGGCTTCTTTATGAACACAGAAATACTGAAAAAATTACATGTATCACAAAATGGTAACAGAACCTACGGAAAGAGTTTCCAGGGGAAGATTGGGTCACTACATCCAAGCTGTAAACAAATATACATTATGTTAATCTAGTTACAGCTCATTTAAGTTGTAGTGTCCCTTTAGCATAAACCTACCAACCACTCCCCAACTAGCTGCCCTGCAAACCTTGCCCACACTGTGACTTAGGAATCAAACAAAACCCATTAAAAGAAATCCATAATAATTAGACCCTTTGCTAGATACCACCTTAGCCAGCCACCCCCCCCCCCCCCAAATTCCAACCCACCTATTCCAAGTCTTGACCAGCCCTACTCCTATCTGCTGTCAAAGCGCATTTTATGCTAACTATTGAACATATATTCACTTTTTTGTAGTATCAATCTTAATACATGGATACTACAAGATAAGCATAGAGTTAATTAGCGGATTAAGGGTGTATGTGTCAATAAGCTTAATTATAACATTTGACTGTAATAATTGTTTTAGTGAGTAAACATTTCAGTTATTTGGTTTTCAGGCATCATGATATAAATTGACAGCTTCAGTGATAAGATAACATAGTTAGCATAAAGTGGCCTTGACAGCAGATAGGTGTAGAGGCCAATGAGTACTACCGTATTTGCTTGAATATAAGACGACCCTGATTATTAGTCGACCCCCCAAACTTTGGATATTTCTTTAGGAAAGAACTAAAAGCCTGAATATAAGAAATATAGGAAAAAAGTTTAACTTGTATATATTCACATGTACATTGCTTTTTATTATATAATAAAAATTATGATATTAAACAAATGCATTTCTTGTTTTTATTTCCTTTTATATGCCAATTCTGTCTCTCTTTCCCCCCTTACCCCCAGCATTGTCTCTCTCTCTCCCCCCAGTGTTATCCCTTTCCCCCTCCCTCCCACGTTGTCTCTCCCTCCCCTCAAACTTTTCTCTCTCTCCCCCAAACTTTTCTCTCTCTCTCCACCTCCCTCCATCCTTTTCTCTCTCTCTCTTCCCCCTCCCTCTCACCTTTTCTCTCTCCCCCCTCCACCTCACCTTGTCTCTCTCCCTCACTTTGTCTCTTCCCCTCCCCTTGTCTCTCTCTCCCCCCTCCCTCCCTCCCCTTGTTTCTCTTTCCCTCCCTCCCTCCCTCCCTCCCTCCCCCTCACCTTGTTTCTCTTTCCCTGGTGCATGATACGTGCAGACATCCTCCATGCTGCCCGACACTTCCGCCTATTATGACGGACAGCCAGTCCCTGGCTGCCCAAATATCCATGGTGGCTACTGGGGGCAGCCGGAGGATGTCTGCACGATATGTTCAGACAACCTTCACTGCTGCCCGGCACTTCCGCCGGTACTTTTATGTTGATGCCGGAAGGACCCAGCTTCATCATAGAAGTCCCGACGAACATGCCGAGCAGCAGCAGAGGATGTCTGTGAACATCCCGCAGACATCCACCGGCTGTTAGCAAGGGGGATCCAGGTACACTGCAGCTCTGCGGGGGAATTGGGTCCCAGTCTGATAGTCTGCCCCCGATTTGAGGTCAGACTTTAAGATGACCTTGAATGTATGACGAGGGGTCTTTTTCAGAGTATTTGGTCTGAAAAATATCTCGTCTTATATTCGAGCAAATACGGTATATCTGCATCTGCTATAAATGTGTTATGTCATGTATGTGAATATGAATGGTGGGAAGATCAACCAACTTTAGTACTTTACATCCTTTCACTCTGTATACCAGATATAGCTTAACACTATAGATCAATTCTCATCAAATGGCATGCAGTGACATCCCGAGGGGGGTGCGGACCACACCGAGTGTCACCCATGCAGCCGCCATCCTCTCACAGCACATCGGCTAGATTCGGCTGCCGGAAAAAAAAGTTTACAAAAATAAAAAATCATTGCGACCGGATATGACCTTACGTCATATCCAGTGATTGTGTTTCCCAAGGACATGGAACAGGAAGGAGGTGATTACTGGGGAAGGGGGAGGAGGGATTTAATGTAATGAGCAAAATACTGGCATACTGAATGGCAAAATACTGGCATACTGAATGGCAAATACTGGCATATTGAATGGCAAAATAATACTGGCATACTGAATGGCAAAATACTGGCATACTGAATGGCAAATACTGCATATTGAGTGGTAAACTACTGGCATATTGAATGGCAAAATACTGACATACTGAATGGCAAAATACTGGCATATATTAAATGACAAAATACTTGCATATTGAATGGCAAAATACTGGCATATATTGAATGGCAAAACACTGACACATTGAGTGGCAAAATACTGGCATATTGTATGTCAAAATACTGGCATATTGAATGGCAAAACTCTGGCATACTGAATGGCAAAATACTGGCATATTGAGTGGCAAAATAATACTGGCATTTTGAATCACAAAATACTGGCATACAGAATGGCAAAATACTGACATATTGAGTGGCAAAATACTGGCATATTGCACAGCGAAATACTGGCATATTAAGTGGCAAAATACTGGCATATTGAATGGCTAATTACTAGCATATTGAATGGCAAAATAATACTGGCATATTAAATGGCAAACTACTGGCATGTTGAATGGAAAAATACTTGCATATTGAACGGCAAAATACTGGCATATTGAACGTCAAAACTCTGGCATATTGAATGGCTAAATACTAGCATATTCAATGGCAAAATAATACTGGCATATTGAATGGCAAAATACTGGCATATTGAATGGCAAAATAATACCGGCATATATTAAATGGCAAACTACTGGCATGTTGAATGGCAAAATACTGGCATATTGAATGGCAAAATAATACCGGCATATATTAAATGGCAAACTACTGGCATGTCGAATGGCAAAATGCTGGCATGCTGAATGGCAAAATAATACTGGCATTTACTAAATGACAAAATACTAGCAAATATTAAAATGGAAAAATAATGGCATATGTTAAATGGCAAAAAACTGGCATATTGAATGGCAAAATGCTGGCATGCTGAATGGCAAAATAATACTGGCATATATTAAATGGCAAACTACTGGCATATATTAAACAGCAAAATACTGGCATATTGAATGGCAAAATACTGGCATATTAAATTGCAAAATACTGGCATATATTGAATGGCAAAATACTGGCATATATTAAATGACAAAATGCTTGCATATTGAATGGCAAAATACTGGTATATATTGAATGGCAAAACACTGGCATGTTGAATGGAAAAATATTGGAATACTGAATGGCAAAATAATACTGGCATTTATTAAATGGCAAAATACTAGCAAATATTAAAATGGCAAAATACTGGCATATTGAATGGCAAAATACTGGCGTATTGAAAGGCAAAATACTGGCATATTAAATTGCAAAATACTGGCATAAATTAAATGACAAAATACTGGAATATTGAATGGCAAAATACTGGCATATATTGAATGGCAAAACACTGGCATGTTGAATGGCAAAATACTGTCGTTTTGAATGGCAAAATAATACTGGCATTTACTAAATGACAAAATAATAGCAAATATTAAAATGGAAAAATAATGGCATATTTTAAATGGCAAAAAACTAGCATATTGAATGCCAAAATACTGGCATATTAAATGGCAAAATACTGGCATATATTAAATGGTAGAATACTGGCATATTGAGTGGCAAACTACTGGCATGTTGAATGGCAAAATACTGTCATACTGAATGTCAAACTACTGGCATATTGAATGTCAAAATAATACTGGCATATATTAAATGGCAAACTACTGGCATGCTGAATGGCAAAATACTACTGGCATGTATTAAGTGGCAAACTACTGGCATATATTAAATGGAAAAATACAAGCATATTGAATGGCAAATTACTGTCATATTAAATTGCAAAATACTGGCATATATTGAATGGCAAAATACTGGCATATATTAAATGACAAAATGCTTGCATATTGAATGGCAAAATAATACTGGCATTTATTAAATGGCAAAATACTAGCAAATATTACAATGGAAAAATACTGGCATATATTAAAAGACAAAATTCTGGCATATTGAATGGAAAAATACTGGCATATTAAATGGCAAAATACTGGCATATATTGAATGACAAAATACTGGCATATTCAATGGCAAAATAATACTGCCATATTATTAGGTAAATGTCTGTGGCTTTTTAATGGCAAAATAATACTGGCATGGTATTGGGTAAATTGTCTGTGGTTTCTTAATGGCAAAATAACACTGGCATATTATTGGGCAAATTGTCTGTGGCTTATTAATGACCAAATAATACTAGCATATTATTGGGCAAATTGGCTGATGCTCTGCAATGGTCTGTGGGGCAAAATAATATGTACTATGGGGAAAGTGACACTGGCTAGTTCTGTGGGGCAAAGTGCCACTGTGGTATGCTCTGTGGGAAATTGACACTGTGGCATACCAAATCATGTAGGTTCAATGTCAGTGCAAGCCAAGTGATGTAGGTGCAATATAGGTGCATGGCAAGTTATGTGGGTACTGTATGGTGCTGTGTTAAGGGTGCAGAGGAAGGTAATACAAACAAGGAATGCAATTTGTTCAATAAAATGTTTATTGCATATGAAAATAGTTGAATATAATATAAAGAGAGAGAGATATGTCTGTGTGTGTATAGATGTTTATTGTTTTAGAATTGTACAATTGTCACCTCATGGGGCTCCTGTGTGTGGCATAATTAAGTGTCTCTTTTGTGTGGCATAATTATGGGCGCTTGTGTGTGGCATAACTATGGGGCGCTTGTGTGTGGCATAATTAAGGGGCTCCTGTGTGTGTGGCATAATTAATTGGGCTCTGAGGTTAGTTATAATTAATGGGGCTCTGGTGTGGCATCATTTATGGGGCTCTGGTGTGGCATCATTTATGGAGTTCTTGTGTGTGGCATAGTTACTGGGCTCCTGTGTGTGGCATAGTTAATGGGCTCCTGTATGTGGCATATTTAATGGGCCATCTGACTGGCATTACTAAGGAATCTGTCTGGCATGGTTTTGGAGGAAATCCAGGGGGTGACACCATGAGTTACCGCACCTGGTGACACCAACCCTAGTGACGCCACTGATGGCAGGTATGCATTTTAGAAACGAGGGCTTGTATGGGATTGATAATCATTGTATTTCTGTGTTTTATGTAATTTATAATAGAATGATAATCTAGTCACAAAATGTTCTGTACTTTAATGCATTCAAAAGCTGTATTACTGTTATGCTTGTTTTTTTATTTTTCCATGAAAATGAATGAAGATTTCACCTAGAAATTCCATTAATTATTTAGTAAACTGCACCCAATTCTTCCTCTCATTCAAAATCAATTTGGTACTAGACATGTGCAAAACTAAAATTTTCGTTTCGTTTTCGTCCATTCGGACGAAAATGTTATTTATTTCGTCTAAAACGAATTTCGTTCATTAGTGCATTCGTTTCAGACGAAATTCGTTCATTATTTTCGTTTCGTTAATTTTTTTCGTTCGTTTTATAGAATACAATGTAATACTATTGGCTTTCTATAAACCGAACGAGAGCCCCATTCATAAGAAATTCTTATGAATGGGGCTCTCGTTCGGTTCATAGAAAGGCAATAGTATTAATTGTATTCTATAAGCCGAAAGTCTATAAACCGAACGACTTTCGGTTTATAGACTTTCGGCTTATGGAATACATGTAATCCTATTGCTATTCTATAAACCGAACGACTTTCGGTTTATAGAATAGCCATAGGATTACATGTATTGCATAAGCCGAAAGTCTATAAACCGAAAGTCGTTCGGTTTATAGGCTGTCGGCATTTAACTATACAGAGACAGAGTCTCCATTCATAAAATTATGAATGGAGACTTTGTCTCCGTGTAGTAAAATGCCGAAAGCCTATAAACCGAACGATCCGTTTATAGACTTTCGGCTTATATAATACATGTAATCCTATGGCTATTCTATAAACCGAACGTTCGGTTTATAGAATAGCAATAGGAATACATGTATTCCATAAGCCGACAGCCTATAAACCGAACGTTCGGTTTATAGGCTGTGGGCATTTTACTACACGGAGACAAAGTCTCCATTCATAATTTTATGAATGGAGACTCTGTCTCCGTATAGTTAAATGCCGGCTTTTAACTATACGGAGACAAAGTCTCCATTTATAATTTTATGAATGGAGACTCTGTCTCCGTATAGTTAAATGCCGGTGTTCTGACAAATTTCTGGAGCAAATTCTCCTGCGCAATCGCAGGAGAATTTGCTCACTGCGCATGCGCATAAAGTTACAGCTGATAACTCAGCTGTAACTTTGTGACCACCGCGCATGCGCCAGCTGCGCAACCCACCTCCCGCCCCCTCACACCCCCTGCACACCCCTTCTTACCAGATAATCGACCACAGCGATACACAGCGCATGCGCACGCCTATCCAGCCGTTTGGGAATGTGCGCGTCCGTTGTTGTGTTCTTAAGGTGGTAAGTAACATGGGGCGTCGGGACATAAGGGGGCAAGCATCCTGGTGAGGGCTGCCTCATCTTGATGGGATTTGTGATCCTCCTGCTGCATCAATAATACAGCAGGAGGATCACAAATCCCATCAAGATGAGGCAGCCCTCACCAGGATGCTTGCCCCCTTATGTCCCGACGCCCCGTGTTACTTACCACCTTAAGAACACAACAACGGACGCGCGCATTCCCAAACGGCTGGATAGGCGTGCGCATGCGCTGTGTATCGCTGTGGTCGATGATCTGGTAAGAAGGGGTGTGCGGCGGGTGTGAGGGGGCGGGAGGTGGGTTGCGCAGCTGTCTAATGCACGGTGGTCACAAAGTTACAGCTGAGTTATCAGCTGTAACTTTATGCGCATGCGCAGTGAGCAAATTCTCCTGCGATTGCGCAGGAGAATTTGCTCCAGAAATTTGTCAGAACACCGGCTTTTAACTATACGGAGACAAAGTCTCCATTTATAATTTTATGAATGGAGACTCTGTCTCCGTATAGTTAAATGCCCACAGCCTATAAACCGAACGTTCGGTTTATAGGCTGTCGGCTTTTAACTATACGTTTGTCTCCATTCATAAATTTATGAATGGAGACTCTGTCTCCGTATAGTTAAATGCTATTGTATTCTATAAACCGACTCTATTTCGGCTTATAGAATGCAATAGTACTACGAATGGACGAATGAACGAATGATTTTCCTTTATTAACCATTTGTTCATTCGGCTTTAGTTAGCTTAGCATTTTCGTTCTTCGTTTTTCGGGCGAATGGACGAAAATGCAATTTTCGGACGAAAATGCATTCGTCCGAAAACGAATGCACATGTCTAGTATATATTCACATGTAAATTGCTTTTTTAATAAAAAATTATGATATAAATAAAATCTTGTTTTTATTTCCTTTTATGTGACAAAGCTGCCTCTCTCTTTCCCTTGCCCCCAGATTTGTCGCTCTCCCCCCCTTAGTGTTGTCTCTCTCTCACCCTCCCTTTGGCTCCCCCCTCGCTCCCCTTGTGTCTGTCTCTTCCCCCCTTCCCTCCCCTTGTTTCTCTCTGCCCCCCCCCCTTGTTATTCTGTCCCCCCCTCACCTGTTTCTTGCTCCCTGGTGGCTAGTGGGGGCAGCCGGGGGATGTATGCACTATACATAATAGACGGAAGTGTCGGGCAGCATGGAGGTTGTCTGCACGATTCGTGCAGACATCCCCCACTTGCCCGATTCTCCCTGGTGGCTAGCGAGGCAGCGGTGGATGTCTGCGCGATGAGCGAGACCTCCCCTGCTGCCGCCCGGAACGACAGCCAGGACTTTTATGAGGAAGCCGGAAGTACCCAGCTTCATCATAGAAGTCCCGGCGGTCATGCCGGGCGGCAGCAGGAGAGGTCTCGCTCATCGCGCAGACATCCTCCGCTCCCTCGCTAGCCACCAGGGAGAATCGGGCAGCTGGGGGATGTCTGCACGAATCGTGCAGACAACCTCCATGCTGCCCGACACTTCCGTCTATTATGTATAGTGCATACATCCCCCGGCTGCCCCCACTAGCCACCAGGGAGCAAGAAACAGGTGAGGGGGGGACAGAATAACAAGGGGGGGGGGCAGAGAGAAACAAGGGGAGGGAAGGGGGGAAGAGACAGACACAAGGGGAGCGAGGGGGGAGCCAAAGGGAGGGTGAGAGAGAGACAACACTAAGGGGGGGAGAGCGACAAATCTGGGGGCAAGGGAAAGAGAGAGGCAGCATTGTCACATAAAAGGAAATAAAAACAAGATTTTTTTATATCATAATTTTTTATTTAAAAAGCAATTTACATGTGAATATATACTAGACATGTGCATTCGTTTTCGGACGAATGCATTTTCGTCCGAAAATTGCATTTTCGTCCATTCACCCGAACAACGAAGAACGAAAATGCTAAGCTAACTAAAGCCGGATGAACGAATGGTTAATAAAGGAAAATCATTCGTTCATTCGTCCATTCGTAGTACTATTGCATTCTATAAGCCGAAATAGAGTCGGTTTATAGAATACAATAGCATTTAACTATACGGAGACAGAGTCTCCATTCATAAAATTATGAATGGAGACTTTGTCTCCGTATAGTTAAATGCCCACAGCCTGTAAACCGAACGTTCGGTTTATAGGCTGTGGGCATTTAACTATACGGAGACAGAGTCTCCATTCATAAAATTATAAATGGAGACTTTGTCTCCGTATAGTTAAAAGCCGGCATTTAACTATACAGAGACAGAGTCTCCATTCATAAAATTATGAATGGAGACTTTGTCTCCGTGTAGTAAAATGCCCACAGCCTATAAACCGAACGTTCGGTTTATAGGCTGTCGGCTTATGGAATACATGTATTCCTATTGCTATTCTATAAACCGAACTTTCGGTTTATAGAATAGCCATAGGATTACATGTATTACATAAGCCGAAAGTCTATAAACCGATCGTTCGGTTTATAGACTTTCGGCATTTTACTACACGGAGACAAAGTCTCCATTCATAATTTTATGAATGGAGACTCTGTCTCTGTATAGTTAAATGCCGACAGCCTATAAACCGAACGACTTTCGGTTTATAGACTTTCGGCTTATGTACTACATGTAATCCTATGGCTATTCTATAAACCGAAAGTCGTTCGGTTTATAGTTTAGCAATAGCATTACATGTATTCTATAAACCGAACGTCGTTCGTTTTAAAGACTTTCGGCTTATAGAATACTATTGGCTTTCTATAAACCGAACTAGAGTCGAGTCCCCATTCATAAGAAATTCTTATGAATAAGGAGGGACTCTAGTTAGGTTTATAGAATGCCAATAGTATTCTATAAGCCGAAAGTCTTTAAAACGAACGACGTTCGGTTTATAGAATGCATGTAATGCTATTGCTGTTCTATAAGCCGAATGTCTTTCGGCTTATAGAACAGCAATAGCATTACATGTATTCTATAAACCGAACGTCGTTTGTTTTAAAGACTTTCGGCTTATAGAATACATGCTGCTATTGGCTTTCTATAAACCGAAAGAGTCCCCATTCATACGAATAGGTCAATTGACCTATTCGTATGAATGGGAACTCAATTTCGGTTTATAGGAAGCTAATAGCATTACATGCATTCCATAAACCGAAAGTCATTCATGTCGGTTTATGGAATGTAGTACAATGCTATTGGTATTGTAAACCGACTCTATTTCGGTTTAGAATGCCAATAGCACGAATGGACGAATGGACGAATGAACGAATGATTTTCGTTTATTAACCATTCGTTCATTCGGATTTTGTTAGTTAAAATTTTCGTTATTCGTTTTTCGGACGAATGGACGAAAATGCTATTTTCGTCCGAAAATGCATTCGTCCGAAAACGAATGCACATGTCTATTTGGTACTTAAGTATTATCTGTGATATTGCAGGTGAGCCTGAGTTTGGCCTCAATATAAGGATGTTCCATGTTATCAGAGGGGACCTCCCATTATTATTCTTTGAGATTTGGGAACCTTGGCTTCAATCCACAATGATTGTAATTCACCAGAAGACGTCTGACTTGCCAGTTGGTTTATTTGCCTAACTAGAAATGTTTCCTTTGCTTTCTCTGTGTTTTTAACTCAATTTAAGATAAAACGCTATTATGTTTGGTTATGTACCAAATGTTTATTGCTGATCTGCTCCCTACTGTAATTTTATATTTTTAAAAGCTCATATAGATATATTTCACTAGCCACGCCTCTTCTTATTCTTCTATTTTTCTCTATTTTTTTTTTCTTTGCTGATAATTAGAGTTGAGCGGACACCTGGATGTTCGGGTTCGGCAGGTCCGGCCGAACTTCGGAAAAATGTCTGAGTCCGTGCATGAACTTGACCCCGAACCCCATTGAAGTCAATGGGGACACAAACTTTTGGCCACTAAAATGCCTCTAAAAAAGTATTGGAAAGGGCTAGAGGGCTGCAAAAGGAAGTAAAATGTGGGTAAGAGTAGGACAAGCGCCCTGCAAGCAAATGTGGATAAAAAAATGTGGATAGAAATGTCTAGTTTTCTGAACTTTTGGCCACTAAAATGCCTCTAAAAAAGTGCAAAAGGGCAAACTTGACCCTGAACCCGAACCTTCTAGGGTAATGAGCGGTGGGTGGGGACCCTAATAATAATGAGGGGGGGACTTAGTGTCCCCTCCGGTCCCCACCCATGGCCGGCAGGTGGGGACCCTAATAAGAAGGAGGGGGGACCTAGTGTCCCCCCCGGTCCCCACCCATGGCCGGCGGGTGTGGACCCTAATAAGAATGAGGGGGGGGACCTAGTGTCCCTCCCGGTCCCCACCCATGGCCTGTGGGTGGGGACCCTAAAAAAAATGAGGGGGAACTTTTTTTCAGGTCCGCGGTCCAAAAATCGTAGTGTTCGGTACACAACTGATGATTATTCCAAACTGTTCACTATGACATTTAAATACCAATAAAAAGATTAGAAAAAAGCTTAGCAGGAGAGAAACCAGAATTCTGAGAAAGTGACAGTCACATTGTTGCCTGGCAGAATGGCAGCTACCCATCACAAAAAGATTATTTAATATAAGAGAAGGAAGTTATGTTTGTATATAGTTTATGTGTTATATTTTATTTTGAGGGGATTCTGCAATATTCACATTTCTTTTCTCAGTGCTTGAGGAGTGGAGAGATGCTTATACACTATCATGCACTGTCAAGGTTAATGGTGCTGCAATTACACTGATTGGTTGAGAAAGCCAGACTATTCCAAAGAGCTATCTACAGAGGTTGGAGGTTGTACTTAAACTACCTGCACTTGCATTTTACAAATTATAACTTGTATGGTTTTATAGTATCTGTAGAATATTAAAAGGAAACTATGATAGCAAAAAATGTGTTTTTAAGGTTTGGGGAGCAAACTGTCCCCTTTAAATATTACAATATGTATTGTGAGGTATATTATCTACGTTCATCTCACTTGAAAATCACTCATGAAATCGCGAATAGTCCAGTTTGGTCAGATGGATGAACTGACCCGAAATTTCTGGAAGAAGCTATTTAGTGTGCATCTATCTCACACTTACTTGCCATGATGTGGATTTTCATTGTGAAATCTTCTGTTGCAGGCACAGTAGGAAGTAGTGAACCATATTTTAATACTATGCATCCATAGTGCCATAGACCCTTGCAAACATATTAGTAGGATGGTAAGCAAACTAAGAGAAACAAAACAGCAGAAGCTGTTTTGGGAGTAGTTTTGCTATAGGCAGCAGTTAAACAGATCTACTTACACCCTGTGTTACACCCATAAAATGACATGCAGAATTCATGTAATACAAGATAGTGTGCCAACGCTCTCTAGGGTCTGTTCACTAAAATCGAAGTTTGGCATTCAAGATAAAAAGCTCATCTTGAACTCCAGACTCTGACGGATTTGTAAACCCCTGCAAATCTCAGTCTATTCACTAAGCATTTTAGTGAAATTTAAATGTGATGAAGTCATCTGCGATGGAGAGGAGCGAGATTACACTCTCATCCCATTCATTTCAGGTGGGAAACGAAAATACATGTTTTTCAGACCAAATGCAACTTTTGAGTTGCACAGACTGCTTGCTCCATCCTTTGCGTTCAGTGTCGGAGTGTTGGGTGTCACATGACTTCCCAAGTTAATGAGACAAAATCATGTACCTTAGAAAGGTGCTCAGCTGGAGATTTCATTTTTAGGATGACATCCAATTTGTTCTTTTCATTCTCACACTTTATCATCTCTATACTGCCTTAGTCACGTCAATCATAATCCATTTACTTTTCTCAAACTTGTTAGATTTTCAGGTTCTCACTTTAGTCCATGTGAAGAAAATCATGTAAAATTAGGTGTCCAGTGTGGGTTTTATTGAGTTCTCTGGGCGGGTCAAAAGGGCATCTATGTACAAAACTCCATTTAGAATACACCAGGAAAATAAGAACATAGTCATTAACAAAATTATTCTCACGCAGATAAGGACCGCACCTTTTTTTTTCTCCAGCAGCTACGGCTTCTGAAATTAAAAAAAATCATAGCCACCGTACGTCATATCCAGTGGCTGTATTTTCCTCCTCCATGCAGGAGGGAAAATTACATGGAGGAGACAGCTGGAGACACAGAGCAGCGAGGAGGTAATGGCAAAAGTAATACTGGCATACTAATGGGCAAGTTTGCTGTGGCATATTAATGGCAAAATAATACTGTCATACTAATGGGTAAATTGGCTATGTCATATTAATGACAAAACAATACTGGCATATTATTAGACAAATTGGCTGTGGCATAGTAATGGCAAAATAATACTGAAATATCAATGGGCATATTGCCTATGGCATATTAATGGGCAAAATAACACTGGGATTTTAATGGGTAAATTGGCTGTGGTATATTAATTGGAAAGTTGGCTGTGGCATATTTTAGGTGAAAGCCAAACTATAGCATATTTTAATAGGCAAACTGGCTGTTGCATATGTTAATGACAAGGTGACTGTGGCATGTTAATTGGTACCTGACAGTGGCTTCTTTTAATTTACTTTAAGTGATGATGTGGCATGTTCTATGGGGCAAAATAACATGTAATATGTACTAATGGCAAAATAATACTGGCATATCAATGGCAAAATAATACAGGCATAGTAATGGGCAAATTGGCTGTGGCATTTTAATGGCAAAACAATACTGGCATATTAATTGACAAATTGTCTGTGGCATAGTAATGGAAAAATAATACTGGCATATTAATGGGCAAATTGGCTGTGACATATTAATGGAAAAATAATACTTGCATATTCATTGGAAATGTATACTGGCATATTAATGGCAAAATAATACTGACATATTAATGGGCAATTTGGCTGTGTTATATTAATTGTAAATCTGGCTGTGGCATATATTATGGGCAAACTGTAGCATATTTTAATAGCCAAACTGTCTGCTGCATATGTTAATGACAAAGTGACTGTGGCATGTTAATTGGTACCTGACAGTGGCTTCTTTTAATTGGCTTTACATGATGCTGTGGCATGTTCTTTGGGGCAAAATAACATGTACTAGGGGGAAAGTGAC
Source organism: Pelodytes ibericus (assembly GCA_036172795.1). NCBI lineage: Eukaryota > Metazoa > Chordata > Amphibia > Anura > Pelodytidae > Pelodytes > Pelodytes ibericus. Next base: position 74,773,161 of record CM069861.1, on the reverse strand, counting down.
ACTGTGGCTTGTTCTACATGGGCATTTCTGTGGAGAAAAGGGACACTGGGGTATTTTCTACAGTACAAATTGACATTGACACTGTGGCATGCCAAATCTTGTTGGTGCAATATGAGTGCAAGCCAAGTACTGTGAGTGCAATATAGGTGCATAGGTGCATTTGCTGCCAACAATAGGATCACATTGCATGTGTGACATTGCATGTGTGTATACATGAGCCAGCCATATAAATGTGACACTGAAAGTGTTATGGTGTGTATGTGTGTAAATGCCTGAAAGCAAGATCAGCAAGGGGCAGCAAAATATATGTTCTCCTAGGGCGGCAAACAGTCTTGCACCGGCCTGCCTGTGTGTGTATATTTATATATATATATTTGTATATATATATATATATATGTATATATATATAGTACATCAGTACAGGGAGAGATCATATCTTTCCAAAAAAGGCTATTTACAATAATGTATGTAAAAAACAGAACAGACTTCACTGGATACCTGATCAATGTAAGTTCAAGAAATGTTATCTTCTGTTATGACCATTTTAACAAATGTTATAAAAATGAATACCTTTGTGAATATAAATAACGTAAAATCAGATGCTATGTTATTTTGGTCCTATGTGTGTATTAATATAAATGAAAGCAATGCAAAATAGATTTCTCCATAAATCACAGTTAAAAACTCTCTTTATTGTAATGGAAATGAACACCTCTTGGATCAGATGAAGAATGCAAACTGCACATCTTGTTGAGTATCTTGGAAACAGATTTGGGTCCACAAAAGAATACTCCTACACTGGTACTGAAAAAAGAGCAAAGGGTCATAAGCAAACATCTTCAAACAAGACATTTTGATGAATACTCTCCTAAAAGATAATTATTATAACATTTTCATTCTGTTTTGCTATAAGGTTTACAATTCAGTCTCAGTTGAAGTCCACAGCACTGTTTTTTCTTTAATTAAGCATCACAAAACGTAATGTTTAAAAAAAAAAGATGTGTATCTTCAACTGGCCCTTAGGTTTTATAATTGTACCCCTTAGTGAGCTGTAATTTTCCTCTTGCTCATTTAATGTACCCACACATATTATATATTGTATTCATCCGCATAAGAATGGTTTTCTTAAGATATTATTATTTTCATATTATGTAATTCCCTATAAAAATACACTTTTTTCTAACTTTGACCTGAAAAATCTTTTATACAATTACAAATGGTAATAAAGACCCTGTCTATATAATTTCTAATATTTGTCCTGAGTTTAGAAATACCATTATTCAAATGTTTTAGGGCAATAAGCTAAAGTAGGGTTTTTTTCCCTAATCATTTTCTCCTACATTGACCTTTTCACCCCAACATTTTTGATAGAGTAAACGTAGAGAATACAAATTGATCAAACATGTTTGTATATTGTGTTAGCAGAATTGCAAGCAAATGCATAAAAAAGAGAAACACATGTTAAAATTATGTGTGTGATGTATGACACTACATGTAGCCCAATATTCAAATTCTCTATAGGAAATTTGCAATTTGCATAACTGGCCACAGGTGATATTGCAGAGACGATATATCACACACATTTCAAACATGTTTTCTCTTAATTTATGCATTTGTTTAAATTTATGCTAACACAATGTTTTTTTTTTTTTTTTTACTGTTATTAGCTTTCTGTATGCACCTTAACCATTTAGGGTTTGAGTGTTTTTTTTATATTCACCAGACACAAGCTCAGGATAACTGCCAACTAGCTTGATTCTTTTCACGTTGACATTGGTGTTTTCTGGGTGTTTGAAAATAGTTTTTACAGAATATTATGTTTGTTCGGGATAATGATTCTGCAAGTGGTTGAACTGGTCATCATATTGAATTTGAGTATTTACCGTATTTGCTCGAATATAAGACACTGTTAAATGCTCCTCGTCTTACATTCGAGGTTCGTCTTATAATCAGACCTCAAATAGAGGTCTGACTATAAAACTGGGATCCAGGTCCCCTGCAGAGCTACCAAGCTGGTGGATGTCGGCGCATATAACGCCGACATCCACTGTCTGCCCCCACTAGCCACCAGGGAGATTGGTGCAGCTGGTGGATGTCTGCACATGTTTGTTTTTTTTTGCCGCCTCACAGGCAGACAAGGTACGTGCCGCACTCGCACTAAATACACTGCTGCTTTTATATAATTGTAATGGAACTGTGTGTGTAACTTTCACTGAAAGTAAGGGGTCTAGCCCAAACCCTGCGAAACAGCTTCATACTATTATCCCTCCTCCACCTAACTTTACAATTGGCACAATGTAGTAACGCACGATGCAGTTGGCATGAAAAGTGATTAAGACATGCACCAGAAGAACTGAAAGAGAAGGAAAGAAAAAGAAAGAAACAAAAAAAAAAAAATGAAAAAGCTGGAAAAAATAGCTGCTAAAAATACCAATCATAGTTATTCCCAGACCTCATGAGAGAAGATGCAAATGGATAAAAAGTGTTATAAGCGCTGAGAAAGAAAGAAAGACTGTAAACACCAGTAAAACGTATACTATATTATTTTATATCATTGGCCAGTGGATACTGAGCAGCCTGCTACTATCCACTGCACCTGCAACCAGTAGTTACCTTCAATTTCTCCCACACTCAAGAAGTGTTACAAGAAGTTCAGGAAAACACTATAATCTCACTATGCAGCACACATTTTGTCTATATCACTGCCAGCAGGCATCTAGGCCCAGCTATGCTGCCAAATCAGGAGTGCTCTATCCCGCAATAGCATTTCTTGCTATATGTTGCAATCCCCTGTCAAATAGAGGATCCCATTTGAAGGGCCAGCAGAACATGATACACACTGTTTCACAAGCTTAGTGAATGCTCATCATTCCATTACAAGAGTGTGCACATATCTACTATCTACACGCAAACAGTGCTTTAACCGCTGTAGATTGGAACCCTCTGAGGAAGCCTAATAAAAAAATAGCATTAGTCCAAACAACTAATAAAGAAAATGATAAACTAACGAAATCCGAATGAACGAATGCTAAATGAACGAAAATCATTTGTCCATTCGTCCATTCATTCATTCAGATGCTGACAGCCATTCTGATATGTCGAATTCTAATTTCGTCTCAATTTCAGCTTAAGTTATTGTATGTAATGCTATTGGAATTACATAAACCGAAATAGAGGTGAAATAGAGTCGAAATTCATATGAATTGACCTAACTGTCGAATTCCACAGAACAGAGTAATCAGACATTCAGTATTCATATAAGATTAGTTTTTATTCTGCATAACATTATGCTATGCAGAAGAAAACTGATCATAAATGAATAATGACTGTCTTATAACTTTGATCTGATCAGTGGAATCCGTCTATTTGGCAATTCGGCTTTATTTTGAAACATTTCGAATAAAATTCGAATTTGGAGGTCTACCTTCAAATTCAAATTTTAGTCACTAGACCGAATAGACTCAGTTTCGACTCAAATTCGTATCAATTTCGACTCAAATTCGTGTCAATTTCGACTTTAGTTTTAGTATTGCAATGCTATTAGCATTAGACACAACAGCCTAAAAGCCGAATTGAATGAATGCATGAATTCCACAGCTTTCAGACATACTAGTAGTGTAACGTTGGGGAATTGCTTTCAATTTGATTTAAAAAATCTATACTGTGTGTCTGTCTGTATTTGTCAATTTTGTATAATGTATTACTAAACATTTTGATAATTATAGATGTGAAATTTATAACCTTTTTTAACATGTAATATATTTTTAAAAACGTTTATATTTAACATCCATAATTATCAAAATTCTTAGTAATACAATCTACATGAGTTTGCCTTCAATTCACTCCCTGTACTTCACATACTGATTGTGAAGTGTAGAGAATGACAGCAAGGGAAAGGGAAAAAAAACAAATAAACCCATTTCCCGTTATTTTTTTAAATTTAATATGCAACATATCAAAAACATTTATACACTTTTATAAATATTATTTTAATCACACTTTTGGGTTTACATATACACCACTAAAATTCTACTTTCTATGTTTCTGCTTGTTTGGTTTCAACAAAATGATGTCCATAAGCTTCTATATCCAAATTTCCCAACCACCTAGAGCCAAATTTCAACTGCTCAATAGCATAGGTAAGGGATGAAATTCAAAAATTTCAACTCTTTCAACAGAATTTTCCAACCTTATACTTTTGAAGTGAGGCCATTTTCGTCCATTCATTTCCCCATTCAGTTCGTATGAATGAACATTTCACCTATGTTCATTCAATACATAGTATAAGGTTGGAGAATTCGGATTAATTAGAATTTCAACAGTTCAATAGCATAAGGTAGGGAATGGATGAAATTCGAATGAAATTCGGATTAATTAGACTCTTTGAACCGAATTCTCCTACCTTGTACTATTGAAGTTAGGTCAAATCTATATACTGTATGTCTGTCTGTATTTGTCAGTTTTGTATAATGTGTTACTAAGCATTTTGATAATTATGGAGGTGAATTTTTTAAACTTTTTTTTACAAAACGTGTAATACATATAAAAAAAATAGTTTAAATTTCATATCCATAATTATCACAATACCTAGTAATACAATCTATGTTTTATGTTAAATGCTTATATACACTGACAAAAGTGTATAAACAGAGAGATCTCCCCTTTTTTATTTCGTATTTGTTCTTTTGAATCTGTTTTTAATGTTTACTTTATGAGACGTATTATAATGAGCGTGCATGTATAAAGCTCATCGTTTTCCTACAACTCCCATCGCCCCTGAGGAAGTGACGTTGTCCGTCACGAAACGCGTAGGGTGGGAGTTTCTTTTTTGCGTTCCACGGACTCCAAGCCTCTCTTTCGATACCGCTTTTTTTCAACCTTCTACATGGCGAATTAGTCCGGCCGGCTTCTTTTCTGTGTCCCGTTTCGAAGAGGGAAGATGAGAATTGGCAGTCCGTTGTCTACTATTTGTTTTTTTATTATCAGACCTCAATCTTGTTACAACTCTGGAAACAGCCATTGACACTTTTGGATTATTTAAACCTTTATTGCCGTTTTTTTAACAAAAACTTGAGGATTTCCTTTTATTATATTGATTACTGTACAATGTTTCACACTTGATTTGTGTCTATTATTGTTTGGTCACTATTGCTTGCATTTGAATTGCACACTATTATTTGTATACTCACTGATTATTTGCACTTTACTAATTAGTGTTTAATACACTTCCTAGTACCTCATTCATAATTGCACCAACGCTTTCTAGCGCTATTTGTTCTCTTTTTTGGTAGCTTAGGAATGTACTAGTGTCTGTACGGAGATCTCTCTGTTTATACACTTTTGGTGCTTTTTTAAGGTATAGTGTAGTATACCTATACACATTCCCGCCCAAATAAGGTCTGACTTTTGTTCTCCGCCCTTTCTTCTACTCTCCTCTTTTTGGGGGGCTTAGTTTTTTCCGCTTACATATCTTTTTACTACATTGGGGAACAAACACTAGATCGAGAACATGACTTGTATCAAGTTCCATACACTTAAGAATGACAGGAATGCCTTTTTCAAGAACCTTACTAGTTCTGAAATAATTACTGACAATTGTATCATTTCTGATAGTCCTTATAATTTCTCACAGAGCCTATACGAATTAGGCAGACTTATGGAGAAAGAAATTTAATATGGTGGGATATAGCTTCGCTAGAATTTTATCTGAGTAATAGAATTGTACCAAGAGGCTTACGCATTTTTAAAAACACAGCTTATAAAACTGAGGACCCCACCTTTTTGGATAAATGGAATGTGATGCTGGATAAATGTTCATGTATTTTAATCGATGTCCTTCTCACAGAGAAGAGGATAGACCTATGCCCCTTAGAAGCAGAAATCAGCAAACTTCAAACTTTGCTGATCCCCTACACAGAGGAACCAGAATATGTCAGTTTCTATCGCGAGATCCACGAGCATGCATATCAATTAGAGTTGGATACTCGCAAAATTAAGAAAAGTAAAATAGATAGGGACCGACACGATTATGATAATAACTTACAGAGAGATTGGAAAAAGAAACCATCTAGACATGAGCCGACTGTTAAGATTACAGCCTCACATCTCTCTCGTTCTAAATCATATGTCCAACAAACCAACAATCCAAGTTGGAGACAAAGACAGAGGCTGGACTCACAGTCTGTCTCTCAGAGGGAGATAGAACGCCCCCATAGACCTCTCTATTCAGACATAGTGAATAGAAATAGAGGACGTACTTTAGTCCAGCCTCATTCTGGTCGGTACATTTCTTCTAATGTGTCCAAACCGACTCAACTAGTAAGAAAATATCAGGATCCTCCTATCCAGCCGAGGACCTTTTCTGACCCTTCATGTTTCCAGACTGTAGCTAACTCTCCTTTTTAGACAGGAGCCCACGGTCACACCTCCCATACAGATTGAGGGAGAGAGACGTAGTAACAGAAGGAAACAAAAGAAGAAGAGAAGGACACGAATCAAACAGGCCATCACCCCCCAGGAGAATATTACGGAACTAGGTTCCAATGTTTTCAATCTTTCTAACAAAAAATGTAATGATAGTCAACTTAGATAAGGGTTTGAAATTTGCACCTATGAATAAGACCTCCCCTTTTAATGCGTATATTGACTTACACAAATTTATTAGGAAGTTAACTTTGAAAAAATATTTCAATGAAGAACCCAGAACAATAAATACTAAACATTCCATATTTGATTATGAACATACTAATCTCCATCCCAAGTCTGGTTTTTATCCCAAAGAGAACAAGGGTTTATTTATAGAAACCTTTCAGAAATTGGTGGAAGGTGATTTAAAAGCCCTTAAACCGACGTCCCATATTAGAGACAACCTCAATAAACAAGAGAGAGAGGCCCTAAAGTCACTAATGGATGATAAAACTTTAACCATCAAATCAGCAGACAAAGGTGGAGGCATTGTAATCCAAAATACAGAACAGTACCACTCTGAATGCATACGACTTGTAAGTGATACCAACACCTATCAGAAATTGTCATCTAACCCTAGTCAAGCTTTTAAAATGGAATTGGAGTCCTTATTACAGGATGGCCTTCTTTAAGGCATCTTACTTCCCAAGGAATTCAACTTCCTTATGATAAAATATCCCAAGACTACGCTATTTTATCAATTACCGAAGATACACAAGTCTTTAACACAGCCACCTGGACGCCCGATTATATCGGGCATAAATTCCCTTACAGCCAATTTGTCATTATATATAGATACATTTTTACAGCCAGAGGTCCAAAAACTAAGGTCTTACTTGAGAGATACAACCCAAGTTATAAACATCTTAAATGACCTTATATGGGAGGATAATTATATCCTCGTCAACGCCGATGTAAGCTCACTGTACACAATCATAGAGCACTTACAAGGCTGTGAATCCATACAATATTCCTTGGCTAAATATTCAGACCTCCATAATAGTCAAATTGATTTCCTGGTTAGGTGTGTAGCCTTTATCCTCACCCATAATTCCTTTTGGTATGAGGACAGCCATTGCTTGCAGCTTGAGGTGACAGCTATGGGCACTAGGATTGCGCCGAGCTATGCCAGTCTTTTTATGGGCAAATGGGAGGACGAATTCATCTGGGACGAATGCCCATTCGGTGCAAACCTGGTGCTCTGGCGTAGATACATCGACGACTGCCTATTTGTATGGAAGGGGGACTCCACCTCACTAAACATATTTCTGGCTTATCTTAACAATAACCCATATAATCTTAAATTTACCCATAAAAGTTCATCAGTCTCGGTGGAATTTCTGGACTTAGAAATATATATTAAGGAGGGGACTATCCAAACTAAAACTTTCAAAAAGACAGTGGATTGTAACGGCTATATACCATTTGACAGCTATCATTATGCCCCTTGGCTAAACAACATTCCCTATGGACAGTTTAGACGTATTAAAATAAACTGTTCTGAGGAAAATGTGTTACAAGCCCAACTATCAGAAATGGAGCAACAATTCAGGGATAAGGGCTTTAACAACCAGCTTTTGAAAACTGCCCGAGATAGAGTCCAGCAACTCCCACGTAATGAGATTTTAGCCATGAAACACACTACTCCTGAGCAACGGCCCAAAGATGTAGTCTCTTTCATTACCCAAAACAGTGATCAGTCCTTACATATTAAAAGGATAATCAAGAGACATTGGAATGTTTTAAAGGGTGACACCATCCTTAGAGATATTCTTACCCCAACTCCAAGAGTTATATTCTCTAGAGCACCTAACTTACAACTAATGATTGCCCCGACGGATAGACGGCCAGTCACAAATACCATAAATATGTTTAACTTACCTTCCGGTTTTTATAAATGTGGACGCTGTATAGGTTGTAGTAATAATGTGGAGATACCCAGACATCAAGCCAATCTGACCAATCCCCGTACCAGTGAGATCTTTAACATCAAACAAGTGATCACTTGTAGAACTAAGGGGGTCATTTATTGTGCCAGCTGTCCATGTTCCAAGCTATATATAGGAAGGACTTCAAGGACCCTAAGTATCAGGATGTATGAACATGTGAGAAACATCCAAAAAGGTCTAACTACTAATGGACTTTCCAACCACTTTTTGACCTGCCATAGAGGGAACCCGTCTGGTTTAACCTTTCTGGCAATATAACTAGTTAAAAATAATTGGAGAGGTAGACATTTTGGAGATCAGCTGGACAGATTTGAGGCTAGGTGGATAAACAAATTAGATACACTTTCTCCAAATGGTCTAAATCTAGACTTTGAATTAAAGGCATTCACTAAGGATTCCTGAGATCTAATTAAAAGAATGATCCCCTTTGTAAGACAATATGCAAAATTTCTTATGCTTTTGTATGTAATATGTTTTTACATTATTCAGTATAAGTGTTTTCTTTTTATTTATTAGTATTTCCCCTTATATTTTTATATATATTTTTATAGTCTTCTATATATATTTCCATTTTTATGGAGTTATTCCAATTTTTGTCCTCTATAGTTATTATTTTTTTCAATACTTATTATTTTTTCTAATACCTTTTAATACATATTTCCAAACATTTCTACTGAATAAAATTTATACTTGTTTTATATGTGCATTGGAATTATTGAAGTCTGTTGGGAATAATCCCCTTTTTTATTTCGTATTTGTTCTTTTTAATCTATTTTTAATGTTTACCTTATGAGACGTATTATAATGAGCGTGCATGTATAAAGCTCATCGTTTTCCTACAACTCCCATCGCCCCTGAGGAAGTGATGTTGTCCGTCACGAAACGCGTAGGGTGGGAGTTTCTTTTTTGCGTTCCACGGACTCCAAGCCTCTCTTTCGATACCGCTTTTTTTCAACCTTCTACATGGCGAATTAGTCCGGCCGGCTTCCTTTCTGTGTCACGTTTCGAAGAGGGAAGATAAGAATTGGCAGTCCGTTGTCTACTATTTGTTTTTTTATTGTCAGACCTCAATCTTGTTACAACTCTGGAAACAGCCATTGACACTTTTGGATTATTTAAACCTTTGTTGCCGGTTTTTTAACAAAAACTTGAGGATTTCCTTTTATTATATTGATTACTGTACAATGTTTCACACTTGATTTGTGTCTATTATTGTTTGCTCACTATTGCTTGCATTTGAATTGCACACTATTATTTGTATACTCACTGATTATTTGCACTTTACTAATTAGTGTTTAATACACTTCCTAGTACCTCATTCATAATTGCACCAATGCTTTCTAGCGCTATTTGTTCTCTTTTTTAGTAGCTTAGGAATGTACTAGTGTCTGTACGGAGATCTCTCTGTTTATACACTTTTGTCGCTTTTTTAAGGTATAGTGTAGTATACCTATACACATTCCCGCCCAAATAAGGCCTGACTTTTGTTCTCCGCCCTTTCTTCTACTCTCCTATTTTTGGGGGGCTTAGTTTTTTCCGCTCATATACACTGACTTTGCCTCCAATTCACTCCCTGCACTTCACATACTGATTGTGAAGTACAGAGAGAGAATGGCAGCAAAATGACAATGAAAGGAAAAAACCAAACTTATTTCCTGTTTAAAAAAAGTTAACCCTTCCCTTGCTGATCACAGTTGCTTTTTACTGGGATCAGTTTCCTTCCAAGTTTATGGCCCTCTTTTAGTTTTTTCTTATAATTTTTATTTTTTGCAATTTTACTATAATACTAATGTTTTTTTCATGTATTCATTCAATTACAGTTAGCTCCTACAGGTCTGTGCTGTGATTCTGACCAGAAGAAAGTTTAAACTTCTCCCCTTTTTATGTATTTTTGAATACTAAATTGTAGATCATTTATATGTACATGGTATCCATCCAAAGAAAATTATAACATATAACTTATATGGGTGTGTTAAATGAGAGGGAGGAAAACCAAGTTTAATCAACCACATATCAAACTGGAAAAATCGCCTCTGGTCATTAGCCCTGTAAAATGCCTGGTTCTTTAAGGGTGTATCGCAGGAGTATCCCTGACTGAATGGCGTAATATACCAGTAACATGCTCTAAGTGTTTTTGCTGGACAGTTCGGATTTTGGAGGTTTGTCACGCTGTCCCGCCAAGCTCTTCCTCTGTTCCGCTTTTCGGAAGAGAGGTAGAATTAGTCAAAACAACGGAAATAAAAACTGCAACACGATGTTCTTCATCTGTTCTCTGGTATCTGTTACACTGGAGCCGAAATACTGCGCATGCGTAGTGCTGCCTGGTTGTGTGACAGAGCAACCGCGCATGTGTGTTGGCAATGTCAATCTACCTCCAAGGGATACTGTCAAAGCATGCATGAACCAAGGTTACTGGCCCTTTAAAGCCAACAAATAATGTTTGAAACTGTCAACTGTGAATATTATATAATCCGCTGTTTTTTTATTTATTTTTATTTAATATGCAACATATCAAATATGTTTTATACACTTTTATTAATATTATTTTAATCACACTTTTGGGTTTCCATCTACAACACTAAGATTTGACTTTGTATGTTTCTATCAGTTTGATTTCAAAAAAATGATGTCCATAAGCTTCTATATCCGAATTTCCCAACCACTGAGAGCCAAATTTCAACTGCTCAATAGCATAAGTAAGGGATGAAATTCCAAAATTTAAACTCTTACAACCAAATTCTTCAACGTTGTACTATTGAAGTCCATTGCTGCATTCATTTCACCATTCAGTTCGTATGAATGAACATTTCACCTATGTTCATTCAATGCATAGTATAAGGTTGGGGAATTCGGATGAAAGAGACGAATTTCAACAGCTCAATAGCATAAGGTAGGGGATGAAATTCGAATGAAATTCAAATAAAGTTTGAATAAAATTCAAATGAAATTCAAATGAAATTCGTATTATTTAGACTCTTTGAACTGAATTCTCCAGTAGGTGAATTATTTTACATTCGTATTAATGAATATAACGAAACGAAAATAATGAATGAATTTCCTCTGAAACGAATGCAGCAATGGACAAAATTCGTTTTGGACGAAATAAATAACATTTTCATCTGAGTGGACGAAAATGAAACGAAAATGTTCGTTTTACCCATCTCTAATTATAAATGTATAAAATAAAGCTTACCAAACAGGTGTGAGCATGCTGCAAATACAGTGTGATTGGCTATAAACTACAAAAAAACAAAAACTATCTGCGCTTCTCCCCCTAATAAAGTTGGCAACAAATATATAAGCATCATATAAATGAGATTTATTAAATGCTGCAAAATCACTCATTCCACTTCACTGGGGAGATACTTCCCCTCCCTCCATGAGGGAATGGATCCAAGTGGTGGAAGCAACGCGCAGAATGGAGCAACTAAAAGCCCGCTCAGATCAGACTGAGCGGTATACCCTGATGTGGTTTTACTGCCTTGAATTTGTGGATGACCAACAAACACTTACACTAGTTTAAACCTAGTACCCCCCCCCCCCCATGACTTTTCCTTCCTTTCCCGACATTACTTGACACTGGCTCCACGACCCACCGACCTTATATTCTTCTTATGCCTAAACGAGTTTGAGATTATATTCCAATATTGTATGCAACAAGCTGTCCTATTTTGTTAATCTGTCGCTATGTACTGTATACCCCCCATTCCCCTCTACCTCTCCTGTGGTGCCCTCCGCACCAAAAGTCCTGTATCCACTCCCTCCCCCGCCCTCTACCTACAATTTTGTTTTTGTATGTTGTATGAAAACCAATGAACACTGATTTGAAAAATATATATATATAAATGAAAAGTTTTGGTTATATGAATTGCCCAAAGCATAATTAAGTTCACCCGCCATGTCAAGGCACACTCTCAGTAGGGTGAGAACCTACTCCCCTCCTATTTAGTGGGCACACAAAGCAATGTATACTGCTACCAAACCCTTTTTAATGTGTTGGAAGAGGTGCAATTAAACCTCCTCCCAATTAAACCCTTGACAACAAGCTGCAACCAGACAATGAGGAGCCAACAACCTCAACTATGTGCAAGCAGGGAAAAGAATAATGGGGGTGTGCTAAGCTTGTCACAGGCTCAAATAATATAAATGTAGAAAATGAAGCATACCAAACAGGTGTGAGCATGCTTCATATTATACATTTATATTATTTGAACCTGTGACTACCTTCTTAAGTACGTTTTGTTTACTTTGATGGATTAAGACTGATGAATTACCTTCCTTTTGTACCATATGTTACTGGTACCATTTTTAGATTGTTTATATTTACCTGGCAGGCAGAAAAAAAACACATTTGACATTACCTGGGATGCTGGTCTGCTATATGTCTAAACTCTTTGTGCCAGTTGGGTCTTCCATAAAGTGTTTTATGCCTGAGGCCTGTAATAACATCCAAATGGTCATCGTAATGAACAGCAATGTGCGCTGCCTGTAAAGAAAATAGTGTAGAGGAAATGTAAGATCTTCTGATCTCCTCAGCCATCAAAAACAAACGAGTTTTTTTTTTTTTAAAGATGCAGTGGTTTTTTTTGCCATCTCCCAGGCAGACAAGGTAAGTGCCGCACTCACGCTAAATACACTGCTGCTTTTATATAATGTCACTGAATATTGAATTCACTTCTTCAAAGCTATAGCTTTAAAAATAATCCATACCGTTTTGTGCGAATGTGAGCTAGTCCCTTTTTGTAGTGATATTTTAAACATATCTAGTGCCAGTGGAGGGTTGGTAACTTTTTGTCCGGTGGCGTTTGATCATTTGTTATTGCAAATAACAAAACAAATTATATATTTTATTTCTCCTATCGTATGTTTCCATGCAAACATACTGAAACATCGTACGTTATTAGCTGGCCAGGTAAGGCCTACCTATTGTGCTTGAATACAGTGGAGGTTATGTATAACAGTTATTTTGAGTTCAAAGTTCTAAAAATGTTCTAATCAAAAGGAACATTTTTGACTGGACAACTTTTAAAAATGTGCTTCCCAACTGCCCTTTATACATAATTCTCAATGGGCTGGGCCAATGCTGGAACAAGTTATGTAGCTTATGTGTGATATATGTATGGATCTTGCTAGACTTTTCAAATAACATAGTAGACAGGACTGAAGTAACTAATAGAATATAAGAATAAAAGAGGGAGAGCAATATACGGATGCAGTGGAATAAACAGGAAAGAACTTGGGCCTCAGGTAATGTTTGTGTAGAGGTATAAGGAAAGGATGTAGGATGTTGTCTGATATAGCTCACCCACTGACATAGCCACTAGACATCACCATGGGAGATGGGGATCCCTGTTTTCTTGTGCTTTACAAAGAAGATGATGCAACTGTGTACGATATGCATACTATAAATGTGTTTTCCGTAATTTTATGCATTAAACATTTTTATATATGTAACAAAACAAATGAAAGAAACATAAATGTATGCATTCCACAGCACAACCTAATCATTGGGGTAACGTCCAGTACCTGGTTTTCATCCCATCCAGTCAGAAAAAGGTGAAAACTCAAAAAATTACTTTTGCCTTGTTCTGTCATTTGTTCTTCTAAGGAGTTTAGGAGATCAGCAAACCATTCAAAGGCATGTGTGTCCCGACACATCCAATAAAAATATACCTAAAGGAAATAGAACTTTTCAATTATTCACATTATCGGTAGTTTTTAATCAAATAGATTCATGATCATTTTTACTTGAGTGAGCTTTACTGTTTTGGTTTTCTGAAAATATGTACAGTGAACACCATTAAATATATTAGCATCCTGTAATTAAAAATAAAATTTTGCAGATGCAGTAATATATTTTTCAATTGCTCAATATAATTTATCATATAATATGATAATATATGAATGTAAACATGAATTCTGCTTTTTAAGGATAAATATAACCTCCTTAGAAAGCTATACCCCATCATGACCAAAACATTGACTTTGTGTTCTTTGGCCCAGATCATGCAGTGAACAAGAGCACGGGACACAGAGGCAGAGAGCAAATTAGGGTCTTTAGAGAAACTATGGGTCCCTACCGAAATATTGTTGAAACCACATAATCCCACTCATGATAAACTCAGAAGTGGGCCTGGCTAAATGTAACGGGCACTCACACCAATTAGATTTAGCCTGTTAGATTAAGGCCACTCAGAATGGCCTCATCTAACAGTGTGATCCACAGCACAGTATCGACCGGGAAATGTGATGAGCTGTTAAGTACAGGATGTTCTGTGGCATGTGAGCCCAGTATTTTAGGATGGCATAGAACATCCTACAGACGCAAAGGATTTAGTACAACATTATATATAGGGCTTTATACATGAAAAAGGAAACTAAGAAGGAAATTGCAAACTTAAGACCAAAATAGTAGAGTTATATAAGTATAGGTGAATGGGAGATTTTTGGCCTACTTTGCAATTCCCCTCCAAGTTCTGTGCAACTCCCCCTTTCATGAATAAAGCCATTGGTTTGTATGAGTACACAGAAAAATTGAGGAATTTTTCCACCTTATCTACTTTCACCATAAGTTTGAAATGTCTTTGTGTCAATTCCCTCTTTCATTTACCGCTTCCCGCTTGTAGGACGTTCTATGCCATCCTACTTTTTAGTGCCTAGAGGCTAGTACGACAGCATAGAATGCCTTGCATTAAACAGCTCATTGCGGCTCCCTGTTATGCGCTGTGTGCAGGGACTTGCAGCGGGGTTCCCACTGTCAGGTGAGGCCACTTTGTGTGGCCTCACTCTGACACAGAAAATGTAACGTACGCTCAAAGTGAGCATCGGCTATATTTCCCTGAAAAAAACTGCAGGAAGGAAGAGACCATCCTCCATGTAACTGGGACTTGCAGCGGGATCCCCAGTGTCAGATGAAGCCACTTTCAGTGGCCTCAGTCTGACATAGGAAATGTAGCAAATGCTCAAACCACAGTGTTAGCTACATCTCTGGCATCCCTGCGTGCCCCATCTTCAGGGTTTGGGCACGCCTCCGTCACAAAGTATAGCGGGATGTCGGCAGGGACCTATAGAGACCCTGATCTGGTCCCTGCTTGCGTGTTCCTGGACCCAATCACTACATGATAGACAGCCAGGAACACACAGACGCTGGAGGGTGCTTTGGTCGTTCAGGACCAAAGCAACATTCGGCATTAAGGGGTTAAGCAAGCCCAAAGGGCCAATTCAGATGGATTGGATAATTTTCTCAACTAGGCTTATTTGGCCTCACAGTTAAAATTCCTTTGTCAGTTCCTTTCAACTCAAGAGCCATTAGTTGTTTCAGTACTATGAAGTACTCTATCATTTCTGGAAAGGTCCTCTTTCCACAAAAACGTCATTTTAGTGATGTCCCTATAAATCTTGTACTTAAAACAAATGGCCTAAATGGCACCTCATAGAAAAATGAAACATCAAGCCAATTTAGAATGTTTTATTTTTAGAACATCCATTCGACACACAAAGGCAGGGATAGGCAAGACAGTGTGCATCGCAAGGTCTATGACTGTCCATTTAACATCATAAAATCTTCCATTACAAAGTCATATAAACATCCACCATGATCTATGCTGCTTCTAATCTCTGTTCATGGGCATCCGTAGGAGTTTTTTCAGGGGTGCGGAATGTTACCTTATTGCTCTGCCTACTGATCACCTACCTTTGACTGGTTTTAAGTTGGGAACTGAGTGGACTGTACTAATTTGATAAACACCGATCACACCCCCTTGTTCTGCACACTACTTGTCTGTGAGATTGCACTTATCTTCATTATAAGGAAAACAATTGGGTCTGATGGATTTTACGCCCATGTCCATAGCTTTACTAAAACTAATAAAGCATTCCATGCAGATTATTCTCATACCTTTTGCAACTTCATCTGTGTGTTTGGATTACTGTACTTATACCAAATTGATTTCAGCACTGCTGCAAATGGTGTGACTCCAATGCCAGCTGCAATGCACACACTAACTTGGTAGTGAAATACATTTGTAGTTGCTGATCCATATGGTCCATCCACAGCGACCCTAGATGAATTGCAGAATATTATAATTTAAAATTGCATAGTAAAATGCAAACTACTTTGAAATTGTTTCTAATATATTAGTATTAAGTAATTAGTGTAAGGTTATTTCAAGAATTTAGGGGGGAAAAAAAGGGATATTTACTGTGGATGTGCATGCATTATGGGTCAGATTTTGTGCCAGATAGGGGATAGTATACAAATTATATTTGTATTTTCATGGCAGATGTTTTTAGGCATTATGCTTAGTAAAAGAACCCCTTGCTACACTATTTGTTAATTATGAAGGTAAAGCTTAATAAAATGTTTAATAAATACTGAAACAATCAAAGATCACTGGGGGATCAGCAAACTAACTAAGCAAGTAAAAACTTTTATAAATCGAGGCTGACACTACGACACCATAAAAGTGCTTAAAGAGACACTACCACTTACATAAGATGTAACTAGATTACCTGTGCATTTAAAACAACCACATATATAAGACATTTAATGCCCCTGTTTTACTATAAACTTTCCTATAAAATTTTATAACTTGTTAATTTACTTTATTATTTTGTTTACTGTGTCATGTTGTTTTTTAATTCACTTTTATTTTATTACATTTTGGGAGGACTTTGGCTATTTCATCTATAGCCAAAGTCTTCCCATATAGCCTGTTCGTTTAATATTGATACTGATTATTAAGCAACAGAAAAAGCTCCTTCAACTAAGTGACTACAATATCTCGGAGATCTCTGCAACTAAAAGTGTACTCAGCTTCCAAAATGCTATCAAAATATGGATGACTGATGTTGGAGATGTAGGGTTAGTAGGGGGACGCTACTCCATCTCTGGTGGGACTGCCCAGATGTCAGAGATATATGGAAACAAGCTGTAAAGATGGCCTCGGAATACCTAAAAATTAAGGTATAACAGGATCCGACCATGATGTTGTTCCACATGGGATTAAATAAACAAAAAATTGACCATAGATTGATGCTAATTCAAATATTCTCAGCAGTAAAAATAGTTATGGCCAGAAAATGGAAAACAGAGGGCAAAATGTATCTAAAAAAAAGTACATGAACAAAGAGATTATCAGGCAAAAATGGAGAAAGGCTACTATGTGAACAACATGAACAGTTTGGAGGTATATTATAGAGTATGGTTACCATGGCTGAACAGGCACCAAGGGTGAGTGATTGGGTGTGAGCGATTGGGTGTGAGAATAATTGAGTGTGAACGAGTATGAATGAAGAATAACGACTATGTATGAGATTAAATCAGATACAGAGTTTAGAACTAGTTATGCTTTAGGGAACATTTTATCCTCCTTATATACAAACACTTTGTAATGGTTAATGATGCTAATGACAATGATTTTTACCCTGATGGCCCTACGATAGGGACAAAGAAGAGAGTAACAACCATTACGATATGTTGTCCCCATAAGTGATAAGAAATATGTGTGTGCTGGCCGGGCATAGAGCCTATTAGGATATGATGCATTAAGGGTTTTCAAATGACGCACTAAGGGTTTTTATATATTTATCACTGAAGAATATTACTTGTGATATTTTATAGATCTGTAATTTTTCAAAATAAATAAATCAAAATAAATGTGTATATAGCTTCCATTGGTTTTTGACACAAACCCTCATCAAAACACTATATGGGTGGCTAACACACTCTGGCACAGCAAACTTTACTCTACTCTAATGTAAGAAGTAACAGTATGCCTCTATACAGCAAATGTTGTTACCTTTACCTTCTGAAGTTATTTGCTGCACTGCAAATTGATTTTCCTCTTAGTATGAATTATTCAGTGCACAGGGCAGTATGTAAAAAGTATGTGTCGCTCAAACAAAATGGCCTTACATACGTATCTAATCAGAACTAGTGTTAAGTAGTTTATTCAGATAACTTGATTGAGAGTAATGGATATATAGGGTAAAAACAATCATTAAAAAAAAGGTTATTGTTTGATATGGACCATGTCATGGGCCAAACAACTACAGCAACTGTAACTAATAAACAACCATGATTAGTTCATTAAGTTCATTAAGAGATTACAGATACTATGGCATAATATATCAGATGGGATTGTTCCTTAAAATGGAGAAAAACTAGTACAAAGTAATAAGGAATGTAGAAAATATCACACCTTGGCAGCTGCCACGGCTCCAAAATGATATTTTTATTCACTCCAAAAGCTGCAAAGAGTCCTTCTGTCCAGTCACCAACTGCTCGCACATGAACACTAAAATACTCCTCTTCTGGAGATGAGGTGAGAGTAAATGGATGCCATTCTAACTGAGATACAGCTGGGCAATGAAGAAAAATATACTGTCCAGGCTCCATTTTAAATCCACGTTTCTTCATTTGAATCTCTAGAACTCCAGATGAATGTGTGACCACCTTAACCAAAATAAAAACATCACTTACAAACATTGTTCTTTCAAACAAACATTTTCTAGGGGAGCTATTCACTAAAAGGTGAGTTGCAGATGAGATGAAGTGAGTTGAGGTGAACATTTCATCTCACTAGTTTAGCTATACATTGCACAGGGACAAACCTGGTAAATTTGACACCACTCGGTGAACTCACCAGGTTTGTCCCTGCACAAATCATAGTTACATTGGTGAGATGAAATGTTCAACTCACCTTGTCGTGTATAGCCCCCTAAAAGTACATGGTAGCATGTTATTTGCTAAAATGGAGAGAAAGAGCACTTAAAGTCAATACTGTTTAACATTAAAATGTAATAGATAAATAAACGGAAATAAAGCACACAGTGCAGAACACTGATAAAGTGTGTAACACACTCGTTAAAAAAACATATATACGCGAAGCACACTGTGATCATACAAATGAGTCTACAATGTGATAAGTGGGTATATTGCAACACACTGTGTACAATAATCAACAATATAAACAAATGATCAGACACAGAATCAATGACAAAATAGTGAATGCTGTATGACTCTATAGCTACATTCATTGGAGTCTGTTCACTAAAAAGTGAACTGACAAGTAAACTGGAAAAATCACACATTAATAGCGGAGTTGGAAAAATTCTCCAACTTGCCTATTTCCAAGTCAAGTCAGCTATTAAGGAGCGACCAAATACAAGAATCGATTTTAACCAGGTGGAAGCAATTCTTCTAACCAGGTACTTCTATTTAATTAATACTACAATCGGTTTTCAAAAAATATCCCCCCTGAATATTTTGTCTGCAAAAGTTAGGGCGCTGCCATTCAACAGAGCAGTGTTCTGTGGAAGCTGATGTGTTGTGGCAGGACCTCAAAAAGCAGTCCCTTTCATAAACTAGCAAATATCACTGAGATTTATTACCCCTACATCTTTGCAACCCGCTCTCTTTCAATCACTGCTTTGTGGAAGTCAACTCACAACTATAGTTGGGGAGCAAATGAGCATTCGCAAGGTTCTCAACATGTAGAGTTAAAAAGGAAAGAAGAGTGAAAGAGGATATAATAGAAACAAACATAATGGCATTTCATAGAGAACAGGAGGAAAGTATTTTTCAAAGATGAATAACTTCATAAGTATGTCCAGGGGATGTTATCATAACCCAAACCTTTTTATACCCATTTTATCGACCTGAAACGAGGACAGACCAGGTTGACCCTGCTGGTACTTGAACTACATAGAGGAATGGATGGAGAGTTAAATGGGTACCTTTGTGATGACAACCTTTTGCTTAGATCTCCAAAAACGGATTATCCTTTCACAGGCATATAACACCAGAGGACAAAAGACCCATTTCCAAGTCTGAAAATTAAACAAACCATTTAAGCCATCATTATTATGATTAGTATTATTTTTACACGTCTCCAATTAAGCAGCACATTTCCTATTACTGTTTAATTCTAAAATAAGGCTGTTTAAGAAATATGATGTTTCTCATGTAATTTTGCACATAATAGCTTATGTATTATATATATCTATTTTATGTACAGGTAATTGTAATGATGTCCCCAGCCCAGGCACCTACATGGAATGCAACTCTCCACTTTAAAAAAAGTTGGACATTAGATAAAACAAATTGCATACGAAAGTTATTTTTATTGTATAATTAGAAAAATGCTCAAAAATCAGTGTAACATATACATTTTGGAAAAAATCATAACAAGGTTTACAACCTCTCCTTGAATAGCGCAATTCTGGGAATCTTTCCTTTAAAAGTCTACTATGGAACTAGACTAAGTGCAATGGACAGCTCCAAAATTAATAAGGGGCCTGCACAATCTTAGTTATGAAGAGAGGGAATATTATAACATTATATAAATATATGCAGGGTCAATATAAAGAGCTATCCAGTAACCTGTTAATTAACAGAAACATACAAAGAACAAGAGGTCATAGATAACAAAGTAAAGTTTTTTTTACAGTAATAGCAATAACGACATGAACTGCCAAGAGAGGTGGTGCTGTCAAGTACAATAGATGCCTTCAAAAAGGCTTGGATATATATATATTTTTTTTTTAGAAAAGCAGAACAAACAGGGCTATAAATGATATAATCAACATTCATATTTGTAGCTTGCTGATTTTTTTTATTCAAGAACCCCATGAGGTCAAATTTAAAATGCTTAATTAGAGATGTTTCTTTCTTTTGGATCAACAGCAGCAAAGAGGATGGGTAAAAGGTTTCAACTTCATTGTCAAAGGTCATAATATAGATGTCATCCTTACCACCGGTTTGTTGCCAGAGAATTCTGGTAATGGACACTGTGCTGTTTCTCCCCATTCATTGTATCGGTCTTTACAGTAGGAAATATTGTGTAGTGACATACTCTGTTTTGTCTGACCCCGGACTACCTGTCTTAACAATCAAAAACATTAACAACATTACAATTGGCCACACATGTCATATTATATAGTACTGCTTTCTGAGTCGGAAGACATATTGCAGTACAGCACTGAGTAAGTACTCGTATTTGGGTGAGGGACATTATTATGTATAATATTATATATATAATGCAGTGCCTAGGTGGATTTCCAAGACAGTGGGAGAAGCATTAGTATTAACTTGATATTATTAGTAGTGTTGACCGAACCTGAACCACACTGTTCGGGTTCATACCGAACTTTACAGTTTTTGGACCACGGAACCGAACACGGACATTTCACTGTATGTCCGTGTTGGAGTTCGGCGATTACATTGTATGTAATGCTATTGGCTTTCTATAAACCGAAATAGAGTCCCCATTCATAAGAAATTCTTATGAATGGGGACTCTATTTTGGTTTACAGAAAGCCAATAGAATTACATGTATTCCATAAGCCGAAAGTCTATAAACCGAACGACATTTGGTTTATAGACTTTCGGTTTATAGAATAGCAATAGCATTACATGTCATTGGCTTTCTATAAACCGAAATAGAGTCCCCATTCATAAGAATTACTTATGAATGGGGACTTTAGTTCGGTTTATAGAAAGCCAATAGCATTACATGTATTCCATAAGCCGAAAGTCTATAAACCGAACGACATTCGGTGTATAGACTTTCGGTTTATAGAATACATGCAATGCTATTGCTATTCTATAAACCGAAAGTCTATAAACCGAATGTCTTTCGGTTTATAGACTTTCGGCTTATGGAATACATGTAATGCTATTGGCTTTCTATAAACCGAAATAGAGTCCCCATTCATAAGAAATTCTAAGGAATGGGGACTCTATTTCGGATTATAGAAAGCCAATAGCATTACATGTTTTCCATAAGCCAAAAGTCTCTAAACCGAAAGACATTCTGTTTACAGACTTTCTTTTTATAGAATAGCAATAGCATTACATGTATTCTATAAAACAAAAGTCTATAAACCGAATGTCATTCGGTTTATACACTTTCAGTTTATGGAATACATGTAATGCTTTTGCTATTCTATAAACCGAAATAGAGTCCCCATTCATAAGAATAGGTCAATTGACCTATTCGTATGAATGAGGACACTCACCCACATTTTACTTCATTTTGCAGCCCTCTAGCCCTTTCCAGGACTTTTTTAGAGGCATTTTAGTGGCCAAAAGTTGACTTCAATGGGGTTCGGGTTCGAGGTCAAGTTCGGGGTCAAGTTCGACCCCGAACCCGGACTTTTTTTCCGAAGTTCGGCCGAACCTGCCGAACCCGAACATCCAGGTGTCCGCTCAACTCTAATTATTAGCCATCTGAAAGCCTCTATAATGAATCCTGCATATTTTTTTTGCAGGTGTTTAATACGGATGATCATAACTTTTGGATTGTAGTGTGGTTGCCACTTGCAATGCAAACCATCTTGTAAAAAATCTGTCAGGGTTACAGCAGTCCAACTCTTACTTTATTTTGGATCTTACCTCAAATACCTCCACCACTGGGATTAAAGAAGCAAAAAGGTGAGAAAACACAGTAGGGACTATACTTCACATGATGCCATAAGATACACAAGTATTGCAGGTTTAACTCTATGAAGTATTTTAAGAAATATACTCACAAACAAATAAAAGAAAGGTTAACAGATATAATTCTGCAAATTATACATTATGACCAAGTAGGAATTGTCAGCGGCAGACAATCCAGTTCTAATATGCACAAAATTATTGATTTAATGCCAATTTTCATAGCATTCCAATGGTTGCACTTTATAAGGACGTGGAAAAGGCGTTTGAAAGAGTCAACTTCCCTTTCCTTAAGATGACATTGCTGGCGATTGACTTTGTATGGCAGCTGGTCATGGCTCTCTATCAATTGAACTGTTGAAATGGAGGCATATTCTTTGGTATTCAACTCTGAATTGAATAAGCAATGGGGAACTATAAGTTCCAAGCAATGGATATTGGTCTGAATAATACACTAGTCAGGGCTTTTTTATTTTACCCCTGATTGTTTGGACTGATCTCTTCTGAGTTTTAGATGATATTAGAGGATTTGAGGGAGTCCTGAAATCGTTATATTTGTATGTGACGGAGAAGAAAAAATATTGAATAAATAAAATGTTGTAAAAAAAAAAAAAAAAATACACTCACAAACAAATAAGCACTGAGAAACCAACTTAAGTATAAATAAGGTGAATTCAAGAAGTGGTTACCCCTGCCTGCTCTGTAGGTTGAATCACAATCAGACCAACTACACTTTCCTTAGTAGCAGCCACTCCATAAAGGTCATGGAGGTTGAGGTATCCTGGTGCCTGACTATACTCATGTAACCCCAAAATCTTCTATCCTGGTTGCACCCATTCCTAGCATAATCTTTCCAAAACACCATATTGCGCCCACATACCTTACACCAGTGCCAGATTACTACCACACCTCTGTCCACAGAGTCAGAATGCCCCCAAAACCAATTTCCGCTGCACCTTTGTTTCCACATCCTTTACACTTCACCATATTACTCTCCTGTCGCCCCTTTCTTTTTCCTGTGGCCTCTCTCGAGTCTGCCACCCTAGGCCTAGTTAGGCTCAGTCTCTGAGCTATACTTCATTTCAAAGTATTCAAAGAAGTGGAACTCCTTTGTTTTTTTGCCAGGTCTAACTCATTCATTATAGACAGAATGGGAACACAGATACATGGAAGAGACAATAAATAAAATATAGCCTAATACAGCAGGACCAGTGACTGGTATAATGATATTGAAAACACTTACACCATGTCTTCATTAAAATTGGCCAGCAAGCTAAAAGGTTGGTCTTCATTCATAAAAGGTTATTCAAAAATCATATTTAACAGCGTCTATAAAACAAGTATAAAAGCCAATGGAGCAGTATCCAAAATAATATATATAAAACACACAATATGGGTGCATTTACAAAATGTCAGGGCACACAAATAGTGTACAAATTTCCATATAAACAAAACAGATGATCTGGTACTCACACCACCACAACTTCAAAAAAAGAGTGCAATTAGCTGGAGGAGTCCAGCTTCCCCAGGGCACAAGAAAGTATTCAAGTGCATTCAAAGTTTCTAACTCAATCATTGTTGGAAAGGAAACCTTGAGGGTCGCTTGCAGCAGACTAACAATAACTTGGGTAAAGTATAATAGCAATAATAGGGGAGTTGGAGAAATTCTCCAACTTTTCTACCATTGCAATTCACCTAATAAAGTCTGGTGTTTGTGGTTCCCTTTTAATAAATAGCTCACTTTATGAAATGTATGTCAAAGTGCCTCGATTTCCATTTTTCAGAGATAGCTAAATGTTTTCATCACTAAAGGCCAGTGTAATCTCCCCGTTCCTGTTAGATGTGTCGGATACTACTTGTCAGCTTTGTTTTACTTACCCAGCACCATGTAGGACAAGGCCAGTGAAGAAAACAACAGATAGGTTATGAGTGTACCAGAATACTTCATAAAATGATCTTCTTATAAGCTCTGTAGAAGATGTTATGATTAAGACAAGAGCCAATGTAATAATAAATCCAGTGATTCCGGCTAATGTACACAATATTTCTTTAGTTAGATTCTGGGGGATTAGACCAAAAAACCCGTTACAAATATGAAAATGTGACCACATCAAATTTAATTTTAGATTTCGTTATATGGTGGCTTCCAAATAGTTAAAGTGACATTGTCATACATAATCTGTGTTTATGGGAAATGTATAGTAAAATAATGATCTGTATCTATAAATACTATGTTAGAAGAATTGCAAAAAAAATGCATAGATTACATTTTTTTAAAAGTGTGTTTCAGCTATATCTGCTTTGTCTCTGGTTTATGACATCACCTTGTGGCACCATATGTAAATTATATAGTGTCAATTGTTTGCTTTGTTATATGATGCTGGAAAGTTAGAGCATAAAAAACATCAGTACAAACATGTTAAAAACATATGTTGCTCTTAATTTATAAATGTAGTTGTACATTATAAATAACTATGGAGCAAAGGTCCAAAAGTGGATCAATCCGCAATAGCATTCAATTTAGTTTCCATGGTCACTGCTATATTTATTGAATTTTTTTAATGAATTGCCCCATGCTGAAAAACATAGGACTTTATTCATGAAAGAGAGAATTAAAAGGAATTAAGAAGGGAATTTCAATCAAAGGTGAAAGTAACTGATTTGGAAAAATTCCCCCATTCAGTTGAGCTGGAGAATTTTTCAAACTCAGGTTCTTTCACCTTAAAAGGACACTCCCACCAAAAAATTAAAAGGTTTTACTTTGTTTATTTTGTGTTGTTGATTTCAGATTTGTCTTTTGTTTTTTTATGTAACTGTATTTAATAAAATAAGTAAATAAACAAGTGTGACTGGGAGCTGCCATTTTGTGAAATATAGTGATTTTGGGTGCCACCCCCTACTGACTTTACAGCACAAAATTCTCACTTTGGGGCTTGGGACGCAGAAAGCAGTCTATAAGTCTGAATTCTGATCATAGACTTGCATTAAATGGGAGGGTGATATAACTATTACATCACAAGGTGGCAGAGTTAAGATCCTGTTTGATCAGGTCAGTCTCGTCTCTTTGTGTTGGAAGGTAGGTAAAAAAAAGTTGTACACAGCCACCTAGTCCTACCCACTAGTACACAGGAGCTAGTAAGAGAGCAAGGGAATATCTTATGACGTCATCACTCAGGTTTTAGCAACAGTTGTAAATTGAGACTGGCTGGAAGATTTTGGATGATGTTGCACCATGGGAATTATTCATAAAATGGATGCTGGAGATAAACACCTAATTTTATTTTTCCTTTTATATGCAATGAATTCAATCATATATAAAAAAAAAATCTATGGCATATTATTTATATATGTGTTTGTTTTAAATGCACAGATTATGTACTTACATTTTATGTAAGTGGTAATGTCCCTTTAAGTTTGAAATTCCATTCTAAATACTCTGCAATTCTCTCTTTCATGATAATGGTGCTGATAAACCTTACAGTCATTCAGATGATTTCCTATGACAGGCTAATGCTGTACCACATGATGTATGCACATTGGCACCAATGATAATTCTGGATTGCTCAAGTAAGCAGAAATCAATATTCATGTCTTTGACATTTGATGGAAACCTGCAGCTATTCAAGTCTACAGGCAATATGTTGTACTGTCTCCTCCATCTGGGATCATTTGTGTTAAGCAAGACATTATGTTTACACTATAAAAATATAGTTTTAGACAAATAATAAATTGATTTCTGCTGTTTTTATAAAAGAATATACAAACATTTGCAATAAACCTTTTAGAAACACAAGTCATAAAATGTACTTACTGTGTTGTAGTCTCTAATTGGATTTAAGTAGCTCTCATTTGAATTGTTTCCAATGTAGGAAAGCATGTTACATAATCCCCCAGCTTCTTTTGACTGACTCATGCGATAACGTTCTATATTAGTCAAATGTGCAATAATATGGATTGCTGTTGGATCAAAGAAATGTATGTTAATCGTATTTATTTCACATTCTAAATGCAATAGCTCCTTGCTGACAGGGCTTTGGTTGTATGTGACAGGTGTGTTACAATAACTAACAGGTTTTATTGAGGAAAAAAAATCATATTTAAGCATACACTACTGGTGGGAATGATCCTGAAATTCTGTTAGAAAGTATAAAGAAAACAATAACTTTCAGCAACTCCCAACATTTCAAATTCCTAAAGAGGGACTCTTTCATTTTTGTGGGAGTGGCTGAAAGTGCAGCAATGGGCGGGGCTGTACTGGAACATTTTAAGCGACTTTATGGCCAATTGGTAACTTAACAGTCTAAAACTTAGTCTAAACTAATTTTATTGTGAGTTTCATTGTTCTGTTATACAAACTAAAATTTCCCAGGAATGAAGGATAATAGAAAGGAACAAGGGACTGTGCGATTTGGTTCCTAAATAGGGATATTTGGGATGTAGCTTATAACTGTCTTGCCAACGACTTTGCACGTATAAAAAATATCAGTAAAATAAATTGTAACATTCTGAACATTTAACTTATATTAATTGGTCTAGGCAACAATTTGCAAAACTGTTGATGTAAATCTGCAAGGACGGTTTAATAAAGAAAAGCTAATTCTATAGCGGATTTTATTATACACAGGCATGTGTGAAGGCAAAAAGCCAGCATAAGTACTGATCCCTTGAGTGGATTTGCAGTTGTGCTCTTGATTACAGATAGCATTGTTGTGTATCCTTCTTTGAAAATGCACCAGCTCCAACAGGCTCTAATTACATCCTCTCCAATTTCAGCAATTAAAGTTTGCATTTGAAGTAGTGTGAGAACTGATGAGAAATGAAAGGCTGGCATGTAAACATAGATCTAAATACACTTCTTTCAAGGTTGCACACCTCCATTAGAAAAAAAACTGTTATTGACACAGCAAGACAAAGGCTGATGCTAATAAAATAGGCTTTGTATATTGTAAGCTCAGAAGCAGTGAGTTATGCAAAATAATGCCTGGAACTCACAGTGGATACTTTCTAATGAATAAGATAAAGCTACTCTTGAGTTACTTGGCAAAATTTAAGGTGCTGAAAACTCTGTTTCAAAAACCATTTAAAACCATTTTTTCAATTTGTTTAATTTATCTGAATCTTAAAGAAAGAAGTCTGATATAGTAAACAATACAAAAGATAAAGTTGCTGATGGCCTACATCTCCCATAATGCTTTGTTAGCTGGCAAGGGTATATAGGAGATAAGGTTATCCAACAGCTGGATTGTCGCATTTTGACACCCCTGAAATAGAAGATTTTAATAAAGAATGGATGAAGGCAATTTGCAAAGCTATAAAACAGCAGGGGAAAGGGAAACAATATCAGTAGAAGGGAAAAGAAAATGTATTTTTCAGTGAAATGTTGTGTTTATTAGAAGTTCAACCAAGTAATAAAGAGCAATGATGAAGACAGGAAGAAATGTTTGTTGCAGAAATATCCAGTCTCAATGACATCTAAAAAAAATTATCTGTGAAACAGCACAACTTTTCTTAGTTATATACCGTATTTGTTTGAATATAAGACAAGCTTTTTTTCAGAGCTAATGCTCTGAAAATGCTCTGAAAAAGACCCCTCATCTTATATTCGAGGTCATTTTATAATCTGACCTCAAATCGAGGTCAGACTATAAGACAGGGATCCAGGTCCCCCACAGAGCTGCAGCGATGCGCACATACATCCTCCGCTGCCGCCCGGCACGACCACCGGGACTTCTATGATGAAGCTGGGTCCTTCCGGGTCCTGTCCGTTATAATGGACGGAAGTGTCGGGCAGCATGTAGGATGTATGCATGTATCGTGCAGACATCCCCCGGCTGCCCCCACTAGCCACCGGCGAGAGACAAGGTGAGGGGAAGGGGGGAGAGAGAGACAGGGGCAGAGAGAGACAAGGGGAGGGGGCGGGGGGGGCAGAGAGAGACAAGGGGAGGGAGGGGGGCAGAGAGAAACAAGGGGAGGGAGGGGGGCAGAGAGAGACAAGGGGAGGGAGAGGGGGCAGAGAGAGACAAGGGGAGGGAGGGGGGGAAGAGAGAGACAAGGGGAGGGGGGGGCAGAGAGAGACAAGAGGAGGGAGGGGGCAGAGAGAGACAAGGTGGGATGGGGCGGGGGCCAGAGAGAGACAAGGTGAGAGGGAGGGGGAGAGAGAGAGAGAAAAAGAGGGAGGTGGAGAGAGAAAGAAAAGTTTTGGGGGAGGGAGAGACAATGTGGTAGGGAGGGGGAGAGAAATAACACTGGGGGGAGAGAGAGAGACAACGCTGGGGAGGGGAGAGAGACAAAGCTGGGGGGAGAGGGAGAGGTAAATAGGTAAGTTGTCCAGGGCACAACTAAAAATCCACCAAAACTCAGCAACATCATATTTCACATATTATTTTATTCCATCATCAAGTGAAAAGGACCTGGCAACAATTAAACTAATCCAGGTGTCTGTTTAAAGCTTAAATATTGGTGTTGCAGAATAACTGTTATTAGCCTCACATTGTTCGTAAATGTATTTTTTTTGGAAGGACAAATCTTTTTATGGGTTGGGATAGAATCTTTTAGCCAAAGGTATATTCATCAAAAATTATAACGTTTAAGATGGACATAGATCTACATTAGACATGTACATTTGATTTCGGACAAAAATAGCATTTTCATCCATTCGTCCAAATTATGAAAAACGAACGAAAGCAAAATGAACGAATGCTAAATGAACTAAATTTGTTCATCTATTCAGATGCCGACAGCCACTCTGATTTATCAAATTTCAAATGTCGTGTCAATTTCGGCTTACGTTATTGTATGTAATGCTAGTAGCATTACATAAGCCGAATTAGAGTCGAAATGTGTCTAATTGACCTAACTGTCGAATTCCACAGAACAGAGTAATCAGACATTCAGTATTCATATCAGATTTTTTTTTATTCTGTATAACATTATGCTATGCAGAAGAAAACTGATCCTAAATTAATAATGACTGTCTTATGAGTCTGATCTGATCAGTGGAATCCGTCCATTTCGACACATGTCGAATTCAGTTGTTTATTTAACTAAAGTGGGTCTATTTGACTAAAATTAGAATTTGGAAGTCGACCTCCAAATTCGAATTTTAGTCAATAGACCCAATGGACTCAATTTCAACTCAAATTCTACTCACTTTTCGACTTTAGTTGGCATTAGATACAACAGCCTAAAAGCCAAATTGTATGGATGAATAGACGAATTCCTCAGCTCTCAGACATACTACTAGTGTAAGGTTGGGGAATTGCTTTCTGTTTGATTTTAAAAAATCTATATACTATATGTCTGTCTGTATTTGTCAATGTTGTATAATGTAGTATTAAGAATTTTGATAATTATGGATTTGAAATGTATACTTCTTTTATGTATAATATATATTTTTTTTTAAGTTTAAATTTCAGAGAATGACAGCAAGTGAATGAAAAAATAGAAACAAACCCATTTCCTGTTATTTTTTTAAATTTAATATGCAACATATGACCTATTTTTTATTAATATTGTTTTAGTCACACTTTTTGGTTTACATATACACCGCTAAAATTCCACTTTCTATGTTTCTGCATGTTTGGTTTCAACAAAATGATGTCTATAAGCTTCTGTATTCGAATTCCCCAACCACTTACTATTCATTTTGTTATTCAATTTGTATGAATGGAAATTTCACCTATATTCATTCAATACATAGTATAAGACTGGAGAATTCGGATGAACGAGTAGAATTTCGGCAGCTCAATAGCATACGTTAAGGGATACAATTCGGATTATTTCGATTCTTTCAATCGTATTCTCCAATCTTATATTATTGAAGTGAGGCCATTTTCGCCCATTTTTGCATTCACTTTGTTATTCAATTCGTATGAATGGACATTTCACCTATGTTCATTCAACACATATAGTATAAGGTTGGGGAATTCAGATTAAAGTGCTGAATTTCGACAGCTAAATAGCATTCAAATTTTTGTCAGTATGCCCAATAGGCGCAATTTCGACTACATCTTGACTCATTTTTGAATTTAGTTATATTGTAATGCTACTAGCAATATAATGGGATTTTTTTTCAAGGCTTTAAACTACACTTAAGTTATGTGAATTTCAACTAAACAATGTTAGGGCCAGCCACCAAAACACAGCAGTGCTTGCTTTCAGTCTGAACAAAATAATTTGTATACTGTATGTCTGTCTGTATTTGTCAATTTTGTATAATGTATTACTAAGCATTTTGATAAATATGGATGTGAAGTTTTTAAACTTATTAAAAAAGTTAACATTTCATATCCATAATTAGCAAAATACGTAGTAATACAATCTATGTTATATGTTAAATGCTTATATACACTGACTTTGCCTCCAATTCACTCTTCACTAAAACATAATGATTGTGAAGTACAGAGACAGAATGACAGCAAAATAATTTCCTGTTTCAAAAAGTTAACCCTTCCCTTGCTGATCACAGTTTTTTTTACTGGTTTTATTTGAGATTAATGCAAAAAGGCAAATTAGTAACTACGCCACCAAAACACTTAATTTTAGAAGGGCCAACTTAGATGGACTAAGGCCATCGATTGAACATTTAGACTGGGAACAATTGTTTTCTGGACTAAACACAGAAGACAAATGGAATTCCTTTAAGCACACATTACAAAAGTACAAATCCCAATATATACCTTTGGGAAACAAATGCAAAAGACACAAATCAAAACCATTGGGGCTTACCGGTAATGTGAAACAGGAAATACAAAACAAGAAAATGGCATTCAAACATTATAAGCCTGCAAAAAGGCAATTAAAATGGCTAAATTGGAAAACGAGAAAAGGATTGCTAAGGAGAGTAAAACTAACCCCAACATTTTTTATTGTAAGTATATAAATGGAAAAAAGCTAAAGAGGGAAAATGTTAGGCCCTTGTTATACCAAATGGGAAATTTGGTAAGTGAGGACAGAGAGAAAGCAGACATTTTAAATACTTTTTTTTCTTCTGTTTATACTAAGAAAGAACAGATGGATGAGCCATCCAACAAACATGGGATTGGCTGACACAGGAAAAAGTGCTTAAGCAATTAAACTCTGTTCCAGATGGTATCCACCCAAGGGTCCTTAGAATAATTCTGGCCAGAACACTATTTATGATCTTTAGGGATTGTTTCAGTGCAGACATAGTGCCAACAGACTGGCGAAAGGCGGATGTCATTCCAATATTTAAAAATTATAGGCCAGTGAGCTTGACATCTGTAGTGGGGAAATTATTTGAAGGACTACTAAAGGTATACACTCAAGAATACATCTTGAATCAGAATATATTTAGTAACAGTCAACATGGTTTTGTGAAAGACAGGTCTTGTCAAACAAACTTAATAACATACTTTGAAGAAGTCAGTAAAAATAGAGATCTAGGTGTGGCAGTTGATGTGATCTATTTGGACTTTGCTAAAGCATTTGATACAGTTCCACACAAAAGGTTACTCTACAAAGAGAAATAGGTTGAGGGGCAAATGTATGTATTTGGATTTAAGAGGGTTGTTGTAAATGGAAAATCATCAAATTGGACCAGGGTTTTGAGCGGAGTACCTCAGCGGTCTGTTTTGGGCCCTCTTCTTTTTAATTTGTTTATTAATGATCTTCCACATTGTGCTGAGAGCCATGTCTTGGTTTTTGCTGATGAAACTAAATTAGGTATGGTAATAAAGACTAATTTTGATGTTTTTTCTTTACAGGAAGAGTTGGACAGAGTGGGGGCCTGGACAATTAAGTGGAAAATGAGGCTCAATATAGACAAATATAAAGTTATGCATTATGGGAAAAATAATAACAAAGCAACATATACTTTAAATGGTATTTCCCTGGGCATAGCTAATGGGGCTGCTCTGTGTTGCATAGTTATTGGCTCCTTTATGTGGCATAATTTGTGGGGATCCTGTATGGCATACATAAATGGGCCATCTGACTGGCATTACTAAGGAATCTGTATGGCATGGTATTGGAGGAAATCCAGGGGGGTAACACCTGCACCAGGCGACACCAACCATAGTGATGCCTCTGGTTTTTGTACACAGTGACGCACACACCAGATGGCCATTTAAGGTATAGGCACGTCCTGCTGCTAGTAGTGTGTGGGTATATGTATATAAACACACACATATATATATATATATATATATATATATATATATATATATATATATATATTGTGACCGACAGCAAGGAATTGTGCTGGAGGGAGTCTATATATCTCCCCAGATTTTGCAAAGTTCCTACTTTGTGTAATTAGCCCCAGGAAAATGCAAATAGCACTTTATGTATGTGTATGTGTCGGCCCTGGGGTGGAGCACTTGAAGAGTAGGGTGGGACAGTGCTCCACTTCACATTTTATATGTTGCTTGGAACCTACAGGTGAGAAGTTCAGTGTCAGAGTTTCAATCCTAATTTACCTCACCTGAAAGGGATTGTTGATTACAGGTGCTGTTAAATACTCCCCTGCCAGAGGAGGGGGAGAGATTGTGTTTGATTTCTGTGAGTGGAAGCAGGGAGCTGAAAACACTGAAACAGTAAGGTTGTGATTTATGGTTATGTTCGGAAATGGACAAGCCATCCAACCCAGCTAGCTTGGTGTTTTTGTTTAGTTAGTGCTCAGAAGAGCAAGGATTTTGTTTTATATTTTGTTACAACCTGTTATGCCTTACTGTGCATTTATCTTGGAACCACAATAAAAGAAAACAAGTCTTTTTACCTCATCCAGCGTGTGAAGTGTCTCTGAAGCCTGAAAAGACTATGTGTAACACCCAAATCCCAGGACAAGGTACCAAAGGAAAGGAGTACTTTTGCCACAATATATATATATATATATATATATATATATATATATATATATATATATATATATATATATATATATACTCCTTCTTTAAAATGGTGGTTTTGACATGTGCTCACTGCGAGTTGATGTAAACAATAATTTATATAAATTTCTTGAACCTAGGCCTATTTGTTATGGTAGTGACAGGACTGGGTTGAGAGCGATGTGGAGGGAGGCACAGGTACCTGCAACTAATGGTAGGTTACCAAATATGACAAAACAGGAGGATGAGTCAGCAGGCAAAAAGGTATGTAAGCTGCAGCAGCAGGGCAAGTTCAGGGTAGGAGGGGTAAAAGCAAAGAGATCCAACTAGAAAGCAAGCTACAGCCAGAAGCATAAAAGGGAATGGTACCGCATGAATACAGGCATCGCAGTTGTAGCATTCAAGCAAGGGAATGGATTTTATAGGGTTGCAGTCAGAGGGTCATCCCCCAGGGTGCTACATGCTTCTGTGAAACAGTAAAGGGAGAGGAGTTCCAGCTCCTTCCCCATCCATGCATTTAATTGAAGGCCAGGGATGTGGCCTACCCTGTGACTACACTATGGAGGGACCCAGAGAAAGGAGAAGCTGCCCGAGGTAGGGATACCCAGTGTTACACAGGAGAAGGCCTCTGGGAATGAACCACAATACAAATGTAAAAATATCTTTACTTACCTACATGCAATGTTATCATGTAACCAATCAACCTGTGAAAAGTTATGTTTTTGTCAAGTACTCTTCTGGAATTTCCTCTGTAGCACTAAAAAGAAAAATAATACACTAGTCAAGTAATGTTTAACATAAATATCCAATACTGGAATTAAATGTAAAATAGTTCTGCACTCTATTTTTACACTAGGATGACGATTAGAAACATGTTGCAGTTATTGCTAATTAATAATCCTCAGTTAACATCTAGGCTTTGATTACTTTTTTTGTCTTTATTTGTTGCATTTGTAAAAAAAAAAAAGATGATCCGGGACAGCAATGATCTGTAGAAGTCAGGACTTTCTATGCCATCCTACATGCATCTAGACAGTGTAAATTAGGACAGCATAGAATGTCCTACAAGTGGAAAGGGGTTAAGATCCAAAGTTTGGGGTAAGGATGCTTTATATTCAAAGAAAAATATGGTAGATATTATTACTGATATAGTTAGCATGATACTGGACAGGTTAAAGATTCTTCCCACATTTAGTGAATACTGATACATTATAAATACTGTCATGCTTGACAGAATTCTGACATATGTTTTCAATAATATATTCTTAACATAACTGATCTTCACAATGGGCAAAAGTGACAAAAAGTACATAACTTACTGTGCTTGTTCCTCTAAGGAATGAAACCAAGTTTCTGCTCACTGGCAACAGGATAAGCATACAGTTGAAGTTGAGGCACAATGCAGAAGCTCTTGCCCATGCCAAGGTTGACTGTGCATGATAATAATACATGAAGAATGTGTTATACATATATACTACATTGATGTATCAAACATGTGAGATTCTGAATTATACAGCTTTATTTATACTTACACCCAGGATAATTCGAGTGTAGAGGTACGATTCTGCTTTCTCATACCACAAAAATGTGTCAACAAATAAATATATGTTTAATCCGAACCATGCTACCTGCAACAGAAAATAAATATTTTATTGTTCATAAGAAAAAGAAATTGTAGAAAAAAAATATTTTTAAGCAATTCAAGTGTTCCCTAGAGTAAGAATTAACACAGGAACTAGAGATCAAGGTGGGGTAACCCCACATGATTAGAAAGACAGATGCATAATAATATTCCAGCACTACCAATGAGAAAAGGGGATATATTTTCCATTTATACCAAGCCATTATATGCTATATCATGTCATATTAAACTATTTTATACTGGTTCATGGATTGCTGGATATAACTTATCAGGAAAGGCTAAAGGATCTTATCATGTATAGCGTTGAAGAAAGAAGAGACAGAGGGAATATAATAGAAACATTTAAATACATCACCACAACATAACCACACCAAAACTGCAGCTGCTGTGGAATGCCCATCTCCTGATTCTCAGCCATCCATTTAGTGGGCTGAACATCATGAGAAATGTTATAACTGCTCCTGGTGTGCCAAAGGTTAGCCACCATCGCTGCATAACTGCCAGGGTCCTATTTTGCATCCAAGACTTTATTATCCTTCTTTACTACCCTTTAACTACCCTCTTTTTTTCAATACCTCTGAATGCTTGCTGTGCATCACAGGGTTACACTATACAACATTAACTTTTGTTGACTGCAACTTCCATGATGTTAGGCATTCAACAATGTGAGTTGATTATATGGGAATCGTAAGAACTGTTGATGGGGGAAGGGGAGTGGCTACTGTAAGTCTAGCAATTCTCTCTTTCATGAAAAAAGCTATTACATTTGTTGATGACATCTACAACAATATTCAGCCAGACATATTGCTAGCTGCGCTTCATGGGAATTGTCATTATGGACTGGGCTTGTGTTGGCCTTTAGCAGTTCCCATGATATATAGCTAGCCATTCCTGGCTGGAAACCATAGGAATTGTAGACTGTGGTAGTTGTGACTAATCCTTACCACTTCTCAGGTTGTGCAGGTGCATGCTGGTCTGTTAGCAACTACCACCATTGTCATATCACTTTTCCTAATAATGGTTAACAAGCATTTGCCACCCACCAGGAAAACCTTCTCCTGAGCCAGCAAAGGTAGACAAAATGGAGTAGGTAAGAGGGTACTGAGAGGGGAAAGGTGGGAAGGATAGTTTGCAACCCCCTGTAGAAAAAAACCTGCAGAAGCCTATGCCCTGAGGTATCCCACTGGTAACAAGACCTTGGTCATATACACCACAACCCTCTGTTGTCTGTCACTCAGCCCATGCCTAATACATTCACCAATATTGGAATCTAAACTCAAATATTGCAGATTATTGATACGCGTTCTATGTGCGACAGTGTCAAACACCTTACTGAAATATACTATAGATAATCTATGTCTACTGCACCACCTTGAGCTATTATTTTAGTCACCCAATCAAAAAAGCCAATAATAATAGTTAGGCATGGAGTAAACCCATGCTGTTTCTGATCTTGCATTCCATGTGCTAATAGATGTTCAACAATTCTGTCCTTTAACATGGTTTCCATAACTATTCCCTGTTATCAGTGATTGGTTAAATACATCTGTTAAGGGTTTTGCTAGTACACCACTAAGCTCTTTTAATAACTGTGGATTTATCCCATCAGGCCACATTGACATATTTGTCTTTACTTTAGGCAGCTGAAGTGAAACCTCTTCCTTTGTAGAATGTACAGGGACTATATAAATAAAATGTAGCACTATATATATATATATATATATATATATATATATATATATATGCCTGCTGAAAATAAAAATTCAATTTTACAATGATTTCTCAAGAATTTTACTCTATCACACACCTATATATATATATTTTTTTAAGCGTCACAATATGTTAAGAAGTATTAAGGAGTGCAGCAACAAATTAAAATTCCTAGACAAAACAAATAAAAAGCCTACAGATTGTCCAAGCTACATTATATGAAAAGATACCAACTAAATAGCCATATAAATATATATAAATTATAAGTAGTTGAGAAGAAGAGTAAATATAAATAATTATTTAAAATGAACATTTGTACATGAGAAAAACAAAACAATATGAATCCTAGACAACCATTTCAACACGGTTTAATTTGCTAACATATTTCAGAGTAAATTACAATTGCATTTTATTTAATTGTTTGACAATTAAAAAAAAAGTATATTAAAACGTATGCAAAATACAACTGCTACAAAATATAATTCGCCATTGACAAAGAGTGCAAATTTTAATTGGTGTTTTTTAATATGAAAACAGAAAGAGTTTTTGTATTCAGTTCACATATAATGTAATGTTAAGATTCCAGTAAACTTTTTTTCACAGTTTCAAAAGAGACTATTTGCCATCTCATAAATAAGGAAATTGGCAAAAATCAAACTTGTTAGATTTGTGTCATGTTTCAATGTTTTTGGCTACATTTTCAGGCGTATTCAGATTTTGCCAGAAATTTTCTAAGTACAATACACAAATAAATATATTTAAGTTAACAGCATTCTATTGTTTCACAGTGCAAAGAGTAGTGTAGGCTAGGAACGTGAGAAATATTATGCAACGTTAAATGCCTCCAGCACAGAACAGGTTAAAGCTAATTATTACTACTTTTAAATTTAACACATTGTTTAAAATTTTACATATCCATTCAGATTATTTATTTTGAAAGCAACTGTTAGCTGTGCTGCTACTAAGGGTTTACCTTAAAAATTGTTAAATAAATATATATATTAATAAAACCGCTCCTGGCCCTGTATTTTACATAATTTTGGGGATGAATCACAACAGAGTTTGATAATCTGTGTCTCTTCTGCAGAAGTTAAGTTATTAATCCTAATAGACAGCCATGACTTGTTGATGATCATGAAAGACCAAAAACAGCTCAAGAGATAACCACTGCAACCATAGAGAATATGTAATTAAGAATGGTAATGAATCTAAAATGAATATAAATATATAATACTAAAACTACTTACCAGTATCAAGAAAATTGTGGTTTCATTCAAAATCCAGTACCCCAT
The DNA here is from genome assembly GCA_036172795.1 of Pelodytes ibericus. Lineage (NCBI taxonomy): Eukaryota > Metazoa > Chordata > Amphibia > Anura > Pelodytidae > Pelodytes > Pelodytes ibericus. The sequence goes on along the minus strand of CM069861.1, from coordinate 74,734,816 downwards.
CTTAAAGTATCACTGCTGAGCTTAGGCAGTGTCTGTTTGCTATAAAAGGTTAAGGGTCTTTAGCACCTTGCTTCTGTCGTCTCTTGTTTCTATTACTTTGAACTTTTTTCATATCTTCTTCTTCTTGGAATTTTCTAATTAAACCCCATCTGCCAAAAGCCCATCACCAGTCTGTCATGGTCATGTGATCCAGACAAACAAAAAGGTGGTCTATTCCCAATCATTCCTGAGAGAAAATAAGCTATTTTGTTCTTTCCACATGGTGTATTGAGTTAATTCTTCTTACATTTATCTCAGCTGCAAATGTTCAGTTGAAAGTGGTTTAAAAATAAAAGGAAAGGATGTGTTGTAATGCCTATTACAATTTAATTAGTGTTTGATTCATCTTTTGTCAGTTCTTACTGCCTTAAATCTCAAGTAGGAAGTTTAACTATTTGGGAAAATAATATTCAGTTTGTGGAAATGTTCTGGTATTATATGTCTCATACAATTGCAAAAATACATATATTTTTTACTGGGTGTTACATGCTTTCGTTTCATTACTGTCTTTCTCTGTTCTGTTGGTACTCTTGTAAGACAGAAGAAACAAATATAATTGTGACAGATGGTAAAATTAGATAGCACAATGAGGAAGTTTTGCCAAACAGTGAAGTGTGGTGAACAGGGGAGGGCTGGCAACAATTGCTCTTGAGAGCAAATACTTTAAAACAGTCCATGGTAAAACGTCAGCACCAAAATCATTATCATCATTATTAAAAACATTAATGCAATTTGCTTTACTGCTAACTCAGTTACACCAATTCATAGAGTGGTACACAATCCCAACAAGGAGCTCCTCTAAAAAAGCATTATACTGCTACTAGGGCACATAATATAGGGGGAGACAAGTCTATGGCTCAACAAAAACTGGGAGGCAGGTTGTGATGGATTTCCATTCAGCCATTGGAGCTGAATAAAAATCAACATAGTTTGAGGTGCGAGAGAACATAGAGAAATACACAGGCACCTGTCAAAATCAGGCACAAGGAGCAAAAGTATAGGAACCACGATTACCTGGATTCTGTATTGTGTTCAGTTAATTGCCTACAATGCTAAGAGCAATAAATTTGGCTCTGAGGCCTGTACACTTGGGACTGATAGCAACGATCAGTGGGAGATGGGAATTTCAAACTTTAGGCCAAAGTAGCTAAGTTGGAAAATGTCTCCAATTCAGCTGAATGCATTCACATCTCAATTCCCTGCAATTCTCTCTTTAGTGAGTACATCCTTAAGACTTTTAATGTAGACCTGTCGCACCCACCACAAAGGGTGATCTTAAAACATTGGTGCTGGACCGTCAGAATATCTGGAAGGCAGATATGGCATAGGTCCATGCAGAAGTAGCTACAATGCAAACAAAGGTGCATAGCCACAGAAACTACTCAGCTGCAGCAACAGAAAACAGCAGACCACACAAAGCTCCCAACATCACAGGTGTGCAGCCTTTCCCTGCAAGTCTTCTTACTAGATGCAAAGCTAACTCACGCAAATCTTCAGATGCACAGCATGCTGGAAGCATTTGGGCCCTCTATCCTGTGGCCATATAGGATCCAACTGCTTGATCACCTACAACCCGACTCATTCAGTGCTGACTGAGCACAGACTAAGAGACATGTTCTGGATCTGCAAAAGTTCAACATGCCCTGGAGGCAACTCCGTGGGATATTGTGATCCAGTTCAGTTGATATGCCAACATGTTTACTGTATTCAAGTCTGAGGAATAAAACATTTCAAATATGTGACAATATCTCCTCTGCTACCATGCTATGGCACAGATCACTGAGACCACTGACCACCCTCCTACATTAGCTAGGCATAAGATACCATTGGGGCTGCCACAGTCACTTTCAATTCAAAGAGACAATACAATGCAGGCAATCGACAGCCCTGAGGCTACATTTTTCCAAGCCCTGGACCTGCCTCTGTAACCATATCCAGGGGACACTGACCGAAATGCCATTGACATCTTATCATGCCGAGTGGTGCTTATTCATAGGCCTATGGAATGGCATGAAACGTATGAGGCAGCTGGCATGTTTGGGTCTCCTCATGTAATGTGAACTTATATATATATTTGCACCTTTTGCTATTTATGCTGCAGGACCTAAATAAAGATTCAATTTTTATACTTTTTATACTGCAAGAATGCACATGTATGTTTTTTCCAATATATCCGTGGAACATGGGGGGTGTATAATTATAATGTGCCTTTTTGTCCTGTTTTTTTTACCAATCCACAACATAGAAAAAAACCATTGCCATCTGCTGTCTGAATTAAAAATTGCACTTCCATCCGGGACAGAAAACTGACCAACCTGAAAGATAATTGCCTCACACCTCCCATACTAGGACGTCTCTGATGCTGAATTGACAAGGTAATATAACCTTACAGGTTCAGCTGGAATTTTACAATCTTTCCTTTATAAGTGTCTGATTGTTCTATTCCTGTCAGTTCACTGTAAATGCCAGTGTGTTTTAAGATAAATAGCTAACCTTTCAAAACAAAATTCTTTGAAGGTGGCAGTGTCTTCATTTTATTTAGCAGAACAAGTAACGGATGATGCTTTACCTTACATGTAGTCAAAATGAACACAGGGTTTCAACAGTGCACACATGGAAAGGTAAGCACCCAGCCAATATTTTACCAGCAGGCCAGAAAAAAATTGTCTTGAGGCCAATGTTAAGTTTATGGAGACACAATTTATTTTGGGTTTTATTGCTCTGGAGCCATACTAATTTCATTGACTAAACATTTTGGTAATTTCATGTTTTTAGTGATGAAAACTAAGCAGTAACTAAATAAAGTTAATGGGACTAAATTCTTGATGAAAATCCATTGCTATTTTCGTCAACTGACCAAAAACATGAGGAAAATGTTAGGGAGGGACAACTGCATTACCTATTTGGACTTTTGGTTCTAATTCCATTGGAGCTGTGCCAAAGCCCAGTCCGCTGACTACATTGGCAGCTGGATTGGCTGAGATGCAGGCTCCAGGTGTCTGTCTGCTGCCTGGAACAACTCCCGGATACTCCTCCATTGGAATGCTCCTCTATATGATTCGCCTGGTGCTGTCACCTGACTGATTCACCTGCATTCTCCCTGTTCCCTCTCTCAATTCTGGAGATTTAGTCAACGGAAATCTACTGAACATGAAGTTGAGTAAAACTATATTAAAACTAACGCCCTGCAAACTGCAGAAGAAGGGGACACTCCTCCCTTGGAATGCTCCTCTATCTGGTTTGCCTGGCACTTTAATGTGACTGTTTCCCCTGCCATCTCCTTAGTAAGTTAATTTAATATAGTGTTAGCAGCCTTCTCAGATCTGTTCCCTCCCTCACTGGAGATTTAGTAAACTGAAATCTGCTGGAGATGTAGAGTAAAACTATACTAGAACTAAAACAATTCACATGATTAAAATACGACTAAACTAAAATGGCATTTTAGTCAAAAGACTATGACCAAAACTAAATTAAAATTTGCAGATGAAATCAACATTGGTCTGTAGCTCTGTGATACAGTTATACAAACCAAAAATTCTGAGCTCCCAGAAAAAAGGGACAATAGAGAAGGAAAGAGGGAAAGGGGGATTTGCGTTCAAAAAAGGGACTGTAACTCTTAAATTGGGATACTTTGGAGTATCTCACCTGCAGTCTCCAACAACTTCATTGTTCTTTCTCCCCCTAGACCTCCTTTCAGTTCTTTCTCCACCTTCTCCCCCTATCATTTATTTCCCCCTCCCCTTATCAGTTCTTTCTCCTTCTTCCAGTTCTTTCCCACCTCCCCATCAGTTCTTCCCCTCCCCATCAGTTCTTTCACCCCCTCAACCCCTTTCAGTTATTTCTCCCCCTAGACCCCCTTTCCATTCTTTCTTCCCCTACTCCCTCTATCATTTATTTCCCCCTTCCCCTGTCAGTTCTTTCTCCCCCTTCCAGTTCTTTCCCACCACCCCTATCAGTTCTCTCTCCTCCCCATTCGTTTTTTCACTCTCCCACTTCTCCCTACCCCATCCATTCTATCTCTTCCTCCCCCTTCTTACTTGACTGGGAGCAGTGCGCAGCATGAGCTCCATGTGTTAAACACACACACAGAGCTCTGTCCATGCTGCTTGCGCTCCCTACACAATGTGATGATGCAGGGCATTGTATTTCCGATGCCCTGCATTACCACTACGCGGAGGGAGTTAGCAGCACAGACAGAGCTCTGTGTGTGTTTAACACACAGACCTCATGTTGCGCACTGCTTCTCCATATAGGGGAGAACCTTCACGTCGCACCCGGTGACGTCTGTCCCCTCACCCGCATCCATCAGTTTTTATTTTATATGCCTTATAACATTTGCTATGTGGTGAATTTTAGCTTCTTTAAAATTCATCAGACGTTTCTAATTAGGAATTGATTTAAACAAAACCTGTACCTTCTCAATGTGAACAATTATTTTTCTCAATCCATATTAATTCCAAAGGCTTAAAATAATATGATGGTTCAGACTGAGGAAAAACTCTCATTTTGGTATGATTAAATCACTGTTAGCTAATCAGCACATAAAGAGGATGTTATGGAATTTGAAAGGTGTTTAAATCCTCATTAAATGGCAGAATATACTTCATTATCTCAAGAGAAAAGCAGTAGAAGTGATTTTAGTAGAAAGAGCTCATCACGTAAATTGAAAACAGTATGGGCTAGCACTTACTGAAACTTTCAATTTCTTCTTTACTAAAGTTTCATTTGCTGTACCCATGGACTTTATTTAATAAAATTGAATTTTTATGTGCTTTCTATTTGCACCTAAAATAATGGTCTAGTGGCCACTAGAGGAGAGAAATTGATCATTCATGAGTGATTTGTTTTTCTGGAAACAATATTTTTAACTGTAAAAGAGGTATATTTGTGATGATTTTACAAATATGGGAGGAATATACAATCTGTGTTGATGAAATTTTAAGGTATTAAACTGTTTTAGAGTGCTGGCTATGAGTTGTGCTGTTAAGCTATTTAAATCAGCCCATTTTCTGAAGCCATGGTCACCTTTTTTTCTGTATAAATATACTGGGTTAACACATTTTGAAAGGAGGATATTGCATCTGTTTTACCCAGTCTCTCTTCATATGTTATATCTGAAGATCACGTCAGATCATTAAAACTAATATTTTAAATGTGCAACAATTGTACACAATTCAAAAGTTATTTAGCAAAAGCAAAGGCAAGTGAGCCATATGACAGAGCATTGCTTGATGCCAAAGTTTGTCACAGGACCAGCTCTCCTTATCATTGGTGTATGTATTTGTCAATCGTGCTGCACCCATCCAATAGTGGTGACAGAAACCTTCCCTGATGGAGGTATGTTTCACCTTACAGACGCCACCCACCAATCAGCGATGCCTTTCACGGACAACACACTGCAACAGGGCAGTGTGGAAATGCAATGCAAAAAGCAAGACAGCACTACTAGTGGACGCCCACAAGCTAATGAAGGGTTACTGAAACGTGTCCTTTTTGGTGTCATTGATGCCTGTGCAGGCATATCACTGCATCAGATATTTTCTAGTGAATGTTTTCAAACTCATTGTTTTTTTCTACCTATTTGTAGAAAAATATTTCTCTTTCTGCATCCGAGAGGCAGCTCGTGAAGTTAGCTCTCTAGAAAACAAATGATGCAAAATCCTTTTTTTGTTTGCTCTTGTTAAGGTGCATTAAAAACTTGTGTTCTCAGATCACATATCACAGATTGCTGCCTAATGCAGAGAAAATAAAACTATTATTACTTTTCTCCACAATTATTAACACAACTTATAGCAAATGATCAGAAAATCAAATTAAAATGCAAAAATACACTCTGCCTCATTGCTTATGATTAAAGTGACATGCAAATTGTCTTACATGAAACAACAGCGTCACCTAGTGGTTAGACAACGGTAACTACCTTTTTAGAAGGTTATACATTTATAATTTAGGCTATTTAATTTGGCTAATTGTAGGAATAAAACTCCCATTGGCGTTCGCAAACATTTTTATTTAATCTTGGTGAAGATGTTAGTTGTCTATATTTAAACTACCATAATCTAAATAAATATTAAACAATATAAATCTAAGTAGAAATGAACAGTGCAATTAGTACAAAACAAAAAAGAACCCTTCTAATCAGTGATAATATCTATTTCGTTGTTTTGTCAGCTGCATGTTGTCACTGATGAAAACGAAACAATAACGAAATAAATATTCAGTTAACATGACAAAACCTATGACTAACATCCTTTGCCATTTTCAGCAATCTATGAAAACGTGTAAATGAGATATCAACAGAGTAAATGAGGAAAGTATTTTTTAAAGGAAAACTACCACAACAAGAGGACACAGTCTTAAATCAGAGGGGCAAAGAATTAAAAGTAATATCAGGAAGTATTACTTTACTGAGAGGGCAGTGGATGTATGGAATAGCCTTCCAGCGGAAGTGGTAGAGGTTAACAGTGAAGGAGTTTAGGCATGTATGTGATAAGCATAATGTTATACTAAAAATAAGGTAAGGCCAGAGACTAATGAAAACATTCAGAAAATTGGGCTAAATGTTTATTATTTGCAGATACATTCTATGTAATACCTGCATAGTTGCCAAAATTTGAAAATATTTTTCAGAGACACTTTGCAGCTCAGCATCCAATTGGCCACACCTACAGTCAAAAGCGCCACCCACTCCATATAATTAGCATAATTTAACTCCACCTATTTGTCACAGTGTAGATTATATCACCAAGTTCCCACCAACATTACCATGCATACTTGGTATACAACAGATACATTTACAGCACAACATCTACATAAGGCAGGTGCATTATATCACTTTTACGTGACATATAAATAAGACCCTGTGCAGATGTGCTTCAGTCAGAGCAGGGGCGTCACTAGGGTTGGTGTCACCCGGTGCGGAAATTCATGGTGTCCGCCCCCTGGATTTTCTCCAATACAATGCCAAACAGATTCCTTAGTAATGCCAGTTAGATGGCCTATTAACTATGCCACACACAGGAGCCCTATAAATGATGCCACACCAGAGCCCCATAAATTATGCCACACCAGAGCCCCACTATTTATTCCTCACCTCTGCCCAATTAATTATGCCACACACACAGGTGCCCCATAATTATGCCACACACACACACACACAGGTGCCCCATAATTATGTCACATAAAAGAGTCCTTTAATTACACCACTCAAAAGAGTCACTTAATTATGCCAGACATGGGGCCCAATAAATATGCCACACACACAAGCGCCCTATAATTATGCACACATGGGACACAGTCAGAGCCCAGTAATAGTGTGCCAGAGCCCAGCAATACTGTGCCAGTCAGAGCCCAGTAATATTGTGCCAGTCAGAGCCCAGTAATATTGTGCCAGTCAGATACCAGTAATATTGTGCCATTCAAATACCAGGAATATTGTGCCAGTCAGATCCCAGTAATAGTGTGCCAGTCAGATGCCTGTAATATTGTGCCAGTGAGAGACCAGTAATAGTGTGCCAGTCAGAGCCCAGTAATATTGTTCCAGTCAGACACCAGGAATATTGTGCCATTCAGAGCCCAGTAATATTGTGCCAGTCCGAGCCCAGTAATATTGTGCCAGTCAGATACCAGTAATATTATGCTATTCAGATACCAGTAATATTGTGCCATTGAGATACCAGGAATAGTGTGCCAGTCAGATGCCTGTAATATTGTGCCAGTCACACCAGTAATATTGTGCCAGTCAGAGCCCAATAATATTGTGCCATTCAGAGCCCAGTAATATTGTGCCAGTCAAATACCAGTAATATTGTGCCACTCAGACCCCAGTAATATTGTGCCATTCAGATACCAGTAATATTGTGCCATTCAGAGCCCAGTAATATTGTGCCAGTCAGATACCATGAATATTGTGCCAGTCAGAGCCCAGTTATATTGTGCCAGTCAAAGCCCAGTAATATTATGCCATTCAGAGCCCAGTAATATTGTGCCTTTCAGATACCAGTAATATTGTACCAGTCAGATACCAGTAGTATTGTGCCAGTCAGAGCCCAGTAATATTGTGCCACTCAGACCCCAGTAATATTGTGCCATTCAGATACCAGTAATATTATGCCATTCAGAGCCCAGTAATATTGTGCTAGATACCAGGAATATTGTGCCATTCAGAGCCCAGTAATATTGTGCCATTCAGAGCCCAGTAATATTGTACCAGTCAGATGCCAGTAAAATTGTGCCAGTCAGAGCCCAGTAATATTATGCCATTCAGAGCCCAGTAATATTGTGCCATTCAGATACCAGTAATATTGTGCCAGTCAGAGCCCAGTAATATTGTGCTAGATACCAGGAATATTGTGCCATTCAGAGCCCAGTAATATTGTGCCATTCAGAGCCCAGTAATATTGTACCAGTCAGATGCCAGTAATATTGTGCCAGTCAGAGCCCAGTAATAGTGTGCCAGTCAGAGCCCAGTAATAGTGTGCCAGTCAGAGCCCAGTAATATTATGCCATTCAGAGCCCAGTAATATTGTGCCAGTCAGATACCAGGAATATTGTGCCCTTCAGATACCAGTAATATTGTACCAGTCAGATACCAGTAATAGTGTGCCAAAGCCCAGTAATATTGTGCCAGTCAGAGACCAGTAATATTGTGCCAGTCAGATACCAGGAATATTGTGCCATTCAGATACCAGGAATATTGTGCCAATCAAGGCCAGTAATAGTGTGCCAGTCAGATTCCTGTTATATTGTGCCATTCAGATCCCAGTAATATTGTGCCATTCAGAGCCCAGTAATGTTGTGCCAGTCAGATACCAGGAATATTGTGCCAGTCAGAGCCAAGTTATATTGTGCCAGTCAGAGCCCAGTAATATTGTGCCATTCAGAGCCCAGTAATAGTGTGCCTTTCAGATACCAGTAATATTATACCAGTCAGATACCAGTAGTATTGTGCCAGTCAGAGCCCAGTAATATTGTGCCATTCAGGGCCCAGTAATATTGTGCCTTTCAGATACCAGTAATATTGTACCAGTCAGATACCAGTAGTATTGTGCCAGTCAGAGCCCAGTAATATTGTGCCACTCAGACCCCAGTAATATTGTGCCATTCAGAGCCCAGTAATATTGTGCCAATCAGAGCCCAGTAAAATTGTGCCAGTCAGAGCCCAGTAATATTATGCCATTCAGAGCCCAGTAATATTGTGCCATTCAGATACCAGTAATATTGTGCCAGTCAGGGCCCAGTAATATTGTGCCAGTCAGAGCCCAGTAATATTGTGCTAGATACCAGGAATATTGTGCCATTCAGAGCCCAGTAATACTGTACCAGTCAGATGCCAGTAATATTGTGCCAGTCAGAGCCCAGTAATAGTGTGCCAGTCCGAGCCCAGTAATATTATGCCATTCAGAGCCCAGTAATATTGTGCCAGTCAGATACCAGGAATATTGTGCCCTTCAGATACCAGTAATATTGTGCCAAAGCCCAGTAATATTGTGCCAGTCAGAGCACAGTAATAGTGTGCCAGTCAGATACCAGGAATATTGTGCCATTCAGATACCAGGAATATTGTGCCAGTCAGAGCCCAGTAATAGTGTGCCAGTCAGATTCCTGTAATATTGTGCCATTCAGATACCAGGAATATTGTGCCAGTCAGAGCCCAGTAATAGTGTGCCAGTCAGATTCCTGTAATATTGTGCCAGTCAGAGCCCAGTAATAGTGTGTCAGTCAGATACCAGTAATAGTGTGCCAGTCAGAGCCCAGTTATAGTGTGCCAGTCAGATACCAGGAATATTGTGCCATTCAGATACCAGGAATATTGTGCCAGTCAGAGCCCAGTAATAGTGTGCCAGTCAGATTCCTGTAATATTGTGCCATTCAGATACCAGGAATATTGTGCCAGTCAGAGCCCAGTAATAGTGTGCCAGTCAGATTCCTGTAATATTGTGCCAGTCAGAGCCCAGTAATAGTGTGTCAGTCAGATACCAGTAATAGTGTGCCAGTCAGAGCCCAGTAATAGTGTGCCAGTCAGATTCCAGTAATATTGTGCCATTCAGAGCACAGTAATAGTGTGCCAGTCAGAGCCCAGTAATATTGTACCAGTCAGAGCCCAGTAATATTGTGCCAGTCAGATACCAGGAATATTGTGCCAGTCAGAGCCCAGTAATAGTGTGCCAGTCAGATGCCTGTAATATTGTGCCAGTCAGAGCCCAGAAATAGTGTGCCAGTCAGATGCCTGTAATATTGTGCCAGTCAGAGCCCAGTAATAGTGTGACAGTCAGATACCACTAATAGTGTACCAGTCAGAGCCCAGTAATATTGTGCCAGTCAGAAACCAGGAATATTGTGCCAGTCAGAGCCCAGTAATATTGTACCAGTCAGAACCCAGTAATGTTATGCCATTCAGAGCCCAGTAATATTGTACCAGTCAGAGCCCAGTACTATTGTGCCAGTCAGATACCAGGAATATTGTGCCAGTCAGAGCCCATTAATATTGTGCCATTCAGATACCAGGAATATTGTGCCAGTCAGAGCCCAGTAATAGTGTGCCAGTCAGATGCCTGTATTATTGTGCCAGTCAGAGCCCAGTAATAGTGTGCCAGTCAGATACCACTAATAGTGTACCAGTCAGAGCCCAGTAATATTGTGCCAGTCAGAAACCAGGAATATTGTGCCAGTCAGAGCCCTGTAATATTGTACCAGTCAGAGCCCAGTAATATTGTGCCATTCAGACCCCAGTAATATTGTGCCATTCTGAGCCCAGTAATATTGTGCCAGTCAGATACCAGGAATATTGTGCCAGTCAGAGTCCAGTAATATTGTGCCAGTCAGAGCCCAGTAATATTATGCCATTCAGAGCCCAGTAATATTGTACCATTCAGATACCAGTAATATTGTACCAGTCAGATACCAGTAGTATTGTGCCAGTCAGAGCCCAGTAATATTGTGCCACTCAGACCCCAGTAATATTGAGCCATTCAGAGCCCAGTAATATTGTGCCAGTCAGAGCCGAGTAAAATTGTGCCAGTCAGAACCCAGTAATATTATGCCATTCAGAGCCCAGTAATATTGTACCAGTCAGAGCCCAGTACTATTGTGCCAGTCAGATACCAGGAATATTGTGCCAGTCAGAGCCCAGTAATATTGTGCCATTCAGATACCAGGAATATTGTGCCAGTCAGAGCCCAGTAATAGTGTGCCAGTCAGATGCCTGTAATATTGTGCCATTTAGAGCCCAGTAATAGTGTGCCAGTCAGATGCCTGTAATATTGTGCCAGTCAGAGCCCAGTAATAGTGTGCCAGTCAGATACCACTAATAGTGTACCAGTCAGAGCCCAGTAATAGTGTGCCAGTCAGATTCCAGTTATATTGTGCCATTCAGAGCACAGTAATAGTGTGCCAGTCAAAGCCCAGTAATATTGTACCAGTCAGAGCCCAGTAATATTGTGCCAGTCAGATACCAGGAATATTGTGCCAGTCAGAGCCCTGTAATATTGTACCAGTCAGAGCCCAGAAATATTGTGCCATTCAGACCCCAGTAATATTGTGCCATTCTGAGCCCAGTAATATTGTGCCAGTCAGATACCAGGAATATTGTGCCAGTCAGAGCCCAGTAATATTGTGCAAGTCAGAGCCCAGTAATATTGTGCCTGTCAGAGCACAGTAATAGTGTGCCAGTCAGAACCCAGTAATATTGTACCAGTCAGAGCCCAGTAATATTGTGCCAGTCAGAAACCAGGAATATTGTGCCAGTCAGAGCCCTGTAATATTGTACCAGTCAGAGCCCAGTAATATTGTGCCATTCAGACCCCTGTAATATTGTGCCATTCTGAGCCCAGTAATATTGTGCCAGTCAGATACCAGGAATATTGTGCCATTCAGAGTCCAGTAATATTGTGCCAGTCAGAGCCCAGTAATATTATGCCATTCAGAGCCCAGTAATATTGTACCATTCAGATACCAGTAATATTGTACCATTCAGATACCAGTAATATTGTACCAGTCAGATACCAGTAGTATTGTGCCAGTCAGAGCCCAGTAATATTGTGCCATTCAGAGCCCAGTAATATTGTGCCAGTCAGAGCCGAGTAAAATTGTGCCAGTCAGAACCCAGTAATATTATGCCATTCAGAGCCCAGTAATATTGTACCAGTCAGAGCCCAGTACTATTGTGCCAGTCAGATACCAGGAATATTGTGCCAGTCAGAGCCCAGTAATATTGTGCCATTCAGATACCAGGAATATTGTGCCAGTCAGAGCCCAGTAATAGTGTGCCAGTCAGATGCCTGTAATATTGTGCCAGTCAGAGCCCAGTAATAGTGTGCCAGTCAGATGCCTGTAATATTGTGCCAGTCAGAGCCCAGTAATAGTGTGCCAGTCAGATACCAGTAATAGTGTACCAGTCAGAGCCCAGTAATAGTGTGCCAGTCAGATTCCAGTTATATTGTGCCATTCAGAGCACAGTAATAGTGTGCCAGTCAAAGCCCAGTAATATTGTACCAGTCAGAGCCCAGTAATATTGTGCCAGTCAGATACCAGGAATATTGTGCCAGTCAAAGCCCAGTAATATTGTACCAGTCAGAGCCCAGTAATATTGTGCCAGTCAGATACCAGGAATATTGTGCCAGTCAGAGCCCTGTAATATTGTACCAGTCAGAGCCCAGAAATATTGTGATATTCAGACCCCAGTAATATTGTGCCATTCTGAGCCCAGTAATATTGTGCCAGTCAGAGCCCAGTAATAGTGTGCCAGTCAGATACCACTAATAGTGTACCAGTCAGAGCCCAGTAATAGTGTGCCAGTCAGATTCCAGTTATATTGTGCCATTCAGAGCACAGTAATAGTGTGCCAGTCAAAGCCCAGTAATATTGTACCAGTCAGAGCCCAGTAATATTGTGCCAGTCAGATACCAGGAATATTGTGCCAGTCAGAGCCCTGTAATATTGTACCAGTCAGAGCCCAGAAATATTGTGCCATTCAGAGCCCAGTAATATTGTACCATTCAGATACCAGTAATATTGTGCCAGTCAGATACCAGGAATATTGTGCCAGTCAGAGCCCAGTAATATTGTGCCTGTCAGAGCACAGTAATAGTGTGCCATTCAGAGCCCAGTAATATTGTGCCAGTCAGAAACCAGGAATATTGTGCCAGTCAGAGCCCAGTAATATTGTACCAGTCAGAGCCCAGTACTATTGTGCCAGTCAGATACCAGGAATATTGTGCCAGTCAGAAACCAGGAATATTGTGCCAGTCAGAGCCCAGTAATATTGTACCAGTCAGAGCCCAGTACTATTGTGCCAGTCAGATACCAGGAATATTGTGCCAGTCAGAGTCCAGTAATATTGTACCATTCAGATACCAGTAATATTGTACCATTCAGATACCAGTAATATTGTACCAGTCAGATACCAGTAGTATTGTGCCAGTCAGAGCCCAGTAATATTGTGCCACTCAGACCCCAGTAATATTGTGCCATTCAGAGCCCAGTAATATTGTGCCAGTCAGAGCCGAGTAAAATTGTGCCAGTCAGAACCCAGTAATATTATGCCATTCAGTGCCCAGTAATATTGTACCAGTCAGAGCCCAGTACTATTGTGCCAGTCAGATACCAGGAATATTGTGCCAGTCAGAGCCCAGAAATATTGTGCCATTCAGAGCCCAGTAATATTGTACCATTCAGATACCAGTAATATTGTGCCAGTCAGATACCAGTAATATTGTGCCTGTCAGAGCACAGTAATAGTGTGCCAGTCAGAGCCCAGTAATATTGTGCCAGTCAGAAACCAGGAATATTGTGCCAGTCAGAGCCCAGTAATATTGTACCAGTCAGAGCCCAGTACTATTGTGCCAGTCAGATACCAGGAATATTGTGCCAGTCAGAAACCAGGAATATTGTGCCAGTCAGAGCCCAGTAATATTGTACCAGTCAGAGCCCAGTACTATTGTGCCAGTCAGATACCAGGAATATTGTGCCAGTCAGAGCCCAGTAATATTGTGCCAGTCAGATACCAGGAATATTGTGCCATTCAGAGTCCAGTAATATTGTACCATTCAGATACCAGTAATATTGTACCATTCAGATACCAGTAATATTGTACCAGTCAGATACCAGTAGTATTGTGCCAGTCAGAGCCCAGTAATATTGTTCCACTCAGACCCCAGTAATATTGTGCCATTCAGAGCCCAGTAATATTGTGCCAGTCAGAGCCGAGTAAAATTGTGCCAGTCAGAACCCAGTAATATTATGCCATTCAGTGCCCAGTAATATTGTACCAGTCAGAGCCCAGTACTATTGTGCCAGTCAGATACCAGGAATATTGTGCCAGTCAGAGCCCAGTAATATTGTGCCATTCAGATACCAGGAATATTGTGTCAGTCAGAGCCCAGTAATAGTGTGCCAGTCAGATGCCTGTAATATTGTGCCAGTCAGAGCCCAGTAATAGTGTGCCAGTCAGATGCCTGTAATATTGTGCCAGTCAGAGCCCAGTAATAGTGTGCCAGTCAGATACCAGTAATAGTGTACCAGTCAGAGCCCAGTAATAGTGTGCCAGTCAGATTCCAGTTATATTGTGCCATTCAGAGCACAGTAATAGTGTGCCAGTCAAAGCCCAGTAATATTGTACCAGTCAGAGCCCAGTAATATTGTGCCAGTCAGATACTAGGAATATTGTGCCAGTCAAAGCCCAGTAATATTGTACCAGTCAGAGCCCAGTAATATTGTGCCAGTCAGATACCAGGAATATTGTGCCAGTCAGAGCCCTGTAATATTGTACCAGTCAGAGCCCAGAAATATTGTGCCATTCAGACCCCAGTAATATTGTGCCATTCTGAGCCCAGTAATATTGTGCCAGTCAGATACCAGGAATATTGTGCCAGTCAGAGCCCAGTAATATTGTGCAGGTCAGAGCCCAGTAATATTGTGCCAGTCAGAGCCCAGTAATATTGTGCCAATCAGAGCCCAGTAATAATATGCCATTCAGAGCCCAGTAATATTGTACCATTCAGATACCAGTAATATTGTACCAGTCAGATACCAGTAGTATTGTGCCAGTCAGACCCAGTAATAATATGCCATTCAGAGCCCAGTAATATTGTACCATTCAGATACCAGTAATTTTGTACCAGTCAGATACCAGTAGTATTGTGCCAGTCAGAGCTCAGTAATATTGTACCAGTCAGATACCAGTAGTATTGTGCCAGTCAGAGCCCAGTAATATTGTGCCAGTCAGAGCCCAGTAATATTGTGCCAGATACCAGGAATATTGTGCCATTCAGAGCCCAGTGATATTTTACCAGTCAGATGCCAGTAATATTGTGCCAGTCAGAGCCCAGTAATATTGTGCCATTCAGATACCAGTAATATTATGCCATTCAGATACCAGTAATATTGTGCCATTCAGATACCAGGAATATTGTGCCAGTCAGAGCCCAATAATAGTGTGCCAGTCAGATGCCTGTAATATTGTGCCAGTCAAAGCCCAGTAATAGTGTGCCAGTCAGAGCCCAGTAATATTGTGCCAGTCAGATACCAGGAATATTGTGCAATTAAAGTGCTCGTTTTCAACCACCCTCCTCCCCCTCTTCCCCATCAATTACCGAATGGCTGCTGCTCCTTGTCCCCGGACAGACGCCTCCTCTGGTCAGTCTTCCCTCCTGCACGGAGGAGGGAAACACAGTCACCAGATGTGACGTAACGTCACATCCGGTCGCTGTGATTTTTTTTTATTTTTCATTTTTCTGGAGGCCGCATCCAGCCAGAAAAAAAAAAAAGTTAAGCGGCGCGGTGTGGGGGGTGCCGGCAGCACGGGTGTCACCCCCTGGAGGTGTCACGCGGTGCGGTCTGCACCCCCAGCACCCCCCTCGGGACTCCACTGAGTCAGAGAGCTGTGTCTACACCATAAAACACACATTAGTATGAATTGGAAGGGTATTCCATGTATCCACTACCCTATCAGTAAAGTAATACTTCCTATACTAATTAGTCCCTGGCCGTATCTTATATCTAGGATAGACTTATGCTTCTCCCATACATGCTTAAAGTCCTTCACTGTGTTTACCTCTACCACTTCTGCTGCAAGGCTATTCCATGCATCCACCACCCTTTCAGTTAAGTAATACTAAGTTTCTGACCTCACTGTATTAACCTCTACTACTTCTGCTGGAAGGCTATTCCATGCATCCATTACTCTCTCAGTAAAGTAATACTTTCATTATTCCCTGGCCTCATCGTATATATCTAGAATAGCCCTATGCCTATCCCACACATAATTTAACTCATTCATGTATTAACCTCTACCACTTCTTCTGGAAGACTCTTCCATGTATCCACTACCACCCTCTCAGTAAAGTAATACTTTAATTAGTCCCTATAGGTCTTATCTTATCAAAAAAAAACATTAAAACATTAAAATATTAAATATTTTTAGCTTTTTCAAAAGCTTGATGTGGACCCCAAATATATGTATATTGCATTTATGCCTATATGAATATGTTTATATTCAGTGGTGTATCTTGATTTTGTGCTGCCCATGGCAGACAAAATCCGGGCACCCCCCTACCCAAGCTGCACACCCACGTTACACACCTAAGACATGCCCCATCATTCAGACTCACATCAAGCTCACACTCCCATCACACTCAGTCACACACTCCTACTCCCATCACACTCAGTCACACACTCCTACTCCCATCACGCACACTCCGACTACCATCACACTCAGTCACACACACTGTCTCCCATAACACACACTCTGACTCCCATCACACTCAGTCACACACACTGTCTCCCATCACACACACTCTGACTCCCATCACACTCAGTCACACAGTCTCCCATCACACACACTCTGACTCCCATCACACTCAGTCACACACACACACACACACACACACACACACACACACAGTCTCCCATCAGCACTTATCTTTCATTGGTGGCTAGTGGCAGGCAGCATGGTCCCTCCATGCTGCCTGTTCGGCTTCCAGGCGATTGTGCCGACAGGTCACGTGACTGGGCTCGCGTATGACGTCAGCGCACCTGTCACGTGACTGTCAGCACTTCCGTGTCGGCACACTGCACGGGGAGCCGAACAGGCAGCATGGAGGTTTCTCTGTGCTGCCTGTTCGGCTCCCCGTGCAGCCTGGCAGGCAGAGCGTTGGTGAGGGGGGATCTTCCGATCCCTTCTCATCTCCGTCTCTGCCTGCAAGCGCGGTCTATTTTTTTTTTTTTTTTAAAGGACCGAATTTGTTTTATTTTTATTTTTTATTTTTTTCAGTGCTGGGGGGCGCTGCCGCCCCCCAAAATTTGCCGCCATAGGCATTCCCCTAGGATGCCTCGCGGTAAATACAGCACTGTTTATATTATATTCAACTATTTTCATATGTTATAAAAATGATAGTGAAAAATTGTTCATTTGTTTTTATTCCCTTCCTCTGCACCAACTTTCCACCTAAAGGGCTTAACACAGCACCATACAGTACCCACAGCATTTTGCTTGTACTCATATTGCACCCACATGCAACAGTGTCACTTTCCCCCACAGAAGAGGCCACAGCATCATTTTGACCACAGTCAATTTTCCCATTAATATATTATTAGCCTGGCCATTAACCCCTTGCCGTCACAGGACGTGCTAGGTCCATCATGTGTGGCGAGGCGTTAAGGACACAGGACGGACCTGGTGCATCCTGCACCAAAACAAACACTAAAAGCATTTTTTTACCACTTTCAGTGCTCATGTCAGGGTTGGTACCTGGGAGCATAGGGGTGTTGGCACTAGGTGGTGCGCACACTAGAAAAATCCGGAGTGGCAGCAGTACCAAGGGGTAAGGCAGAACAGCATCAAATACAGTCCAAAGGTTCAATGCGGGCAGACAAGGTTCAAGGTAGGTATTGGGTAATCCGAGGTCAGGAGTGGAGAGGTAAACGTAGTTCAAAATACAATCCTACGGTTCGGTAGCCAGGAGATCAATAATCACCCGGTAACAAGGTACAAAGGTATGGGTAGGAATCACTGTAGAGAGACTAGCCACACTACAAGCTTGAAAAACGAGCAAGTACTGAATTAACAGTGCTTGCTGTTTAAAAAGGGAGGATGCCCGGACCTTTGCTCCACCAACCATCCTGCAGGTTGCTGCCCCCCTCTGGCTTTAGCCAGATAGTGAAGACAGGAGTAGGACCTGCCCCCTCTCCAAACCACCCGTGCATCCTCCAATGGGAGCACACGACCAGGCTGCAGGCTACTCCCCCGCCATCAGATTGACACCTGTACTCGTGTTGCACGAGGCAGGTTGTGCTGCAGGCCTACACCGTGATCGTGGGGGGGACACCGTACTTGGAGTCTGCTGGACCAGATAGGTGGTCCCTTTAGGATGTATTGGGTGGAACTGGGGTGTGACCACTCAAGCGGTATTGCCACGATCATTCAATACTGAAAAAAAATGCCCGTCGGCATTTCGATCGCTCCGGAGAGCAATTGAAATGCCTATTTTAATCACTTCTTATGCTCTGTAAGAGTAGCTGACTTGCCTCGCAAGTCGAGGCAATCAGCATCACAAAACAAAACGCACGATCTTGGTCATTGTTAGAGTTGAGCGGACACCTGGATGTTCGGGTTCGGCGGGTTCGGGCGAACTTCGGAAAAAAGTCCGGGTTCGGGGTCGAACTTGACCCCGAACGCGAACCCCATTGAAGTCAATGGGGACCCGAACTTTTGGCCACTAAAATGCCTCTAAAAAAGTCCTGCAAAGGGCTAGAGGGCTGCAAAAAGAAGTAAAATATGGGTGAGTGTCCCCATTCATACGAATAGGTCAACTGACCTATTCGTATGAATGGGGACTCTATTTTGGTTTATAGAAAGCCAATAGCCATGTAATGCTATTGGCTTTCTATAAACTGAAATAGAGTCCCCATTCATAAGAATAGGTCAATTTACCTATTCTTATGAATGGGGACTATATTTCGGTTTATAGAATAGCAATAGCATTACATGTATTCCATAAACCGAAAGTCTATAAACCGAAAGACATTCGCTTTATAGACTTTAGGTTTATAGAATACATGTAATGCTATTGCTATTCTATAAACCGTCAGCGCACCTGTCACGTGACTGTCAGCACTTCCGTGTCGGCACACTGCACGGGGAGCCGAACAGGCAGCATGGAGGTTTCTCTGTGCTGCCTGTTCGGCTCCCCGTGCAGCCTGGCAGGCAGAGCGTTGGTGAGGGGGGATCTTCCGATCCCTTCTCATCTCCGTCTCTGCCTGCAAGCGCGGTCTATTTTTTTTTTTTTTTTAAAGGACCGAATTTGTTTTATTTTTATTTTTTATTTTTTTCAGTGCTGGGGGGCGCTGCCGCCCCCCAAAATTTGCCGCCATAGGCATTCCCCTAGGATGCCTCGCGGTAAATACAGCACTGTTTATATTATATTCAACTATTTTCATATGTTATAAAAATGATAGTGAAAAATTGTTCATTTGTTTTTATTCCCTTCCTCTGCACCAACTTTCCACCTAAAGGGCTTAACACAGCACCATACAGTACCCACAGCATTTTGCTTGTACTCATATTGCACCCACATGCAACAGTGTCACTTTCCCCCACAGAAGAGGCCACAGCATCATTTTGACCACAGTCAATTTTCCCATTAATATATTATTAGCCTGGCCATTAACCCCTTGCCGTCACAGGACGTGCTAGGTCCATCATGTGTGGCGAGGCGTTAAGGACACAGGACGGACCTGGTGCATCCTGCACCAAAACAAACACTAAAAGCATTTTTTTACCACTTTCAGTGCTCATGTCAGGGTTGGTACCTGGGAGCATAGGGGTGTTGGCACTAGGTGGTGCGCACACTAGAAAAATCCGGAGTGGCAGCAGTACCAAGGGGTAAGGCAGAACAGCATCAAATACAGTCCAAAGGTTCAATGCGGGCAGACAAGGTTCAAGGTAGGTATTGGGTAATCCGAGGTCAGGAGTGGAGAGGTAAACGTAGTTCAAAATACAATCCTACGGTTCGGTAGCCAGGAGATCAATAATCACCCGGTAACAAGGTACAAAGGTATGGGTAGGAATCACTGTAGAGAGACTAGCCACACTACAAGCTTGAAAAACGAGCAAGTACTGAATTAACAGTGCTTGCTGTTTAAAAAGGGAGGATGCCCGGACCTTTGCTCCACCAACCATCCTGCAGGTTGCTGCCCCCCTCTGGCTTTAGCCAGATAGTGAAGACAGGAGTAGGACCTGCCCCCTCTCCAAACCACCCGTGCATCCTCCAATGGGAGCACACGACCAGGCTGCAGGCTACTCCCCCGCCATCAGATTGACACCTGTACTCGTGTTGCACGAGGCAGGTTGTGCTGCAGGCCTACACCGTGATCGTGGGGGGGACACCGTACTTGGAGTCTGCTGGACCAGATAGGTGGTCCCTTTAGGATGTATTGGGTGGAACTGGGGTGTGACCACTCAAGCGGTATTGCCACGATCATTCAATACTGAAAAAAAATGCCCGTCGGCATTTCGATCGCTCCGGAGAGCAATTGAAATGCCTATTTTAATCACTTCTTATGCTCTGTAAGAGTAGCTGACTTGCCTCGCAAGTCGAGGCAATCAGCATCACAAAACAAAACGCACGATCTTGGTCATTGTTAGAGTTGAGCGGACACCTGGATGTTCGGGTTCGGCGGGTTCGGGCGAACTTCGGAAAAAAGTCCGGGTTCGGGGTCGAACTTGACCCCGAACGCGAACCCCATTGAAGTCAATGGGGACCCGAACTTTTGGCCACTAAAATGCCTCTAAAAAAGTCCTGCAAAGGGCTAGAGGGCTGCAAAAAGAAGTAAAATATGGGTGAGTGTCCCCATTCATACGAATAGGTCAACTGACCTATTCGTATGAATGGGGACTCTATTTTGGTTTATAGAAAGCCAATAGCCATGTAATGCTATTGGCTTTCTATAAACTGAAATAGAGTCCCCATTCATAAGAATAGGTCAATTTACCTATTCTTATGAATGGGGACTATATTTCGGTTTATAGAATAGCAATAGCATTACATGTATTCCATAAACCGAAAGTCTATAAACCGAAAGACATTCGCTTTATAGACTTTAGGTTTATAGAATACATGTAATGCTATTGCTATTCTATAAACCGAAAGTCAATAAACCGAATGTCGTTCTGTTTATAGACTTTCGGCTTCTGGAATACATGTAATACTATTGGCTTTCTATAAACCGAACTAGAGTCCTCATTCATAAGAATTTCTTATGAATGGGGACTCTAGTTCAGTTTATAGAAAGCCAATAGCATTACATGTATTCCAGAAGCCGAAAGTCTATAAACCGAATCACATTCGGTTTATAGACATTCGGTTTATAGAATACATGTAATGCTATTGCTATTCTATAAACCGAAAGTCTATAAACCGAATGTCGTTCGGTTAATAGACTTTCGGCTTATGGAATACATGTAATACTATTGGCTTTCTATAAACCGAACTAGAGTCCCCATTCATAAGAATTTCTTATGAATGGGGACTCTATTTTGGTTTATAGAAAGCCAATAGCATTACATATAATGTAATCGCCGAACCCTGAACTCCAACACGGACATACAGTGAAATGTAATGTAATAGCATTCATTTTTTTTCTACTGTAATAAATTACAGTACTACAAAGGCTCTTCTAAGAGCTATTAACCCCTTCCTTGCCGTCAATTTTTATCAGTCTGCATATTTTTTGATCATCACTGCACAGTGCAGTTCTGGTTCGCTCAACACTAGTCATTGTGTGACCAAGATGGCGCTGCCCTTCTAAGGGCAAGAGCACAGGAGACAGGAAGTAGCTGATTCCTGTCGTCTTTGGCTGTCACACGATTGCCTCATCACAGAGGCAACCTGTGACTGCCAGGCAGACTGACAGGCAGTGTGGATGATCAGATGAGCATTCCCACTGCCTGGTCAGATCAATATTAACCCAATATTTATCTGACCACTTAGGATCTGCCTCCCTATCCTCACATTTTTAGTGAGGGAGAGAGACAGATCAAAGTAGTAAAATACAATAAAATAATAAAAATACAATAAAACAATAAAAACATATTATAAAAGCCATTCCCTTCCCCTGCCATTGATCTTACGTAAGCAGTGATCTTGCACATCAGCGCAATTTTGCTGTTTGTGCATCTTATGGGGTTCATTTTTTTTCCACTGTAATAAATGACATTACTACAAAGCCTCTTCTAAGAGCTATTAACCCCTTCCTTGCCGTCAATGTTTATCTGTCTGCATATTTTTTGATCATTTTTTTTTTTACACACCCACTAGGGGGTTACATGTAAAGTAAAATATTTTTGATTATTTTTCAAGCTGTCTGAGCACATAGCGATCTGTAACAGCGAATTAGTGGCAACAGCAGTTGCTCAGATGAGCATCACCATTCGCCTGGTCAGATCAATATTTGTGAATATTGATCTGATCAATTTGGATCTGCCTCCCTCTCCTCACTTACATTTTTGTGAAGGAAAGAGACAGTTCAGTATTAGTGATATAAAATAACATTTTATAAAATTGTCAGGTTTTATGAAAGCCATTCCTTGTGTATTAACCCCTTCCCTGCCATACATCACTGTATTGCACAGCAACAGTATTTTTTGCTGTCTGCACTTTTTTTTTAGATTAATTTCTTTGTACTGTTATGTATTACAGTACTAGATAGGCTCTTCTAAGAGCTATTAACCCCTTCTTTGCTGTAGATCACAGCTTAGGCACCAAAATAACATGATGGTTCAGACTGAGGAAAAACTCTCATTTTGTTATGATTAAATCACTGTCAGCTAATCAGCACATAAAGAGGATGTTATGGAATTTGAACGGTATTTAAATCCTCATTAAATGGCAGAATATACTTAATTATCTAAACAGAAAAGCAGTAGAAGGGATTTTAGTAGAACAAGCTCATCACATAAATGAAAATAGTATGGGCTTGCACTTACTAAAACGTACAATTTCTTCTTTACTAACGTTTCATGTGTTGTACCCATGGAATTTATTTACTAAAACTGATTTTTTATGTGCTTTCAATTTGCACCTAAAATAATATTCTACTGGCCACCAGAGGAGCGAAATTAATCATTCATGAGAGTGATTTGTTTTCCTGGAAACAATATTTTCACTGTAAAACAGGTATATTTGTGAGGATTTTACAAATATGGGAGAAAAATAAAAATTGTGATTATGAAATTTCAAGGTATTAAACTGTTTTAGAGTGCTGGCTATGAGTTATGCTGTTAAGCTATTTAAATCAGCCCATTTTCTGAGACCACGGTCACCTTTTTTTTGATAAATATACTGGGTTAACACATGTAGAAAAGAGGATATTACATTTGTTTTACCTAAACTCACCTAACATGTTACATCTGGGTTAAAGACCTATTATTTTTAGTAAGGCAGAAGATCACTTCAGATCATTAAAACTAATATTTTAAATGTGCACCAATTGTATAAAATGTAAATGTTATTTAGCAAAAGCAAAGGCAAGTGTGCTGCCAAATGACAGAGTATTGCGTGATGCCAAAGTTTGTCACAGGGCAAGCTCTCCCTGTCATTGGTGTATGTATGTGTCAATCGTGCTACACCCATCCAATAGTGGTGACAGAAACCTTCCCTGATGGAGGTATGTTTGACCTTACAGACACCACCCACCAATCAGCGATGCCTGTCGCGGAGAACACACTGCAACATGGCAGCGTTGAAATGCAATGCAAAAAGCAAGACAGCACTACTAGTGGATGCCCACAAGCTGATGAAGGGTTACTGAAACGTGTCGTTTTTGGTGTCATTGACGCCTGTGCAGGCATATCATTGCATCAGATATTTTCTTGGCAATGTTTTTAAACTCATTGTACTTTTGTACCTATTTGTAGAATTACATTTTTCTCTCGTGAAGTTAGCTCTCTAGAAAACAAATGATTCAAAATCCTTTTTTTGTTTGCTCTTGTTATGCTGCATTAAAAACTTGTGTTCTCAGACTACATACCACAGATTGCCTCCTAATGAAAAATAAAGAGAAAATAAAACTATTATCACACAAACAAAAAGCTTTTCTGCACAATTATTAACAAAACTTGTAGCAAATTATCAGAAAAGCAAATTAAAATGCAAAAATTCACTCTGCCTCATTCCTTATGAATAATAGTGACATGAAACAACAGTGTCACCTAGTGGTTACAACTGTGGTGACAACAGTAACTACCTTTTTAGAAGGTTATACATTTATAATTTAGTTAACATAAGCATTTAATTTGGCTTATTGTAGGAATAAAGCTCCCATTGGCATTCGCAAAAAATTTAATTCAATTGTTGTGAAGATGTTACTTGTCTATATTTAAACTATTATAATCTAAATAAATATTAAGCAAGATAAATCTAAGTATAAATGAACAGTGCAATTAGTACAAAACAAAAAAACACCTTAGTCTAATCAGTGATTATTTATTTTTCGTCATTTTCGTCATAGTTTATGTCAGCTGCATGTTGTCACTGATGAAAACTAAACAAAAACAAATAAAAATTCAATTAACAGGACAAAAACTGTCTAAAATCCTTTGTAATTTTCAGCAATCTGTGAAAACGTGTAAATGAGGAAAGTATTTTTTAAAGGAAGAAAAACTACCACAACAAGAGGCCACAGTCTTAAATTAGAGGGGAAAAGATTTAAAAGTAATATCAGGAAGTATTACTTTACTGAGATGGTAGTAGATATATGGAATAACCTTCCAGCGGAAGTGGTAGAGGTTAACAGTGTAGCAGTTTACGCATGTATGGGATAAGCATAATGTTATCCTAGATATAAGGTAAGGCCAGAGACTAATGAAAACATTCAGAAAATAGGCTAAATGTTTCTTATCTGCAGACACATTCTATGTATTACCTGCATAGTTGCCAACATTTGAAAACATTTCCAGAGACACTTTGCAGCTCAGCTTCCAATTGGCCACACCTACTGTCAAAAGCTCCGCCCATTCCATATAATTAACAACATTTAACTCCACCTACTTGTCACAGTGTAGATTATATCACCAAGTTCCCACCAACATTACTATGCATCCTTGGTATACAACAGATACATTCCCAGCACAACATCTGCATAAGGCAGGTGCATTTTATCATCATGTTTACATGACCCATAAATAAGACCTGTGTCTACAGCATAAAACACACATAAGTATGATCCTTCTGCTGGAAGGCTATTCCATGTGTCCACTACCCACTATCAGTAAAGTAATACTTCCATTAGTCCCTGGCCTTATCTTATATCTATGATAGCCTTACACCTATCCGATGCATGTTTAAACTCCTTCACTGTATTAACCTCTACCACTTGTGCTAGAAGACTATTCCATGCATCCACTACCCTCTCAGAAAGTAATACTTTCATTAGTCCCTGGCCTTATTTTATTAGGATAGCCTTATTCGTCTACCATGCATGCTTAAAGTCCTTCACTGTGTTTACCTCTACCACTTCTGCTGCAAGGCTATTCCATGCATCCACCACCCTCTCAGTAAAGTAATACTAAGTTTCTGACCTCCACTGTATTAACCTCTACCACTTCTACTGGAAGACTCTTCCATGTATCCACTACCACCCTCTCAGTAAAGTAATACTTTCATTAGTCCCTGGTCTCATCTTATCAAAAAAACATTAAAACATTAAAATATGAAATATTTCCAGCCTTTTCAAAAGCTTGTTGCGGACCCCAAATATATGTATACAACTAGTTGCATTTATACTTATATGAACTTTTAAATAATATATTCAACTATTTTCATATGTTATAAAAATGCTAGTGAAAATGTGTTCATTTGTTTTTATTCCCTTCCTCTGCACCCACATTGCACCTAAAGGACTTAACACAGCACCATTCAGTACCCACAGCAGTTGGCTTATACACATATTGCACCCACACGCAACAGTGTCACTTTCCCCCATAGTACATTTTATTTTGTCCCACAGAACATGCCACAGCATCACTTTGGCCAGAGGCAATTTTTCCATTAATATGCCACTATTAGCTTGACCATTAATCCCTTGCCGACAGAGGACGTTCTAGGTCAGTCATGTGTGGTGAGGCGTTAAGGATACACGACGGACCTAGTCCATCCTGCACCGGAAGCGTTTTTTACCTCTTTCAGTGCTCAAACAGCATTGCTACAATGCTTCCATGCGGAAGCATCATGCAATACTGAAAAAATGCCCATCAGCATTTCGATCGCTCCAATGAGCATCCCCACTGCCTGGTCAGATCAATATTAACCCAATATTGATCTGACCACATAGGATCTGCCTCCCTCTCCTCACATTTTTTTATTGAGGGAGAGAGACAGATCAAAGTAGTAAAAATACAATAATACAAATATAATAAAACAATGTAAAATATTTTTTATAAAAAGCCATTGCCTGCGTTTAACCCCTTCCCTGCCATTGATCTTACGTAAGCAGTCATCTTGCACATCAGCGCATTTTTTGCTGTTTGTGCATTTTTTAGGGATTCATTTTTTTGTACTGTAATTTACTACAGTACTACAAAGGCTCTTCTAAGAGCTATTAACCCCTTACTTGGCGTTGATCACTGCTTACGCAATGACATTGACGCCAAAGCAATTTTTATCTGTCTGCATATTTTTGGAATTTTTTTATTTTTTTACACACCCGCTAGGGGGTTACATGTAAAGTCAAAATATACATATATTTTAAGCTATCTGAGCGCATAGCGATCAGTAACAGCGAATTAGTGGCAAAGGCGGTTGGTGATTGGTCAGATGAGCAGCACCATTTGCCTGGTTAGATCAATATTTCCTGTAGATCACTGCTTAGGTACTGATTCTGAGGTCACTGACTCAGGTTTTGATTTTGACCCTGTCAGCTTTCTGATACATCATCTAGTGATGTATTTTGGCTGCTGAGCCCTTGCCACAAGGAGTCATGGGTGCCTATTTTAAAAAAATATATGGTTTGGTGGGGGTAAATTACATTGCCTGGCTTAAAAGATATATCCCATATAGAACATGGACGCAGGTTGACTACATGTCAGAATTCCAAGTTGGAACACTCAGATGCTCTTCTCACAAATGTTGCCTTTTACCCCCCAAACAACCCAACACGGATACATGGATGGTATGGCTATACTCGGGAGATGTTGCTGAACACATATTGAGGTGTTGTTTGGCAGTGACATAAACCAGAATCCCTGAATTCCTGCCAGAATTACAAAGTATGTGGAAACAAAACTCCAAAAATGTACTACCACAAACTTTGACAAAGGCTGGTGGTAGAATTAGTACATATACAGTATTAAAAGTACCACCATTTGAAATACCTTAGGATGTCTATTTTACAAAAATATATGGTTTGATGGGGTAAAATACATTTACCGGCTTCAAAAATGCTCCAAATGGAACATGGGCGCAGGCTGACTACATGTCAAAATTCCAAGTTGTAAATGCACACATCCCAAATGTTGCCTTTTAGCCCCAAAACAAACCAACAAACCTATGCATGGGTGGTATCCCTGTACTCAGGATATGTTGCTGAACACATATTGAGGTGTTGGTTGGCAGTGGCAAGTACCTGAATCAGAAAATTCATGCCTGAACTACAATGTGTATGAGATAAAAATGACATCCCAACCATTTGACATAGATTGGTTACCCTAGGTTGTCTAGTTTTTCAAAACATATAGTTTGATGGGGTAAAATACTTTTACAGGCTTCAAAAGTGTCCCAAATGGAACATGGGCGTAGACTGACTACATGTCAAAATTCCAAGTCAGAAATGCGTACACATCCCAAATGTTGCGTTTTAGCCCCAAAACAAACCAACAAACCTAAGCATGGGTGATATCCCTGTCCTCAGTACATGTTGCTGAACACATATTGAGGTGATATTTGGCAATACCCCATCACATTTAAAGGTAATGTATACCTAAATTGCAATTTATGTTAAAAAAAAAAAAAAAATTGGCTGCAAACTTTGGCAAAGATTGGTTGTAAAATGGCTACATGAAAAGTGTCAAAATACCCCAAGTTAAATACCCTGAGTTTTTTAGTTTTGAAAACTATGTACATGTGGGGGGAAATTAATGGATTTAGTACAGATATCAGTGTTACAATGTCACTATTGCTATATTTGAAAAAAAAAAAGGATTTTGAAATAGCTTTGCACAAAAAAATCTAATTTTTTTACCATATTTTATTATTTTTTTATATCAAATTATATACTATTATCAAAATAGTAATAAGCAAGAAAAGCCTTTCTTATGACAATAAAACCAATAAATAGTGTGGGTACACTAAATGAGAAATATATAATTTACAGCAAAGCACAAACACCTCAGAAATGTTAAAAAAGCCCATGTCACCAAGTGTCAGACAAGCCTTTTCTCATTTATGTATCTAAAAAAAATGTTTATCCCCCTTTTTCACTGACTGGGCTATTTTCTCTTCTGTGTGTGCTTTGGAAGCACTTATAGCTTTCTTTGCATCTTCCTGCCTAGTCTTATAGATCTTTCTATTTATCTCACTCTGAGTTTTTTTACAATTACTAAATGCTAGCTTTTTGTTTTTTACTATTTTGGCCCCCTTTGCCGAGTTCCACAGTGGTGTCTTCAATGTTTTGCTCTTCCTGACAAGCCTAATGCAATATTCTGTTGTCTTCAGTAGTGCAACTTTTGGATAATCCCATTTCTTCTGAGCACCATTTAAATTGCTCCAGTCCGATAATGAATCATTTACTCATAATCTAATTTTAGAAAAGTTGTTTTTTCTAAAATCTAAAACTTTTGTTTTTGTGTAGTGTGACTGCATCACTATTCTTATACTAAACCACACTGATTAGTGATCATTAAATCCTAAACTTTCACCTACAGCAATATCTGATAACACATCTCAATTTGTGAACACTAAATCTAATATGGCCTGCTTTCGAGTTGGCTCTTCATTAGCCTGGCCATTAATATGCCACAGCCAGATTAAAATTAATATGCTACAGCCAGATTGCCCTGTACAATGCAACAGCCTGGTTGCCCAGTAATATACCACAACCTGATTTCCCAGTAATATTCCACAGCCAGTATGCCCATTAATATGCCACAGCCAGATTACCCAGTAAAATGCCATATCAGAATTACCCAGTAATCTGCCAAGCATTATTGCCCAGTAATATGCCACAACCTGATTTCCCAATAATATGTCACAGCCTGAATGCCCAGTAATATACCCAACCTGATTTCCCAGTAATATACCATAGCCTGATTGCCTTGTAATATGCCACAACCTGATTGCTCAGTAATATTCCACAGCAAGTATGACCATTAATATGCCCAACCTGATTGCCCAGTAATATGCCACAGCCTGATTGCCCAGTAATATGCCACAACCTGCTTGCCAAGTAATATTCCACAAGCAGTATACCTATTAATATGCAAAAGCCAGATTACCAGTAATAAGCCACAACCTGATTGCCAAGTAATATTCCACAGGCAGTATACCCAATATTATGCAACAGCCAGATTAACCAATTATCTGCCAGCCTGATTGCCAAGTAATGTGCCCAACCTGATTGCCCAATAATATGCCACAACCTGATTGCTCAGTAATATGCCAAAGCCATTATGCCCATTAATATGTCACAGCCAGATTACCCAGTAATATGCCACAACCTGATTGCCAAGTAATATATCAAAGTCTGATTGGCCAGTAATATGCCAAGCCTGATTGCAATTTAATATGCCACAACCTGATTCCCCAGTAATATACCACAGCCAGTATGCCCATTAATATGCCCTAGCAAGATTACCCAGTAATATGCCACAACATGATTGCCCAGTAACATTCCACATCAAGTATGTCTATTAATAGGCCACAGCCAGATTAGTAATATGCCATGACCTGATTGCCCAATAATATGCCACAACCTGATTGCCCAGCAATATGCTCAGCCTGATTGCCCAGGAATATCCCACAACCTGATTGCCTAGTAATATGCAACAACATGATTGCCCAGTAATATAAAATGTCACAGTCCAAATGCCATGTGATATGCCCAGCCTTATTGCCCAGTAATATGCCACAGCCTGATAGCCTAGACAGAGTCAAGGGGAGGGAGGGGGGCAGAGACAGAGACAAGGGGAGGGAAGGGGTTAAGAGACAGACAAGGGGAGGGAAGGGGTTAAGAGACAGAGACAAGGGGAGGGAAGGGGTTAAGAGACAGACAAGGGGAGTGAGGGGGTTAAGAGACAGAGACAAGGGGAGTGAGGGGGTTAAGAGACAGAGACAAGGGGAGTGAGGGGGTTAAGAGACAGAGACAAGGGGAGTGAGGGGGTTAAGAGACAGACAAGGGGAGGGGGGAGAGAGAGAAAAATGGGGGCAAGGGAAAGAGAAAGGCAGCATTGGCACATAAAAAGAAATAAAAACTAGAAATACATTTTTTGATATCATAATTTTTTATTAAAAAAGCAATTTACATGTGAATATATACAAGTTTAACTTTTTTCCTATAGGGTAGTCTTATATTAAGGCTTTTAGTTTTTTTTCCTAAAGGAATATCCAAAGTTTGGGGGGTCGTCTTATAATCAGGGTCGTCTTATAATCGAGCAAATACGGTAATATGGCACAACCTGATTGTAAAGTAATTTTCCACAGCAAGTATGACCATTAATATGCCCAACCTTATTGCCCAGTAATATGCCACAACCTGATTGCCCAGTAATATACCACGCCTGATTGCAATTTAATATGCCACCACCTGATTCCCCAGTAATAGGCCACAGCCAGTATGCCCATTAATATGTCCAAGCAAGATTACTCAGTTAAATGCCAGGCATGATTGCCCACTAATATGCCACAACCTGATTGCCCAGTAATATGCCACAGCCAGTATGCCCATTAATATGCCACAGCCAGATTACACAGTAATATGCCACAACCTGATTGCCCAGTAATAGGCCACAGCCAGTATGCCTATTAATATGCCCTAGAAAGATTACTCAGTAATATGCCACAACATGATTTCCAAATAACATTACACAGCCAGTATGTCCATTAATATGCTCAGCCTGATCACACAGGAATATCCCACAACCTGATTGCCTAGTAATATGGCACAGTCCAAATGACCTGTAATAGGCTCAGCCAGATTACACAGTAATATGCCACAACTTGATTGCCCAATAATATGCCACAGCCTGATTGCCCAGCAATATGCTCAGCCTGATTACCCAGGAATATCCCACAACCTGATTGCCTAGTAATACGTCACAGTCCAAATGACCTGTAATATGCCCAGCCTGATTGCCCAGTAATATGCCACAACCAAATTCACCTGTAACATGCCAAAACCATATTAACCAATAATATGCTACAACCTGATTGCACAGTAATATACCACAACCTGATTGCCCAGTAATAGGCCACAGCCAGTATGCTTATTAATATGCCCTAGAAAGATTACTCTGTAATATGCCACAACTTGATTGCCAAATAACATTACACAGCCAGTATATCCATTAATATGCCCAGCCAGATTACACAGTAATATGCCACAACTTGATTGCCCAATAATATGCCACAACCTGATTGCCCAGCAATATGCTCAGCCTGATTACCCAGGAATATCCCACAACCTGATTGCCTAGTAATACGTCACAGTCCAAATGACCTGTAATATGCCCAGCCTGATTGCCCAGTAATATGCCACAACCAAATTCACCTGTAACATGCCACAACCTGATTGCCCAGTAATATTACACAAGCAGTATACCCATTATTATTCAAAAGCCATGTTACCCAGCTAAATGCCAGGCATGATTGCAATTTAATATGCCACAACCTGCTTCCCCAGTAATACGCCACAGCCAGTATGCCCATTAATATACCCTAGCAAGATTACCCAATAATATGCCACAACCTGACTGCCCAGTAATATTACACAGCCAGTATGTCCATTAATATGCCACAACCAGATTACACAGTAATATGCCACAACCTGATTGCCCAATAATATGCCACAATCTGAATGCCCAGCAATATGCTCAGCCTGATTACCCAGGAATACCCCACAACCTGATTGCCTAGTAATATGGCACAGTTCAAATGACCTGTAATATGCCCAGACTGATTGCCCAGTAACATGCCAAGACCTGGTTGCACAGTAATATGCCACAGATTGATTGGCCAGCATTATCCCATAACCAAATTCACCTATAATATGCCACAACCAGATTACAAAATAATATGCTACAACCTTATTGCCCAGTAATATGCCCAGCCTAATTGGCCAGTAATATGCCACAACCTGATTGTCCAGAAATATTCCACAGCAACTATAACCATTTATATGCCAAACCTGATTGCCCAGTAATATACCACAGCCAGATTACCCAGTAATATGCAACAAATTGATTGCCCAGTAATATTCCAAAACCTCATTGCACAGTAATATGCCCAGCCTGATTTCCCAGTAATATGCCACAACCTGATTGCCCAGTAATATGCCACAGCCATTATGCACATTAATATACCCCAGCCATATTACCTAGTACTATGCCACAACCTGATTGCCCAGAAATATACCCAACCTGATTGCCTAGTAATATGCCACAACCTGATTGCCCAGTAATATGCCACAACCTGACTGCCCAGTAATATGCTAAGCCCAATTGCCAAGTAATATGCAACAACCTGATTGACCAGTAATATGCCACATACAGCTTACCAAATAGCATGCCACAACCTGATTGCCCATTATTATGTCCAGCCTGATTGCCCAGTAATGTGTCCAACCTGATTGCCCAGTAATATGCACAGCCTGACTGCCCAGTATTATGCCACAACCTGATTGCCCAAAAATATGCCAAACCTGATGGTCCAGTAGTATGCTCAGCCCAATTGCCCAGTAATATGCAACAACCTGATTGACAAGTAATATGCCACAGCCAGTATGACCATAAATATGCCCCAGCCAGATTACCCAGTAATATGGCACAATCTGATTGCCTAGTAATATGCCACGACCTGATTGCCCAGTAATATGGCATAGTCCGATTGCCAAGTGATATGCTCAGCATGGTTGCCCAGTAATTTGTCACAACCTTAATGCACAGTAATATGCCTAGCCCAATTGCCCAATAATATGCCACAATCTGATTGCCCAGTAATATGCCCAAACTGATTGCCCAGCAATATCCCACAACCTGATTGAACAGCAATATGGCACAGTCCGATTGCCTAGTAACAAGCCCAGCATGATTGCTCAGCTATATGCCACAGCCTGACTGCCCAAAATCATGCCACAACCTGATTTCCCAGTAATATGGCACAACCTGATTGAAAAGTAATATGTCACAGACAGATTACCCAATAATATGCCACAGCCTGATTGCCCAGTAATATGCCCACCCTGATTGCGCAGTAATATGCCAACACCTGATTGCCGATTAACATGCTACAGCCAGATAAACCAGTAATATGCCACAACATAATTGCCCAGTGCTATGCCCATCCTTGTTGCCCAGTAATATGCCACATCATCATTTCCCAGTATTATGCCACAGACTGATTTACCAGTAATATGCCACAAGATGATTGCTCAATAATATGCCCATACTAATTTCCCAGTAATATGCCACAAACTGATTGCCCAGTTATTTTCCACAGCAAGTATGCCCATTAATATACCCAACCAGATTGCCCAGTAATATGCCACAACCTGATTGCCCAGTAATATACCACGCCTGATTGCAATTTAATATGCCACCACCTGATTCCCCAGTAATAGGCCACAGCTTGTATGCCCATTAATACGTCCAAGCAAGATTACTCAGTTAAATGCCAGGCATGATTGCCCACTAATATGCCACAACCTGATTGCCCAGTAATATTCCACAGGCAGTATGCCCATTAATATGCAACAGCCAAATTACCCAGTAATATGCCACAACCTCATTGCCAAGTGTTATGCCACAACCTGAATTCCCAGTAATATGCACAGCCTGATTACCCAGTAATATCCCACAACCTCATTGCCTATTAAAATGGAACAGTTGATTGCCCAGTTATATGCCAGGCATGATTGCCCACTAATATGCCACAGCTAGTATTACCATTAATATGCCACCGCCAGATTACCTGTTAATATGCCCCAACCTGATTGCCCAGTAATATGCCACATCTAGTATGCCCATTCATATGCCACAGCCAGATTACCTGGTAATATGCCACAAATTGTTTGCCCAGTAATATACCACAACCTGATTGGCCAATAATATGCCACAGACAGTGTGCCCATTAATATGCCCAGCCAGATTTCCCTTTAATATGCTACAAGCTGATTGCCTAGTAATATGCCCTAGCCAGTATGCCCATTAATATACCCAGCCAGATTTCCCTTTAATATGCTACAACCTGATTGTCTAGTAATATGCAACAACCTGATTGCCTAGTAATATACTACAGTCTGATTGCCCTGTAATATGCCCAGCCTGAATGCCCAGTAATATGCCACAACCTGATTGCCCATTAATATGCCACAACCTGATTGCCCAGTAATATGCCAGTCTGATTGCCCAGTTATATGCCCAGCCTGATTGCCCAGTAATATGCCACAACTATATTGCCCAGTGATATGCCACAGCCGGATTGCCCATTAATATGCCACAATCTGACTGTCAAGTAATATGCCCAGCCTGATTGGCCAGTAATATGCCACAGCCTTATTGCTCAATAATATGTTCAACCTGATTGCCCAGTAATATGCCACAACCTTATTGCCCAGTAATATGCCAGTCTTATTGCCCTGTAGTTACCCAGTGTGATTTCCCAGTAATATGCCACAATCTTATAGCCCAGTAAAATGCCAGTCTAATTGCCCTGCAATTGCCCAGGTTGATTGCCCAGTAATATGTCACAGTCTGATTGCCCAGTAATACGTCCAGCCTGATTGCCTAGTAATATTTCACAACTTGATTGCCCAGTATTATGCCACAGCCTATATGCCCATTAATGTGCCCCAGCCAGATAACCCAGTAATATGACAAAGTCCGATTGCCTAGTAATATGCCCAGCCTGATTGCCCAGTAATATGCCACAAACCAATTGCCCAGTAATATGCCCAGCCTTATTTTCCAGTAATATGCCACAGCCTGATTTCCCAGTAATATGCCAGAACTTGATTTCCCAGTATTATGCCACAGCCTGATTACCTAGTAATATGCCATAACCTGACGCCCAGTAATATGCCACAGTCTGATTGCCAAGTAATATGCCACAGTCTGATTGCCCAGTAATATGCCACAGTCTGATTGCCCAGTAATATGCCACAGCCTGATTCCCCAGTAATTTTACACAGTCTTATTGCCCAGTTATATGTGAAGAGAATAAAGTGATTGGTGAGTGTAATAAACAAAGTGCAACACCGGTGTTGATTGAAATACTTGTGGTACCATACAAAAGAAAAGCAGCCTGCTTGAGCACTCTCCAAAATGCTTACATACAATACATCAACACATCCGAAATGGCACTGAATTTCAGGTACCTTAGATTACATAAAATATATATGATACTAGTGCAATATTGTTTGAACCATACAAAAGCAGTGGATACTATGTAATATATGCACTCACAAACCAATGTGATTGAATGGGCGTATCAGATGTAGCTTGTTTTCTTCAAAAAAGATTGACTTACATCTGAAACACATAAAAAAGCAACAGACATGTGGAGGACCATTGGTATACAGAAATTACTCGGTCCCTGCTGGAAACAGACTCACAAGATATAAAAACAAATGGGCAGTGTAAAAATCCACCGGAGCTGGAAGGTATCTGATACACTCACAAACAGGACCCATAGAAGAATGGAACAATGTGCAGAAAAGTGGACACAGAAGAAGATGCCAGGGTCTTTACGCGTTTTGCCAGGGCTCTCATCATGGCTTCATCAGGAGCAGTCTGTTGACCAGCACAAAAATTGCTGAACTTGAAACGATACCCACTTGTGGTCTTGTTACATGTTTCCAATGCGATGCAGCCAGCAAAAAGCGCCCGTTACCATGGTGTAACTCAGAAAATGTACATTCTCAATGCCATTGTCCTATTTGCATGCATGCTCAATTATATAAAAACATAACATGCTTAATGCAACAATCGATCAAAAATTGCAGCAGTGCGTATTAACATGAGCCAAACTGTAGATGCTGCTTGGAGCTAGTGACATTTACCTGGGCTGTGCTGTATTTCTTGGTTTGAAAAATGACTCTGACTGTGTTTGTTATGATTGTGTCCCTGCCCCTGGTATTTCTTCCAGGATAGTAAAAATATATGGAGAGGTCTTTGGAGACTCAAGACCAAAAAAATACTGATGAAGCGTTTATACAGGTGACCATTGAGTAGTTTCATATACGACAATCAGGATTTAAACCAGATTTCAAAATGTTTTGAGGAGGGGCAATAATATTATTGAATAAAATCATATTTGAGTATATCCAAGAAGAAAAAGATGGAAGGGGGCATTATCTAATACTATTATGTAAGCTAAATGATGTTACATATACATTGGTTAACATATATGGCCCAGATAAGTCCCCTGTAATCAGAAATTGTATAATAGAGTTGAAAAAATACATAAAGGTACTCTGTTGTTTGGAGGAGATATGAATTGTATTGTAGATGTAAACCTTGATAAAAGTATGCCGGCCCGCTCTAAAATTGATTAAACAACTAAATCAATTGCAAAAGCATTGGTTATGTGCATTCGTTTTCGGACGAATGCATTTTCGTCCGAAAATAGCACTTTCATCCATTCGTCCGAAAAAACGAACAACGAAAATAACGAAAAATGGTTAATAAACGAAAAGCATTCGTCCATTCGTGCTATTGGCATTCTATAAACCGAAATAGAGTCGGTTTATAGAATACCAGTAGCATTACATATACATTCCATAAACCGAACGACTTTCAGTTTATGGAATGCATGTAATACTTTTTGCTTTCTATAAACCGAACTAGAGTCCCCATTCATAAGAATTTCTTATGAATGGGGACTCTAGTTCGGTTTATAGAAAGCCAATAGTATTACATGTATTCTATAAGCTGAAAGTCTATAAACCGAAGGTCGTTCGGTTTATAGACTTTCGGTTTATAGAATACATAGAATTACATGTATTCTATAAGCCAAAAGTCTATAAACCGAAGGTCGTTCGGTTTATAGACATTCTGTTTATAGAATACATAGAATTCTATGCATTCTATAAACCGAAAGTCTATAAACTGAACGACCCTCAGTTTATAGACTTTCGGCTTATAGAATACATAGAATTACATGTATTCTATAAACCGAAAGTCTATAAACCGATCGACCTTCGGTTTATAGACTTTCGGCTTATAGAATACGTGTAATACTATTGCCTTTCTATAAACCGAACGAGAGCCCCATTCATAAGAAATTAAAAAAAACTAGGCAGTCGGACTAGATGGAGATTAAACGAGTATCTCTGTCACGTGGTCTAGATGTTTTGGAGCAAAAATAAAAACAGGCTGTGGAGTTCCTGGAGATTAATGTTAAGAAAGAATTTTCTGACACCACACTCTGGTGTACTTTTAAATGTTACATGAGTGGCCTCTTGATTAAATTGGGGAGTAACTTTAAAAGAAAAGGAGCATTACCATTGTCGGATTTATTTATTCAATTAGCGGAAACAAGAATGAATAAACAAACTCTCCCCAATAATAATACATATATCAATATAAAAAACCTACAAGAAAAGAGAAAAAAACATCTTTGAGATTAAACCAATAAAAACATTTGTATTTTAAAACAGAAATGGTACCACGGTAACAACAGAGTGAATAAAATGCTTTCTAACAAATTAAAAGCCAAAAGAAAGAATGAATATATTTTAAAAAATTATCCAGCAATCAAAAACCTTATTTTCTCCAAGACAGATCTCAATGGCATTTCAAGAATATTACAATTCACTTTTTAATATTCAGAACCAATCTACGTCTCCTCCTCTGTAAATTCATCCAGACACTAAAATTATCAAAAATCAATAAAGAAAAACAAAAATTATTGAATTAACCATTTAATGTCCAGGAAATCCAACAGGTTATAAAGGGACTCAAAAAGGGGAAAGTTCCTGGACCCTTTTCATCAGGGTTTTATCAGTCTTTCTGGCATGTTGTCTCTCCTCAGATCCTTTTGAGACATTTCTGAGAAAAATCATATAGCCTCTGAGATGAAAAGAGCCATTATATTCCACATTGACAAACCAGGGAAGGATCCAGCCACCCTGTCGAAAATCTAAGCAGACCACCTGAAACAAGTAATCTCCGATATAATACATCACAATCAAGCAGGCTTTATCCTGGGAAGAGATTTGGCCGATAATATTCTCAAAATCATTAATATAATCGATCATATAAATAATTATAAAATACTAGCCGTGATATTAGCACTAGATACAGAGAAGGCATTTGACAGGGTGAGCTGGACCTTCATAGGAGAGGTAATGGAAGAATTTGGAATCACAGGCTTATTTAAATAAAACACAATGGCATTATACAACTCCACAAGCCAAAGTGGTGGGATATGGATTGGATTCTGCTTGGTTCGATGTTCATAACGGTAGAAGACAGTGATGTCCGTTGTTACCCATGCTGTATCTGTTGACCATTGAACCTTTAGCCGAAGGGATAAGACAAAGTCATAATATATAGAAAGAAGCAGACATGCACACTGATGTATAAGTCAAAAATGTATGTTTATTAGGTAAATGTATCGACAAATGGGTAAGCGTGGACAATATATATCTCAAACTTAGGGACACAAACAGCGTATATATATTAGGCATGTGCAAAACTAAAATATATATATATATACGCTGTTTTGTACTATGTGTCCCTAAGTTTGAGATATATACTGTCCGCGCTTACACATTTGTCGATACATTTACCTAATAAACATATATTTTTGACTTATACATCAGTGTGCATGTCTGCTTCTTTCTATATATTATGTATTTTCATATATATGCCCTTTAGGAGAGAGCATATTAGCAGTACATAGTTTGCACCTGTACTCTTTTTCTCCAGACTCTATTCCAAAGGCTTTGTTCTAAACCCTTTATATAAGACAAAGTCATCACGTCACGTCGTGCGTCCATATGGCGGCCGCCATGATAGGTTCTTGTGTGGATTGGGGCATTCCGGTGTTGGCAATTGCGTATTATTAAATTTGCTGTATCGCTCATTTCCGCTATTTGCCCTATATATATACTTATATCTTCAGACAATAACTAGGTCTCCCTTGATAAAGGCTTCTAGCTGAAACGTCGGGTGACTTCACTGCACTGTGTGACCCTCCTGTCTAGGATTATATTTTCTTCTTTTTTTGTAGTGCTTTCTTTGTGGTCATAATGTTTTTAAACCTTATGTGTTTTATATACATGTAAGTATCCATTTTTTTCACCCATTGGGTATTTGTGACTATATTGCTTGTGGTGTTTAGTAATGTTTCTAATACATTAATTATTATGTGTTTTTCTCTAATTAATTATTTTTGGACATTCCTGCAGTCAGCATGCCAATTGCAAGCTCACTCAAAACTTGCAACATGTGTGGCATTGTGCTGTGTGATAAAACTTCACATTTTAGAGTGGCCTTTTATTGTGTCCAGTTTAAGGTACACCTTTGCAATAATCATGCTGTCTAATCAGCATCTTGTATGCCAGACCTGTGAGGTGGATGGTTTATCACGGCACAGGAGAAGTGCTCACTAACACAGATTTAGACAGATTTGTGAACAATATTTGAGAGAAATAGGCCTTTTGTGTACATAGAAAAAGTCTAAAATCTTTGAGTTCAGCTCATGAAAAATGGGGGCAAAAAAAAGTGTTGCGTTTAGAATTTTGTTCAGTGTATGTGAAATTAACAAATTAAATTATAAATATGTTCTTCAACAAACTTCCAAATATCTCATGGTGGGAGCTGATTAATGTTTTAAAATCTTTTATTATGCCCAGATGGCTCTATCTCTTTGCCATGATTTCTATGCAGATACCTTTAAGACATCTAATTGAATTCCAGGGAGGATTTAAGAGATATATCTGGAAAGAAAAAAAACTAGAATTAGCCAGAAAATGATTACCAAAAGAATATCAGCAAGTGCACTAGCCATACCAGAAATAACTGATGCTTCCCTTTTCAGACATATGGTTAAATGGTTGAATGGGAGTCATGGGAGATGATAGAAAACAGATGGTTAACTCTCTAAATATGGACAATATTTTTTGGGACAAAGCACCCATATCTGGGTAAGAACAAAATAATTGACCAATTATTAAAAGCCTGGATGAAAATGGCAATTAGGTTGGGCATAAGTGGTTGTGTAAATAGCGAAGCCCCTCTAAAAAAAAATAGAACTGGAAATCCAACACATATATTTGTAAATTGGGTTAATCTGGGCATTTGTCAGATGTCAGATCTGTGGTAATGGGGGGAAATTAAATATTTTCAATATTTATCACAATAGTATTTACTGCCGCCCAGGGAAGTTTTCAACAATATAAGGATGAAAAGTTGTTTGGCAAAACTAACATATAAAGAGACCTGGGGCAGGACTGAATGGTTAGAATGATTGGTTAAATATTATACCTAGAATTAAAAACATGGTACACTGTTTAACCCCTTAGTGACAAGACATTTTCACCTTGACTTTCCCTTGGTGACAATGGCTGTTTTGACATTTCTAGGGTGTTTGTGTTTAGCTGTAATTTTTTTCTTTCTCACATACAGTACCCACACAAATTATATGTTGTTTTTATCGTCATAAGAAGGGCTTTCATTAGATACCATTATGTTCATCATATCTTATAATTTACTACAAAAAAAATCATAAAATATGATGAAAATTTTTAAAAAACCCACTTTTTCTAACTTTGACCTAAAATATAATTTACACAAATAAAATCATTAAAAAAGACCCCGTCTAAATAGTTTCTAAATGTTCTCCCGAGTTCAAAAATATGCATGTTTCCATATTTTTCGGTATTTTTTTGCGAGTTATGGGTCAAAAACCAAAAATAGTGTTTTTTTGTTTTTTCCTGTATTGATCTTTTGACCCCAACCCGAACCCAAAATTTAACCCTAACACCAAATTTAACCCCAACTCTAATCCTTATTATATCCATTAATATTTTTTAACTTTAATTTAATTTTAACCCTATCCCTTATGCTAAAAAATATTTAATTTTAACCCTATAGGCTAATATAGCTAAATAACCAGTTTTTAATTAATTAAATATGTATTTTAAATATTTTCCATTGCAATGCTACTAAACTACTACTAGGGGAAGTCAAGTAGCATATTCAGAGCGACGATGTCGAGGCAATAGACCAGCACTGTTAAAGCGGTTTTCGAGATCGTTGATCGCGAAAACCGCTTCATTCACTGCAGGACGTGCCAGGCACGTCCTTTGTCGTTAAGGGAGTTTCTCCCAGGACGTGCCTGGCACGTCCTTTGTCGTCAAGGGGTTAAATGTAGTAGAACTGCACTTTAAAATATTACACAGTTGGTATAGAACTCCAACCAAAATAGCGAAAATGTTCCAGACTCTAGTCCCAACTGTTGGAAATGCAATTCCCAAATAGGTTCTTTTCGACATATATGGTGGGAATGTCAGGCCCGTATTCATTCAAGGGATCTGGTCTTTAGTCTGAAAAGCCTGAAAACTTCTAAAATCCCAAAAAGGTAGCCTTACTCCGTTTAGGTTGGACCAAATTGCCAAAGATAGAAGAATTCCTTACGTTTAAAATCATATTGGCAGATAAAATTGTTATAGCAAGACATTGGAAGTCTCAAAAAAACCCTCATTGCAATAAGTAAAGAATCAGGTATCACATAAGTTAGATATGGAGAAAAACTATAATGATATATCGAAGAGATGTTGGGAAATCTGGCAATGATAGGGCTAATGGAAAGAAACATTACCTGAGTTTGGTGTACAGTGATTTGAATTTAAATTATTAACAAAGATGTGTAAGTTCGAAGTTTCTCTCTCCTTATATACCTTCTATGGCCACGATGAGGTGGTTGAATTCAGGTTAGATTAATGTTTAGTCGATAGGGTTTTGATATTTTGTATTTCTATTATTGTCTGTTTTTTTAATACTTATACTTACCTGAACCTGTATTATTGTTTTTGTGTTTTCATATGTGCATTTTTTTTCTTTTTAAATGTATCTATGTTGTTTTCCCAAAAAAGAGCAAAAAACATTTTCTAATAAAAAATCTATAAATGTGAAAAAGTTGGTGGTGGGTTGCAGACATATCCTAATTACATTGTAACAGTACCCACTATGACTCTTACCCCTGGCCAGCCTCCTTCCTAGAGACTATGGACCTTGCACATATCAGAAGCCAAAAGATCCTTATCACTGGCTCCTTAACTGACATCCCTTTACAGACTCTGTGCTGCTGCCTCTCAAGCCATTGCCAGGAGGTTTAAAGGGAACCTCCATCACACAATCCTAGGGCATATCCTGGGTGTGCAATGTGGGTAATGGGGCACATCTGAGTGCACAATGTGGGGGCTGGGGCATACTCTGGGTGTGCAATGTGGGTGCTGGACCATACCCAGGGTGTGCAATGCGGGTGCTGGAGCATGCCCCGGGTGTGCAATATAGCTTTTAAATTGATAACTTTATTTGGTGAATCTCACTGAACATGATTATCATGAAGAAGAACAGAAAAACTGAAGCTGGGACTTCAATTTCACAATCTTTATCTAATCTTGACAAAGCTGCAGTAGGCCGGAGTACAACTAAAGTATCATGGGAGGCAGTTACTCAGACAACAGCTGCTCACAGAATGATAGAAAAGGGCTCCACTGCACTATTAAGGCATGAAATGCTAACACAAGTGCCTGCAGTAAGCTAGGTTGATGATCCATTGCAAGCTGACCCAGCAATAGAAATTAATGTTGAAGGCAGAGCCACTTCAATACATTTAGTGTCTCTTCTCTCCATGACACAGGGGACATTTCCTGCCCCCCAGGTATCAGACAGGAGCTGAAAGATTTTGGAGAGGATTTCAGAGAGGACTTTGCAACAACGAGGCACAGTGTAACAGTGCTGAGATGGTACTGATGATATTACATTAATGCAACATGCTTCTGATTATGGAGAGCTAACTTAACATGTTAAATCTTTGGAATCACAATGGCAATCTGCTAATACTAAACTGAGAGACCTTGAAAATAGGAGTAGGAGAAACAAAATCAGTGAGGGGGATTTCTGACGCCATTCAGCCCAATGAATTTGCTGATTATTTTAAAGCTGTGATGCAGTCTATTACACCAAACGGTGTATACAGTGAATAAAAATTTTCGCTGAGGTCCTCAGATTATCCAAATGAATTTAGGCATGTTAAAGTCTTCCATGACATCAGCTACACACAGCTGAACTGCGC
The DNA here is from genome assembly GCA_036172795.1 of Pelodytes ibericus. Classification (NCBI taxonomy): domain Eukaryota; kingdom Metazoa; phylum Chordata; class Amphibia; order Anura; family Pelodytidae; genus Pelodytes; species Pelodytes ibericus. The sequence continues at coordinate 74,691,272 of CM069861.1, read as the reverse complement.
AGTAGAAATATCAGATACTGATGGGGGTTCCCTGTCTAAATATTTTTCCGCTTAGATGGGCAACAGTTTAAGATTACTTCACCTCAAGAAGGACTGGAAGTTCGACATTGGCCAAATCCAGAGACTCCTCAGGCCTAAGTTCCATTGACTCCCTAGCCACCGAGAAAAATGAGGAGAAAGGAGGCAATTTCTCATTAAAAGTGATTGATCTGGCAGGGCAAAAAGGCAAGAATATCTCATAAATGCCTAAAAAGAAGACCAACTCAGGGCGGCCTAGGAGTTCCTGATATACAGGAATACCACATAGCTTGTAAAATCTTACATGCCATTAACACTCAAAAAACTAGCGCTGAAGAAGAAGCTTGGTATAACATTGAAAAAGATATCCTAAACATTGAGGACCTGACAGGGCCTTTCTGGAGTGTTGGCAAAAACAAAAACAAATGAGAAGATTTAAAAAAGAAATCATTAATAATGGAAGGATTATTGGTAAGCTGGGAGAAAGTAAAGAAAAAATTAAAAATAGAGAATTACTTACTGACAGATCTTCCCCTTCGCATTTTAAGTGCTAATAGTACGGATTTAAATCTAGATGGGTGGAATCAAAAAGGAGTATATCAAATTCGGGACTTGTTCATCGGCATGAATTTAAAATATTTTGACAACCTAAATCAAGAATATAGAATCCCGAAAAAAGAAATCTTCACATACCTTAGACTGAGACATTTTCAGATGAAATTTGTTAAAGCATCGGATCCGAACGAACAGCTGAAGGGATTAGGTGCTTTATTAATAGATAAACTACTTTCCAGATGTGTCTCATTCATGAGAAATATCGGCCCTGAACCAGATCTTATGCCTATTAAAAATGGAATAGAGATCTGAATCTAGACATAACAAATAAGGACTGGTACGATTCTCTGTCCAGAACATATAAATCAGTTAGATGTTTGAATCTAAAAGAAACACACTACAAGATTATGAATAGGTGGTATCTGACTCCGAGCCGATTGAATAAAATCTATCCACAGAGATCTAACACGTGTTGGAGATGCGGGGTTCATAAGGGAGATTTCCTCCATATTTGGTGGAGTTGTCCACCTATTCAACTCTTTTGGAAAATTATAAATTCCCAAATACACAAAATATGCGGTATAAATTTTCCCTTTGCCCCACGGAGTCATCTTCTTCATGTAGCAGACCAAACGTGGCCAAAGGAGGGGGATAAGTTAATTATACACATTTTGCTGTCATCCAAGTTGGCTAATAGCAAGGAAGTGGAATTCCACGTCCGTCCCAACTTGGATCCCAGTAAAAAAACAACTAAAATATCAACTAAAGATGGAAGCTGGAATCGAAATGCAATTTGGCATAAAAGTAAAAATATGACTAAATGGGAGGAATGGCTGGCGTTAATAAACTGATACATTCTAAACAGGTGAAAACAGACTAGCTCCGGCTCACTGTGTCACAATGTATGTACTCCCCCTAGCCTAAACAAGGTTATATCAAATAATGTAATGTAAAGGGTTCGGGACTGGGGAATTGTCTATGTTTTTATACATGTGTTTAGCTATGTACTACTCAATATGTAAAATACTCATATGAGTGTACAGATAAAAAGAAACAATAAAGGAAAGAGAATGAGGTAAGGGAGGGTCGGAAAGGGAGGGATGGGATAAAACGGGAGATTAAAGATATAATAAAGAAAGAGAAAAGATGGCCAAGGGATGCAATAACAAGTGAACCAAATGGCGATGACTACTGGCCAAAAAGGTTAGGGTACACTGAAAAATTGACTGATGGCTATTTAAAAAAGAAAAAAAAAGAAACCCTGACTCCTTTTTTAGTTCCTGTTTGCTGTTTCCTGGTCCTTGATTCCTGGTTTCTGTCTCCTGTTTCTTGCTTCCTGGTTCCTGCTCCCTCATTACTGATCCTTGGTTTCTGTTTCCTGGCTCCTGCTTTCCAGTTCCTGTTCCTCTCTTTTATGTTCGATGTCATGGACTAAATTAACTGTTGTATTCTGTCTTACATTTTGTCTCTAGCCCTTCATTTCATATAAGCCGGTGTCCCTGGTCCTCTCTTCCCCCTAACATAGGCCTGTATATTTTGGAGGTGGAGAAATTTTTTACTTCCCATCTTATGGCCTTATTTTTTGTATAAATTTTCTTTTTACATATTTTTAATTCTTTACCCAATTTTGAGACTTTTACCCAGGTTTTTTCCCCTGCTTTTTATTTTTAATGGGGTTTACCATTATTTCATTTTCCAACATAGACATTTCATCCATCCTATACATGTGTCAATATATAAAAAAATATCACAGAAAAAAATGTCACAGAAAAAGAAAATTGTTTCTGTTTTCTATTATCATTTGTTGGTGTAATAGCTGTCCAGGTTAGGCGGGTCCTTTCATCTTTTCCCTCCTTGAATATTTGGTGTGTTTAGGGCCCCTCACTATTTTTGTTTTATACTGAGTGATACCAATGGTATTGAAAATACATTTTTTTAATGTGAGGGGCCTGAACTGAGGCAAAAACCCAGAGGTCTGGCATCCTTTTTCTTAGGAGACACATTTCAGACATGAAATATTCCTTCACTATGTTAAAAGATTATCCTCTACAGTTCTATTCCACCTTTAGATCACAGGCACTAGCTGAAAGAGTTCCTACTGAATACTTTAGGGACAATTTGACTCCAAATATATCAACATCTTCATTATGGAATGCCCATAAAGCTGTTTTACGAGGTCATTTTATGCAACAGGCTTATTATTTAAAGAAAATTTGATCCAAAAACTTAAAGGAACTAGAAAATGAACTATATAATCTAAATCAGGTGAACACATTTGGCCCTTCTCCCTCTCTTGTCGCAATCATTTCTGATGTTAAAAGTAAAATTTATACTATTCAGTTGGAGCATACAGCCTTGATGTTAAAGAGACTTAAGCAATTGTTTTATTCTAGTGGTAATAAGGCTTCCTCTTTGCTAGACTCTTAGCTGCGGCATAGACTCTCTCAGTCCGGGATTGAGCATTTATTGACTGAGGATGATTTAAAAGTGGCTCATCCAGTGAAGATAAGTAATACCTTTGCAGCCTACTATAAAAAAAAACTTTATAATTTGGAATTTGATCCAAACGTGCAGCAACCTTTCATGGAAAAAATGTGCTCTTTTCTGGATAAAGTCCCACTGAAGCAAATCTCAAGTGATACATTGGATACACTAAATTCTCCTATTTAGCAAAAAGAAATTGATGATGCAATTGCCATGATTCCTGCTGGTAAAGCTCGGGGACTTGTTGATTTTACGATGACATATTATAACTCTTTCTCTAGTGTTTTGGTCCCCCATTTATCTAAATTATTTAATAATTATTGATCATCTGGTGAGATGCCTGGGAGGCATTATGTGAAAAAATTATAACGTTGCCCAAACCTGGTAAAGCGCCTAATGCTTGTCCAAATATTCACCCAATTTCATTAATCAACAATGACTACTTTATATTCTAAAATATTGGCTATTGGCTATTATTCTGTAACTAATGCTGCTATGGCACTTAAATGTAACCTTTGAGCATGGTCTCTAGATGGAGGCTACAAAAATGTTACTTACTAGACATGTGCATTCGTTTTCTGACGAATGCATTTTCGGACGAAAATAGCATTTTCGTCCATTCGTCCGAAAAACGAATAACGAAATTATTAACTAACAAAATCCGAATGAACGAATGGTTAATAAACGAAAATCATTCGTTCATTCGTCCATTCGTGCTATTGGCATTCTAAACCGAAATAGAGTCGGTTTATACAATACCAATAGCATTGTACATTCCATAAACCGACATGAATGACTTTCGGTTTATGGAATGCATGTAATGCTATTGGCTTTCTATAAACTGAAATTGAGTTCCCATTCATACGAATAGGTCAATTGACCTATTCGTATGAATGGGGACTCTTTCGGTTTATAGAAAGCCAATAGCATTGCATGTATTCTATAAGCCGAAAGTCTTTAAAACGAACGAATTTCGGTTTATAGAATACATGTAATGCTATTGCTGTTCTATAAGCCGAAAGTCTATAAACCGAATGTCGGTTAATAGACTTTCGGTTTATGGAATGTATAATGTAATGCTATTTGCAATGGCATTACTATAAACCGAAATAGAGTCGGTTTATAGAATGCCATTGCCAATTCCATAAACCGAAATTTGTTCATTATGTCGGTTTATGTATTTTGCTATTGGTATTCCATAAACTGACTCTATTTCGGTTTATAGAATTGCCAATAGCATGAAATGATTTGAATTTAGTATTAAAAAACAAATTGAAAAAAGTGGAGAGTTTTAACCCCTTTGTGACGCATGGTGCTTGCGTCCCAAATGACGTAAGCACCAAAACGTCACGATTTGTTCCTGGCCACTGATCACAAGGTGATCGTTAGCCAGGAACACTATGGTAGAGACCCAATCAGGGTCTTAATAGACCCTGTGGGTCCCTGCCCAAAAATTGCAAGCCCTTTGGACGTCACGTCAGAGAAATGTAGCTGGTGCTCGTTTTTGAGCACCAGCTAAATTTCCCCTGTCAGACTGAGGCCATTTAAAATGGCCTCATCTGACAGGTCGGATCCCGCTGCAAGTGCCTGCAGCATGATCCGAGCCGCGATATGAGCTGTTTAACACAGGACGTACTATGCCGTCCTAACGACTTTAAGGGACTTAAAATCAGGACGGCATAGAACGTCCCAACGTCACGAATGGGTTAACGTTTGCTCTGGTCATAATCACAGCACAGGCTTGTAGGAGTTAACTGTAATTACATTAATACATGAAAAGAACATAAGTAATATAGTAAAAATGTACAAAATAAAATTTATTTTGAAAAAACTAAATGAGGTCCATAAACTTGGAAGGAAACGGATCACAGTAAAAAGAAACTGTGATCAGCAAGGGAAGTGTTAATACCCCTTTTATAATCGAGGTTGTCTAATAATCTGACCTCAAATTGAGGTCAGACTATAAGACTGGGATCCAGGTCCACAGCAGAGCTGCAGGGGACCTGGATCCCCCTCTCTAACAGCAGGGGATGTCTGCGCGATGAGTGCAGATCTCCCCTGCTGCCGCCCCGGCATGACCGCCGGGACTTCTATGATGAAGCTGGGTACTTCCGGCTTCCTCATAAAAGTCCTGGCGGTCGTTCCGGGCGGCAGCAGGGGAGGTCTCGCTCATCGCGCAGACATCCTCCGCTGCCTCGCTAGCCACCAGGGAGAATCGGGCAGACAACCTCCATGCTGCCCGACACTTCCGTCTATTATGTATAGTGCATACATCCCCCGGCTGCCCCCACTAGCCACCAGGGAGCAAGAAACAGGTGAGGGGGGGACACAGTGCTGTATTTACCGCGAGGCATCCAAGACGGATGCCTATGGCGGCAAATTTTGGGGGGCGGCAGCCAACTCTCTGCCTGCCAGGCTGCACGGGGAGCCGAACAGGCAGCACAGAGAAACCTCCGTGCTGCCTGTTCGGCTCCCCGTGCAGTGTGCCGACACGGAAGTCCGCACAGTCACGTGACGGGCGCGCTGACATCATACGCGCGCCCGGTCACGTGACCTGTCGGCACAATCGCCGGGAAGCCGAACAGCATGGAGGGACCATGCTGCCTGCCACCAGGGAAAGGTAAGTGCTAATGGGAGACTGTGTGTGTGTGTGTGTGTGTGTGTGTGTGTGTGTGACTGAGTGTGATGGGAGTCAGAGTGTGTGTGTGACTGAGTGTGATGGGAGTCAGAGTGTGTGTGTGACTGAGTGTGATGGGAGTCAGAGTGTGTGTGATGGGAGACAGTGTGTGTGATGGGAGACTGTGAGTGACTGAGTGTGATGGGAGTTAGAGTGTGTGTGATGGGAGACTGTGTGTGACTGAGTGTGATGGGAGTCAGAGTGTGTGTGATGGGAGACTGTGTGTGATGACTGAGTGTGATGGAAGTCAGAGTGTGTGTAATGGGAGACAGTGTGTGTAATGGGAGACAGTGTGTGTGATGGGAGTCAGAGTGTGTGTGATGGGAGACAGTGTTTGTGACTGAGTGTGATGGGAGTCAGAGTGTGTGTGATGGGAGACAGTGTGTGTGACTGAGTGTGATGGGAGTCAGAGTGTGTGTGATGGGAGTCAGAGTGTGTGTGACTGAGTGTGATGGGAGTCAGAGTGTGTGTGACTGAGTGTGATGGGAGTCAGAGTGTGTGTGATGGGAGACAGTGTGTGTGTGAGACTGAGTGTGATGGGAGTCGGAGTGTGCGTGATGGGAGTAGGAGTGTGTGACTGAGTGTGATGGGAGTAGGAGTGTGTGATGGGAGTGTGAGCTTGATGTGAGTCTGAATGATGGGGCATGTCTTAGGTGTGTAACGTGGGTGTGCAGCTTGGGTAGGGGGGTGCCCGGATTTTGTCTGCCTAGGGCAGCACAAAATCAAGATACACCACTGGGGGGACATAATAACAAGGGGGGGGCAGAGTAACGAGGGGGGGGGAGAAACAAGGGGAGGGAGGGGGGAAGAGACAGAAACAAGGGGAGGGGGGCAGAGAGAAACAGGGGGAGGGAAGGGGGGAAGAGACAGACACAAGGGGAGCGAGGGGGGAGCCAAAGGGAGGGTGAGAGAGAGACAACACTAAGGGGGGGAGAGCAACAAATCTGGGGGCAAGGGAAAGAGAGAGGCAGCATTGTCACATAAAAGGAAATAAAAACAAGAATTTTTTTATATCATAATTTTTTATTAAAAAAGCAATTTACATGTGAATATATACTAGACATGTGCATTCGTTTTCGGACGAATGCATTTTCGTCCATTCGCCCGAAAAACGGAGAACGAAAATGCTAAGCTAACGAAAGCCGAATGAACGAATTGTTAATAAACGAAAATCATTCGTTCATTCGTTCATTCGTAGTACTATTGCATTCTATAAGCCGAAATAGAGTCGGTTTTTTAGAATACAATAGCATTTAACTATACGGAGACAGAGTCTCCATTCATAAAATTATGAATGGAGACTTTGTCTCCGTATAGTTAAAAGCCGACAGCCTATAAACCGAACGTTTGGTTTATGGGCTGTCGGCTTTTAACTATACGGAGACAGAGTCTCCATTCATAAAATTATAAATGGAGACTTTGTCTCCGTATAGTTAAAAGCCGGCAAGGTATAGTATTTTCTCCCAGCGGTGGGGTGGGAGTGAGATGTCCAGCACGTTTTCCCACTTGCCCATGAAGGAGGGGCTGGATGCATTGACCGTCTGGAGGAGCAAATTATATAGTCTAGAGATTCCTTTTTTAGGGGGTCCTGGCTGAGTGCATTCCTTCTCGAATTCTGTAAGTTCTCTAATGATTCTGTGTTTTGGTGTGAGTGATTTGATGTAGTGAGTCAGCTGGTGGTATCTAAAGTTGTCTAAAAAAGTTGGGTGTGAGGTGTTAGTGAGTTGTGAAATAGGGGCCAGAGAGTTTCCTTGTGTAACTTGATACAGATGTCTGTTAGGTATGTCCTCAGTGGGAAATATTCAGCTGCCTGAGATCCCTGGGATATAGTCAGGGTTATGTAGTAAGGGTGTCATAGGGGAAGGGAAGGAAGTCATACTGTACTTGATATTGATGGAATTCCAGATACACATGGTTGTCCTAATCAGAGTGCTCTGAAGATGGGTATGGGTCCTCTTGTCAGGGGGGAGCCACACCGACGTGGCTACGGTCTGTTCGGTCATAGCATGGTCAATTTGTACCCACTGCTTACTGTTTGCCGATACAGACCAATCAACTATGCGGAGGAGGTGACAGGCCCTGTAGTATAGTTTTAGGTCTGGGAGAGCCAGGCCCCCTCGTTTTTTTGGTAAAGTGAGTTGGGAAACCTTCTGCCTCGGATGTTTCCCTTGCCAGATATATTTGGTAATTGCGGTACCTATAGTGCTAAAAAATTGTCTGGGGATTGCTATGGGGATAGTCTGAAAGAGATATAAAAGACGGGGTAACAGGTTCATCTTTACTACGTTGATTCTACCTATCCACGTGATATGGGAGTAATCCCATGTTTTGAGATCTGACTGTAGTCTGGAGAGTATGGGGGCAAAGTTGGCTCTGTAGAGCTCCGTTAAATCAGGGGTTATCTTGGGGCCTAGATACGTCAGGTGCTTTGTGCACCATTTATAAGGGTGTGACATTCGGATCATCTCGGCCTGGCGTGCGGGGACGGAAATATTCAATATCTCTGACTTGGAGGTATTTATCTTAAGATAAGTGAGGTGGCCGAAACGTGTTAATTCCACCTGGATAGCGGGTAGAGAGATCAGTGGTTGGGATATGGTAAAAAGCATGTAATCTGCAAAGGCTGACGTCTTATACTGCATCTGACCTACTTGGATGCCATGCACATCTGGGTTACTACGGATTGCATTCAGAAATGGTTCCAGGGAGAGCATGAATAGGAGGGGGGACAGGGGGCACCCCTGTCTCGTCCCATTCGTGATCCGAAAGGGACGGGAATGTATACCGTTAACTCTCACTGTGGCTGTAGGTTCTGTGTAACTTGAACCTATCCACCGTAATATGTTGTGACCAAAACCCACTCTAGTAAGAGTTTCCATTAGATACGTCCAACTTACTCTATCGAACGCCTTTTCTGCGACTGTTGCTAAGAGGAGCATGTTAGTCTTGGTCTTTTTGGCATGTTCGATAAGTGTAAGGACCTTGGCGGTGTTGTCCCTGGCTTCTCGGCCAGGCACAAAACCAGCTTGGTCCGGGTGTATAAGGTCAGGTATATGGGGGGATAGGTGCATGGCAAGTATCTTAGCTAGGAGCTCTAAGTCCGCATTAAGCAATGATATGGGTCGGTAGCTGGGGCACAATTCTCTGTGCTTACCCTCCTTGTGGATGACTGTGATGGTTGCTTGCAATGTGTGGGGATGTAGAGAGTAATTTTGAAGGATAGCATTGAATGTCTCGACTAGGTGTTTGCCAATGATAGGGAAAAATGTTTTGTGATAACTGAGTGGGAGGCCATCTGGACCTGGGGCCTTGCCCGTGTAGGATGCCTTGATTGCTGCCTCCAGTTCCTCTAAGGAAATTGGGTTTTCCAGGGTGTCTGCAACCTCCACTGAGAGGGTGTTATGAATGTGATTTGCCAAATAGTCATGGATGGAGGGTGTCTCAGGAGGTGTGATAGGTCTGGGTCTGTGCGATTGTAAATTATATAGGGATTCGTAGTAATCTCTAAAACATTGGCTATACCAGTGGGGGTAAGAACTAATTGGCCATTAGCGTTTCTGATTTTAGGTACGTGAGCTAGGTGGCTACGTTTCCGTAGTAGTCGAGCTAGGTACCTTCCACTCTTATTGCTATGCTCGAAAAAGAAACACTTGGTCCGCTGTTGTAGGAAATGGTTCCTAGCCTTCAAAAGTTCAGCCAATTCTTTACGCTTGGATAATAACTTTTGAAATATTTCGGCTTGCTGTGTGGTTTTGTGTGTTGTTTCAAGTGTGGAGATTTCCCTAGTCAATGTTACGAGTCTGGCTGAATGTTCCTTTTTCCGTTTTGTGCCTTTAGCAATCAGGGGTCGCGTTTTCCATGAAGTACTGATGGAGTACGGTGGATGTGTCTGCTGACAGGGTGGGGTCTAGTATGAGGAACTCATTTAGTCTCCATGTAGTTTGTTTTGGTTTGGTCAGAGGGGAGGTTTAATTGTATTCGGACAGGGGAATGGTCGGACCAGGTAATAGGTCCTATAGATGCCTTGGTAAATGTTTATAGATCCCTATGAGCAATGCACAAGTAGTCAAGTCTCGAATAGGAGTTATGCAGGGCGGAGTAATAAGTATAGTCACGTGTATTATGATTTAACGCTCTCCAACTATCCACTGGTGCAAGGACAATAAGGCCTTCATTTTTCTAGGGATCGTGGCTGGTAGCCTGGGAGAAGAGGATGATGTATCCAATTTTGGGTCTAATATTAAAATCTCCTCCTAATATCAATGAGCCTTCTGGAAGTTGCACAGTTTGTGTAATACCTTCCTTAGGAAAGGGAGTTGTTTGTCATTAGGAAAATAAAGATTAGCAAAGGTATACCTCTTGTTTAACAGAGTGCCCTTCAGAAATAGGTAGCGGCCCTCTGAGTCCGTCTCAGTCTCTATGTCAGTGAGGGGTAGGTATTTGGAGAGGAGAATAGCCACTCCCTTCGATTTGGTCAGTCCATTGTTGCTATAAAAAACCTGGGGGTAATATCTGTTTGACAGGGAGGGGTGTTTTTTGTCCAAAAAATGGGTTTCCTGGATCAGAGCAATTGAGACCTTGTATGTTCTAAGATCCCGGAGGAGGTTTGATCTCTTTTCTGGGATGTTTAACCCCCTTACATTCTGCGTATATATAGTTAGTGGACTGGGAGTCACTGCCATAATTTGATAAAATAATGATAAAAATGTAAAAAATATAAAATAAAAATAAAATAGAGGGAGGGGTGAGCATGAAGGTAATGGGGGGCGGCGGGGAAGCGGGGGCGGGTAGTATGTGTAAGAATTGAGGGGGGTGGAAGATCAGGATAGACTGGGTGTGGGTGGGGCGAAACTATGGGTAATTGTGTCTGGCACAAGCCACTGATCAAAAGTGGCTATGTCGATTATTAGACACTAGGTCTCCCTGGGGGAACGTGGGAGGCCCAGAGACAATATAATGCAGTACAATAAAAAAAATACAGTTGTAGGTGAGACTATATGAAAAAGAAAATGACCATACAGTACACCAATATTATATGATAAAACAGTAAAAATTACAGTGTAAGAGTCAACTGTTTTACTTTCTGTTAAGTTTAGAAAAAATATATCATAGTAGAATGGCCACCTCATGCCAATCGAACCTGAATGGCGTAAAGGACAGACTAGAACTAGATGGGACAAAAACAAGTATAATAGGGTTTTGCACTGTTCCCGGGCGTGCATGACACAGTGGTGAGGAGGGGGGGGGGATAGGGAGTGAGAGGGTTATGGATCTACTACCGCTGCTGTCATCTCCCTTATGTGTCCGACCCGGAGGTCTACTATATGGTCTGGGAACATAATCACCGGGGGGAATAAACTGAGTGGCTTACATATATAGTATTCAAATAGTATTAGCAATTTATGGTGGTTGTGGTGCATGTGGAACAATCTGCTCCGCTGGACCTGCGGGTTGAGAGTTTTCCCCCTCCTCCAGCACCAACTTAAGAACATAGAGAAATTAGTTATTCCAACCAGATAGACAATATCCCCAATGGCTTGGAGTGGAGGAAATTTTATACTCATCCTCCTGGAGTGGGCTCCGTCTGGTAGCGATAGTCAGCATATAGTTCTGAACCGAGTCTTCTGTCATTTGGTGTAGGATACAGTCAAGAAGTTCACTGGGCACAAGTGGCATCCAAGGATATTCTAGTGTTGTACAAAAATCGACAGGACCAACCGGTCTGCGGTAGATGAAACCAAACGGTAGCTCTCAGTAGTGTTTGTAGTGTCGGAACGCTTGTGTCAGGATCCGGCTTCTCCGCTGTGTCAGATTGTCAGGCTTTATTCTTCATTTTTCCCAGGCCCATCCATTCCTCGGGGATCTGGAGCGGGGTGGAGAAATCCTAGACGAAGTCCTCTGGAGTCGCTCTCGCCTTGGCCGCTGCGGTCTGGGGGGTGGTAAGTAATTCGGGTCCAGCCAGTCCGGGATAATGACGTCCTGCTGCTCTCATGAAGGCTGGGCTATCTGCCGGGTAGCGTATTGTGTGAACTGTGTTCCCCAACGTGGCGGTAAGGCTAAATGGGAAGCCCCAGCGGTATGCAATGTGTCTGGCTGTCAGCGCTCGGGTGAGTGGTTGGAGTGCCCTCCGGGTTTGGAGTGTAATCCACGACAAGTCCTGAAATAGGGTCACTTTGTGTCCTTCGAAAGGCCACATGCGTCTTGATCTGGCTTTAGCCATTATGTCCTCTTTCAGCCGGAAACTTGATAGACAGCAAATAATGTCCCATGGTGGGCTACCTGGGGGGCCCGGCTGTCTCAAGGCCCAGTGGGCACGCTTGAATTCTATGCGAGTGCCTGCTGGTCGGTTTAGAATACCATTAAACAGTGCGGCAAGGCGTTCGTCAATATCTTCCGATGTCCCTCCTTCCTGGAGGCCTTGTATTCTGAAGTTGTTTCTCCTGCCCCGATTATCAAGATCTTCTAGTGCCCGTCTGAGTTCCACTAGCTGTTTGGCTTGAAGTGTCACCACTGCGAATGCTTCAGCAGATTGTTCCTCTGCTCTGGTCACAGTTTGTTCGACGACAGTGACTCTGGAGTCTACCTCTGCGATATCAGACCTCAGGGCTGCTACATCCGTTCTGACTTCTCCAATTGCCTGTTTAATCTCTGTGGCAAGAGTTGAGAAATCTTCCTTGGATGGAATTGACTGCAGCAAGGTGAGTATATGTTGGGGTACCGCCAATTGCGGAGAAACTGCACGAGGAGATTGTGATCGTGAGTCTCATGAGTCAGGGAAAAGCGCAGGAGTATCCGCCATATTAGAGTCTTCGGGCGGCAAGATAATCGGCTGCTGCGTGGTAAAATAATGCCATACAGACGATTGAGTCGGTTTCCTAGACGTCCCTGGTGTTTTGGGGTCCGTAGGGGACTGTTTGTTTCGTCCAATCTCTCGTCTGTGCGTAAATAAAGCTCATAGATCAGGCCGTCAGCACGGAGCTCCAGGTTTAAGCGGCCATATTGTCTCATGGCCAGCCCCCGGGATGTGTTATTTAAAAGTATAAACCCTTCTACTACTTGGTCCAGAGCTACCCCCTTGTTGGTGTTGCAACCAGAATTACCTGATCTGGACGTGGAATATTGTCTTTCCCATTCTGTCATATGTAGTAATGATTTATTTCTGTCTAACTATTTTTTATCTTTTGACCAGTTACAGCCCAAATTTGGTCTGGATGCCTATGTGGCCCCTGTACATAGAAATATGTTTTTTTAATTAGTGAACATTTTAATGTTTCTTATCAGGTCCTGGAGGAGCGCAAAATTGACATTCTACTATACTTGACTACTCTAGAAAAGATTTATCTCGCAGATCCTGTTTGGAAATGCACTCTATGTGCTATGGATATTTTGCTGGGAAACTTGGTCCAAAATGAGACTAAATAACAGTATGGGAAAGGGAACTTAACAAGGAGTATAATGTTGTGGAGTGGCATTGGCTTTTAATGGCGCTACAGGGAATAACACAGTGTGCGGCACTTTTGGAATTGTATTATAAACTTCTCTACAGATGGCACCTGACTCCCTCCAGGCTCTTTAAACAACATGTATCTAAAACTAATATATGTTGGAGGGAGTGCGGGCAGGTAGGTACACTATTCCACATGTTTTGGCCCTGTCCTAAGCTGAACACCTACTGGAATAACATTTATACCCTAATATATACCATTACAGATCAGGTTCATACTATTACACCAGAACTATGTCTACTGAAGAAACTCCCAGACAATTTTCCAAGTCTAGAGAAATAATTTGGATTCATCTTTTGGTTTCAGCAACTTCAGTTCTCCCTCGGTATTGAATGTCTGATACCATTCCATCTATGACTGAAGTATTACGCAATGTTTTTGAAGCCAAGAGGTGTGAGTTGGCCTTTAGGACACCTTCTGCTGTTGTAGACTTACTGAAACAGGAATGGACACTCTGGGAAGAGGGCATCAGGGGCCATTATGGCCTATAAGTTTTTCATTAGTCCTGCACCAGTCCATATGATAAAATATCATTATTTTGATTTTATTCTTTAATAAATATACCAACCTTTTAAGACACATATGACATTTTTTTTCTTTTTTTTTCTTTTCTTTATATAACACTCAGACTCCTCAGCGCATCACAGCATCACTATACAGTAAAGATTGTGAGGACCAGCGCTTCTTAATCATCCCTGTGTCCTACAGTGCCCTTGAAATAATTAAATTTCCGTTGTGATAATAACACCAAGGAATCTCGATCAAACCACACCCAATCAACAGCTGGACATAAACACACACAAACAAACATACATACGGGCGGGGGGGGGGAGGGGGCGGGGGGGCAGCCGGCGGTCGGCCGGAACAGTATCAGCCTAAACCATCAGTATAGCAGTAGACAGTCAACGCCCAGGGTAACATATCATACAGTCAAAGATTGTTTAGCCATTGCGCAATGTGATCCTCTTTCTTATAGGTTAAATCTGTCAGCCCTTTCACCATACGTAACTGAAATTTGAGCTGTTGCTCAAAAAGTGTTTTTTGAAAGGGCAGGCTATTTTTCCAGTTTCTTGCAATCATAATTTTTGATGCAACCATACAATGTATTGCTAACACTATTTCATTTTTTTTATCCAGAGCCCAGTTAGTAGTAAAAGCTGCCTCCATGTTCCATTTCAAATCTATACCACTTAGTTTTTTAAAAATCTCATATGCCCACTGCCATAGTTTCGTTACCAATGGGCAGGTCCACCAGATATGAGCATAAGAGTCGTCTATGTCTCCACAACGCCAACAGTTCTTTAGGTAGGGTGTATACATTTTTGTTAGTTTTGCTGGAGTTAGATACCACCTATTTATTACCTTAAAGAGACAATCAACCAAATTAAGACAGTGAATATTTTTATTAACCGCCTGAATCGACCTACACCAGTCTAATTCGGAGATATTAGTATTTAACAATTTATTCAAAGTGCCTATAATTTTGAGAGAATGGGTATGTGCCGGTATAAACAAAGAATTAGCCTTAGCCGTGATCTTGTCCGTTTTTTTGCCCGAAAAAATCAAATCTATAGTACTGGACAGATCTTTAGGACCAACAAACAGCGATGTATTCAGGAAATGTTTTACTCTCAAGTAAGTAAAAATCTCCGATTTTGGTATATGGAATTTCTGCATCAGAACCGCAAAGGGGAGAATTTCATCATCTTGTAATATTTCATGGATATTAATTTGTTCTTTATTGGGCCATCTATTCAATGACAAGTCCTGAATGTTGTTTTCTATAGTGCTTAATTTACAACATTTGGGTATTTTATCAGCTAATTTTAAAACTTTTTTTATCTCGTTCCATGCTTGAATGGTCTGGCCTAGAACTAAAGATTTATTTAACAGTAGAACGGTATTATGTTTTCCACTGTTTAGCCACAGAAAAAATTCTAAATTCCCACACCCTACGGATTCGGATTCTATCCGGTACCAGGGTTCATCTGTCTTTGATTTTTCCTGCAGGTTGTAAATGTGGCCTACCATATTGGCGAAATAACAGCTTTTAATCAGTGGGTAATTTATACCCCCCCGTCTGGTCTGGCGAGCAAGGAGTGAGGAAGATAATCTAGGTTTTTTACCTTTCCAAATAAACGCCTTAAAACCCAATTGAATCATATCTAACCAGGGGGAAGGGACTCTCAATGGCAACATCCTAAATAAATAGGACCATTTTGGTATAATATAAGAATTTATTGTGTTTATCTTTCCCCACCATGATATTTCTGCCGTTCTCCATTCTTTAAGCATTAAATTCGTTTGTTTCAACAATTTTAGAACATTCAATTCCATTGTCTTTTCCACCTGTGCTGGGATAATGATACCTAGATAGTTTAGTTGATCAGTGGTCCAAATAAAATTATAATTGTGTTTCAGTTTAGAGATGCTTGTCTTATCTATATTAATATGGAGTGCCGTGGTTTTTGTTTCGTTCAGTTTGTAGTTTGATACAGCACTATAATCCGTCAGTTCTTTCATTAGATAACTTAGGGACGTTGAAGGTGACAATAGTGTAATTAAGATATCATCAGCGTATAAAGAGACTTTCAATTCACCATTTTTAGTCTTATAACCCTTAATATCAATATTATCTCTTATATTTATTGCCAGGGGTTCCACTGATAAAATATAAAGAAGGGGGGATAATGGGCATCCCTGTCTGGTGCCATTCTGTAAGTTAAACCAACCTGCGCATATGTTAGGGCCCACCGTTCTAGCAGTCGGGGCCGAGTAAAGAGCCATGATCGCGCCATGGATCCACCCCTCTAAACCAAAGGATCTCAGCACACCATCCAGATATCCCCAACTGACCTTGTCGAACGCTTTTTCTGCGTCTAAAGACAGAGTCAGGAGGGGAGAGTCCGAACGGGCCGTTTGATTAATGATGTCCAAGATTCTTCTTGTACTATCATTTGCAGATCTCCCCGGAATAAATCCTATTTGGTCAGGATGAATTAAATTACCTATTATACGCTTAATTCTATCTGCCAACATGGCTGCATACAGTTTCATGTCTGTATTTATCAGAGATATTGGTCTATAATTAGCAACATCATATTTGGATTTATTTGGTTTCAATATCGGGAGCACATTAGCCTGGAGGAGTTCCATAGGAGCTTTGGCATTTTTAGCTATCTCATTAAATAAATGTACCAATGGGGGAATGATTATTGGTTTCATTGATTTATAGAATTGATTAATGAAACCATCGGGACCAGGAGTTTTATATCTGTCCAGATTATTAATTTCCCTCTCCACTTCTTCTGCTGTAAATTTAGTAGAAATTTCGGCCAGTGCTACTTTGGAAATTTTAGGGATATTTGTTTTGTTTAAATATTGTTCAATTATCTGAGAATTTGTGTTTAGCCCAAGATTGTATAAATTCTCATAAAAATCGTTGAACTTTTGCCCTATTTGTTCCGGTGCAGTGTAAATCTCCTGCCCGTCTACCAGTTTTTCAACTGTATTCTTAATATTTTGTTTTTTTAATTTACTAGACGTAAGTTTGCTTGCTCTGTTGCCCTGGTAATACGATTTTGTTTTAAGTTTATTTAAACACACTAAAGTCCTTTGTTCCAATTTATTATTAATTTTAGTGTGTAATTCTAAAATTAGCTTTTGTTTTTGGCTGGACGGTGATTTTTTATTAGCAGTAGAAATGTTAAAGAGATCTATATATAAATCTGCCAGTTCCTTTCCTTGTCTCCTCTTCTCATTTTTTTTCTAATTTTATAATGTATCCTCTGAGTACGGCTTTGAAGGTGCACCAAATGGTAGAATTGGCCATATTGGGCGAATAATTTTCCCTAAAAAAGTATTTGGACATTTCTAACAAAAAATCAGTGTTCTCATGTGATTTTAGAATATCCTCCTTCATTCTCCATGTGGTTCGACCCTTCTTCTGAGCCTGGCCTAACTCCAATATTACCAAGCTATGATCCGACCAGGTATTTTCTTGAATTAATGTTTTAGAAATGTCTTTAATACTACCGGCCGAGATCATAAACATATCAATCCTAGAGTATGAACCGTGGACTCTAGATAAGTGCGTGAAATCTCTTTCTTTTGGATGAAAAATTCGCCAAGCGTCAAGTATATTATATTTTTCGCATGCTTTCGCTAATTTTCTAGATTGTCTAAGAACGACACTTTCAGATTTCAAAGGGCCCTGATATTTCTTGTCCATACTGGGGTCTGAGACACAGTTAAAATCACCTGCTATAATAAGTACCCCTTTAGCAATCTCATCTACTCTATTCATTATCTTAACTAGTTCGGCCACAGGATTGACGTTAGGTAGGTAGACATTAACCAATGTGTACATTTTATTCTCTATTCTACATACCAATATCACATATCTAGCTTCTAGGTCGGGTTCAAATAACAGTACTTCCAACTGTAAGCTTTCGGCAAAAACAATTGTCACTCCTCTTTTTTTTTGGGACAGTAGAGAAGCTTGATAGCTTTTTGGGTAGGCTTTATTGATCCATTTTTGTGAATCAGTTTGTCTCCAATGAGTTTCTTGTATAAATCCTATGTGGCATTTCGTCTCAGAAAGTGTTTCATACAGTCTGCGTCTTTTATATGGAGTGTTTAAACCCTGTGCGTTAACTGAAATAACTCTAATCATTGTCTATGGACCAAACCGCCAGCCCCCCCTCCTCGCCTGCCCCAGCACCATGTACATTCATACCAACATTCACCCAGTAATCCCGGCGTGGTGGGCCCATACCAGGGTCCCCCATGCCGCACACCATACCACAAAAAATCTGAGAGAAAACTCTCAGATAATATGCAAGGCTCCTAGAGCCGTGCATAACTATGTGGACCAACCACATACGGCGGGTGGGTCGGAGGTGTCCCTAACCTAATGCAAACAATCCAATTTCAATACTTTTAATTAGGAGTGTACGCTCCTCCGTTAGCCCAAAAATGAACTTATACATCTTCTTATACCCCTAACCCGTGTTTACAGCCCTTTCCCCTTTAAATTACCATTTTCCTTTTCTTTATTCTTTACCTATTAGTTCCCTTTCTCTCCCCTTTTTCCCTTTTTATTTCCCTTTCCCATTTTCTTATATTTTCCCTTCTTTTTCCCTTTCTCCCCCTCTTCTCCCTTCTCCTCCCTCTTTTCCTTTCTTCTTATCAATTCCCTCCCTCTCCCCTTTTCTTTGGTGACCTAACTTTTCCAATCCCATTTCCTTTATCCTATCCTCTCTTGTCTTCCATCTTCCCCTTCCCTCCCTCCTCCCTTTCCTCCTACCTCCATTTTTCCCTATTCCCCTTTTTATTCTTGCTTCTTCCCCTCCCAAAAAAAAAAAAATATATTTCCCCTTTATTTCTTTCATATGGGGAATTTGGGGAGAAGGGGAAATAGAATTTTGTTTGATTATTGAAGAGATAAAAAGCTAGACTAGAACGCCATTCCTCAGCGTCTTTTCTCAAATTATAGTTCCCCTTCTGCAAGCTTCGTCCTATCCATATTATCTACTTCCTTGAGTGGTAGATCATTATTTTAAATTCGCAGAGTTTAACCATTCCATAAGATTATTTATGGAATCAAAGGAGTCTGCTTGGCCTTCGTGGTTTATCAATATTTTACATGGATAGCCCCATCTGAATCTTATGTTATGTTTTAACAAAACTGAAATTGCAGGGGGCAAATGATCTCCTTTTCGTCCGTGTGGCATAGGACAGATCTGATAGGACTATAATTTTTGCAAAGGGACCGTCTTTTATTCTTCTTTCTTTACTGGCCCTTAAAATTTTTTCCTTAAATTCATTTGAATGAAAGCAAGCTATAATATCTCTGGGGGTATCCGCAGAGAGACTTGACGGTTTGGGGAGTCTATGACATCTGACTATTCTTTCCTCATACCCATCTAATTGGAGATCGAGGGCAGTGAAATATTCCTTTAAAATAGCTCTTATATCCTCCTGTTTCGGATTTTACGGAATATTTCTAAACCTTAGGTTCTTCCTACGTGAACGGTCCTCCAGGTCACTGATTTTATCCTCTAAGTATAACAGTTTAGTTTTTAGTGATTTGTTTTCGTCTTGCAAGTTTCTAACTTGAAAGTCTGTGTTTATTTGATGTTCTTCCAATACATGTATTGAGTTTGCTAAGGCAACGATTTCTTCTTTAATCTCCATCTTAATTTCAGCTGAATTATTAGAGATCATCTTTTTTATTTCCTCTAGCATATTTTTAAGACTGTTATTAAGGGATTCTATAGTGACCCCACCATTATACTTTTCAAGCATTGGGTCTGGGATATCCCTAGAAAGGGAGAAATCTCTTATAGGTCTGGGAAGTACTTCCTTCGAAGCTAGAGGTGAAGTGGAACTATGAAAATAGCCGGACATACTTCTATCCTGTTTCAGATCCTTTTTGCCTTTAGTGCTAGCATTTTTAGTCTCAGTGGTTTTCCTCGTGGCCATTATGCTATGTACTGAGGAGCTGACACCGCAACTCTTAATAAGACTTTAGTTTGCTAGTTTGCGGACTCCTATTAATCACGCAGGACTCCTTATCTGTTTCTTTTCCTCTTCTCCACCTCTTTCTTCCTTTTCTCTTCACTGTTTTTTATCCTTTTTCCTCTATTTTATTTTTTTATTCCTCTATTCCTTCTATTTTTTTTTCTGTCCCCCTTCTTCTCTTCTTTTTTCTGTCCTCCTTCTTCTCTTCCCTTCTTTCCTTTCCCCTTTTTCTTCTCCTTCCTCCCCTCTCTTCCCTCTCCCTCTTCTCCTTCTCCCTCTCTCTCCCTCCCCCTTCCTTAATGCAACCGCTGCTTTCCACTTTCACTTATCTTCACTCTGAGCACCAAATGACTATTAGAAGTATATATATTTATGTGGACAGCAGTATAATCGGAAGTAGAAGCACAGAGGCGTTGCTAGGTTTCCAAAAGATCTGGGGCTATAGCCCATAAGACTTTTTTTGTTTTTTAAATGGAACCATACGGGCACTTACCAATATATGCTCACCGCTCTGAGCTTCATGCCAGTTTTGTAATTTAGGAGCCTTCACAGGGCCGGTCCTTCAATGGGGCATTTGCCGCAGGCAGCACCCTGGCAGGGGCGGCACTTTGCCGCCCTATGCAGCAGTCTTTTTTTTTTCTTGTGTCCAGGGGGGCTTGATTGAAGGAGGTCTCAGCCAATCAGGTGAGACTTCTCAACTCTCCTGATCGGCTGAGAGTTCCGAAGCCTCCCATGATTGGCTAAGACCTCCTTCACACTGAGCTCAAAGCAAAGAGATGCCTGCAGCAGGTAAGTTAAAAACCTGACAGTGTGTGAATGAGTGTGTGTATGTCAGTGTGAGTATGTGCATGTCAGTGTGAGTGTGTGCATGTCAGTGTGAGTGTGTGCATGTCAGTGAGAGTGAGAGTGTGTGCATGTCAGTGTGAGTGAGTGTGTGCATGTCAGTGTGAGCATGTGCATGTCAGTGTCAGTGTGTGCATGTCAGTGAGAGTGTGTGCATGTCAGTGTGAGTGAGAGTGTGTGCATGTCAGTGTGAGTGTGTGCATGTCAGTGTGAGAGTGTGTGCATGTCAGTGTGAGCGAGAGTGTGTGCATGTCAGTGTGAGCGAGAGTGTGTGCATGTCAGTGTGAGCGAGAGTGTGTGTATGTCAGTGTGAGCGAGAGTGTGTGTCAGTGTGAGCGAGAGTGTGTGTCAGTGTGAGCGAGAGTGTGTGCATGTCAGTGTGAGCGAGAGTGTGTGTCAGTGTGAGCGAGAGTGTGTGTGTGTCAGTGTGAGCGAGAGTGTGTGTATGTCAGTGTGAGCAAGAGTGTGTGTATGTCAGTGTGAGCAAGAGTGTGTGTATGTCAGTGTGAGAAAGAGTGTGTGTATGACAGTGTGAGCAAGAGTGTGTGTATGTCAGTGTGAGTGTGTTGTGTGTGTATGTATGTAACTGGCTGTGTGTGTATATGTATGTAACTGGCTGTGTATGTGTTGTGTGTGTGTATCTTTGTAACTGTCTGTGTGTGCATGTAACTGGCTGTGTATGTGTTGTGTGTGTATGTATGTAACTGTCTGTGTGTGTTGTGTGTGTATGTAACTGGCTGTGTATGTGTTGTGTGTGTATGTAACTGGCTGTGTATGTGTTGTGTGTGTATGCATGTAACTGGCTGTGTATGTGTTGTATGTGAATATGTATGTAACTGGCTGTGCATGTGACGTGTGGGACACATTAAGGAATTATTTTTTTATTTAAAAAAAAAATAAAACTTGCTGACTGGTGTGTGTGTGTAACTGGCTGTGTATGTGACTGACTGGATGTCTGTGAGGTGTGTGCATGTGAATGTCTCTGTGTATGTATGCTTTTCTGATGTGCCATTGTCTGGCTCCTAAATTTTTTTGCTGGCTCCTAAAACTAAATAAAATTTGTCAAGCCCTGATATAAACATAAATCCTTCCTATGCTGTTTGGCAGTCCTGTAATAAAACATGTCACACATACACATAACACACATGTGTGACGTTATTTATTACAGGACTGCTAAACAGGATAGGAATGATTTATGATTACATATATATATATATATATATATATATATATATATATATATATATATAGCATAAATCACTTATTTACATCCACCTTTGTGTATTTCAGCTATATATTGTTGGTTTGAGGTTCCTTATTACAGGACTGCCAAACAGCATAGGAAGGATTTATGTTATATATATATATACACACATATGTAACATGAATCATTCCTATGCTATTTGGCAGTCCTGTAATGAGGAATCTCACACCAACAATATATAGCTTAAATACACAAAGGTGGGTGTAAATAAGTGACCCCAACCTTCCCTTCTCTCCACCATACCCAGAGCTTACCTGAATGGGAGTAGACCTGCTCTGCATCTCCCACAAGGTGACAGCCTGCAAGGATATCTTCAGAGCTGATTCACTGTCCCACGTGGAGCTTCCTTCACATCCCTGTGATGATGCTGTGTAAAAGCCCTGCACTGATAGGATGCTCAGTGATGTGTCAGCCAATCTGTGCAGGGCTTTCACACACAGTAATGATGCTGTGTAAAAGCCCTGCACTGATTGGCTGACACATCACTCAGCCTCCTATCAGTGTAGGGCTTTCACACACTGTCTGTGTGATGTCAGGGGGCGGAGCTACACGGAGCTGCAGAGACTCGGGGCTTTGCTCATTACATTCGGGGCTTCAGCCCCCTTAGCCCACCCCTAGCGACGCCTCTGTAGAAGCAGCAGAGGCAGCGGCAGAGCCATATATATGCATATAAGCATGTAAGCTGAAGCATATGTGGGGAAAAAAAAAACAGCAGAAGGGAATCAGCAGGAGGGAATCAGTGGATCAGAAAGAAATCACTGATGCAGCAGGCAGGAAGGCTAAAGAGGAGAAGTTTTGGATATTATTTTGACCTCTACAGTTCAGACAGTTCAGCATAACATATTTTGTACAATGCAAGAGAGTTACTTATCTGAGGACCGCAGCAGATCTGAGGACTCAGATATGATTTCCTGGTATGTTCGAGTCATCTAGCTTTCTAGTTGTACTCACGAGATTCTGACACCCGTCTGAGGTCCATTTGACATCCAAAAAAAAAAGGACCTGTAAGGACCTGTAAGGCCCCACACGGGGGTCAGCTGGAAACACTCTCAGAAACTCTCCGGAACCACGGCAACCACAGAGAGCATACGGATGGTGGACAACGGTGAGTACCGCGAAGAACCCCTCAGGCTGTAGGAGGAAGGGATCGATGGCCACGAGGGAGACAGAAGGGAGACAAGGGAGACAAGGGAGACTGGGGGAACATAGGGGGAACACCAAACACCAAAAAAAAAAAAAAAACGCTAAATTAGGGGAAGCATCTTCCAGCGGGCCTCCTCTAACAGCACACCATGCTTCCACGACCGATCACCTCCGATCACAACCCCGCCCCTCCGCGCGCACGTCAACACGTCATCACCTCCCTCACTGGGAGACACATATGACATTTTAATTGTACCACTGTTATATATTACTATTATAGTAGTGCTTTAATTTAAACTTAAAATATATTATTGGATGATAGTTATTCATTTTATTCCCCTGGTTTTTTTTTTTGTTAAAATTATTTTCTTTTCTGTAATGCTATTGAAAAATGTATTAATAAAAATGTTTGAAAGAGATAAATATCCGACATAAACACAGATAAAAAGTACTAAGATGCAGTGATTTAGCTTTTGCTTGGATTTGTGATCCAGTAATCTCCTATCTCCAATGGGGTGGTTTTTATTGACTTCAAGTGGTTGGATGTCACCGTTATGACACCCAACCTTTACGACAAAGTGCTGTCAGCACTATATTGCATTATCCTGCAGCTCCTTTAAAAGTGAGTAATTCCCACTACTAGCTCTCTATTTTTTCCTTTATGAAACAATTGGAGAATGTTACATTAAAATGGAGAAAAATAGGTAAAAAGTTATACGGAATGTAGAAAATGTCCCTACTTAGCAGCTGCCACGGCTCCAAAATGATGGGGTTTTTTCATTCTAAAAGCTGCAAAGAGTCCTTCTGTCCAATCACCAACTGCTCTGACATGCCTTTATGTTTTTTATACTGGCATGCTGTTATTATCAATATTATCTATTTAGTTATTAAACATTTTAAAACAGAAATAGACACAGTGGGATAGATTTTTAAACCAAAAGCCCAAACAGTGAGGAGAGGGCTGCGGCTTCAGGGGAGAGGTGGAGGTAGATGAATCGGAGAAGGGGAGACACAAAGCATCGCGAGGGAGGACTGGACGAGGATCAGTCCTGAAGGATATTAATCTACCTTGGAGAGCACAAGAAAAATGTAAATATATCAAAACGAAAGTGAACATAAACAGACCAGAGATGGGAGGAAGTAAAGGTGCAGTGAAATTTAGAGAGTTTGGTTTTGCTTTTCTTATTTTACTGCTCTGAGATACTGGAGATATTCCAAGTGACTGACTCAAAAAGAAAAAAGTAAAGAATCTACATCTACTAAAGAATCTAAATAGAATCCCCACAAAAAGGGCGAAGAAGTGTTTAACGAGAACTGGGGTTGCAGGTACACCTGTGATTACATATCCATTAAATATACATAATTGAACCAGCTTTTTGTGCAAATGGCGGCAAGAAGAAACCCAAACTCCAAAGGGGAGAGGGGTGAAAATGAAAAAAGAAAGAAACAAGATAATAAGCAAGAGAATAAAAACGATTAGATACTCTCATTTTTTCTCACCTTTATCAGAAAAAAATGGTTAACACATCTCAAAATGAAAAGACAAAAGAAGCTCCATTAAAGGATTTGAAAAATGTGGAATCTCATTCAGAAGGTTCATGGGCGGAGACACAGGGTATCTCTCCAAAATATTTAAAAGCATGTTTAGCGTCACATATTGACAAAATCTAAGAATTCCAAAAAATCCAGAATATTACGCTGGCTATAAAATTAGATGCATCTAAAATGGGGGACAAATTGAAAATGATAGAACAAAAATCTTACACTAGAAAAAAAATCACAGGCGTTAGATATAAAATTGACAGACTTTGAGGATAGAGCAAGAAATAATAACTTGTGAGTAAGGGGAATATCACGCAGAATAAACTGGAGCGTTACCTTGATGATCTAATGATATTTCTGGATATACAATGGAATAAATAAGAGCAAATTTTTTTGAGATTTCACAGATCGGCTAAATCCAGTACATTGTCAAAGAACATTTACCCAGAGACATGATGGTGTGTTGCAGGTCTTTTATGATCTTGACAAACATCAATGCCCAGTAATATTGTGTGAAGCACAGGGAGTGAATTAGAGGCAAAGTCAGTGTGTGAACACACTGACTTTGCCATCTAATTTGCATGTTATCGCGGTGATGACTAAATCACCGCGATCACATGCCCGGAAACTGACCGATCGGGTCCAGGAGCTTTGCCTGGGGTGCGAGGCTTAGTCCCGGACCCGTTGCAGACTAGCTGGCGGTGCCCACGGAGCGCACCGCCGGCTAGACTGCATGACGAGTTAACTCGTCATAAGGTCGCTAACGCTGCGGCCCTTATGACGAGTTAACTCGTCATAAGGTCGGGAAGGGGTTAATCATGCGGAAAGAAAATAAATACATACAACAATAAACAAAAAACTGTGCATCCATATCGTTTGATTATCTATCCTTTATAAGGTTTGTTCCCACTCTTCTTCTCATTCTCTCACTTTTTCCCCAATAATTACTAGGAGCGTATTGATTTTCTTTTTATCAATTTAAAGTATCACTACTTTAATTTCTCATCTAGATTAGTTCTCAATCCAGAATCATATAGGATGCCATCAGTATGTTAAAAACAAGACATGTGGGTGAGCGAGCCACCGGGTGGGATATTAGCATATCAGCCTTATTTTTATGGTCATTGATTACCATTACTTTTACTACAGTGTCTAGTGTTATGTTGACAATTTTGTGCAGTTCCCAATAATGGTCTTTTCTACCTTGGGTCTTCCCTATCGAGGCTCTTTATACATATTTCCCATATATCTTTTTTATTATTTGACATGTAACTAATCCAACTGAGTCCCTTTTCTAGTGTCAACTGTAATTTTATGGCAAGACAGGAGGCTTCGTATTTGCATAACTTTCTTTACTGTTAACCTCCAGCAGCAAAACAGTTAACAGTTTTCATGAGAAAAAAACAACCAATCAGAACACAGTAGGATAGCATATAAGGCCATAACCAATCTCTTCACTTCCTCTTTCTTTGCTGCTTGACCTCCAGGTGAGCTCAATCCTTATTTATTGCTATCCATGTATGTTTAAATTTATACTTATATATTATATTTCCCTTTTTCTATATCTATTATTAATCACTTAAATTTTCAACTATTTATTTCTTTCATTTAACATGGTCATAATTTATATGGGTTTTTCTCTAATCTAAATTTTACCTCACGGGCGGGTCACGGCATTGCTACCCTTAGTTGTTACCATCCGTTCCCGCCTGTCTCTTCTTTGGGCACTTGCGCTCAAAAAAACGCGCGAGCACCCGAGGGTTCTCCTTCAGTCAGGCCAATCTGACATTCTAGCGCGAACTGACGGTCGAGGTAGTTTTTTCTCCTTAGGCCCCATATCGGAGTTCCACTCACGCACGCGTGACCGCGTGTTTCTTTTTTCGGTACCTCCTTTACTCGAGCGCAGGCCTCCGTCGGCGACGGAGGTTCCTTCTCCCCAAACATGCTCGCACGTGCTATATAGGCCTACATCTATGTTATCATTAACCAACCGCATCCTCCGTTACTTCTCTATAACGCTATATGCATGTCTTACAATTGTAAACACTATACATATATATATTTTTTCCTTCCCTATTATTATGTAGATTTTGTTTGCAGGTCCTATGAGGGTTACCTCCCTCTAAAGGAAGTGAACACATCACTATAGGGGTGAACCCCCCCCTTCTTTATTGCCTCTACTCTAAGGACAGACTTCACAGTCTTTTGTCCAAAAACTGATTAGGATGACCCCCTACAGTTATAACGGGTGACCCCCGTTTATGCATGCCTACATACATGTCTGGTGACCCCCGCTCAGTCATATCGATTTGATTAGGGTGACCCCCTACAGCTAGAACGGGTGACCCCCGCTTATGCATGCCTACATACATGTCGGGTGACCCCCGCTCAGCCATACCGATTTGATTAGGGTGACCCCCTACATCTAGAACGGGTGACCCCCGCTAATGCATGCCTGCAACCACAAGTGACCCACGTTCACGCAAATCTAACTGATTAGGGTGACCCCCTACAGTTATAACGGGTGACCCCCGTTTATTCAGGCATCCACACACACTTGAAATGCTATGATATTTCATATGCTTCATATCATTGCATACAACGAGTCTGTTTACTCGTTTCAGAAATCAAGTGTCAATTATGAGTGAAAACCAACATCCCGATAATGCCATGCCAGCGGGACTCCAAGACTGGCTCCGTACTGCCCTAGCGGCTTCCCTCCCATTGGCACTGGCTGCCTTACAAGATGCTCAACGGCCCTCTCGTTCCACAGCAAGGGAGACGACTTCGGACTCGGAGGAATCCCATCAACCCGTACTCGGTGATGGTATTCGGAAACGTCCATGGTCCGATGCCCCGACCGACAAGGGAAAGACTCCTCTAAAGAAACACAGGAGCACCTCTCTGCAATCACTGCCCAGCATATCTCCAACGGCGGAACAACGTGGTACCACCCACGAATTCCAGATCCTAGATGAGTACCGTGCTGATCATTCGAAACCAGGCACTTCTAGGTCACGCTCCCCTGACCATTTGCCCACGGAACTGCTCAAAAGATCGGAAGTCGATCCAGACCTACCGGTGGAGATACTTGATTCATCGGGTTTCCCCTTCTTCGATCCGCGCACTCTGCGACACCCTCGATCAGCAGAGTGGTCTCCACCTCAGCACATTGCGGATTTCCTTCATTACTGGCTGAGACGTCCTTTGGAAAAAGAGGTACGCCAAAAATTACGGGCGGAATGTCCTCGCCCAACCCTTCCCGACAAAGTGTCTGCAACCCCAGACTTTGATCCTACCTTTGTCACTTTTATGATGAGAAATGGGAAGGATCTACGCAAAGGTTTGGAACAGGGGCTCAGATCTACTCAAGACAAGCTACTGGACATATCGGGACCATTGACACAACTCTTCCTCATGGCTGATGAGGCCCTCACTGAAGGATCACAGATAGATCCCCATTTAGCCCGAGAATGGGCTCAAAGGGCCCTGTGTCTGTTGGGGAACGCCAATACAGCCTTATCCTCCGAACGACATAAGGCGGCCCTCCTTAAGCTTGACAACAAGATGGCGGAGTTGGCATCCAAGGAATTAGGACCAGAAGCCAAGGGTCTGCTCTTCGGAGATAAATTCCTGAAAAGCCTCAGCCAGCACGTAAATGTTTTTACGTCTTTAAACAAAGCTCAGTTCTCTCTGAGGCGGGTCTTCCAACACAGAGAACGTTTTTCACATACAGCTGGTCGGCAGAGGGGCCGTGCCACCAGCAGGGCAGCCTTCACTGGCTCGAGGCCCCGTCTTCCGCAGACATCTTCCTACCGTTTCCCTACCAGGACCACCTACCGCACCCCCTACTACCGGGGACACTTGCGCAGCAGAGGATCATCTTCCTACAGGACTAAGTTTCCACCAGGTAAGACTGAACCCTTTATTACCCCATTTACCAGTTGCGGGCAGACTCAGGCATTTCGGCCACCAGTGGGCCCTTATAACACAAGACCCATGGGTTCTCCATACAGTGAATGGTTTTCTAATAGATTTCTTTTCCCCACCACTTCAACTCGTACCTCCGCGCCCTATCCATATGTCGCGAAAAGACCTCTCTTTAGTTCACGAGGAACTATCGTCGCTACGGGACAAGAATGCCATAGAACGCGCAGTCGGGGACCCTTGCTTCGTAAGCAATATGTTTTTGGTCCGCAAGAAATCCGGCGAATTCTGTCCGGTAATCAATCTTCGATCCCTCAACCAATGCGTGACTTATCAGCACTTCAAAATGGAGGGCATCCATCTCCTCCGCGACCTCCTACGGGAAAACGATTGGTTTTCCCGTCTGGACCTGAAAGACGCCTACCTGACGGTACCCGTCCATCGGGATCACAGGCGTTTCCTACAATTCTTCTGGAGAAAGGAGTTATGGCAGTTCACATGCCTACCTTTCGGCTCAGTTCGGCCCCATGGTGCTTCACAAAACTCTTGAAACCAGTGATGGAACACTTACGCGCCAGGGGTATCCGGTCCATCGTCTATCTAGACGACATCCTCATCATGGCACCAGACAGTTATTCCCTACTCGAAGCCACATCGCGCACGGCACACCTACTACAGGATCTCGGGTTCATCATCAATATGGAGAAATCGGTACTCCACCCCACGCAATCGATCCAATTTCTAGGTTTTACGGTGGATTCTGTGGCGGCGGTCCTCAAACTCCCACAGTCAAAGATCACCACCATTCGGAAAGCTATCCGACGCTTTTTACGGCTTCCTCGAGTTTCCATTCGAGACCTTGCTCGCATTATTGGACTCCTGTCTGCTTCCATACAGGCAATATTCCCGGGTCCGTTGCACTACCGAGCCATGCAGAGATTAAAAACCCATCACCTTCGCGCCGCAGGCTCCTACGACTATTTTTTCCCTCTTACGGACGAAGTTCGTCTAGAATTGCAATGGTGGCTAACCCACATGTCTGCATGGAACGGTCGTGCCATTTTCGGCTGCCTCCCAGACTTCATCCTGGAATCGGACGCCAGCCTTCTTGGTTGGGGCGCAACTTCTGGGAACGAAACCACAGGCGGTGTCTGGACCCCGGAGGAGAAGGGGCTCCACATAAATTGTCTAGAACTAATTGCGGGTTCCTTCGCAATACGCAGTTTTACGAAAAACACCACACATTGCGCACTGGTCCTTCGAATGGACAATGTATCGGCCGTACGTTACATCAACCGCTTGGGAGGGTCCCGTTCCAAGACGTTGACGGAATTGACGAAGGACCTATACCAGTATTGTCTGGAACACCACCTATCCATACGGGCAGAGTACCTTTCTGGGAAGGACAATACGGTAGCGGATTGGTTCTCCAGACATTGGAGGGACACCAGCGATTTGGCAACTTCAACCCCGAGTATTTTACGATCTGGATCGTCTCAGGGGTCCCCTACACCTGGACCTATTCGCATCCAGGACGAATCGCCAAACGCCAATGTTCTTCAGCTGAATGCCAGATCCCCTATCCCTAGCGGTGGATGCCTTCCTCCAAACATGGCCTCCTACGGGGGCCTACGCCTTTCCTCCTTTCGCCATGATTCTTCGCACCCTGCATCTCCTGAGGCACCAACGCGTTACGGTTCTTCTCATATCTCCTCTTTGGAGGACGCAACCTTGGTTCCCCCTTCTCTTGGAACACTCTTGTGCGGATCCTCTCCTCCTCCCGGTGTTTCCGAATCTTTTGTCCAATCCCCAAGGGAATCCCCATCCTTTACTCCTACAGGATCGCCTCCAATTGGTGGCCTGGTTGGTTTCAGGGGTTCCTGGGATATGTCTGGACTATCGACAACGGCTCGGGACCTCCTTTGGGAATCCTGGGCACCAGGTACTAGAAAGTCCTACCTTCAAGCATGGGGATCCTGGAATAGCTGGTGTTTGGGACAATACCTTAATCCCTTTACTGCCCCTGTAGTGGCCATCTTGAATTTCCTGGCGTCTCTTTTCGATCAGGGTAAATCTTACCGTACTATCAACGTTGTTCGCTCAGCTATCTCGGCCGCTCACATTCCCATCCAGGGTACTAATATCGGGAGGGATCCCACGATTTGTCGTCTCTTGCGCGGAATTAGGTCAGCCAGACCCCCAACCTCGAAATATTCAGGTTATTGGGATGTGGCCAAGGTCTTATCGTTTTTGGAACAATGGCCGGATAACGATGCTCTATCCCTTCGCCAACTGTCGGCTAAAGTGGCCTTACTCCTTTGCTTGGTATCCTTCAGGCGAGTCTCGGACGTTAGAGCTTTTGATTCAAACTCATTCTCTTTTTCTCCTGAGGGCGTAGTGGTTGTACTCTCACGTAGAACCAAGTCACATTCTACCTCGGTCTTCTACCCTTACTTTCCAGATCGCCCTAAACTTTGTGTTGCCCGCTGCGTTTGCAGCTATCTGGCTTCCACGACGGTTTTCCGTTCGTCTCCCCGGGATCAACTATTAATTTCCTATGTACGTCCGTTTCGACCCGTATCGGCTCCTACCATATCTCGATGGATCAAATGGGTCTTACGGCTCGCGGGCATCGATGGATCGTTCGGGGCGCATTCGGTTCGAGGGGCAGCGGCCTCTGCAGCCTTAGAGTGTGGGGGATCCTTGTCTGATGTCCTGGCGGCTGCAGACTGGTCTAGGGAATCGACTTTCCGGACCTTTTATTTTCGTCCACGATCTCATGCGGGTTCCTCGTTGTTAAGTCAGCGTTAAAAAAGCAAATACGAAGCCTCCTGTCTTGCCATAAAATTAGGGATTATTCTAGCCTTGGTGCAGAATTAATCTAAATTTTATTAAAGACAGGAGGCGAGTATTTCCCACCCTTCTTGTTTCTGGGCTTCTGCACTACTAACCCTCCCTCAAATACTCTATCTAACTACGTTTTATCCATAACTCATATACTGTTGTGTTTGGTTAGTCTGGATTATAGTTTATAAGGTTAATCTTAAGTTTCTTAATTGGAATATTGTTATATGATGACACTGCAGTAAAGAACACATTACTCTCACGATGTTTCTCTTTTTTAGCTTGATCGGTTCCGGCATCTGTCGCAAAGGACCACAGCTGGCCTGGTTTCGTTTTGATTTGGGTTCGTTTCGATTGGTTCTGTTCTTCTATCAGGCTATGATTCATCTTCCGGATCGACGCATCAAAGAAAGAGGAAGTGAAGAGATTGGTTATGGCCTTATATGCTATCCTACTGTGTTCTGATTGGTTGTTTTTTTCTCATGAAAACTGTTAACTGTTTTGCTGCTGGAGGTTAACAGTAAAGAAAGTTATGCAAATACTCGCCTCCTGTCTTTAATAAAATTTAGATTAATTCTGCACCAAGGCTAGAATAATCCCTAATTTAGTCTGTTTTTCCAGTTGCTGTTTTGAAATGAAACTGGTTTGTTTCCAATTAATATGTGGATTCTCAATGCCTGCTTCTGGCGGCTCATTTTGGGCCATTTCAAATGTAACAATCCAACCTCTGGTTTTCTTTCTAATTGTACGCTTGTAGTCCTTTGTATAGTATCAAAAGCTATATCCCATATTTTCTTGATTCGGTCACATCCCCACCACATGTGTATATAAGTACCTATCTCCGAACCGCGGCCCCAACATTTGTCCTCATTCTTCTCATTCATTAAAGCCAAATCTTCTAGGAGTTATGTACCAACGGTTGGTCACCTTGAAAAAGGTTTCTACTAATGAGAGATTATGTATATTTTTATTTACAAATTTAACTAAGCCTTATTCCATTCTCCAGTGTCTAATGAGATATTGAGTTATTTTTCCCATTTTATTATAGATTTCCCTCTTTCTCTTGTCTCGTATATTGTTAACAATTGTTTGCACTTTGAGAATGGGTTAAAGATCTTATTGTGAGAGAAAACTGCCTCTATTGCCTTTATTTTTTTCTTCCTCATTTTCTATATATAAATATTGCTGTAAAAAAACTTTTTATTCTTAAGTAGTTAAGGATTTGGTTTATTAGGAGACCATATCGTTCTGCCAAATTTGAGAAGGGTTTTGTTTTCCATCCATCTAGCATGTCTTTGATTTTTTTGGAGCACAGCTTTCCCCAGTTTGACAATGAGATGTCCAGTAAATTATGTTCTATGTTGTCAAGTGGTTCTCCTCCTGGTATTTTATTCTTTAGACCTAACTTTTTAAATATTTTGTACCAACTGGGGACTAAGCCTTCCAATATCTTATTCTTATCCTTCATGTCTTTTATAATATGATCATTATATTCCATATGACCTATTCCAATTTTTTAAACATAACTGTTTCTTTTTCTAGTTAGTACCATGGTTCAATTTCTACTCCCTTGATCTGCATAATGTAAATGTGTAGGATTGTTGCTGCATCTGCTTCTTGTGATAAAAGTGGGAAGCCCAATACTCCATCTTGAATTTTTTTTTTAAATTTGCTTCATACTTATGCGTGGAGTTTTACCCTGCCAAATAAAATAGGCCTATGATTAAGTGCCAGTAGGCACGAAACGCGTAAGGCAATCTATCTCCTGTCTGCACTCCTGCACATGTTCCACTAAATTCATCAATATTTTTTGTTTGGTCGGTTTTCTTGGATTAATAAATACTTTGTTTATGCTCGGATTGGAGAGTGCCAAAGCCCTATTTTTCTTTGTTTCTAATTTCTTTATTATCCAGCTATTCAGTCATTTCTATTGGAGAGGCTTTTGATGTCAAATTATATAATGAGGTATAATACACCACAAATGCTTCTCCTATTTCCTGCGGTGATCTGCAGATAACCCCTCCTTTTTCAATCATCGTAATCTTATCTTTCATTCTTTTCTTTTTAAGATTATTTGATAGCATTTTATCTGTTTTGTTATATTTATGAAAGTATTTTATTTTTAACTTCATCATATTTCTATCTATTCTTTCTTGTTGTAGAGATGCTATCTGTTTTTTTACTTGTTTAAGGTTATTCACATTTTCTAAATTTATATTCTTTTTCAGATCCAAGGTTAACTTATAAAAGGATATGTGCAGATCTGCGAGGGAGGCCCCACTCTCTCTTAATTTTCTTACTTTTAATTTGATTAAAAGTCCTCTCAGGACTGATTTAAATGTGCATCATAAAGTCGTAGGAGGAACCTCTTTGTTATTATATTCCAAAAAGTACAGATCTATTTGTTTGGCTATATACTCTTTATCTTTCTCCTCCCTTAGCAGAAAATCATCTAATTTACACGTGGTCTTATGGCCTCTTTTTATATGACTGATATCAAACAGAAGCATGCTATGGTCTGACCAAACATTTTCCTGAATTTTTATGTCCTCAATATTATTAATCAAATGCGGTTCCCCTACTACCATATCTATACGTGAAAAAGAGAGGTGAACGCTAGAGGAGTGAGTGAATTCCCTCTCTTGAGGGTGAGTTGTTCTCCATATGTCTAGCAGGCCCCATTTCCCCAATACCTTATTTAAGGAGGCTGCTTGTTTTTTTAACTGTTTTATCTATTTTTTCCCCCTGTTTTAGTTTTTTTTATCCATTAATGGGTCAAGTACACAGTTAAAATCACCTGCAATAATCACCTTTCCTTTTTTGATCTTTTCCATTCTCTTAATTATTTTTTCTAAGTACTTTACTGGACTAACATTTGGTAGGTAAACATTAACTAGTGTATAAACTTGTTCTTCAATTTTACACACCATTATAATATAGCGGCCTTCTTTATATCTTTCTAGATATATTTTTTCTACTTTAGTATCTTGGGAAAAGAGGATTGCTGTTCCTCTTTTTTTCTCTTTGTAAGGCTGAATAAACTATTAGGGAGCATCTGGTTTTCCACCATTTCAAATTCACCCCTCCTTCCCAGTGGGCCTCTTGCAGAAAGGCACTGTTGATGGTTTTACTTTTCATCAACTAGTATAGGGACTGTCTTTTACATTGGGTGTTTAATCCCTGCACATTTATCGACACACACTTAACTATGATTGTTGGTAATTTTTCCATCTACCTTCTTCCTCCTGGCAGCTCCTCACCCCTTCACTATCACATAGATACAAAAAAAAACTATCCCACTATGATAGGAATCCTGAACCCCTTCCAGGATAACTGTTCTACGCACTAACTTCCCTGTTACTGCGGTCCTAGGTTCTAAAGAGCCCAAAGCGGGTTATACAAGCCGGTGAGAGGTGCAGAGAATAGCCTGTTCACCTAATCCCACTACCATTGTTTTCCTATTCTATTTTCTTTGGACAGAGGGATCCGTATGGGAGTGAAAAGGGAAAAAGAAACAGGAGAGACAGAGAGAGAGGAGAAGAAAAGGAGGAAAAGAAAAAAAAAAGAAATGATGATACTGTTGTAGTAATAAAGTCTGTGAAAACTAATTCTGGTGAACAAGAAGTGCCAATTTGTACGCGCATATGTGTTCTAAATTAAAGAAAGGGAAGAAACAAAAAAAAGAAGAAATGTATATATAGAGAAATTGACAGTTTGTGATAGACATGTGCATTCGTTTTCGGACGAATGCATTTTCGGACGAAAATAGCATTTTCGTCCATTCGTCCGAAAAACGAATAACGAAAATTTTAACTAACAAAATCCGAATGAACGAATGGTTAATAAACGAAAATCATTCGTTCATTCGTCCATTCGTCCATTCGTGCTATTGGCATTCTAAACCGAAATAGAGTCGGTTTACAATACCAATAGCATTGTACTACATTCCATAAACCGACATGAATGACTTTCGGTTTATGGAATGCATGTAATGCTATTAGCTTCCTATAAACCGAAATTGAGTTCCCATTCATACGAATAGGTCAATTGACCTATTCGTATGAATGGGGACTCTTTCGGTTTATAGAAAGCCAATAGCAGCATGTATTCTATAAGCCGAAAGTCTTTAAAACAAACGACGTTCGGTTTATAGAATACATGTAATGCTATTGCTGTTCTATAAGCCGAAAGACATTCGGCTTATAGAACAGCAATAGCATTACATGCATTCTATAAACCGAACGTCGTTCGTTTTAAAGACTTTCGGCTTATAGAATACTATTGGCATTCTATAAACCTAACTAGAGTCCCTCCTCATTCATAAGAATTTCTTATGAATGGGGACTCGACTCTAGTTCGGTTTATAGAAAGCCAATAGTATTCTATAAGCCGAAAGTCTTTAAAACGAACGACGTTCGGTTTATAGAATACATGTAATGCTATTGCTAAACTATAAACCGAACGACTTTCGGTTTATAGAATAGCCATAGGATTACATGTAGTACATAAGCCGAAAGTCTATAAACCGAAAGTCTATAAACCGAAAGTCGTTCGGTTTATAGGCTGTCGGCATTTAACTATACAGAGACAGAGTCTCCATTCATAAAATTATGAATGGAGACTTTGTCTCCGTGTAGTAAAATGCCGAAAGTCTATAAACCGAACGATCGGTTTATAGACTTTCGGCTTATGTAATACATGTAATCCTATGGCTATTCTATAAACCGAAAGTTCGGTTTATAGAATAGCAATAGGAATACATGTATTCCATAAGCCGACAGCCTATAAACCGAACGTTCGGTTTATAGGCTGTGGGCATTTTACTACACGGAGACAAAGTCTCCATTCATAATTTTATGAATGGAGACTCTGTCTCTGTATAGTTAAATGCCGGCTTTTAACTATACGGAGACAAAGTCTCCATTTATAATTTTATGAATGGAGACTCTGTCTCCGTATAGTTAAATGCCCACAGCCTATAAACCGAACGTTCGGTTTATAGGCTGTGGGCATTTAACTATACGGAGACAAAGTCTCCATTCATAATTTTATGAATGGAGACTCTGTCTCTGTATAGTTAAATGCCGGCTTTTAACTATACGGAGACAAAGTCTCCATTTATAATTTTATGAATGGAGACTCTGTCTCCGTATAGTTAAATGCCCACAGCCTATAAACCGAACGTTCGGTTTATAGGCTGTGGGCATTTAACTATACGGAGACAAAGTCTCCATTCATAATTTTATGAATGGAGACTCTGTCTCCGTATAGTTAAATGCTATTGTATTCTATAAACCGACTCTATTTCGGCTTATAGAATGCAATAGTACTACGAATGGACGAATGAACGAATGATTTTCCTTTATTAACCATTCGTTCATCCGGCTTTAGTTAGCTTAGCATTTTCGTTCTTCGTTTTTCGGGCGAATGGACGAAAATGCAATTTTCGGACGAAAATGCATTCGTCCGAAAACGAATGCACATGTCTAGTATATATTCACATGTAAATTGCTTTTTAAATAAAAAATTATGATATAAAAAAATCTTGTTTTTATTTCCTTTTATGTGACAATGCTGCCTCTCTCTTTCCCTTGCCCCCAGATTTGTCGCTCTCCCCCCCTTAGTGTTGTCTCTCTCTCACCCTCCCTTTGGCTCCCCCCTCGCTCCCCTTGTGTCTGTCTCTTCCCCCCTTCCCTCCCCTTGTTTCTCTCTGCCCCCCCCCCCCTTGTTATTCTGTCCCCCCCTCACCTGTTTCTTGCTCCCTGGTGGATAGTGGGGGCAGCCGGGGGATGTATGCACTATACATAATAGACGGAAGTGTCGGGCAGCATGGAGGTTGTCTGCACGATTCGTGCAGACATCCCCCAGCTGCCCGATTCTCCCTGGTGGCTAGCGAGGGAGCGGAGGATGTCTGCGCGATGAGCGAGACCTCTCCTGCTGCCGCCCGGCATGACCGCCGGGACTTCTATGATGAAGCTGGGTACTTCCGGCTTCCTCATAAAAGTCCTGGCTGTCGTTCCGGGCGGCAGCAGGGGAGGTCTCGCTCATCGCGCAGACATCCACCGCTGCCTCGCTAGCCACCAGGGAGAATCGGGCAGCTGGGGGATGTCTGCACGAATCGTGCAGACAACCTCCATGCTGCCCGACACTTCCGTCTATTATGTATAGTGCATACATCCCCCGGCTGCCCCCACTAGCCACCAGGGAGCAAGAAACAGGTGAGGGGGGGACAGAATAACAAGGGGGGGGGGGCAGAGAGAAACAAGGGGAGGGAAGGGGGGAAGAGACAGACACAAGGGGAGCGAGGGGGGAGCCAAAGGGAGGGTGAGAGAGAGACAACACTAAGGGGGGGAGAGCGACAAATCTGGGGGCAAGGGAAAGAGAGAGGCAGCTTTGTCACATAAAAGGAAATAAAAACAAGATTTTATTTATATCATAATTTTTTATTAAAAAAGCAATTTACATGTGAATATATACTAGACATGTGCATTCGTTTTCGGACGAATGCATTTTCGTCCGAAAATTGCATTTTCGTCCATTCGCCCGAAAAACGAAGAACGAAAATGCTAAGCTAACTAAATCGAATGAACGAATAGTTAATAAAGGAAAATCATTCGTTCATTCGTCCATTCGTAGTACTATTGCATTCTATAAGCCGAAATAGAGTCGGTTTATAGAATACAATAGCATTTAACTATACGGAGACAGAGTCTCCATTCATAAATTTATGAATGGAGACAAACGTATAGTTAAAAGCCGACAGCCTATAAACCGAACGTTCGGTTTATAGGCTGTGGGCATTTAACTATACGGAGACAGAGTCTCCATTCATAAAATTATAAATGGAGACTTTGTCTCCGTATAGTTAAAAGCCGGTGTTCTGACAAATTTCTGGAGCAAATTCTCCTGCGCAATCGCAGGAGAATTTGCTCACTGCGCATGCGCATAAAGTTACAGCTGATAACTCAGCTGTAACTTTGTGACCACCGTGCATGAGACAGCTGCGCAACCCACCTCCCGCCCCCTCACACCCGCCGCACACCCCTTCTTACCAGATCATCGACCACAGCGATACACAGCGCATGCGCACGCCTATCCAGCCGTTTGGGAATGCGCGCGTCCGTTGTTGTGTTCTTAAGGTGGTAAGTAACACGGGGCGTCGGGACATAAGGGGGCAAGCATCCTGGTGAGGGCTGCCTCATCTTGATGGGATTTGTGATCCTCCTGCTGTATTATTGATGCAGCAGGAGGATCACAAATCCCATCAAGATGAGGCAGCCCTCACCAGGATGCTTGCCCCCTTATGTCCCGACGCCCCATGTTACTTACCACCTTAAGAACACAACAACGGACGCGCACATTCCCAAACGGCTGGATAGGCGTGCGCATGCGCTGTGTATCGCTGTGGTCGATGATCTGGTAAGAAGGGGTGTGCAGGGGGTGTGAGGGGGCGGGAGGTGGGTTGCGCAGCTGGCGCATGCGCGGTGGTCACAAAGTTACAGCTGAGTTATCAGCTGTAACTTTATGCGCATGCGCAGTGAGCAAATTCTCCTGCGATTGCGCAGGAGAATTTGCTCCAGAAATTTGTCAGAACACCGGCATTTAACTATACGGAGACAGAGTCTCCATTCATAAAATTATAAATGGAGACTTTGTCTCCGTATAGTTAAAAGCCGGCATTTAACTATACGGAGACAGAGTCTCCATTCATAAAATTATGAATGGAGACTTTGTCTCCGTGTAGTAAAATGCCCACAGCCTATAAACCGAACGTTCGGTTTATAGGCTGTCGGCTTATGGAATACATGTATTCCTATTGCTATTCTATAAACCGAACGTTCGGTTTATAGAATAGCCATAGGATTACATGTATTATATAAGCCGAAAGTCTATAAACGGATCGTTCGGTTTATAGGCTTTCGGCATTTTACTACACGGAGACAAAGTCTCCATTCATAATTTTATGAATGGAGACTCTGTCTCTGTATAGTTAAATGCCGACAGCCTATAAACCGAACGACTTTCGGTTTATAGACTTTCGGCTTATATAATACATGTAATCCTATGGCTATTCTATAAACCGAAAGTCGTTCGGTTTATAGAATAGCAATAGGAATGCATGTATTCCATAAGCCGACAGCCTATAAACCGAACGTTCGGTTTATAGGCTGTCGGCATTTTACTACACGGAGACAAAGTCTCCATTCATAATTTTATGAATGGAGACTCTGTCTCCGTGTAGTAAAATGCCGACAGCCTATAAACCGAACGTTCGGTTTATAGGCTGTCG
This sequence comes from Pelodytes ibericus, assembly GCA_036172795.1. Lineage (NCBI taxonomy): Eukaryota > Metazoa > Chordata > Amphibia > Anura > Pelodytidae > Pelodytes > Pelodytes ibericus. The sequence goes on along the minus strand of CM069861.1, from coordinate 74,651,655 downwards.
GCTTATGGAATACATGTATTCCTATTGCTATTCTATAAACCGAACGACTTTCGGTTTATAGAATAGCAATAGGAATACATGTATTCCATAAGCCGACAGCCTATAAACCGAACGTTCGGTTTATAGGCTGTCGGCATTTTACTACACGGAGACAGAGTCTCCATTCATAAAATTATGAATGGAGACTTTGTCTCCGTGTAGTAAAATGCCCACAGCCTATAAACCGAACGTTCGGTTTATAGGCTGTCGGCATTTTACTACACGGAGACAAAGTCTCCATTCATAATTTTATGAATGGAGACTCTGTCTCTGTATAGTTAAATGCCGACAGCCTATAAACCGAACGACTTTCGGTTTATAGACTTTCGGCTTATGTAATACATGTAAACCTATGGCTATTCTATAAACCGAAAGTCGTTCGGTTTATAGAATAGCAATAGGATTACATGTATTCCATAAGCCGAAAGTCTATAAACCGAAAGTCGTTCGGTTTATAGACTTTCGGCTTATAGAATACAAGTAATACTATTGCCTTTCTATGAACCGAACGAGAGCCCCATTCATAAGAATTTCTTATGAATGGGGCTCTCGTTCGGTTTATAGAAAGCCAATAGTATTACATTGTATTCTATAAAACGAACGAAAAAAATTAATGAAACGAAAATAATGAACGAATTTCGTCTGAAACGAATGCACTAATGAACGAAATTCGTTTTAGACTAAATAAATAACATTTTCGTCCGAATGGACGAAAACGAAACGAAAATTTTAGTTTTGCACATGTCTAGTTTGTGAATCTAATATGATAAAACAGTGAGATCTAAGCCTAAAATATAGTGTTCCATGTTGGGTTACTTCATTCTTGTGTTTTTGGTGAAGCTATAGGTGCTATATCTGTACTATTGTGGCTACATATGGCAAACCTATCGTGAAAGGGAAAAAAAAGTGTTCCGTTCCCCCCCCCCCCCTGCGCAGACCCTCCCCTTCACTCTTATTCCCTAATTTTACAACATTATCATTTGTTAAGTTTCTATCTTCTCCTCTTTCATCCAGTCTGAAACCCTCTGGGGTGATTCAAAATTTAGATATTTGCCTTTCCATTCTATTTTCAATAGCCTTGGGAAACCCCATCTGTGTTTGATATTTTTCTCTCTAAGAGTTTGTAGAGTATCAGCAAATGATCTTCTCCATTGTCTTTTGGTTTGGTATGAGGTATCTGGGAAAATTATTATCTTGTTGAATTCTTTGAATCCTTTTTTTTCTCTGTGGCACTTCAGTATTTTATCCTTAGTATGAAAGGACAGTAATTTGCAATTACATCTCTGGGCAAAACTTCTGCTATATTCTTTGGTTTATATTGCTGGTGTACTCTTTCTATTTGTAAGTTGTATTCTGTTTCTTTCAAACCCATATACTCAGCCAGTTTTTTTTTTTTTAAATCTTTAAGTGTGTCTTGTGATATTGACTCTGGGACATTCCTAAAACACAGATTATTCCTTCTTGATCTATCTTCTAAATCTGCTATTTTCTTTTCTAATTGCTCCGATTTATTTTCAGTCTGTTGTGTCTTTTCTTCTTGTATTTGTAGTTGTTTCTCCATTGTATCTATTTTTTCTTCCAACAGTTTCAGCGAAGAAGATAAATTACCAATGTCTTTCTGAATTTCGTTAGCACTGGAGGCTATTAGTTGTTTTATGTCTTCCATTTGTCTATCAATATGGACCATCATTCGAGTTCGTATGCCAGCTTCTACTCCTCTTTCTAATTCACTTCCAGGGGAGCCCGTTGTATTCATTCAAGGCGACCCCTCTGGTCTTTTGGTATGCCCTTCTTTATTGGGCTATGGAGAGAAAAAGGAGGACATCTTTTTTCCTGCTTTCTATCTCTCTTAGTTTGACCTTTCTTAGGTGTCATAATAATCAGTTAATTACTTTTCTTCCTGAGTTGTGTTGTGTGGAGAGCTTATTCTTTCTCGTCTATTTTTAATAATGGGAATAGTTTTTGGAGTTATTGTCTTGGTTCTCCTGATCCAGTTTTATTGTTTTTTGATCTATCTGTTTTAGTTCTCTCCAGTACTTCTTGTCAAAATGTTGTAGTTTACCTGCTTGTCAGCATTCTGTGATAGTTTTTACTCTATTTCCAGTCACATCAATTTATCCAGGTTTTAAGAAAAAAGAGTGATGATTGCTTGTCAGCAATCTGTATCAATTTTTACTCTATTTCCAAACACATCACTTTACTCAAGTTTTAAATGAGAAGAGTTATAATTAAAGATATGGAATATGAAATACATGTAATGCTATTGCTATTCTATAAACCGAAAGTCTATAAACCGAATGTGTTTCGGTTTATAGACTTTCGGTTTATAGAATAGCAATAGCATTACATGTATTCCATAAACCGAAAGTCTATAAACCGAATGTCTTTCGGGTTTATAGACTTTCGGTTTATGGAATACATGTAATGTTATTGGCTTTCTATAAACCGAAATAGAGTCCCCATTCATACGAATAGGTTAATTGACCTATTCGTATGAAAGGGGACTCTATTTCGGTTTATAGAATAGCAATAGCATTACATGTATTACATCTGAGAGTCAAATAGAACCATCAAATACTGTGCTTACAGGGCACTTTGAAAAATTCAAATAGTTTTGAGTGGTAAATAGTACATTTCCGTCTTGCGGTGCACTTCATATCTGAGAGTCAAATAGAACCGTCAAATACTGTGCTTACAGTGCACTATGAAAATTCTTATGAATGGGGCTCTCGTTCGGTTCATAGAAAGGCAATAGTACTACACGTTTTCTATAAGACGAAAGTCTATAAGCCGAAGGTAGTTCGGTTTATAGACTTTCGGTTTATAGAATACATAGAATTACATGTAATTCTATGTATTCTATAAACCGAAAGTCTATACACCGAACGACCTTCGGTTTATAGACTTTCGGCTTATAGAATCCGTGTAATACTATTGCCTTTCTATAAACCAAACGAGAGCCCCATTCATAAGAAATTCTTATGAATGGGGCTCTCATTCGGTTTATAGAAAGCCAATAGTATTACACGGATTCTATAAGCCGAAAGTCTATAAACCGAAGGTCGTTCGGTTTATAGACTTTCGGTTTATAGAATACATAGAATTACATGTATTCTATAAGCCGAAAGTCTATAAGCCGAACGACCTTCGGTTTATAGACTTTCGGCTTCTAGAATACATGTAATACTATTGGCTTTCTATAAACCGAACTAGAGTCCCCATTCATAAGAAATTCTTATGAATGGGGACTCTAGTTCGGTTTATAGAAAGCCAATAATATTACATGCATTCCATAAACTGAAAGTCGTTCATTATGTCGGTTTATGGAATGTATATGTAATGCTATTGGTATTCTATAAACCGACTCTATTTCGGTTTATAGAATGCCAATAGCACGAATGAACGAATGGACGAAGGATTTTCGTTTATTAACCATTTGTTCATTCGTCTTTCGTTAGTTTAGCATTTTCGGATGAATGGACAAAAATGCTATTTTCGGACGAAAAATGCATTCGTCCGAAAACGAATGCACATGTCTACCCTGCACACACAAGTGGACAGAACAGACAAAATACAAAAAAAACAAAAAGTAGTGATTTGGTTAGTGCCCTATGGAAGCCACCACCTAATATGAATTTGAGAATATACAAATTATAAACAAAGAATTATTTCCTAGAGTATCTAGGTAGCTTAGGAATTTTGTAAACACAAACCAATTTTAAATTGGTAGATGACATAGCTTGGCTGATAATAGTCAAATACGTTAAATACAATAGTAATGGGACTTTTATACAGCTGGGTGAGAGACTGAGATAACACTTCTTGATAATTTTTGATGGTTATATTTGGACGCTGGACCATTTAATCGTCTTTTTCCCTTTTTTATTTTTTTATTTTAAAACACTTACCTTTTGTCCATCCGTCAAAAAATACATCTTTGGAGTCCACCTGTCTGTCCTACCTCCCCAACCCTGATGGTTCGGGGTAAAATTATCTCTCAGTGCGTGCCAGCCGTATTTTGGCTGGTCTGCCCTGACAGATGGTTGGTTGCTTTGTTTTTTATGTGTGAGTTTGTCTTTCAGGAGATTTTTGAGGGGTTGGCCGGCTCATTGGGGGGTTTATGGGAGCAGGGGGGGATATGGATTTTTTATGTCCCTTAGATTTGTTACCCTCAACGTGCAGGGACTAAACTCCCCATCCAAAGGTCATACTTATATGACACTCTAATAACCGATTCAATAGGTATAACATTCATTCAAGAAATGCATTGGAAGGCTGACCAATCAATTCTTTGGAATATCTATACGTCCTCCATCCAAGGGAAAAAAAAAAGCGGCTTAGCGATTATTATTGTGCTAAAATCAAATTTGAATATATTTACCATATTACAGATCAGGAGGGAAGAAGTCTAATATTGCTATGCCGTATTAATGATACGGAATATACTCTTTGTAACTTGTATGCTCCCTCGGATAGAACGGTAGGCTTCCTGAATGCGAATATTGAGACAATTGAATCAATAAATAAAGGGATTTGTATTATAGGGGGAGACCTAAACTGTATTGCCGATATAGGTAAAGACAGGAAAACTACAAGACCCAGTAAGGGGGATAGTAGGTTGAAGACAAAGACCGAGCGTTTCTCTGACAATATCTTTAGAAATGGCTTATACGATGTCTGGAGATTCCTGCATCCTAACGAGCAGGATATCTCCTTTTACTCAGCGCCTCACGCGTCGTACTCCCATATAGATTATTTTTTGATGATGGGGCCCAGCCTTGAGAGGTGTTCCAGCTCGAGGCTGGGCAACATCTCTTGGTCGGATCATGCTCCTTTATATTTGAACCTAAAGGACGTTTCTGCGTACAAACTGCGAGGGGATTGGAGACTAAATGAGTCCTTGTTATCCTCAGAGGGAAGCAAGACAGACCTGATGGAACAGGCAAGATTATTCCTGGAGAGTAATGATAATGGTGAGGTTACAGAGTTTACTTTGTGGTGCTCTATGAAGAGCTATCTGAGAGGGCATCTTATAAAATGGGGTCCTGAAAAAAAGAAAGTAGCGAGGAAGGGTCTCCCGGATCTCTATGTTTCTCTTTCCCATTTGGAGAGAGCACACAAACTGAACCCAACTTCAGGGAGGCTGGCGGAGATCGAGGCCTTAAGGAACTCCATTAAATTAAATCTGAAAGCAAAGACAGATGCTACAATACTTAGATTAAAACAACGCTGGTACTGTAGTAATAGTAAGGTGGGAAAGGATTTAACTAAGAAACTGAAGTTTCTGACCCAAGCATCAAGGATAAAAAAAAATAATTTTCAAGGTGAAACCTGTATAACTCCGTCTCAGATTGGGGCGGCCTTTAAAGATTACTATAAAAAGTTATATAACTTAGATGATCCCCAACCTACTCCACTTGAAATAGCAGGGTTCCTGGACACCCTTCTCAAGGACAAAAATTACTACCACAATTGGAGACCTGAGGGATGGTAAAGCCCCGGCCCAGATGGCTTCTTGGCCATATTTTACATAACCTTGAACCCGATAATATCTCCAATCCTTCAGAGGATGTTTAATAAAATAGAGACAGGTGTAGATTTCCCCAAAGAGATGATGTTAGACAATATTACACCCATACCAAAGCCAGAGAAGGATGCATCGCAGGTCACGAATTATAGACCAATTTCCCTGATTAATCTGGATGTAAAAATCTATTCTAAAATTTTGTCTCAGAGACTGAATTTGGTCATTGCAGACCTAACCATCAGGGTCAAGCAGGATTTATGCCGGGGGGGTCCACGGAGGCTAACGCTCGCCGGGTACTCAATATCCTAGAGCTAATTAACCTACAGGGGATTCCGGCCGTCCTCCTGGCACTGGACGCAGAGAAGGCGTTCGATAGAGTCAGTTGGCGCTTTCTTTTCGAGACCATGCGTGCGTTTGGCCTCTCTGGACCCTTCCTGCAATTCTCAAAGGCTCTCTATATATCTCCCTCTGCTAAGATGAAAGGCCCTTCCTCAACATCTACTCCCTTTCAAATTCATAATGGCACACGTCAGGGTTGCCCTCTGGCCCCTCTCCTATATGCACTAGCCATGGAACCCTTTGCCGCTGCAATTAGAAAGAACCGACAAATTAGCGGTATAAAAATTGGTCCGCAAGTTCATACGATCACCTTGTACGCAGATGACGTTCTATTGTCCTTGTCTAATCCAGCAGACTCTATCCCAGCTTTGATGAAGGAGGTACATCTGTTCGGCTACTATTCTAACTACAAAATAAACATATTAAAGACTCAAATTATACCCTTAAGTTTGGATAGAACACAACTAGTTACATTGGAAACTTTAGGGTATAACAGGCCTTCCTGGATAACATTGACTATTTAGGTGTCGTTTTTTGCCCAAAAGTGGAGCAAATAGTGGATCTTAATTATACCAAATTAAAGAAACAACTAAGAATATTGTTAACAAAATGGAAGGGCCTTGAACCCTCTTGGATGGGCAGGATTGCCATTTTGAAAACTCACGTAGTTCCAAAGTTTTTGTATTTACTTCGGGCTATTCCCCGAAAAGTACTGTGAATCCACCTTAGGGACTTGGAGCTCCTATTCGCCTCATATGTGTGGCCGGACGGTAGATCCAGGATCTCTAGGCAGATCTTAATGAGGGAGGTGGAGAGAGGAGGTCTGGGCTATCCGGATCCTTTCCAAATACATGATATAGCGCAACTAGCCCACATAATAGCCTGGAACATCAATAGGCCAAGACAACCACCATGGCTAAACATCGAAAGATATAAGGCACCATTGTTTGGATCCCTTTTTACTTCTATGGGTGACTCCTAAACAATTCTGTAAAATGGTTCCCTTGGGACAGATAATCAGTAACCTTGCTGCGTCCTTGTATGGGATGAGAAGAAGGTTCCAATTTCGGACCTCTTTATCTTTGGCCTCCCCACTTGGAGTCATCTCATGGTATTTATCGAAACACAGACTTAGATATGTGGATTAACAAGGGGATCAAAACAATTGGAGACTTATTTTTGGGCTGTGACATATACTCTTTCTCCAACTTACAGAGAATGTACAATCTGGGGGATGCATGGCAAATGACTAGGAAGGCAGTCCACTGTATCAAACTGCAAGAACAGTATTGCAAACTATTGTACCGGTGGTATATTGTTCCCACTCGATTGGCAAAATACAATACAAATCTTAATAATAGATTCTGGCGGTGCCACTCAAAGATGGAATCGCAAGCCCATATCTGGTGGCAGTGTACACTTCTATCTCCTATTAAAACCCGAATGGCAGATATTATACGACTCATAACAGGTAGAGACGTACCCCTGACAGCCCAATCCTTTTTGTTCCATGTCGATTTCCCTGATCTAAAAAAACATCAAAAATATTTCTTGATAAATGTCTTCTTAGCAACTAAACTTTGCATTGCGCGGGCATGGAAAAAAACATCTGTACCTCAATGGGGAGAAATAGCTGCGCAGATAGAATTTCAGGCGGGGGCAGAGACAGGTTTTTTTGGAGCAAACAGCGCCTTATACGAGCTGGTGTGGTCCCCCTGGGAAACGAGTGTTAAAAACACTCCCTGAAAATATTAAAGCCTGCCCCTCTGTGTATACTGGAAATCAGTGGTGATTGTTTTGGGGACGGAAGGCCGTACAATTTAGAATTTATTAGATCTCCTGCATTGTATATGTTGAGATGTCTGTATGTTTTTTTTTTTTTTCGTTTTGTTGTGTTCTGTTTTTGATACATTTAATAAAGAATTATAAATTTTAAAAAAATAAATAATAATAATTTCCTAGAGTATCAATTGATTGCCAATGTTAAGGGTATCTCAGAATGCAAGTATATGAGAAAACATAGACAGCATACATAATATAATACAATTTGAATGATGTACAAATATTTCTATTTCCACTCACAGACACTTCAGATTTTCAGAAGTTCTTCACAGGATGCTCACTTGAGCTTCCTGGTAGGCGCCTCCTCTCCCTTTCGCCCTCCAATGCGTGTAAGTAAAGAAAATACACAAGAGCAGGGAATAAGTGAAAAAATATACAGGATAGTTTTTTGGGAGGTTTTTTAAACATTTTTAATTTTGCAGTTTGTTATACATGTGTGACAAAGAAAATTAAAACAGAAAACATCCGCCATTATTACTTAAACATGTACAGCATAACATAAATAACGATGCAACACATAAATGACATCAATTTCCTGTACAGTAGACTTTACAGAGATAACTGTCTAGCATTTCCCACAAAACAGCAAATCATTCCCATTCACTATAAATGAAACAAAAAGAGCGTAACTGCACATCTCCGCTTTTTAATATTTTCCACCCGACATCATTATAAACCAAAGGCATGAAAATATAAAAATATAAACAGATGGAAAAAAAGAGGATACCAAAATGGTTTTAAAACTCCCCCCCCCCCCCCCAATCAAGATAGCACATATCATCATATACAAAGTTGTTTGTCCTCATGTGTGCAAACAGAAATAAAGTGGTCAAACATATTTTTACTCAAATATTAGGGATAGGAATCCTGTTTAATAACACCTGAGCCGAGTACCAGGAAGTCCACTCAAATGCTTTTTTAAGGTGAGACTGAATCTCTAGATTCAAAGTCAAGATATAAGGCCTCCACACTTGAAATAATGCTTTTGTCTTTTTTTCCCTATAAGTGGATGCCTCCAACCAATCCATTTTAAACAATAAATCCATTTTAGTTTTGAAGAGTGGAAGTTCAGGAGGGGTTGGATGGATCCACTGATGTAGAATAGACTTATGGGCTGCCGCCAAGAAAATATGAGACACTTTCCTATGTCTTGTAAAGTTGCCGTAATCAATGGCCAGTATAGCCGTTTTCGGGGGTAAGTTGTCCATCAGACATCCTAGAGACATCTCAAAGCCAAAAATCTTGTTCCAGAAAACCTGAAAACCTGTGAGGTCAGCCTCACTGGCATAACATTTGGGGCAATTTGCTGTGTCCCGAATACCCATTTTAAAATGATGTAACAGAGAAATATACGCATAATGGCCCAATTTTAGGTGCATATCTTTATATATAGCATTATGCATAGCTTTAACCAGATATCGCTAAGCGTTAGCTATATCCTCGAAGTCTATCATTGGCATACTCCTGTTCCAAGTCGATGTAGGTGAAAATGCTATTATCTATGCTATTATCCTTATCAGATTGTAATATAAACGAATAAGTTTAGATATATAACTATGAGCCTGTATATATTGAAAAATGAAAAGAGACAAATCGGGCATTGCAGTCTGGCATTCATGGAGAGATAATATTAATATTAAGTAGAAATATTTAAAAATCTACCGTATTTTCCGGCGTATAAGACGACTGGGCGTATAAGACGACCCCCCAACTAAGTCGTCTTATAAGCCGAAAAAAATCGCATCTATATTTTAACCTTTTAGGTTAAAATAAAGAGTTTCCCACCCTCCTCCCCCCTTCCCCAATCCTCAATCCCCAATACTTACCTATTTTCTGCTCTGTCTCCCGCTGTTAAGTCGGTCCGTGGCTGTGAGGGAAGCATTGTGAGCTCCCCTCAGGCCGCGCGGACAATAAAGTTTTGTTTAAAAAAAAAGTTTAAACAGACATTATTGAAGCCGCGCGGCCTGAGGGGAGCTCACAACGCTTCCCTCACAGCCACGGACCGGCTTAACAGCGCGAGCGGAGACAGAGCAGAAAATAGGTGAGTAAATCCCAGTACCCGGCGTATAAGACGACCTCCAACTTTCGAGAAGATTTTCAGGGGTTAAAAAGTCGTCTTATACGCCGGAAAATACGGTATCTATGATAAGAAAGCCGACATTGTGCCAAACAGTGAAGGAATGATGAGCCCTACCCCTCTGAAACTCAGGATTGTGCAGTCAATAGACAAACAGTGACCATTGCCATTGTAGACCTCGTCTCAATCTCACCAATTTCCACACCTTAATGGTCATGAAAATTAATGGATTCTCAAGCAAATCCTTCAGGGTATCACCATATGGGAGATGTAAAAGTGAATTTAACGACAGACTAGGGGCAAAAGTTTAATCAGTATCAGTACATGTAAACGTGGAAGTATGCAAGGCCCAGTCAGCAGCATATCGGAACAGCGCTGCAAGATTAGATCCTGCACACTAGGCAAATTCACTCCTGCACTGATTTCCTTAGCTTAACCAAACTGATTCTATATCGCACATTAGATCCTGCACACTAGGCAAATTCCCTCCTGCACTGATTTCCTTAGCTTAACCAAACTGATTCTAGATCGCTTCCAACCCCATTTAATGGTGGCAAATGATCTATTTAAGGTTTTAATATCCGTTTGCGTTACAAATAATGGTAATGATTGTAAATGATACAGTAGTCTAGGAAAGCTAATCATCTTAATCAAAGCCACCCTACCCATAAAAGTTACATGTAAGTTATCCCAGGACCTTAATTCTGCTGTATTTTTTCAATAATGGGAGTAATATTAAAGTATTTAGTACCAAATGTCGACCTCTCACAAAGCCTCTCTGACATGGGTGCAGTAAAGAGTGAATAAAGCCCTGCAGCCTATTTGCTATGATGTTAGTAAGGATTTTAATATCCTGATTCAGGAGTAATTGGCCTGTATGAAGATATAAAGGTGGGATCCTTATGTGGTTTGAGTATTAAACTTGTTTAAGCATGGGTAAGGGAGCCCACTGAAGTAGTCCCGGTCAGGATTTTATTGTACTGTTAGATATTGAGTGATATGGGGTAGGAGTATTTTTAAAAAATCAGCAGTATACCCATCGGTCCTGGGGATTTATGATTCTTTAGATTCCTAATTGCTAGAAGTACTTCTTGGGCTACTATGGGGGCATTCAGTCAGAGGCGGCTCTCTAATTAGGCGAGTTAGGCAGCCGCCTAATGCCTCGCACTCACGGGGGCCTCGCGGCTGCCTAACTCACCTCATTGCCTTTGATGTAACAGGGAGCTTAACGCTGCCGTTAAGCTCCCTGTTACACTAACCTGGGACGTTTCCTCCGTGCACCTTCTCTCCTGCACGGAGGAAGGAAGCTCCGATCGCGTATTTTTTTAAACTTTATTGAACCCGCACAGCTTCAATAAAGTTTAAAAAAAAAAGAAAAAACGCGAACGGAACTTCCTTCCTCCGTGCAGGAGAGAAGGTGCACGGAGGAAACAATGGAGAGCAACGTGGAGGTAAGTACTAGGGAAGGGGGGAGGAGGGTGGCACATACGAGCAAAGCCTGGCATAATGAGTGGCTAAATATTGGCACACTGTGGGGCAAAATCCTGGCATAATGAGGTGAGGGGCAAAATCCTGGCATAGTGAGAGGCTAAATCCTGGCACTGTGAGGGGCAAAATCCTGGCATAGAGTGGCAAAATCCTGGCAAATTGAGGGGCTAAATCCTGGCATATTGAATGGCTTAATCCTGGCATATTAAGGGGCTAAATCCTAGCATATTGAGGGGGTAAATCCTGACATATTAAGGGGCAAAATCCTGGCATGTTGAGTGGCAAAATTCTGGCATATTGAATGGCTAAATCACAGTGCATCCGGTGCTGTGAGGAAGAACAAAGTGCCAATCTTCTAGCACAACGCGGTCAACATTGAGCACCTTTCCTTCTGGCTGAGTGTTTCTGTTAGTGTGTGATTGTGTGCTTTCTGAGTGTGTCTGTGAGTAAGTGTGTGCTGGCTGAGTGTATCTGTGAGTGTGTCCTGGCTGAGTGTGAGTGTGTGCTGACTGAGTGTGTCTGTGAGTCAGTGTGTGCTGGCTGAGTGTATCTGTGAGTGTGTGCTGGCTGAGTGTGATTGTGTGCTGACTGAGTGTGTCTGTGAGTCAGTGTGTGCTCACTGAGTGTGTCTATGAATGACTTTGTGATATGTGTTAGTGTTCACATTTAGGACACAGCAATAACAATGTGAGTTAGTCAGCCGCACACAATTTTATCTGTACCAAATGTTTATAGATGTTTGTAGAATAATTATGAGACAAATACAATTCTAGGAGCTGTTCATTTCTAGAAGCTGGGATTTGAGTCTGATCTTGAAATATGCTATTTCTACAGTTCATTTTTATTATCACTTGCATATATTTTATTTAATAATGTGTGTCCGTGAGGGCCTCATGTTCGACTTTCGCCTAAGGCCTCACAAAGTCTAGAGCCACCTCTGCATTCAGTGTTTCTCTCTGAGACACTGTCAATCATGTTAAATTAGCCTCCCTCGATACCTCTATACCAACGTCAAAATCATCCCGTTCAGCAGTGTAAAATGAGAGTAAAAAGCCTGGCAAAGCTCTGTTGGGTGAGTGATAATTTTATTTGACCTCATTTTAATATGGGAAATAGATGTTCTAGGCTGCTTGGATTTAGCCCAGATCTGTTGCCCCACATATAAAAAAATTTTTTTTGTAAATTCAAGCTGTTTAATTGCCCTGTCCTGTAGGAAGGTATCGTGGATCTGTTTCAGCTGTACAAATGTGGCACTACTAGTATCCAAAAGTCTGATATGCAACCAGTGCCGTAGTCATGTCAGTATACAAGGCATCATATTTGGCTTGCCATTCCTTGCAAAATTCAGCTACATAAGAAATTAAGTGACCTCTTAACACCACCTTTGCTGTTTACAGAATAATCCCAAGAATTTTCCAAGAATTTTGGGATAGATAAGTAAATACCAATATTTAGAGAAAGGTAGCTCCGGTAGGAGGGAAAGGGTCAATGATAAAAGCGCGTGATCAGTTACCTGCATTGTATAAATCGATACATCCGTGACGTGATACTAATTGAGGGGACATCAAAAAATAATCAATACGAGACAAAGTGCCATGGACCCCTGATAAAAAGGTAAAATCCCTATCAGTACGGTGTAAAGCCCTCCAGGCATCCACCAAATAAAGGCCATCTTTCAACATTATAATACCCTCATGTTTCCTTAAAGGGGAAAGTACAGTGCCACCTTGTCTTTCCCAGCAGACGTCTTGAATAGAATTAAAATCACCACCAAGTACACATTTAGGCATATCATATGAGGAAATCAATTCTAATAGGGAACTAAAAAAGGGGTTATTTGGGACATTAGGTGCATATACATTAATAAGCCATATACGTTCAGACCCCACTGTTACGATATATTAGTAAATATCTACTTTACGGATTAATCAATTTAAAGTGAATAGAATAGTCAAAGGCCTTACTGAAAAGAATTGCCACCCCTCTAACCTTATATTTGTAAGGAGCAGATATACACTCCTTTATCCAGGACCCTTTGAGAGTATTATCATTTACCAATCATTTTCCATTGGGTTTCTTGTATGAATACAATATGGGGGGGAAAATATTTTAGTTTATTCAAAATCAATTTACGTTTCAAAGTAGTATTAAGGCCATTGACATTCCAAGACACAATTTTCAGGTTAGGACTCTGGACCATAGTAACACCAGTAACATTGGGCTGAGACATTAACCAATTCCCTGTTTAGGGGCAAAAAAAATTAGGTATAATAACCTTAAGAAAAGGGTTCCCCCCAGTCTCAGTGCTCAGGGGAATCCTGCAAACCTGTGACCTACATTACCAAACATTTGAATGGTAAAACAACACTTGAGGAAAACACAAATTTTGTTAAAAAGGAAAAAACACCTACCAAAAACAGAAAATAACTAAAAACACAAACCATCGACCACTGAGATCTGTAAAAAAAAAAAAAAAAAAAAGAGTTATTGTATTACAATCAAAAAAGTCAGAGCAGTTACACATCCGCATCATCAGCTTTTTTGCTTCAAGCATCCTGAACTGATTCAAAAAAGAAAGTCTGACCTTCATGTACCACTTTTAGCTTAGCTGGGTACAAAAGCATGAATCTGATGCCTTTTCCAAATAAAAATTTACACTCAGGACTAAATTCTTTCCGTTTAGCTGCCACAGTTGCAGAATAGTCCTGGAACATAAGAATTGTACTTTGGTCATAAAGCCTCTCGCTCTTCTTCCTGTAAGCTGCCAAAAGAGCGGTTTTGTCAGCAAAATTCAGGATTAAAAAAATAACCGGACATGGTCTTGGATTTGAGTCCTTCCGTTCCGTACCTATCCCTTGGGCCCTTTCAATCAATAAAGGTGAGGTGTCAGAAAAGGGTAAACCAAGGACCTCTGGGAGCCACAGTTGAAGACTAGCCAGTAGCTGATAAGATTTGACGTATTCCAGCATGTTAACCCCTTAACGCATGTGGACGTATATATACGTCCTGAAAAGCATGGTCCTTAAGGACCATGAGGACGTATATATACGTCCTCCGTTTTCATGTAGTGTTGCGCTCATTAGCGCAACACTACATGCCTGCAGCTACTCTCAGAGGCTGCTTCGGATCCGAAGCAGTCTCTGAGAGGGCTTTCAGCCCCCCCTCGACCCCCCCGCGCGCATACGATCACCGCGAATGTGATCGTATGCGCGCTAACACACATAGGCAGTGAAAGCTCATCACTGCCTATGTGTGTTAAAGTGTTGCAATGATGCCTCTATCGAGGCATCATGCAACACAATCTGTGCCCTCCTGGGCACCGCGATCACCCGGTGATCGCGGGTGTGTGCTGTATCGGAGGAGCATGCTCCTCCGATACAGCATGCCCAGAGGAGAGCGACGGAAGAGAGAAAAAAAAAATCTCTTCCGTCGCTCTGAAACCGCTACTTGACTGCCCCTACAGGCAGTTAGGCGGTATTACAGGTAAAAATAGAAAATTAATTAAATAAATAAATTAAATAAATAAATAAATGGAAAAATCTAACCCTTGATCTACTGAACCTAGATCTAGGGTTAGGGTCCAAATAGGGTAATAATTAGGGTTAAATGGGGGTTCGGATGATTACAAGGGTTAGATTAAGGGGTGGGGGTCAATTTAGGGTTAGATTAAATTTAGAGTTGGGGTAAATTTAGGGTTCGGGTTAAAAAAATCACTGTAGAAGAAAATGGTTAGAAAACAAAAAAAAACACTAATATTGTTTATTGCCCTATTACGTGAAATAAAACATAGACAAACAAGGAAACATTGATATTACTAAACTCAGGACAAATAGTAGAAATATATAGACGGGGTCTTTTTTACCATTTGTAATTGTGTAAAAAAAAAAAATCAGGTCAAAGTTGGAAAAAGTGTTTTTTATGGCATATTTTCATCATATTTTCTATTTTTTTAATAGTAAATGATATCATATGATGAAAATAATAGTATCAAATGAAAGCCCTATCTGTCCTTTAAAAAATGATATATAATTTGTGTGGGTGGACTGAACACAAAGAAAGAAATTCACAGTTCAGTAAACGTATGACAAAAATAATGGAATTCTGGTCTTCAAGGCACGTCAAATGCAACATAGCACTCGGTCACTAAGGGGTTAAGCAAGCGCAAATATTAAGTCTACTGCGATTTTCAAGGTCATCAATTTTCTCCAATAAACCTTGGATAACAGTATCATGAGATTAAGTAGCCTCCTTGATCACTACCAATTCGTCCTCCAGGTCACTTTGTCTGTTTTCCAGATCTGTGATGTTAGTGGCATTGGTGGCGATACGGGAAGGTGAGTAGACAGCGCTTGGCAGTTAAACAAAGTAAGTGTCAATCAATATAAAAAACCAAAGATAGTAAATTAATATAAAATATATAAATTTAATAATATATAAAAACAAATGCAATATATAAATACATATAGAAAAAATATACACAAATGTAACAAAAAAATGACAAATTGTTAAAAACAAGAAACAATGATATGTGCCTTTAAATACAAATGAACAGACACAGATACAAATGTAACCACAGGCAGAGTGTCAAATTACTCACTTGCTGATTAGGTTAGCAAATTACCATGAATAGTACATGGATACAAAAACATGCTGGTCAGTAAGGAAGGAAGAATTTAGAACCTGGCCAGGTAACTTCACTTAACAGGAGGGACGCGTTTCGTTCGGGGAACTTCTTCAGCCTCTAAACAAACAGACCAGCATGCTGGTCATACATTTGTGTATATTTTTTCTATATGTATTTATATATTGCATTTGTTTTTATATATTATTAAATTTATATATTTTATATTAATTTACTATCTTTGTTTTTTTTATATTGATTGACACTTACTTTGTTTAACTGCCAAGCGCTGTCTACTCACTTTCCCATTCTGTTTCCCTTTACAGTGGCTTGTTCCACTGTTTTCTCATAAAGACTAGCAGCTTATTTTCTCAATGCGACTCATCTGTCCAATCCACTGAGATATTTAATTGTCAATATCCTCAATCAGTGTATCGCTGGGTTTGTATACATTTATAATAATAATTATTTAATTTTATTTTTTTTTTGTATTTGGTAAAGGGTTCACTTTGATTTCACAAAATAGGCGCTGTGTATATCACATTTCTATTGGTGGCGATACGTTCCATAGCCATATCCATAGAGGACTTCAGCTCAGTTAATTTGGCTTCAAAAAGTGGCCACATGGCCTTTGTTACTTCCTGCGCCACTTCCATGGCCTGTGAGCGAGATGTAGACGGTACAGACGGTATAACTGGACTCGCTTCCAAGCCCAGCGATGGAGATGGAGAGACAGGTGGGGGCAATTTTGGTTTTGCTTGACATATCGAGAAGCGTTGAAGGGGTCTTTCCCTATCTTTTTCTTAAATCTTCTCTTTATCTTTGTCTTTGCCTTTAAGGTCTTTCTTTCTCTGTGGCAGTGACATATCCAAAAATGTATCCATAAGAACCAAAAATGTGGAGTCTTGTCAAAGATACACTAGGATCTAAACGGCCCATAAAGAATAGTGAAGTGAACGTGTGATCTATTCAGGAGTGTAGATACGGACAAACAGATTTTATAAAAATAAACGTAATTTATAACTGAAGTAAGAGGAAAGTAAAAATAAAAATCACAACATCTCAAAAATAGATCTTCAGAGACTCACAATCCCAGCACAAAATCTGTACAAATCTTTATGCAAAAGGAGGTTTTTAAATCATGAAGACAGCCTTATGATTAAATGAGCAGTACTCCACTGCCACCTTGTGGACAAAGAATTTACCTCAGCCTTCTTGTTATATGCACTCTGAAAGGACACAAATCCTTATAATATGAAAGTTTTTAGGTAAAAAACGAAAATATGTTGAAAAAATAGACAAAATCTGCAATATACAAGTGATTAAGAGGGGTTTAAGGTTATATCCCACTCAAAAATCAGATAAATGAAATCCTCATGTGATGAGATTAAAGGATATAGCGTGTAATGGTGGACACTCAGGGTTAGCTTTTCCACCGTGCCATCCCCAAGTATTTTCACACGAGGAACACACAACATAAATAAATAGCAGACTTGCGGGTCAGATGTGATAGATACTCCGTTCTGGTGTAAAACTCTCCGGTGGATGAGAATTTTTTTGGGAGGCCCTATTGAAGCCTGGCTCTAGTTTAGTACAGTGGGTCTTCTCCTCACGGCCCGACAGAGACGCGCCTTCCATCCGCCTGCTGCTCACACAGCTTACGACCTCCAGGGGAACTCCAATATGCAGGCACCAGGTGAGTAAAAAGAGATGGTGAGGGGGGGGGGGGGGGGTTGCACGATCCACTCCCCGAGGACTAGGCCTCAAATTAGCTCCGATGAGCTGGACTCCGGGACACGGGGGTTGTGGAGTTAGCATTTCTATTTATAATGCTCACACTTGACGTAAAATAGTAACATGGTAGTCACATAGTAATTTAGGTTGAAAAAAGACACAAGTCCATCAAGTTCAACCCTTGTACATATCATTCCAGGTTTTGATCCAAAAGAAGGTAAAAACCCCTATGGAAGCTATTTGGAATTTTGCCTCCCAGGGGGGAAAATTCCTTCTTGACTCAAAGGGGCAATCATATAAGCTCTATTATTAATGCTTATTCTATTATTAATAGCCCTGTATGTTCTGTTTTTCTAAAAAAAAAAAAAAACATCCAGACCATTTTTAAATGCATCTATTGTGGTTGATAGCACTACCTCTCTTGGCAGTTAGTTCCATAACTTTATTGTCCTTACCATAAAAAATCCCTTCCTTTGCTGTCTATG
This sequence comes from Pelodytes ibericus, assembly GCA_036172795.1. Classification (NCBI taxonomy): domain Eukaryota; kingdom Metazoa; phylum Chordata; class Amphibia; order Anura; family Pelodytidae; genus Pelodytes; species Pelodytes ibericus. The sequence goes on along the minus strand of CM069861.1, from coordinate 74,633,503 downwards.
AAATCTTTGCTTTTCCAGTCTCAGGGGATGACCTCTTGTTCTTTGTACATTTCTGTTAATGCACAAGTCACTGGAGAGCTCTTTATATTGACCCTGCACAAATTTATATAATGTTATCATATCCCCTCTGAGACGCCTTTTTTCTAACGTATATAAATGCAATTTCTTAAGTCTCTCTTCATAACTTAGCTCTTCCAATCCCCTTATTAATTTTGTAGCTCTCCTTTGCACTTTTTCTAGTTCATTAATATCCCTTTTAAGGACTGGTGCCCAGAATTGTACTGCATATTCAAGGTGAGGTCTTACCTTTGATTAGTAAAGAGGCAAGATGATATCCTCTTGCCATGAATCTCTACCTCATTTTATACATGCCAATATCTTATTGGCCATTGCAGCTACTGACTGGCATTGGGTACTGTTGCCAAGTTTGTTATCTACAATTATTCCTAAATCCTTTTTATTAGTAGTTCTTCCCAGGGAAATACCATTTAAAGTATATGTTGCTTTGTTATTATTTTTACCATAATGCTTAACTTTACATTTGTCTATATTGAACCTCATTTGACACTTTACTGCCCAGTCCCCCACTCTGTCCAAATCTTCCTGCAAAGAAAAAACATCAAGATTAGTCTTTATAACCTCACCTAATTTAATGTCATCAGCAAACACGGAGACATGGCTCTCAGTACAACGTGGGAGATCATTAATAAACAAATTAAAAAGAAGAGGGCGCAAAACAGACCCCTGAGGCACTCCGCTCAATACCCTGGTCCAATTTGAGGCTATTCCATTTACAACAACCCTTTGCGTTCTATGTTTTAGCCAATTTTCAATCCAAATACATGCATTTGCCCCAAACCTATTTCTCTCAATTTTTAGATATGTTCATTCATAGAATGTTATTAAGTTTGTTTCACAAGACTTGTCTTTCACAAAACCATGTTGACTTTTACTAATTATATTATGATTCAAGATATATTCTTGAGTGTATACCTTCAAGCAATCCTTCAAATAATTTCCCCACTACAGATGTCAAGCTTACTGGCCTATAATTACCCGGTAGATATTTTGATCCCTTTTTAAATATTGGAATGATATTCGCCTTTCACCAGTCTGTTGGCACTATACCTGAACTGAAAGAATCCCTAAAGATCATAAATAGTGGTCTGGCCAGAATTATGCTTAACTCTCCAAGGACCCTTGGGTGTATACCATCTGGTCCTGGGGCCTTGCCTATCTTAACAGCGTTTAATTGCTTAAGCACTTTTTCTTGTGTCAGCCAATCCCATGTTTGTGGTGACTGTTCCGTAACTTCCGGTAGCAGGGGCTCATCCATCTGTTCTTCCTTAGTATAAACAGAAGAAAAAAAAGTATTTAAAATATTTGCTTTCTCTCTGTCCTCACTTACCAAATTTCCCATTTGGGATAACAAGAACCCAACATTTTCCCTCTTTAGCTTTTTTTCCATTTATATATTTATAAAACATTTTGGGGTTAGTTTTACTCTCCTTAGCAATCCTTTTCACATTTTCCAATTTAGCCATTTTAATTGCCTTTTTGCAGGCTTTGTTGGCATCTTTGTACTCTATAAATGATCATGCTGATCCCTTGCTTTTATAATGTTTGTATGCCATTTTTTGTTTTGTATTTCCTGGTTCCCGTTACCGGTAAGCCACATTGGTTTTGATTTGTGTCTTTCAATTCAACTGAACTTAATTTTATGCCTACATTTGACCTTGCCACTCAATGAATGTAAAAAAGGGGTGAGGGTCAATATTTTTTTTTAAAAAACATATTAAATTCTGTTTTATAAGGATAACAATGGCATCAAAAGAAATCCTTACCCAAAAAACAGTATATTGCTTGTTTGTCACTAAATTACAATAGAACACACATTTGACAAAAAAAACCCATAATATATTGTAATTAAGGAGTTAAATATCCAAGGGTAGCAGACAGTGTATAGTTAATATTTTTTAAAAGATGAACCTGGTAGTAAAAGTAATTAATCCAGAGAGGCCACGAAATATCACAGACTGAGAGATCACCACCAAAACCTCCCCAAATTTATCAGAGACCTTAATCTACAGCACACATTTCTAAAGCATTATTCAGTGTGATAAATCATTGAGAAGAAATATCACAAGCTCTGCTTTTCATGCTCTCAATACCATGGGAGAGAATATATTTAAATGGTAATGAAGACCCCCTTACTTACATGTTCCTGGGACCCCAAGATTGTCTGCGTTATAGGAGAATTGGTATGATGATTTCAGTAAAGATTTATCAGTCAGTATGTGAGACCAATGTACCGTATTTGCTCGAATATAAGATGCAAATGCTCTGAAAAAGTCTTATATTCGAGGTCATCTTATCCCTGGATCCCCCTCAGTAACAGCCGGTGGATGTCTGGTCAATGCAGGAAGACATCCTCCGCTGCCACCTGGCACGATCGGAGGATGTCCTTCCGCTTCATCATAAAAGTCCCAGTGGAAGTGCCGGGCAGCAGCGGAAGATGTCTGCGCGTATCGTGCAGACATCCGCCGGCTGCGCCCGCTAGCCACCAGGAGATTTGGTCAGCCGGGGGATGTCTGCACGATAGTGCAGACATCCTCCATGCTGCCCGACACTTCCATCTATTATGACGGACCGGCTGTCCGTCATAATGGACGGAAGTTTCGGGCAGCATGAAGGATGTCTGCACGTATCGTGTAGACATCCCCCGGCTGCCCCCATTAGCCACCAGGGAGGCTACGTTGGGGGGAGGGGGAGGGAGAAAAAATAAACAAAACAAAAATTGTCTAGAGAGGAAATTGGGGAGAGGGATGATGAAAAACAAAAAAATGCACAAACAAACAAAAACGTAACATGTTTCATGCTCTGGAAAGGGAGGAGTGTATTGAAAAAGGAGTTGGAATTGCCATAGACTTGCACATAGAGAGGCTAATTCGTTATAGGAAGACCAAAACAAAGTGTTTCCAACATTAAGAATCAACGTACTTGATTTAAATGCCATTTTTCAGCCGATTGCCTAGTGTCATATCCTTCAGATATCTGCTAAAATTCTCAAAGTAAAAGTAAAAAGCAAGTTTCTATAATACATAACTGTGCATTGTATACATACCAACATTGGGGGGAGGGTGGGGGAGAGAGACAAACAACATTGGGGGGAGGGTGGGGAGAGAGAAAGATAACTTGGGGGGAGGGTGGGGGACAGAGACAGACAACGCTGGGGGGGGGAGGGGTGGAGAGACAGACAACATTGGGGGAGGGTGGGGGAGGGTGGGGGAGAGGGACAGACAACTTGAGGGGAGGGTGAGAGAGAGACGGACAACTTGGGGGGAGGGTGGGGGAGAGAGACAGACACTGTTGGGGGGAGCATAGGGTAAGTCTGGGGCGTAGGGGCAGCATTGGCAAATAAAAAGTAAATAAAAACAAGAAATGAATTTTTTATGTCATAAGCTTTTATTAAATATGAAAAAGCAATTTACATGTGAATATATACAAGTTAAACTTTTTTCCTATAGGGTAGTCTTATATTCAGGCTTTTAGTTTTTTTCCTAAAGGAATATCCATAGATTGGGGGGTCGTCTTATAATCAGGGTCGTCTTATATCGAGCAAATACGGTAATATCTGGCTTTATATAATAAAAGAGACAGACAATTCATCTCTGGCTTTGTCTTTTAGGGAAGATAAATCACAATATAAAATCTGGGATGAAACCAGCTTGAGTCTGGAGACCCTTTTTGTAATCCCCACACTGCCGGCATGGAGGAGGTTTTCGCAACAAATAACTAGGAGAAGGAGCAGGCCACGAGCCCCCCGGCAGAGAGGGTAAATCCCGTGGTTAATAAATTTAGGTTTATATGGTATAGTGATCACATTAAGTGAAGGCCTCTCTGTCTGTACACATGGTTATTGGGGGGTCAGTGTGAGAATAGATGTGCTCATAGTTTGGGGGGTCAGTCCGAGATTACCTGTGCTCATGGTTTGGGGAGGGTCAGTGTGATATTTGCTGTGCTTGTGGTTTGGGGGGTCAGTGTGATATTAGCTTTGCTTGTGGTTTGGGGGGTCAGTCTGATATTAGCTGTGCTTGTGCTCACGTCACCCTTGATGAAGGCAAGGGTGACGTGAGCAAAAAATATACAAGAAAGGAGGTGGGGAGGGAGCTGTCCAGGACACGAGAGCCAAAAAAAAAGAATCTGTACTGCCCCCCTACTTCCTGTCCCTAACTCTGCTTCTTCCTCCAGCGGGCTGTCATGTCCTCCCTTGGGTCCCCCACCGGGTCAATACAATGGCTTGAAAAAGACCCATGGGGTGGAAACGTTGTCACTTTCATAGATTATACTCCACTTCACACTACCAGTGCTGAGTCATGTGTGTTTCTTGTATGCATCGTAACGGCTTTGTGGTACCTTTGGCTCGGGCCCTTGTACTATAAGTGTGTGCCGTAATTTCATCCGCTAACATGCAGCAGGTTCATTTCCGTACAAATAATATACTATTTCTGGGCATCATCATGATACTGAAAGAGAAGGAATTCAAAATGTGGGGGAACCAGACAATCCTAAAAATTAGCCCCCCATTATAAGAGAAAACACATTTAAATACAGATTAACATGAGCATTATACAAAGAAAAGACCCCAGAGATTGTGAATAAACTATCACTAAACTGACAACATTCTAACAGCAACATGCCAAGACCATTAATACAGAAAAAGAACCAATAAAAAGCACATAAGAGAAATATACAAGAAACAAGTAGAGTTAAAATGATACAGTGTATTGGCTAGCTGAGAGTTAGATTGCAAGCTTTCAAGACCAAGTTGCTAGGTCCCTTCCTCGGACATTAATGAGGCTAAAACAAACATTCTAATTACAAAACAAACAGCTTTAAAAATGAAAAAGGCAAGAAAATCACATTGAAGAATGTTCTCAGCAGTAAATACAAGACATGGGGCCACCAGTGCCTCCCTTAGCAATCAACCTGCACGCTGCTGATTTGCTTCCTTGCAATATGAAGGCCGGTCACTAGAGTGAGGCAGAGAGTGTAACAGTAATCATGGAGAGGAGAAGAGGTACAGCCAATTGAGTGGAAGAACGAGAAGCAAAGGAGAAAGCTGGTGAATCTCTTACTAGAGGGATATAGAAGACAGACTGAGGTCAATACAAAGTCAAGGCTTTAAGCAGAGGTGCAATATGATCATTTCAGTCCAAGGTCACTGACAGGAGCGAGTGTCATGACTTCAATATCCATGCAAGGAGTGAGTGATCAAGTTAACCCTTCCAACTTCTGATTAAGAATTAAATGCAAGGACTATATTCAGACGATCAGCCAACAATACTCACAAAGGCAGAGATTACAGAGTCCGCCTAATGCATGCGCTACTAAAGAACCAGCGAAAGGACATGGAAATAGACCAGTGTTATCTGTAACACCTACAGAAAACTCATTACAATGCCAAATACAGACCAGCACACGTATGTAACATGTCAAGGAAATGGAGAGAGGCCATACAACATTACAATTCACACAGAGAGCAAGATCCTCCTGCCGTCCTACAGTGTTTCTCCAGATATGAGACTAATAGAGTAAGAACTAGACGATCACATAGAGAGCTGGAATCTCCCCCATGAAGCCACTCAAGATGTAACATAAAGAAATACCCCAAATAATGAGATCATCGAGACTGTCCGCACTCAATATGGAAATAAAGCAGATTTGTCAAGAGATTTCATAAAATGGCTTACACATGGTGATAATCTCTTTGCACCATGCAACAGAAAGCCAGGCATTCTTCTGTACCCAAAATGTGACAAATGTACAAACAATCCCTGTCTCAGAAATAATATGCAGCCATTTTAACAGATTCCACCGAACCAAGGAAATACTGAGTGTGTTACTCAAAGATACTTATAATATTACAGTCCATGAATGTTTAGTGGGCAAAATGACACAATGACAGATTCAACATCACACACTCCAGAAGATGACTGTAAATCATCTGTGACAAGAAAGACAAACAAAAAATATCACATGTTCCTCACCCAATGAAGTTCAGAAGCTATTGAAAGCCAAGAAACAAGAAAAGTAAAAGGTTTCTGTTACGGAGGAGGAAATATTGAGGACTGTTACTGACCTTCCCAGATCTACTCAAGCTTATTATAAATATTATACAAAACTACCAACCAAACCCTTTCATGAACTGCTCTAATCCCTCTGTATGAAGACCACCCAAACCATCTATTATAGCAGCATGTACTACTGTTATAATGAAGACCCCCCTATCCATGCCACTCATCATTCAGCAACTAGATCAGAACCTGGACAAAAATCCAGAGAAAAAAAGAAGTTGGAGGAACACACTATAAGTAAAGCAGCAAAGATACAATTGTACAAATATACAAAAATATATTAGAAAAATACATCACATCAAAAGCATTATAGTTACATATACCCAATGGGTAAAAGCAGCAAATACTTACATATGACTAGAAAAGAATTGTATGAAAAAAATAATCTAACAACAAAAAACACCACCGGAATAACAGGCACAAACAGGAGGGTCACAGTGCGAAAAAATGGTCACCGACGTTTCGGCTGAATAGCCTTTATCAAGGAGACCTAATGAACGTTTGTACATGCAGGCATATATATAGGGCAAATGGTGGTAAAAAAAAGGAAATACCTATGAAGATAATTGGATAATGTGAGCAGTAATCCATTACCGTTAACAACATGCCCAGATTACACGGGGATCCACGATGGCGGCCACCATATTGACGCAAGGCGTACATGACGTCATGTCGTACGTCAAACAACTTTATTAACAAAAGAAAACTCGTACAGCTTGAACAGTCCAGTCCAACCCCCCCCCCCCCCCCCCATGCTAGTTCAGCATCTAAAGAAAAGTTGTAATTATCAACTGGACAGTCACGCACTATGCCATGCATGCTATAATGTGCTTATTCAAAAACTCTGGCTGACCACAACATCTAGCAACTGCCTGGGAAATATCTAACAAAGTACAATTAAATTATATCTTTATGTGAGAATGTATCAGGATGCGTAATGGAACACTACAAGGGTGGCCACTATCACCTCCATTAATTATTACGCTGTTTGAAACATTTTTGTCCACTGGCCTCCATACGACCTTCCTCATAGTAGTTGAGCCTCCCAACTCAGGTACCAAGTCAATAGCCCCTTTACTGGTGGTTGACCGGACAGTTCCTGCCTTTGTCTCCACATCTAACTTGCTTGCTTAATCTGCACCTGGGCCTAACCACACAATCAGTATTTTATTTTCCCCAGGAGTAGGGAGTGACGCATTACAGCCAGCTGGTACACTTCTCCACCAAATCATCCCCTATATAATCCTCGAACAGGTCCTATTTCTACAGACCGCAATGTGGAAGGGAAGGGAAATCAATGTGACAAATGAGGAAAGAAGGGAGGGATCATTGTGCTCAATAGGGAAGGGAAAGGGGAGGATGTGAGCAATCAGGGCAAAGGAAATCAAAGGGAGGAGGGTAAAGGGAGGTGCAGGTTGGATCAATGTGTGTAAAGGGAAAAGGGGGGAATGGAGGACGGTGGGAACAATGTGAGCAAGTATAAATGGAGAGAGGATTGCTGTGAGAAGGATTTTATGCCATGTTCTATGGGAAATGTGACACGCTGCCAGGTTCTGAGAGATAGGGGGAGTGGTGGTCTCTTCCTGACTTATTATGGTATTGAATTACCTAATTACCATGTCAAAGGGTAAAGCTTATCCCCCATAAGAGAGGTAAATATGAGTGTGGTCACCATTAGTTGATGCCCCAGTTCAACTTCTCTTATCTTTAACAAGGGGTCAAGTCCTGGGAAAAAAAGTGTGGGAACTCACCCAAGATCCACTGCCACTAACCCCCAACCAAAAAAAAATATCTATTTTGCAGAAAATTCAGTGCAACATTTATTGTAAAGTGCCAGTTCACACAAACAACTGAAAAATTCACATGCAATAAACAAATATATATAGAACAGTTGAAACAAATTAAATTAGCTATGCAATAAACAAATGAATATAGAACAGTTCTAACAACTGTGATAAAGTGAATGGTGTTGTTTGTGAGGGAGTTAACTTGTTAGTCATACTAACAGAATAATCACCACAATGGGTGATCTTTCCATCAAAGGGAATTTCTAAAACACATAGTGGATAAAAACTAAACACACAGCCCATTAGAAAATATCCCACAAACTGGATTAACGTTGCCCTTGCCGTGCAAGATTATCAACTTTTCGAGATTTAGTATCATCTGCGCTGCGATGTGTGGTCAGCCATTATGTGACGTATAGTATGCCAGGATATTGCCATTTAAAATGCCAGTTTATTGCCCCCAATATGCAAGGCTATTGCCATTTAATAGGCCAGTTTATTGCCCCTAATATGCCAGGATATTGCCATTTAATATGCCAGTTTATTGCCCCTAATATTCCAGGATATTGCCATTTAATATGCCAGTTTATTGCCCCTCAATATGCCAGGATATTGCCATTTGATATGCTAGTTTATTGCCCCTCAATATGCCAGGATATTGCCATTTAATATGTGTTTATTGCCCCTCAAAATGCCAGGATATTGCCATTTAATATGCCAGTTTATTGCCCCTCAATATGAGAGGATATTGACATTTAAAATGCCAGTTTATTGCCCCTCGGTATGCCAGGATATTGCCATTTAATATGAGAGTTTATTGCCCCTAATATGCCAGGATATTGCCATTAAATATGCCAGTTTATTGCCTCTCAATATGCCAGGATATTGCCATTTAATATTACAGTTTATTGCCCCTCAGTATACCAGGATATTGCCATTTAATATGCCAGTTTATTGCCCCTCAGTATGCCAGGATATTGCCTTTTAATATGCCAGTTTATTGCCCCTCAATATGCCAGGATATTGCCATTTAATATGCCAGTTTATTGCACCCAAATTACCAAGATATTGCCATTTAATATGCCAGTTTATTGCCCCTAATATGCCAGGATATTGCCATTTAATATGCCATTTTATTGCCCATCAATATGCCAGGATATTGCTATTTAATATGTCAGTTTATTGCCTCTCAATATGCCAAGATATTGCTATTTAATATGCCAGTTTATTGCCCCAAATATGCCAGGATATTGCCATTTAATATGCCAGTTTATTGCCCCTAATATGCCAGGATATTTCCATTTAATATGCCCGTTTATTGCCCCTCAATATGCCAGGTTACTGCCATTTAATATGCCAGGAATTTGCCACTTGATTTTGTCCCTCAGTATGCTTGTTAACATATGGAGAAAAGGAGCGCAGGTGTAATAATGTCAAATGAAAAAATTAAATAAAAACTTGTGAAAATAACAATAAAAATACTTATGATAAACAACAGGTGGATTCACATAGTCTTTTGATTGAAGATTTCAGTATGGACAAGAGTACCCAAAAGACAAAAAGGAAGTACAATAGTGCTCTCCGTTTGAATAGAAATTCTACAGCTTTACGGATAATAGGGATTATACTCACACACTCAAGAGCAGTATACTGCTCTCTATATAGGTGAAAGGGAGATCCCCAGAGGTTTGGAGGGAACACATGACATAAAGGATCCTTTTATCGATTTTATGGTTTCTTGAGGCATATGTTCATTGCATGCATGTGAAAAAAGAGAGTATTGCCATAGTGAAGTAAGGTAACAATCACAATAATTTAATGAATAAGAAAAGGCTTACTTAAAAGCATTGTGAGTACAGTCAAGTATCTCACAAATGCGCTGGAGTAAAATCAAGAATGTAGCAGATATATGAGAATCTAAACGATAACCAATTCGTCTTAGTATTAAAAGAGGGGGAACTAATGAAAAGGGGGGGAACTAATAAAAAAGAGGGAACTAATGAAAAACCTTCACATATAAGGGGAAAGTACATAAAAGACTATTTACACATACATAAAAAAAACTTTTTCCATAGACATTTACCTTTTAATACCTTATATATAAAAGAATTATATACACACAAAGGGTTATTTTACATCATAAATAAAGTAACATAAGAACTATATTGCACACAATAATGGATTATATTGCACATAATAGAAAATTGTTTACTAAATCCTGGATGGAAAAATAGAAAGTGGGAGAAAAAAACGAGATTAGAACATATTATCAGTAACATTTCCAGCTTCTCAAGAAAAAGAGGTTAAAGTATAAAAAGTTATAAAGATCGAATTCTATGTTTAGTCCCATAGGGATTAGGGTATTTAAGATGTAAACCCACTTCATTTCATGTTGTCCTATTGTTTTTATAAAATCTTCTTCCCGGCAGTGTTTTTTAAGCAAAACAATTCCTAAATAATGCAATTTTCCAGGGTCTGCTTGGTGATGTGTAGCAAAATGTGCAGACACAGTGTTTTCCATATACTAGTTACGGATGTTGTTTATATGTTCTCCTATCTGTTTATGTAATGGGCGGGTGGTTCTTCCCACATATTTTAGGCCGCAGGGACACGTTAAAAGATAAATAACATTATTAGACTTACAGGTAATTATTGATCTTATTTCGTATTGTATAGAATTATAACGGGAGCTAAAGTGTGTTATTTCATTGCCCCTCATAACATGACTAGACTTACATACTTTACAAATTTTACATCTATAAAAACCATGTATGTTTCTTTCCTTTTTTTTTTTTTTTGTATAACTGTTTTGCATAAATGTTGCTATGTTTGTCTTTTTTCCTTTTGTCTCCTTCTCTTTATGGAGGTTGAGACTGAGGGAATTAAGAATCAATGTTGGCAGGACAATTGATAGGCACTACTGTCCCGGGTCAACTTGGAGGATATATATATATATATATATATATATATGAACTATGTGTTTACTAATGTATTGGATACTTTGAATATGTTAATATTCAAAGATATAGAGGTGTTTGTATATTACTACTCTTTAATATAATCAGGATATGGCCACTGGATAATATGGAATAGTGTGTAGCCAGGGACTCGGCTGCCTCTCTCCCTCCCTCCTCTCGCCCCCCCACCCCTCCTGTTTGTTCGTGGGGGGGATGGATTGTGGGGGCGGGAATTCAATATTTGTTTTCCTTAATCTACTGATACTTTGATAATGTAGGAGAATATGAAATAATTAAATGTTGATTAATAATAAGTTGACTGGAGTCTTTTCTTGTGGAGCAATCTAGCACACACCCCTACGCTCCCTAGTGGTTATAGGGAGTTTTTTTTATTCACAATTGACGGAGAGGATTTCTCTGTTAACAGTGGATATAAGAGGTGAGTTTGTGTGTGTGAATAAATGTGTGTCTACCACGAGATCCCAATCATGTCGGAGGAGGGAGGGCAAGAGACAGGGCGGAATTGCGGCACTTGTCATCCCAATGTCTATTAACCTAGTGACGATTAACTTGCAAGGATTAAACTCCCCTCATAAGAGAACATACTTTTATGATTTGTTAATGAGAGATAAGATTGATATTGCCTTCGTGCAAGAGACTCACTGGAGACAGGATCAGGTAAATCTCTGGAGGTATTCCAGATACCCTCATGTATACTCCTCCTCATTACCGACTAAAAAAAAAAGGGGGGTGGCAATATTCATTTCGGCTAGAGTCAAATTTGAGCCCATTTACCACGAAGCCGATCAAGAGGGATGCAAAGTGATACTGGTATCTAAGATTAACGATGTGCTGTATACACTGGTTAACCTATATTCCCCTTCAGATGGTACCATGAGATTTATGAACTCAGCAATTGAGAGTACTGAAAGGGTTTCTAGGGGCTTCCAGATACTGGGTGGCGACCTGAATGCAATAGCTGATTTTGACTTAGATAGAGAGACATAAAGAATCTGCAAATAGGAAGCACGTATGAGGCCTAGAATGGACGCGTTTTCTTCCTGCTTATTCCGGAATAACCAGTATGATATTTGGAGGGCAAAACACCCAGCGGACCAGGATTATACTTTTTTTTTGACACCTCACTCTACCTATTCAAGGATTGATTACTTTTTACTTAAAGGCCCTATGCTTGGAAGCTGCTCTAAATCATGTACTGGCGATATCTCATGGTCGGACCATGCTCCAGTACTAATGGTAATCAAAGATAATCCTTTTTATAAGACTCGTGGTAACTGGAGATTGAATGAGCAACTCGTAAGCTCACAAAAAACAGACAAGAACTAATAGAACAAGCTAGAACTTTTATTGAATATAATGATAACGGGGAGACATCAGAACACAATCTAAGGTGTGCAATGAAATGCATAATGAGAGGTCACTTAATTAAGAAAGGAGCTTGGATAAAGAAACAAAAGGGGAAAGATTTGGCGGAACTATATGCTTTACTATCGATACTAGAGAAAAAAAAGCAAATTAGACCCAATGATAGCAAAAGAAAAGGAGATACAAGAGATCCAAGACCAGATTAGGAGAGGGCTTAGAAAGCAAGCAGAGTTATCGTTGTTGTGTTTAAAAAGTAATTGGTATTACAGCAATAACAGAATAGGAAAAGATTTAACAAAAAAACTGAAAGCCCAGAACCAACATTCTAGAATTAAAAAAAAATATGGCATGGGGAAACCTGTATAGCTCCATCACAGATTGCCACAGCTTTTAAATCATATTACGAGTCACTGTATAATATGCCCCAACTATATAATAAAACCCCAATACAGATTATTCAATTATGTGTCCTGAATATAACGATACAGGAGTGCGGGGATTATTCTACTCGGACACCTATACACTGACAAGGGTGTGGCTTCTTTTGAAACATTAGTTAGAAATTATAATCTCCCATCTACAGAAGCCTACACATATTTGCGAATTAGATCTTTACTTACTGAATACTTACCATTGGATACTAGCAAATGGGATATATTTCACACCAGATAGGCAATAAGAATGTGATTGCAGTGCCGGAGGTTTCTTGATAGGGGGGTGACGATCGATAAGCCTCCGGCCTTTATACAGTGGGAAGCAGACCTGGGAAAAATATCTCCCTTACAGGAGTGTCTGAAAGCCTGGCAAGATGTGAGAAAATCATTTCACTGGATAATATCCAAGAGCAATACTATGAACTCACACATAAGTGGTACCTGGTGCCCAGTTGCTTGGCGAAATATACTATAGACCCCAGTGATTTGTGTTAGCGCTGTTGTCTGGGATCACAGTACCACATCTGGTGTGAGTGTGAGGAACTCACGCCCCTAAAGAGGAAGGCAGCGGAATTATATAAGGAGATAAGTGGTAGTGAGGAGACACATGCTTCCCAAATGTTCTTGTTTCACTTATCCCGAGTAGAGATATATATATCGGAAACTTTGTGTATCAATATATTATCTGCATTTAAAATCTGTATCTTGAGGTATTGGAGGAAGACGGCTTCTCCACCATGGCCAGAGGTTAAAAACCAGATTGATTTCCGGGCAAATGCAAAACAATTCTTCTTCTATCATACCAATAACTCTATAGATTGGGAAATAGGAATAGGTTTTGTTGGAACAGGGAGTAAGTGCCGCTTGGGAGCCCAATGTACACACTGGGAAAAACAAAATTTATCTAAATATTCTTGCTCCCCCACCCCCCTCTCCCGACTTAACATTGGTATACTGATACAATCTTTGAAATTGTAAAAGTGGTAGACATGAGTGAATGAGAGATTATTAGATGATGGGTGAATGATATGATGATGGTCACTGTCCCTTGTCTGTCAACTGGAATGTGCTATCTAGACTTGTATGTTGGAAGGGTATGAAATAGCTGAGAATCAGCAATGCTAGACTGTTATGATTCAACATGTTTTCTGATATTGAAATCTATAGTCTGAATGTCATATGTATAAAATACTTGAACATTTTACTTTTCTATGATGAAATTATTAAAGAATTGAAAATTAAAAAAAAAAACACACACAACAAAACACACTGCAGCAAACTGGTACTCTTCCTCAGGAGTCTCACACCATCATTACCTTTACATTCACTCTTTGTCCTTTTTAAAAGCATCATGATTAATGTGTAAGTAAAACATTTTGAAAGAACATCGATTTGTATTACTTTTAAAATAAAGAAATATTTGTGAATAATGAGAAAAAAAGAGAGAAAAAAACAAAAAAAGAGGAAAAAAGAATCCATCTAATATGAAAGTTTTTTGTGAGTCTGGAAATGTGGTCTCCCCATCAAGAAAGAATTGGACTGCCTCACACCCCTTATCATCGATAATGCATGTGTATAGTGATGGTACATCACAAGTGACTAAGATGTATTCTTTACACCATGTGTAAATGGATTCTAACAACTTTTTTTGGCATCAAGATACTTTTTTTCTGCAATTACAGGGGACAGCCATGGGCACCACATTTGCCCCCAGTTATGCAAACCTGTATATGGCATTCTGGGAAGATTGCTTCATTTACAGGTTGCATGAATGGGCTGCAATCCAGCTTTCCTATGCCCGGTATATAGATTACATATTTTTTATCTGGAGAGGCGATGAGGATTCTTTAACTACGTTCCTCAATTTCCTTAACACATATAGTAGACACAGAGTCACATTTTTGGATCTGGACATCTATATAGAAGATGATCTAATTAAAACAAAGACACACTTTAAAAGTTAATAGTTACATCCGTTTTGGCAGTGGCCACTTCTCCCCCTGGTTAATTAATATTCCGAAGAACCAATTCTCTAGATTAAAACGCAGTTGTACAGAAGAAAAGATTTTTTTAGAACAAGCGACACGATTGAGTAAAGATTCTAGTGAAAAACAATACCCCGAAGAACTTATACAGAAGTCCTTATTGGAGGTTAAAAACAGTACACTAGACCATGCACATAATAAAAAAGATAAAAAAAAGGAGAGAGTAACATTAATAACAAATTTTAAACAGGAACATACATTTTTACAAAAAAATCTTTATAAACATTGGCAGCTACTATTAAAAGATCCAGTACTAAAGGAGATTTTAACAGAAAGACCTAGTATTACTTTTTAGAGGCGCACCAAATATTTGATCTGTATTAAGCAAGAGTTTCCTTAAAGAAAATAAATCGAAAAAAATCCTTTTGGCGTCCAACATGGTTTTTATAGATGTAAAATTTGTAAAGTATGTAAGTCTAGTCATGTTATGAGGGGCAATAAAATACCACACTTTAGCTCCCGTTATAATTCTATACAATACGAAATAAGATCAATAATTACCTGTAAGTCTAATAATGTTATTTATCTTTTAACGTGTCCCAGCGGCCTACAATATGTGGGAAGAACCACCCGCCCATTACATAAACGGATAGGAGAACATATGAACAACATCCGTAACTAGTATATGGAAAACACTGTGTCTGCACATTTTGCTACACATCACCAAGCAGACCCTGGAAAATTGCATTATATAGGAATTGTTTTGCTTAAAAAACACTGGCAGGAAGAAGATTTTATAAAAACAATAGGACAACATGAAATGAAGTGGGTTTACATCTTAAATACCCTAATCCCTATGGGACTAAACATAGAATTCGATCTTTATAACTTTTTATACTTTAACCTCTTTTTCTTGAGAAGCTGGAAATGTTACTGATAATATGTTCTAATCTCGTTTTTTTCTCCCTCTTTCTATTTTTCCATCCAGGATTTAGTAAACAATTTTCTATTATGTGCAAAATAATCCATTATAGTGTGCAATATAGTTCTTATGTTACTTTATTTATGATGTATATAAGGTATTAAAAGGTATATGTAAGATTCAGCTATGCATTAACAAATAGGAAAATGAATGAAAAGGAAATGGGAATGGCCCACTGAATAAATACAGCAAGGTAGTGGGAAAAAGACTTGACGCGTTTCACGTGACTAGCACGCTTAATCATAAATCATAAATCATAAGACTTATGATTAAGCGTGCTAGTCACGTGAAACGCGTCAAGTCTTTTTCCCACTACCTTGATGTATTTACTTTATATTATTATTTCTGCCATTAAATTAGTTTTTCACATTTATTCAGAGTGCCATTCCCATTTCCTTTTCATTCATTTTCCTATTTGTGCTGTGCTGGGTCTGCATATTTGGGAGGCACCTGTTTGGAAGCACTATCTGGACAACACCCCTTCAGATCTGGATTATTTTGCTCTGGTCTCAGTTGAAGCCCGGTGGATTCTCCTGTGAATACAGATTTTTCCTCTATGCATTAACAAAACTGTATTTTTTATTTTGTGAGGTATTAAAAGGTAAATGTTTACATATAAAAAATAGTTTTTTATATGGACAAATAACCCTTTGTGTGTATATGTTTCTTTTATATGTAAGGTATTAAAAGGTAAATGTCTATGGAAAAAGTTTTTTATGTATGTGTAAATAGTAGACATGTGCATTCGTTTTTGGACGAATGCATTTTCGTCCGAAAATAGCATTTTCGTCTTTCGTCCGAAAAACGAATAACGAAAATGCTATGCTAACGAAAGCCGAATGAACGAATGGTTAATAAACGAAAATCATTCGTTCATTCGTACATTCGTAGTACTATTGGCATTCTATAAGCCGAAATTGAGTCGGTTTATAGAATACAATAGCATAGTACACTACATTCCATAAACCGACATAATGAACGACTTTCGGTTTATGGAATGCATGTAAGTCTATTGGCATTCTATAAACCGACTCTATTTCAGTTTATAGTACTATAGCACGAATGGACGAATGATTTTCTTTTATATTAAACCATTTGTTCATTCGTTCAACTTCTTAGCTTTCTATAAACCGAAACAGAGTCCCCATTCATACATTTTTATGAATGGGAACTCTAGTTCGGTTTATAGAAAGCCCATAGTATTACATGTAATCCATAAGCCGAAAGCCTATAAACCGAAAGTTCGGTTTATAGACTTTCTGCATTTGTAATGCATGTAATAGTACTATTGGCTTTCACTACAGAGAGACAGAGTCTCCATTCATAATTTATGAATGGAGACTCTGTCTCTGTGTATTGAAAGCCAATAGTACTATACTGTACTATAATTTATGAATGGAGACTCTGTCTCTGTGTATTGAAAGCCAATAGTACTATTACATGCATTACAAATGCCGAAAGTCTATAAACCGAACGTTCTGTTTATAGACTTTCGGCTTATGGAATACATATAATCCTATTGCTATTCTATAAACCGAACGTTCGGTTCATAGGCGCACCCTAATCAAGCCTCAAAATTGAGGCTCTCTCACCTCCGTGCAGGGCCGTCTTTAACGCGGGGCAAACGGGGCAGCTGCCCTGGGCCCATTTACTCCTGGGGGGCCCCAAGGCAGCTGTCCCGTGGGCCCCCAGCCGCTGCTGCCGCGTTCACAGCGCATTGCGCTTGCGAACGCTTTTTTCCGGCAAGCCGCATCCGATGGATGCGACGGCCGAAAAAAAAAAAAAACTGACGCCGGATGTGACGTCGCGTCACATCCGGTTTCTGTTTCCCTCCTCCGTGCAAGAGGGAAGACTGCACGGAGGAGACATCCGGCGGGGGACACGGAGCAGCTTCATGTAAGTAGGGGGGGGGGGAGGGGCTGGCTGGCACAATATTCCTGGTATCTGACTGGCACTATATTACTGGGTATCTGATTGGCACAATATTACTGGGCATCTGATTGGCACTATATTACTGGGTTTCTGATTGGCACTATATTACTGGGTTTCTGATTGGCACTATATTACTGGGTATCTGACTGGCACTATATTACTTGGCATCTGATTGGCACTATATTACTGGGCATCTGATTGGCACTATATTACTGGGTATCTGATTGGCACTATATTACTTGGCATCTGATTGGCACTATATTACTGGGCATCTGATTGGCACTTTATTACTGGGCATCTGATTGGCACTATATTACTGGGTATCTGATTGGCACTATATTACTTGGCATCTGACTGGCACTATATTACTGGGTATCTGACTGGCACTATATTACTTGGCATCTGATTGGCACTATATTACTTGGCATCTGATTGGCACTATATTACTGGGTATCTGATAGAAAGCCAATAGTATTACACGTATTCTATAAAACGAAACTAATAAAACTAAACGAAACGAAAATAATGAACTAATTTCGTCCGAAACGAATGTAGTAATGAACGAAATTCATTTTAGACGAAATAAATAACATTTTCGTCCGAATGGACGAAAACGAAACGAAAATGTTAGTTTTGCACATGTCTAGTAAATAGTTTTTTATGTACTTTCCCCTTGTATAATAGGATGCTGGAGTTTTTCTCCATTTCTAATAATGTTTGCTCATGTGCCAATTTGTCTCTATGTTGCATGTAGCGTCATATTTATGGGACACAAAGCGTTATGGGTTAAATGTGAATCAGTAAGGTTTTTCATTAGTTCCCTCTTTTTTATTAGTTCCCCCCTTTTCATTAGTTCCCCCTCTTTTAATACTACGATCGTTTTTATGAACGTTTTCAGTAGACACGTGGACAGATAGCATAATTTATTATCGACACGATACTATGCATATTTGACCATACCCAGCTGATATTAATTGAAGCCAACCCCATTGGAACACGAGGAGGAGGTGTGTCACCAATAGTACAATATAAGAAAGACACCAAGAGGAGGGAGACGTGCTTTGAAAAAGCCACGCCTGGCAAAACGTGTCCGACACGCCCCCTCCTCTTCGTGATTTCCGCATTCGGTGTTTGGCTTTCGGATACAGCAGACTCCTAAGACGAATTGGTCATTGCGATGGATGGCGGGATTGCATGCAGGGGAGGGGGCAGGGTCCAGGGGGCCCAAGCAAATGCTTGCCCAGGGTCCAATCACTATTAAAGACGGCCCTGCCTCCGTGCTGCACTGCCGTCTGCCGCCCGAGTTTGTCTCCTAATCCGATCCTTCACTATGCGAGCGGAAGCGCCGCATAGTGAAGGACGGACTTTCTCCTCCCTCAGACCTCCCCTGTAATGTACGCGTTCGCGTACACGTGTTCCGTGACGTCACGCAGAGGCGGAGTCACAGCAACGCAAGGGTGAGGCCCAGCCGCAGTGCCAGAGGAGAGGGTGCAGAGCGGAGCACAGGCACATCGTTTTTTCCCAGGAGGGGTTCTGGGGCGGCCGGCTGGCTGGTAAACTTTAAGTAAGTGTTTTTTTAAGTTAAAAAATGTGAAATGTTTGTTTACATTGCTAAATGCTTAATTAATAAAAAAAAAGTTTTAATACAGTTTTTAAATGTTTGTTTATATTGATAATTATATGAATGCGGTCTGTATTAAGTATGCAGAGTGCATTTGTGTATGTGTGTGTATAGATATATAGATAGATATATATCTATCTATATATCTATACACACACACGTGTGCGGCGTGTGTGTTTGTGCTTTAGGGTGCACACCCTAATGCAATAGGCTGCGCACGCCTATGGTTCGGTTTATAGAATAGCAATAGGATTACATGATTCCATAAACCGAAAGTCTATAAACCGAACGTTCGGATTATAGACTTTCGGCTTATAGAAAACGAACAGTAGTAGTGCCTTTCTATGAACCCATTCATAATTCTTATGAATGGGTTCATAGAAAGGCACTACTACTGTACGTTTACTATAAGCCGAAAGTCTATAAACCGAAGGTCATTCGGTTTATAGACTTTCGGCTTATAGAAAACATGTAGTACTATTGCCTTTCTATGAACCGAACGAGAGCCCCATTCATAAGAATTTCTTATGAATGGGGCTCTCGTTCAGTTTATAGAAAGCCAATAGTATTACACGTATTCTATAAAACGAAACTAATAAAACTAAACGAAACGAAAATAATGAACTAATTTCGTCCGAAACGAATGTAGTAATGAACGAAATTCATTTTAGACGAAATAAATAACATTTTCGTCCGAATGGACGAAAACGAAACGAAAATGTTAGTTTTGCACATGTCTAGTAAATAGTTTTTTATGTACTTTCCCCTTGTATAATAGGATGCTGGAGTTTTTCTCCATTTCTAATAATGTTTGCTCATGTGCCTATTTGTCTCTATGTTGCATGTAGCGTCATATTTATGGGACACAAAGCGTTATGGGTTAAATGTGAATCAGTAAGGTTTTTCATTAGTTCCCTCTTTTTTATTAGTTCCCCCCTTTTCATTAGTTCCCCCTCTTTTAATACTACGATCGTTTTTATGAACGTTTTCAGTAGACACGTGGACAGATAGCATAATTTATTATCGACACGATACTATGCATATTTGACCATACCCAGCTGATATTAATTGAAGCCAACCCCATTGGAACACGGGAGGAGGTGTGTCACCAATAGTACAATATAAGAAAGACACCAAGAGGAGGGAGACGTGCTTTGAAAAAGCCACGCCTGGCAAAACGTGTCCGACACGCCCCCTCCTCTTCGTGATTTCCGCATTCGGTGTTTGGCTTTCGGATACAGCAGACTCCTAAGACGAATTGGTTATTGTGTACATTTTCGTATATATGCTACATTCTTGATTTTACTCCAGCGCATTTGTGAGATACTTGACTGTACTCACAACGCTTTTAAGTAAGCATGTTCTTATTCATTAAAATATTGTGATTGTTACCTTACTTCACTATGACAATACTCTCTTTTTTCACATGTATGCAATGAACATATGCCTCAAGAAACCATAACATCCATCAAAGGATCCTTTTCGTAATTTGTTCCCTTCAAACCTCTGGGGATCCCCCTTTCACCTATATAGAGAAATTGTACTTCCTTTTTGTCTTTTGAGTACTCTTGTCCATCCTGAGATCTTCAATCAAAAGTCTATGTGAATCCACCTGTTGTTTATCATAAGTATGTTATTGTCACAAGTTTTTATTTTATTTTTTTTACTTGACATTATTACACCTGCGCTCCTGTTCTCCATATTTTTTCACTTTTATACGTAGGTGGAAATAGAGGTAGCTTTTTGACCAGATAGTGAGCTGCAAACTTAATAATCAACAAATTGAAGTAGCGTCTATACACTGTTTGTAACACAGTCTGCTCAGTTTTATTCGATGGCAAAGTGTTTGTGTGAAGTAAATTAAAATCTAGACACCATCAACCCCATAGAGTTATTAATACTAGTTTATGACACAGTATGATGTTTAGTTCCTCCAGGGACTGGTATGTGAAGACTGTGAGTCCATTATCCAGTGCCTGATCTGTGTGCTTGATATCTGTGGTTTTAGTCCTGGACATAACAAAGCTTGAGGTTTGTAGAACAAATAAGTTGTGTCTTCTACTCATTCTGTGACCTCCTTGAAATGACACAGTCCTGCGTCTTGTGTTACTTTAACCTCATTCTGAGCAGTGTGGTGTGTTTTTTTCGGTACAATAGCTTGGCTTGGTAATCCCAGCACTTCTTCAGCTGCACAGTAGTTTGGTTTGGTAATCCCAGCAATTCTTCATCTGTACAGTTGTTTGTCTTGGTAATCCCAGCACTTCTTCAGCTGTACAGTAGTTTGTCTTGGTAATCCCAGCACTTCTTCATCTGTACAGTAGTTTGGTTTGGTAATCCCAGCACTTCTTCATCTGTACAGTTGTTTGCCTTGGTAATCCCAGCACTTCTTCATCTGTACAGTAGTTTGTCTTGGTAATCCCAGCACTTCTTCATCTGTACAGTAGTTTGGTTTGGTAATCCCAGCACTTCTTCAACCGTACAGTTGTTTGCCTTGGTAATCCCAGCACTTCTTCATCTGTACAGTAAACTGTGGCAGGACAAGTATTTTTTTCTTGCTTTCTTCGGGTCTTCCAGATAAAAG
Source organism: Pelodytes ibericus (assembly GCA_036172795.1). Classification (NCBI taxonomy): domain Eukaryota; kingdom Metazoa; phylum Chordata; class Amphibia; order Anura; family Pelodytidae; genus Pelodytes; species Pelodytes ibericus. Next base: position 74,611,701 of record CM069861.1, on the reverse strand, counting down.
GCTCTTTGAATTAAACACAGACAATAAAATATACACCAAAATAATTAGTCTAGCTTCTTGTGTCAAAGGATTAACTAGTTTTGTATAATAAAATCTATTTGGTTGTTGTGTCTTAATTAGATTTACTCCATACCTGATGGAGAGCTGAACACAAAACCATCTTAGTTATTTTCTAAATATATACAATAACCCCAACATGTACACAGTGTTAACAAAAAAAGTATTATACATAAATGTGGGTTTGGAAAAGCATAAGGGTGAAAATATATTCCCAATTGAACCTGTGTGCAGATAAATATAGGTCTTTATGATTTTTGTAGTCCATGTTTCCTAATCACACCCAGTTAATGGCATTGACAGGTTACCTTTCCCTAAAGAGTAGGTACATAACAAGTTTTTGAGATTTCTTGCAGAAGCCCAGTTATCAATCCTGTGTTAGAGGCCCCAGGTGAATTGGAACACCGGGAGGAGGTGGAGTCTGGAGAGGGAGCGGGGTATCAAGGATGGAGTCTGGGGAGAGGTGGGGCATCGGGGGCAGAGTCAGGGGAGGGGTGGATCATTGGGGAGGAGTCTGGGGAGGAGTGGGGTACATGCGACAGAGTCTGGGCAGGGAGTGTCAGTGCTACAGCTCATGTGCGCTAACACTGTCAGACACTTTAGATCCTGGCATCTGAAGCCAGGATCGTTACTGCGCATGTGCACAATGCTCTGCATGCCCAGTAAGCATTGTCTGGTGTCTGGAACACTGGAGAATGTAAGCAGTAATGAGGGATTGTGGTCCTGAGGCCTGCTGTCCCACTGAGCTCTATCTCTGTCCCGAAAAGTGATAGAGAGGTAGAGCGTGGCTGATAGCTCCCAAATCAGGGCTGTACCACCAAAAAGCGGGACAGTTGGGAGATATGAACGTGGTTTAATTATTGTAAGGTGAGTTAATCTGGAGACAGAGAAAATGTAGAAAGAAAAGAAAAACAAGTATAAAACACATTAAATGGTGGAATTAATTGCTATGGACCCCCAATTGATCAGTCTTTCCCTCATCTCTCATTGTACCCCAAGTGCTTTTGTGTCTGCCTCCCAATCCTGTTTGATGGTGTCATGCGCCTCCCATCTACGGTTCTTTCTCCAATGTGTGAAATTATTAAAGTTATTGGTTGCCATACATCCCTACCATTGTTGGAACTTGTCTTTGTCTGTGATTGACTTAGGCCTTGTCTGTCTATAGATTCTAGTAGTCATTTCTCTGGCATTAACATTTTCAGTTACCATTATAGGTGACGTGGGACACAATTTACAGGTGGCATATTTCCATTGTGTTCTGTGCTCTTAGATATAAAATAAGTCTGGTCTGGTTACACTTGGAGTTTTTGAGTTTTGGAGTTCAGTGATTTTAGCACTATATGCATCTCTCTGCTCTTCTGTTTCCTTTAATTCCTTATCCAAACCCTCAGTCATGTTAAAGGGTAAAGCTTATCCCCCTGTAAGAGAGGTATATATGAACTTGGTCACATGACTCCTGTTCAGTATTTGCCACCAACGTGTTATAAAGAAATGAGGGGGAAAGTTTCTGCAAATAACAAGAATATCGTTAGATGGCACAGTATTACCCAGCAGGGTGACTGAACCTGGTTAACATGTGAAAGAAAGAGGTACATGGTTAAGAATATTGAAGTGTAGGTGTTTCTTGAGGGGGGTGGAGCGATGACGTAGCGCGCACGCACGTACGCCTACGCTCGTGGAATAGCAACGATGCTGTGAGGTGAGATCCGGAGAGACGAACGCCAGGAACCCATGAGTAAACCGGAGTGCCCGATTACACACTGAAGGGGAACGGAGACACTGCCTCGGGAGTGCCCGTCTGAAACTTTTTTTTGTCTCGGAACGAGGAGGGGAAAAAAAAAAAAGGAAGGAGAAGAAGAAAGGGGAGAAACTTACCTGCGGAAACCCACGAGGCAAACACGCCGTCGAGGTCTGGAAGATCCCCCAGAAAGCACGAGCTTTGAGCCTACCCCTGGAGTGGACGCCGGAGGGATAATACAGTGCTACACAGACTGTTAAACATATTGACTCAGTTCCACCAAACCAGAAGGGGAAGCTGAAGGATATGAGCCACACGGATCAAAGATAAGTCGTTTTTCTCTTCTGTTTTTATACTCCCTGTCTTCTGTTAAATATGTATATCTGATCTCGTGAGAGGGTAAGCTGAACAACATGTAAGCTATTCTATTTAGAACATACAGCTCACACGAGAGGAAAGAGACAGAAAATGAAATGGTTAAGACTGGTTACCATGATTTGAGCCCTGAATAAGAGATAAGCAACGTACTAAAGCTGATCAAAAGTGACAAAGTAAAAGAAAAAAATTCAGATCACAAAACTAAACAGAATAGACATAAACAGAGAAATAAGGAGGAACAGAAGAGAGACAATATAACCTAAAGTAAAGAAGGGAGACGGAGGGGGAGAGAGGAGAGGAGAGGAGGATGGCGGGAAAACGGGGAAATGAAAACAAAACCTTGGCAAAGAGAGACAAGAGAGAGACTAAACTAGAAAAAAGATTATCCTTTTTTTCACCCTCCACACTCACCCAAGATAAAGAAAAAGATCTATCTGAAGAGGTACAAGGGCGACAGACTGGAGAAAGTCCCCCCCCTCCCAGGCAGACACCCCTTTACAAGGATCAACCAGGGAGCCTACAAGAACAACTAAAGGAGGCCTTAGAACATCAGTTTCAGAAGATTAAACAGGAGATAGAAACTCATGTTCAGGACCTAAAAGTAGATCTAATGAGCCTGGGGAAAAGAACGATAAACTTAGAGGAAAAAGTGACAAAATTGGAGGGACAAACAACTACTTCACAAGACCAACATACGCAGACTCAAGAAAAGATGGACTATCTGGAACAAAAAATAGCCGCACTAGAAGATAGATCTAGAATGCCAAATTTAAGATTCAGAGGCATACAGGAATCGGTCCTGGATACAGATCTAGAAAACTTCCTGCTGGAATTTTGCACCCAACACAAGCTGAACAAAGATATTAAAACAAAACCGTGGGAACGATGCCACAGAACAGGAAGATATCCAAAGTCACCAGAGGATCTACCAAGAGATGTCCTCATAAGATGCTCAAACTTAAATATCAAAGATTGTATCCTACGTGCGCAAAGGGAAGGCCCCTGGCAAACTCCGTACGAGGGAATAAAAGTCTACCCGGATCTTTCATATTATACACGTTCTAAAAGACGTTCCTTCGCCCCATATACTCATACCCTGAGAGACAAGGGCCTAAGGTATAAATGGGGGACACCGACGCGAATCATCTTCACATATGATCATAAAACGGTTGTCTGCGATACACCCGAAAAACTAAGAGACTGGTTACAAAGAAATAATATGGACACAGATAAAGATAAATAGTATAAAGCCTTCTGATCGGGAAAGTGTTGGGGAGGGGGAGGGAGAGGGGGAGACTGTTGGTTTAAAAAGAGGTTTTTTTTGTTTTGTTTTTGTTTTGGGATCTCGAACTGCACCAAAATATAGATTATAGATTGTAAAAAAAAAAAAAAGTATCAATCAACAAAGATATTAATAATTGAGAATAACTCATAATAATAATTAGATAAGAATAGAACACCTAAGTACATAGGGGAATGCAGGGGAGGGGTAGGGGGGGGTTAGAGGAGGGGGGCTTGGTATATTAGATAAAATTTAGACCACGCATAGAACACCCATTACAATATGGAGCACAACACAGATAGAAAAACGTAGTAATATCATAGAACACTAAAGTAATACCTACCTTACAGATGCTAAGGAAACAAAAGACAGACACCTAATGTAATATAGACCACTAAATAATTATAGAAGGTAATAGACAATAGAGGACACTAGTCTAACACTTACAGACATGATGATAAGAGTTATAGGGAATTTGATACTAACGTGAGGGGAGTCTACGAGTGGGGGGAGGGAGAGGGGTAGCAGAGGGGAATCTAAAGCAGAGATTAGTGGACAGTGGGGAGGACAGTGTTTCACCCCCTTCAGCCCTTGTGCATTCTCCGTCTCCTCTTCTCTCCCATCCTCTCACACCGTTCCTTCCCATATAGCATATATATGTATGTCTTTTTTTTTTTTTTTCTTCCTTCTCTCCTCTTCTCTTTTCTCTTTCTTTCCCGCTCTCCCTCTTTCCATACTAGGTAAAAAGGCAGGGGTTTAATTCACTCTATTGTTAAGATATGGGAAGAGGAAATGGGAGGGAGGGTGAGACGAGGAAGGAAAAAGGGAAAAAAAATTGTATTTCAAAATTTCTCTCACGGATAAGGGGAGAACTTCACCCTCGGCATCGTTGCTGCCAAGGAGAAAATTAATCTTTGGCAAATTTTCCCCAGGGAACCCAATAGGGTCCCGAGGGGAAATATGCGTCCTCTTAAATCTAAGGGGAGCATAGAACTGTTTTTAATCAAAAAATTTTGTTGCATGTATTGTAAGAAAGTAATATGTTGTTGTTTTTGTTATGTGTATTGGGTTGGCAATGGACCGGCGGGGCTTGCACTCGGAGGGATCGGGAAAATAAACGATGGTTAGATTTGCAACAATTAACGCCCAAGGACTAAACTCAATAGGGAAAAGATCCATCTTATACCAATTCCTATGTAAAGAAAGGATAGACATATGCTGTATCCAGGAAACCCACTGGAGACATCTAGATCAGCTAAAATTAGAGTCTCAGAAATTTCCCATAGTGTTTAAATCCTCTCTACAAGAAAAAAAAAAAAGGGGGGTTGCCAAAATAGCGTCCCGGGATATTGAAATAAAAATAAAATTCCTGGAGGAAGACCCAGAGGGAAGATTTATTATCTTAGTAGCACAATTTAATCAATTAACCTTCACACTAGTAAATATATACGCACCTAATAAAGCACCAGTAAAATTTCTAACTAATCTGATGAAGAAAATAAAAAAGATCCAATTAGGCTCACTGTTGTTAATGGGAGATTTTAATTGTGTTTTGGACCCCAAGATGGATAAAAAAACAGTAACAGGTGTGATTAAAGATAGAAACATCTTCCAGCAATCAAATAGACTTCAGAAAGTGCTGGATGATTACTCTCTCCTGGATTTATGGCGGGTGTACCACCCAGGCGACCATGATTATACCTGCTTTTCTAAAACCCACACAGCTTTCTCCAGAATTGATATGATCCTAGGGGAACCCCAGGTAATACAACAAATAAAGAACATCCAAATCAAAGATATTACTTGGTCGGATCATAATGTAGTTATCGTCGAACTTAAGGATCAGTACCACAGGATCAGATCAAACTGGAGACTTAACCCTAACCTGTTAAAACTAAATATAGACTTAGAACAGATAATAAAAGAAATAAAGCAGTTTTTCCTTATAAATCACTCAAGAGATACATCAGCTAAAATAAACTGGTGCACATACAAAGCATATATTAGAGGAATACTTATAAAAGTTGGAGCGATAAAAAAGAAAAGATATGAAATAAATGTATCAGAGTTATATATAAAATTTTATCAACTAATGAAATTAAATAAAATACACCCATCCACTGAAAGGGGAGAGAAGATAGCACAGATACAAAAGGAGATTAATGCAATCCTCCTGAGAAAAGCAAATAATATCCTATTGACAAACAAAGCAAACTGGTATTACAGAGGTAATAAAGCAGAAAAATTATTAACTAATATATTAAAGAAAAGACAGAAGGAAAAAAGAATAACAAAAATTATACATGAGGGACAAACCTATTTAGCCCCACATAAAATTGGACAGATATTTGCAAAATACTACCAAGAATTATATAATATCCCCAAAATTAATATGGAGAACGAAATGGAAAGATACTTTAAAAATAAAAAATTGCCACAAATAACGAAAAAAGTAAGTTAGAAAACCTAAATAAGCCCTTCTCAGTAATAGAGGTAAAAAAAGCTATACAAAGATTAAAAACCAAAAAAGCCCCGGGCCCGGATGGGTTCGAGGCTTCCTTCTATAAAAAACTTTTGGAAGAAATAGCTACACCACTAACTGATGTATATAATGAGATAATTAACAAAGGAGAATTCCCAGAAGAGATGCTACAGGGAAATATAGTTCCTATCTTAAAACCAGGGGAAAAAGAGGAAGAAGTAACCAGTTACAGACCTATCTCCCTTCTGAACCTGGATGCAAAAATATATGCCTCTATCCTAGCAGATAGAATAAGCATTATCCTTCCAAATTTGATCCACCATAATCAAGCAGGCTTTATACAGGGCAGATCTTCAGCGGCACACATCAGGAGTCTTATGGGAGTGCTCCTACAGACCCGCGGGAACCCCCAGCTGGCCCTGTCTTTGGATGCGGAGAAGGCGTTTGATAGGGTCAGCTGGGGATTCATGAGGATGGCTATGGAGGCATTCGGATTCGGGGGAAAGGTATTGGAGGTAGTGATGGCGATTTATTCTAGCCCAACAGGCAGGGTTGTGGGATCAGGGATAGGCTCTTCATGGTTCCCTCTGACTAATGGGACCCGGCAGGGTTGTCCATTATCCCCAATATTATATATAATAACACTAGAACCCCTGGCACACGATATAAGAGAAGCATCAAAAATTAAAGGATTGGCAGGATTAGTATCCCAAAAGATCAGAATGTATGCAGACGACATCTTGATAACAGTAGAAGACCCTATAACATCAATGGAGGAAATATTGAAACTGATCGAGGCATACAGTAGATTATCAAATTATAAACTTAACTGTAACAAATCAAAGGCGATAAGTATCGGAATAAAGCAACAACAGGTCACTTTACTGAAACAAAAATACGAATTTAAATGGGAGGGATCCTCTATTTCATTCCTGGGCATAAATATTTCAGCTAATCCACAAGACTGGATGCAGATTAATCTGCTGCCACTGATAAAAGCAATGAATATTAGACTCAAGGGATGGAAAACTTCCTCTATATCATGGTGGGGGAGGATAAATACAATTAAAGCATATGAACTCCCAAGATTCATGTATCTCTTCCGAATGATCCCAGTGAGAATCCCCCCACCATGGATACAGATGATCCAAACAGCCTTTAATAATTTTATATGGCTAAACAAAAAACCAAGAATAAATAGACAAATATTAGCCTTGAAGCCGGATAAAGGTGGCCTGGGAATCCCAATTATCCAAGACCATATAGATGCAGCGATGTTGGCCCAGGCATTTGTAACCCAAAATAAGAACACCCCCCAAGAAAGCTGGTATAAACTGGAAAACAAAGGGGAAAAGCCGTATGCCCTTATGGCTAAATTTTGCCACATAAATAAAGACCTACCCCAGAACGAGACACAGAAAGATAACCTCCCTATAAAAGATATCCTTGAGTGTTGGAATAAATTTAGAACAAAAATAGGATTACAAAACAAACTAATAACAGACCTCCCCCTAACAGTACTGAACATATTAATGGATAATATTGATTTAGAACCATGGAATGCCTTAGGGATAAATCAAATACAACATATGATGAATGGTATAAATATTAAAACCATGGAAAACCTCAAAGAAATTTATAAAATACCATTAAAGGATACTTTCAAATATCTTAGAATAAAATATTTTTTGAACAAAGTCGTGATAAAAAAAAAAATCACAGAACCACAGACCCTATTAATTAAAATGATGAAACAAGAGGACTATAAAAAATTAACAGCCAACTCTCTCATCCTTGTTAAGTTGCTAAAGGAAAGCCCAGAAATCCCGTCAATCAGAAAATGTGAAAAAGAATTAAATATTGAGATTGACAGAGAGAAATGGTGTGATGCCTTTAGATCAATATATAAAAGTATACACTGTTTAAACTTAAACGAAGTGCAGTACAAAATAGCTAATAGGTGGTATATGGTCCCTACTAATCTTCAAAAAATGTATCCTGATAGTAATCCAACATGTTGGAGATGTGATAGAAGTACAGGAACACACAAACATATATGGTGGAACTGTATATCTCTTAGACCCCTGTGGAGATTCATTTCAAATAAGATTACAAATCGACTCGGCCTAGAATGGGAATTGACCCCTGAGCGTGGAATCTTACATCTAAATTTCCCAGAAGACAAAAAATCATTGCCGATTATATTACATATACTAATCGCAACAAAACTTGAAATTGCGAGAAACTGGAGAACAAAAAATATTCCACAGTGGTCAAAAATTAGAATACAAGTTTTACACCAAATTCAAATGGAAAAAAAGATTATAACATCCCTAGAAATTATGAAAGATAAAAACAGAATACCCTATTGGCAAAAATGGATCGAAATTTTTGAAAAAAACATATTCTGAAAAGGAAAGGGGGATGAGGATGAGTGGAATGGAGGGAAAGGAGGAGAGGAACAGTAAGAAGTGAAGGGAAGAGAGGGGAAATGAAAAGAAAATCAATTAAAGGAGTCCTTGAGGCTGTAAATGACAGATACCTATATATTTCTTGATCCACCGGGGGAGCCCCGATAGTCCGCCTACCACACATAAATGTAAATGTCTATTGTCTATTTGTTGAGTATATGAGGTAGAAATGGAATCACATAAAGGATAATAATCATTCTCTTGAACCAGAAATGGGGAAAAGTGAAAAAGACAAAGATCTTTTCGACATCAAATGAACAGCTAATGATATCCTCAACTTAAGTAACACAACAATTTGAGCTAAAGATGTAATACTGAAATGGCTGGGAGGGGAGGAGGGGGGGAAGAGGGAGTAGGGAGGGGTAGGGGAGAGGGAGAGCTGAAGCAGAGCTAACACTATGGTTCTAAATAAAAACACATGCCCCCTTCTTTATATCAAGAGAGGGGGTGAGAGGGGAGAGGGGAGGGAGGGAGGGGAGGGAAGGAGGGGAGAGAAAAGAAGTCGATAAGACACAACACATCTATTCACTCGTATAGCACACAATATTTATAATAATAATCACCAGTTCGAGCCAGGGCACAATCACTATAAATAACTAAATTAACCACACACTTATCACATACATTCACTATTTGGTTGGAACCTCGCCCTGCTCTCCCTTCTCCTCTCTCTGCCTCTCTCTCTATCTTCTATCTCTTCTGCTGTCTTGCAGCACGAAGGGAATATAAGACGCATGTATATGGAAAAGCAAGACCATATAATTTGTGATTGATTCTACCAAAAATGTATGAATGTTAAATTGAATAATATATGTTATTATATGGAAAAAGTAATAATAATAAAAGAGAAAAAAAAAAAACATGTGAAAGAAAGAGTGGTAAATACATGGAACAGACTTCCAGCAGAGGGATGGGAGGTGTATGTTACACAAGGTACACATATACATAAGGTGATCCTAAGTGTGAAATCGCTATGACCTTTATTCCTCAGGTTGGTCAGAAAATGTAAAATAAAAAAAATCTGGAAAAGCAGATGTCAGGATGTTCCATGGTAAAAAAACAAAGCTTACGTTGCTTAGAAAAGTAAAATACAATAACAGGAAGCTAGACAAGGATAGTGCATTCACTTGATGGGCTCTGTGGTCCTAAGCTGAGGATGCTCAGACTGTGGCCCTTGGTACACTGGAAATAAATACACGGCCTGGGACCTGATCACCTCTCCCTGTATCACACAATCACCAGCTCCTGGATCCAGATGGATTTATAATCATTTCCCAGCATAAAAATAAATAAATCTCAGTTTTTTATTATTAAATTATTGTTTATAAAATTGTGATATTATATATTATAGTTAGTTAGGTTATGATGTCAGTGTTGATAATGGAGTCAGTATGTATGTATATGCGTATACTTGTGTCGTGTGTATACATGTGTGTATACTGGTGTACGTGTGTATATATGTGTGTATACTGCTGTCAGTGTGTATTTATGTGTGTACACTGCTGTCAGTGTGTGTATATGTGTGTATACTGGTGTCAGCGTGTATAGATGTGTGTATAGTGGTGTCAGTGGGTATATATGTGTGTATACTGGTGTCAGTGTGTATATATGAGTGTATACTGGTGTCAGTGTGTATATATGTGTGTATACTGGTGTCAGTGTGCATATATGTATGTATCCTGGTATCAGTGTGTATATATGTGTGTGTACCGGTGTCAGTGTTTATATATGTGTGTATACTGGTGTCAGTGTTTATATATGTGTGTATACTGGTATCAGCGTGTATTTATGTTGGTATAGTGGTGTCAGTGTGTATATATGTGTGTATACTGGTGTCAGTGTGTATATATGTTTGTATAGTGGTTTCAGTGTGCATTTATGAGTGTATATTGGTGTCAGTTTTTATATTGGTGTGTGTGTATATATGTGTGTATACTTGTGCCTGTGTGTATATATGTGTGTATACTTGTGTCTGTGTGTATATATGTGTGTATACTGCTGCCAGTGGGTATATATGTGTGTATACTGGTATCAGTGTGCATATATGTGTGTATACCGGTGTCAGCAATCTGAAATTTAACCCCTTCGTGACCAATGACGGTCCTGGACCGTCATGAGGAAAAACTCCCTTCGTGACCAATGACGGTCCAGGACCGTCATGCAGATCCAATCGCGGTATGCGCTCTGGCATGCCGCGATCGTGATTTAAACAGCATGGCTAAGTGTCTCGATATCGAGACACTTCAGCCATGTCGGTTGAGGCCACCCCGGAAACATCTGGGCACCGTGACTGCCAATCACAGTGCCCGGATGTTAATAGCTGTCAAAGCAGTTGCCTGCTTTGACAGCTATAATCTCTCCCTGCTCCACAGCGATCGTGGGGCAAGGAGAGACTAAATATAGTGCTGGAAGCCACCCCTGGTCCCCCCAAGCCCATCCAGGCCCCCCAGGTTTTTTTTTTATTAAAAAAAATAAATAAAAAAATATGTTTTTTATTTTTATTTTTATTTTGCTAACCTTAACCCTTGGGTTAGGGTTAGAGATCATCAAAACCCTAATTCTAGAGTTAGAATTAGGGTTTGTACTAACCATAACCCTAGGGATAAAGTTAGAGTCTAATATAAATAAAAAAGTAAATACAATTAAATAAATAATAATAATAATAAAAATAAAATAAATAAATAAATAAATACTATTAAATTAAATAAAAATAAGATGTTAATCCTTAGAGGACCAGTGACATGTTAGGTCTCTTGGTGGTCCTCTATGGATATTTTATATAAAAAAAAACTGCTAGTGGGGCCAGTGCCTTGCATTGGCCCCCCAACAGTAGATAGGGGCCCGCAGCAGCTGGATATATCATCCATGCAGCCGCAGGATAGCAAGGATATCAACAATTTGTGCTTCCTACTATAGACTTCATTCCCTATGATGCTACGATCACTTTTGGTTGGCTGAGCATGATAGGAAATGTAGTCACAAGCATTACATAATAAATACATGTTTTAAAGCTGCAATGACCGTATCCTAAATTTGTCCCTTTACCTGCCACATAACACTAGCAAACCTATACATGTGGGGTACCGCTATACTCAGGGGAAGTTGCTTAACATATATTGGGGTGTTGTTTGGCAAAAAAAAACCAGAACAACGCCTTTTAATTCTTACCTAAATACAAAGAGTGTGGGGAAAAAAACACCAAAAAATGACTACGCCAAAACTTGTCAAAGATTGGTGGGAAAATTACTTCATGAAAAGTGTCAAAATACCCCAATTTGACTACCCTGGGATGTCTACTTTAAAAAAAATGTGTACATGCGGGGCTGACTCAGCAATGCATGTCTAATATCGATGTTACAATGTCAGTAACACAAATTTTGGAAAAAATGGTTTTGAAACAGCTAGGTGCTACTTGTATTTATTACAATACAACATTAACCCCTTAGTGACAAGACATTTTCACCTTGACTTTCCCTTGGTGAAAATGGCTGTTTTGACATTTCTAGGGTGTTTGTGTTTAGCTGTAATTTTATTCTCTCTCACATACAGTACCCACACAAATTATATGTTGTTTTTATCGTCATAAGAAGGGTTTTTCATTAGATACCATTATGTTCATCATATCTTATCATTTACTACAAAAAAAATCATAAAATATGATGAAAAATTTAAAAAAACCACTTTTTCTAACTTTGACCTAAAATATAATTTACACAAATAAAATCATTAAAAAAGACCCCATCTAAATAGTTTCTAAATGTTGTCCCGAGTTCAAAAATATGCATGTTTCCATATTTTTCTGTATTTTTTTGCGAGTTATGGGGCAAAAACCAAAAATAGTGTTTTTTGGTTTTTTCCTATATTGATCTTTTGACCCCAACCCGAACCCAAAATTTAACCCTAACACTACATTTAACCCCAACTCTAATCCTTATTATATCCCTTAATATTTTTTAACTTTCATTTAATTTTAACCCTATCCCTTATGCTAAAAAATATTTAATTTTAACCCTACAGGCTAATATAGCTAAATAACCTGTTTTTATTTAATTAAATATGTATTTTAATTATTTTCCATTGCAATGCTACTAAACTACCACTAGGGGTAGTCAAGTAGCATATTCAGAGCGACGGAAGTGAAGTTACTTTCACTTCCGAAACTCAGACCGGCAGAGGACTTAGCCATATTGACGGAGCAGCATGCTCCGTCAATATGGCTCCCCACGATCGCTCCGTGGGGCGATCGTGGGTGTCCCAAAATAGAAATATCGGTGCTGGCTATTGCCTCGATGTCGAGGCAATAGACCAGCACTGTTAAAGCTGTTTTCGCGATCGTTGATCGCGAAAACCGCTTGATTCAATGCAGGACGTGCCAGGCACGTCCTTTGTCATTAAGGGAGATTCTCCCAGGACGTGCCTGGCACGTCCTTTGTCGGCAAGGGGTTAAAAAAAAAGCAAAAAAACATATAAACATTGGGTATTTCTAAACTCAGAAACAATATTAGAATCTAATTAGCAGTTTTTTTTATTTGCTTTTGTAGCTTAGTAAAAGATTTTACAAATTAAAGTCAGGAAAAGTGTTATTTTTATACATTTTTCAACATATTTTTCTATTTTTTTCATAATAATATAAATGATATAAACAAAATAATGGCATCAAAAGAAAGCCCTTCTTGTCCTGAAAAAAAACCAATATATAATATGTGTTGGTACAGCAAATAACAAAGAATAAAATTACAGCTAAACACAAACACCTCAGAAGTGTAAAAACAGCCATGGTCATTAACGCACAACATTCCAAAAACAGTCTGGTCATGTAGGAGTTAAAGAGAAACAAGGCCCCTGGTCTGCTTCCTTTTTTCGGTCCCTGGATGTGGTTATTGAGAGTATTTAGGAGTGTATCATTAGGTTTGGGTTTTCCAAAAAATATGTTACAAGCAATAATAACTCCGATCCCTAAAACGGGGAAGGACCCAAGTAGTGTGACAAATTATAGACCTCTCTCCCTAATAAATCTAGATGTAAAAATATTTTCGAAAATCTTAACCGAAAGACTGAAGAAAGTCATAGCGGAATTATTCCATACGGACCAGACGGGTTTTATTGCAGGTAGAGGTGGGGAAGACAATACCAGAAGGATTCTGAATCTTATACACAAGGTCCACTATAGAACCCTACCATCTGTCTTCTTGGCATTAGATGCAGAGAAGGCTTTCGATAGGGTCAGCTGGACATTTCTCGAATAGACACTGTCAGTATTTGGTCTGTTGGGTACTTTTCTTGTTAACACTATGTATAAAAACCCACAAGCTAAGATATTGGGGCAAGATTTGGATTCTAATCTCTTCTTTTTTTTGTTTTGTTTTAACAATGGCACTAGACAGGGGTGCCCTCTGTCCCCCCTGCTATATGCATTGGCGATAGTGCCACTCGCCGTTGCAATACAACAAAACAAGAAAACAACAAAATAGAAGGAATAACTACAGGTCGGGGAATTATTCTTATCTATTTGATAGAATTAAATCTCAACTTATAACTTGGAAGGGATATGAAATTTATTGGTTGGGAAGACTAAATATCAGAAAGCGGTATGCTATACCTAAGTTAATGTATTTGTTCAGAACCATTCCACTTTCTGTATTAGAAATAGCAGTTTTTTTTTTTTTTTGCATCTACTACACAGACATTTGAAGAATTACAGAAATATAACATACCAGACACTGGAAAATGTACATAAATACGTGTAAAAAAATTTTTTTTAGATGCCAACCCTTTGAGACCATATACAGACTTGTATAGTTTTTTTCATAAGAAACACCATATATCAAAGTTAATAGATTTAGCTAGACAAGAGATTGCATTGGGGAAAACTAGAGCAATTGTTAAATGGGAGGAGGAATTGGAGATCAACTATTCAGAGCAGACATGGTTCCTAGCATGGGTCAAAGCAAGGAGGGAGGTCCACTGCATAAATTTACATGAACAGTTCTTTAAGTTGTTGCACCATTGGTATTATGTTCCAATGGTTTTGCATAAGATGTTTCAATCCTCTTCGGATAGATGCTGGGGATGCCAGGCTATGCCTGGAACCATGTCTCACATATGGTGGAAATGTGGAAAGTTAACATTCTTAAAATCAGAATTAGAAAAACGTCTTAAAATTATCTTTGGAATAGATTGGTTACTGACTCCCCAAATTTTTTTGCTCTATATAGATGTACTACTGAAGAATAAACTAAAAGTAAATCTGGCTATTAATATATTTGTAGCATCAAAGATATGTATAGCTAGGAAATGGAAGACCCACCATTATGGTCAGATATCATGAATCAGATCAACTATCAGTATAATATGGAGAGGTACTTTTTTAGAACAACGAAAAATATTAAAGCTTATAATGAAATCTGGCCCTCATGGCAGAGTTATTTTAGGAAACAAAGGATGTACTTAAAGGGAGTATTGGCCAAAAAGGTATTAGACCACATACTCAAAACTTGATTTTGGGATGGACCAAGATCTCAGCAATTCACCACGAGAACAGGAATGCAGGTATGAAATGATGTGTGTAGGAAGAATGTGAGAGACATAAAGAATATGATTAGAGATATGTATGTTATTAAAATTAAATGTTTTAAAAAGTTAAGGGTTAACAAGAAGACACCGGCCTGGTCCCCTTTAGGAAATCAAACAGGTTCCAGCTTCTAGCAATCTAGGAAGACAAGCTAGAAGCTAGGTCATTTAGATAGACCCGTTGATTGCCCCCGGGTAGATCATTTCATGGGCCTTCATGGTCTACGAATATAAACTACTGTCTACATTTATTCATGAACACATATTAGAGGAACTCTGTAGGATATTATATAAGATTATTTAGGTGTGTATGTGTGTTATTATCTTATATTTTAGGTTTCGGTTTGTGCTAACATTCTATACTCCTGAGACATGGTGCTGCAGTAATGTTATACGTTTGCATACTGCCATTTTAAACCTACTGCCTATTTGTTAATTTTGTACTCTGTGACTTTTTTGATAACATTTGATAATAAAAATAAAAGATAATATATGTGTATATACTGGTGTCAGTGTGCATATTAGTGTCAGTGTGTATATATATATATATATAATTTTATGAATGGAGACTCTGTCTCCGTGTAGTGAAATGCCGACAGCCTATAAACCAAACGTTCGGCTTATAGGCTGTCGGCTTATGGAATACATGTATTCCTATTGCTATTCTATAAACCGAACGTTCGGTTTATAGAATAGCAATAGGAATACATGTATTCCATAAGCCGACAGCCTATAAACCGAACGTTCGGTTTATAGGCTGTCGGCATTTAACTATACGGAGACAAAGTCTCCATTCATAATGAATGGAGACTCTGTCTCCGTACAGTTAAATGCCCACAGCCTATAAACCGAACGTTCGGTTTATAGGCTGTCGGCATTTTACTACACGGAGACAAAGTCTCCATTCATAATTTTATGGAGATTAAGATTTTTTTCTGCCACTCAGGGACACATTTTACAATATATATATATATATATATATATATATATATATATATATATATATATATATATATATATATATATATATATTAGACATGTGCATTCGTTTTCAGACGAATGCATTTTCGTCCGAAAATAGCATTTTCGTCCATTCGTCCGAAAAACGAAGAACAAAAATGCTAAGCTAATGAAAGCCGAATGAACGAAGGGTTAATAAACGAAAAACATTCGTTCATTCGTCCATTCGTAGTACTATTGCATTCTATAAGCCGAAATAGAGTCGGTTTATAGAATACAATAGCATTTTACTACACGGAGACAAAGTCTCCATTCATAAATGTATGAATGGAGACTCTGTCTCCGTGTAGTGAAATGCCGACAGCCTATAAACCGAACGTTCGGTTTATAGGCTGTCGGCTTATGTAATACATGTAATCCTATTGCTATTCTATAAACCGAACGTTCGGTTTATAGAATAGCAATAGGAATACATGTATTCCATAAGCCGACAGCCTATAAACCGAACGTTCGGTTTATAGGCCGTCGGCCTTTTACTACACGGAGACAGAGTCTCCATTCATAAAATTATGAATGGAGACTTTGTCTCCGTGTAGTAAAATGCCCACAGCCTATAAACCGAACGTTCGGTTTATAGGCTGTCGGCATTTTACTACACAGAGACAAAGTCTCCATTCATAATTTTATGAATGGAGACTCTGTCTCTTATTAGTTAAATGCCGACAGCCTATAAACCGAACGACTTTCGGTTTATAGACTTTCGGCTTATGTAACACATGTAAACCTATGGCTATTCTATAAACCGAAAGTCGTTCGGTTTATAGAATAGCAATAGGATTACATGTATTCCATAAGCCGAAAGTCTATAAACCGAAAGTCGTTCGGTTTATAGACTTTCGGCTTATAGAATACAAGTAATACTATTGCCTTTCTATGAACCGAACTAGAGCCCCATTCATAAGAATTTCTTATGAATGGGGCTCTCGTTCGGTTTATAGAAAGCCAATAGTATTACATTGTATTCTATAAAACGAACGAAAAATAATGAACGAATTTCGTCTGAAACGAATGCATTAATGAACGAAATTCGTTTTAGAAATGGACGAAAACGAAACGAAAATTTTAGTTTTGCACATTTCTACTAAACATAACATTCCATACAACATCAGAAAGACCAACCAAGCATGCACGAGTATCCAGGGGGCTGCCGAATGACTCCATGTTCTGGGCATATACCAATGCCCCCACATCTCCTGGGGTTCGAGTTATCACTTTCCCCTCGAACCTCCCACCAGAGTCTCGATGAAGATAAAAACACACAACCAGAAAAAAAGAGGGAGGGTGGGTGGGACAACAGGTAGGCAAAACTTTTATTCTAAAATGGCTGCCCAACTTCCTGTTCCCTAACTTTTATAACTTCCCAACTCCTCCCACTAACTCCCACTATAGGCTGGACATGTCCCCTCAGCACCCTGTCATGACCGCCCCTCCCCAACCTTGTCTGGGGGCTACACATTTTAGAGTGGCCTTTTACTGTGACCAGCCTAAGGCAAACTTTTGCAATAATCATGCTGTCTAATCAGCATCTTGATATGCCACACCTGTGAGGTGGATGGATTATCTCGGCAAAGGAGAAGTGCTCACTAACACAGATGTAGACAGGTTTGTAAACAATATTTGAGAGAAATAGGCCTTTTGTGTACATAAAAAAAAAAGTCTTAGATCTCTGATTTCAGCTCTTGAAAAATGGGGGCAAAAACAAGTGTTGCGTTTATAATTTTGTTCAGTGTAAATAATTCCTTCCACTTATTTCTAATTGTGACATAATTATAGTCCCCACAGCAAATGATTTATAATGATAATCTACAGATATGATATATGCAGTCTACATTTGTAAAACAAATGAACAGTACACATAAATTAACCTAGGTGGTACTGCCCATTAAAGATTGCTTTAATCAGCTAATATATTTTTAATCTACAAGTTTCCTTTTACAGGGAAACTTGCAGTGACCTTCAGATTAATCCAGCTCAGTGCACATGTTTGGCCTTGCAAGGCACATATGCTATTAGCAGACTATATTAGTAAAATAAAATAAATGCAGTGTTGAAATAATAAATGTGAGCATTCCTGCTAGTTGGTCTGCAACACATGCAAGCCTGCAACCACTAGAGTTGCCACCTGGCCGGTATTTTACCGGCAGGCCGGTAAAAAATTGGCTTGAATACAATGTTAAGTCTATGCATGTATGTATGCAGAGGGGATAGATGCCCGATTCCTGAGACATACTACAATACCCACAATCCCCCATAACCATACCAGCCCATGTCCCCCCAAATAAATAGACACGAGACTTGTGATGGTTTAACAAGGCCACAGCACTTCTTTATTAACATGTATCAGGCTGTATAAACCACCACCATCCTTTAATACTTATATGTATAAAACGTATAATAAAGCCTGACAAAATCACTAAGCCCTTGCCAGTATAACCATTTAAACTTAAACCCATATATTTCCATAGTGCAAACTTTAACCAACCAACAATCCAGAATCCAGAAGCTCGCCTCCCCTCCTCGTTCCTTGAGATGCCATACCTCCACCTGGTCCATCTCCCCCACAATGCTTACCACTAGCCGACTCACTTAGCTCAGTGGGCACGTCCATACAAACAACTTCCATGTTGCTTTAAGGTTAGGGGAGGACCCGAGCACCATTCTCCTTGTAATACCCCCAACTTCATTTTCCAAAACATATCCCCTACTGGCAAGGACTGCCAACCCACGCCACAGACCCGCTCGTTTAACACCTTAAATCAGGGGGGACTACCCACCTCCACCGCCATGGCCTGTTCCAAACCTTCTTGTAACGCCAAGTTAAACAAGTCGAGGCCCACCTCAGTTAAGTGAACTCCATCACTCCTCAAGTACCTGGCCGCGTCAGACTCAAAAACCCTATGGCGTATAGTAATACCCCCCACACTTAACACAAAACGAGACACACGCTTATTGAGTTTTACCCGGCTCCGCTCAATCGCCCTCTGATTGTGCGCGCACCTCCAATAGTTGCATGGCACCACCTCTGACCACACCAGAGACACGTTAGGAAAGAGCACCAGAAGCCTCGCCAGGTCCCTCTTTATAATATCACCCAAAGTCCACACAGGGACCGAACCCAGGTCATTGCCCCCCAGATGAATAAGAAAGACATCTGGGGGCCCTAGTAGACGGGACAGCTGGACCACCTCGGGTAACAAGCGTACCCACCGCATGCCCCGGAACCCGAACCACCGAATGTCCGCCACGGTACCCGGAAAGCCCAGGCACTCTCCCCCAGGCCCCACGGCAGCCCGACTCCATGCCCAGAATATGTATGAATGGCCTATAAGCCAAACCCTACGAGGCGCTACATCTGTGAATTCAAAGCAGAGGAATCCGAGATCAGACCAGACGGACGGACATAAGACACAAACCTGCGGGATTCCCACCACCCAATCTGCCTAATAGCCCGCTCGGCATAACCCAGCCTCGCGGCCTCAGACGCAGCTCCAATGCGGAAAGAGTGACCCCCGAACTCCTTGCTCGGAAGGCCCAGAGCCTCAATTGCCATACGGAAGACCCTGATGAATTGGAATCTAGACAAAGGAGTCGCATCAGAGTGCACCAGCAACGAATTAGGACTGGCCGGTCGGACCAAACCGTACCGGTCGAAACAAGCCACTGGGCAAACCGCAGAACCGGGGACTTCCCGTAGAGAGACCCACTTCCCAGCCCCAAGCATATCCGTTTTAGATCGCCGGATCAGAAACCTCACCAGACCTGGTTCCCGCACCATATCCACTGCCAATATACCCCCCGGTTTTGTTTTTGCCTGGCTAACCAACTCCCCGATACGCAAGGCCCCAAAAAAGGCCATGGAAAACGCTAACCGAAACAAATAAACCTCAAACGGCAAGTGGCAAACCATCGGCAGAACGTGGCACATGCCTAGCAACAAAGCCCCAGACACCGGTTTTCGGTAGTCCACGGAATGAAGGCCCATTCTCCAACCCTTCAATGCCTGCCGCACTAGGAATTCCTTAGTCACGTCCCGTAGCCCGGAACCTCTGAACCAGAAACTAAGGCCTGACATCCGCGCCGTCACAGCCCCGGGTGACACGCCAGCCGCGTCCCAATGCCACAACGACCACAATAAACCTTCTAGGCGAGCCCCATCGTCCTTGAAACCCCCACGAGCCGACTCCAGATCCAACCATTCCCCCCAGACCTTACCATAGCGCTTCCATGTGGATCCAGCGACAGACTGGCAAACCCACTGTGCTATTCGCCCAACCCAAGGTTCTACAGCGTCGACGGGCACAGGATACCCTCTGGGTCCGCCCATGCCACTGCCGCCCGGAACGCCTCCCACTGTGAACGAGAAAGCGCATCCATAATCACGTTATGCACCCCAGGGATATGAACAGCACGAAAGGTTACATTAAAATCAAGGCAGTTAAGGACCAGAAGCCCCCAACAGCCGAAGAAGCCGTCAGGTTGTACACCGCCTGCACTACACCCATGTTGTCGCAGAGGAAAACCACCTTGCGATCACGCAACGCGGTTCCCCAAAGGACCACCGACACCAAAATAGGAAATAGCTCTAAGAAAGCCAAATTCTTTGTCAGGCCAACCGAACCCCAAAAAGGGGGCCAGGTCTCGACAGACCACTGAGACCCCAAAATTGCTCCATAACCCACGGACCCCGAGGCATCCTTGTACAGATGGAGATCGGCGTTGGACACCTCCGGGGCCTGCCACAATGACCGCCCATTTTACCTGCTCAAAAACTCGTCCCACACAGCCAAATCGTCCCATAGGGGTCATGTTAGCCTGACATAATGGTGCGGCCGGGAAACCCCCGCCGTAGCCGCCGCCAAACGTCTGCTAAACACCCTGCCCATCGGCATAATCTTACAGGCGAAGTTGAGCTTCCCCAATAAAGATTGCAATGCCCGAAGCTGAATTTTCCTCAAACCGCAAGCCCTGGAAATGTCCGCCCTAAGGCCCAACAGCTTATCCCGGGGGAGTCGGCATTCGCCAGCCAGGGAGTCGATCTCAATGCCCAGGAAGCAGATACAGGTAGTCGGACCCTCCGTCTTGTCCGCCGCCAGCGGGACCACAAACGAAGCCAAAACCACCTGTGCCGTCCTTAACAAATGGCTGCAAACCTGCAAACTCGAGGGACCCACCAACAGGAAGTCATCCAGGTAGTGCAACACTGAACTGCACCCGTACTCCTCCCTGATAACCCAATCCAAAAACGTGCTAAAGCACTCAAAATAAAAACAGGAAATGGAACAACCCATGGGAAGGCACAAGTCAACGTAAAACTTCCCTTCAAAATGGCACCCGAGGAGGTGATGGCACTCTGGATGGACCGGAAGAAGCCGGAAGGCCGATTCCACATCGGTTTTCGCCATCAAAGCACCAGCCCCCGCCGCCCTCACCATCCTAACTGCCGAATCAAAAGACGCATATGACACCAGGCACAATTCCGCATCAATGTCGTCGTTAACCGACTCCACATAGGGGTAAGACAGATGTTGGATCAGCCGAAATTTACCCGGTTCCTTTTTGGGAACCACCCCCAAGGGAGAAACCCGTAAGGCGGCTAACGGGGGCAAATCAAAAGGACCCGCCATGCGGCCCAGGACTACCTCCTTAGCCAACTTATCCCGAACCACCTCAGGATGTTCAGCCACCGAACACAAATTCCGCAACTGCAAGCAAACTTCCCGTTCCTGAAAGGGGATTCTAACATCAAACTCAAAACCCTGCAAAAAAATGTCCGCCGCCCTGTGATTCCTATATCGGCTTAGCCAGGGGCGCATTGCCCCGACGTCCAGCGTCGTCGTCCCCCTTTCCGCCCAGGTCAGACTTGTCCCCCCCTTTCTGACGCTTGAAGCAAGAGGGCGAACCCAGTTCCCCGACCCCCCCAAGAAAGGACGTCAAACCCCCTTGATGAGAGGCTGGCTGGGTCATAATAGCCAGCCACAAACCCACATCCATTTGGTCCCAACCCAGGGTAGGCCGTAACGCAATCCGTTGCCGGAATTGTTCGTCATAGCGCCACCAGCTGAGACCCCCATAAATCCTGCACGTGTTCCAGATTTGATCCTGGTAACAAAACAAGGAGCAACACTTCTCAGGGGCTTTTTCCCCAATGACACTGGCCAAGATGGAGAAATCCCGAATCCAATTCCCATAATTCTTTGGGATTTTGCGATACCGGTATTTCTCTTTCTCCTTCTCGGTATCTTTCAACTTCTTCTCTGGAGGAGGAACGTCCTCCAAGGGAAGGAGCGAATATATCTCCACATATTCGCCCTTCCAAATACGCTCCCTCACCTCAGGCTTAAGATGAAGACCCAATGGTCCCGACCAACATAAATACGCAGCCCCATGCGCCATTGGCGCTACTGGCTGGGCCAATTCGGCCGCCCCCACCAGCAACGCCGACGTACTCGGCGCCGCCGATGTACTCGGCATCGTTAATGGGACCACAGGGAGTGCCGCGGCAGTGGCCGCCGGCAGAGAAAAAGAGGGCGTCAACGCGGGAGACTGCAAGACCCCTGCCGTGCCCGGCATACCCGAAACCACACCCGGTGAACCCCCTGGGGGGACCCCACACGCAGCTCGGCGTACTGTCGACACCCTGCAAGGCTGCGCTACCAGAAGGCCCCATCACCCGGCTCACATGCTCGATCGCCCCGCGCAAGCAATGCAACAAATCCACCCACGGCTGACTAACAGGAGTACTGGTAGCCCCAACCCCCGAAAACCCCGCCGCCGGGTGCCCCGTGGACTCACCAGTGTCTCCTTGTACCGCACCCAGGGCCGGCGTGGAGGCCCGAGAGGCCGCTGAATCGCCCGCAACCTGATGAGCAGGATGGGGGACGTGGAGTGGCACAGCGCTAGTAGCTGGAGCCTGTGGAGAAGATCCAGGTGAGTACAATGCCAAATCAGGAGGAGAGAGAAGCACAGCCAAGGGAACCTGGTAAGTAGTGACAGGGGTAGGAGTAGGGGACGGGGTAGGGGGCAGTAGGAGAGCCAGGCCCGGATCCTCAGTCCCAGAAGACTCACTGCTGCTGCCAACAACCTCCCCGCTGCCCCCCGCCCGAAAGGGTAAGTGAAGAGACCCCCGTTTTCGGCCCTGAGGCCTACTCACCACCCTGGCCTGCCGATCCTCCTCCTGCCAGGCCCCGCATCCGGACGCAGGGGGGAAGGTAGCAGGGCTGCACAGGACCTGGTCACAGCCCTGGATGACCTCCATGTATCGCGCTCCAAGCCCCGCTCCCACTAGCCACCGGGGATGGGCGCGTGGCTGCATTAGCAGGCCCGCCGCCGGAAGCAGCGGGCCGCGCGGCCGACGGTCGAGGTCAGCTTCTCCGCCCGGCTCCACTCCTGCTCCGATGAGTCTGGATGGAGCCGGCATCCGGGCTCAGTCTAGCGGGCGGGCGGGATACCCGCCGCGCACCGCCACGAAGACCCGCGGTAGCAGCCTGCAGCGCGGCAAACTGCTGCCTCAAACGTCTGCCACCATCGGTGAGGGCCTCAGCCCTCAGGGCAGCGAGCATCGTCTCGATCTCCATGCCTGGGGCCGTCAGATGCAACACTAGAGCAGCAAAATTGCTACCAAGTGCGTTACCGATTAAAATGGCTGCTGGGGAGAGAGGCTCCAGGGCTTTTATCAACTCCCCCTCTGAAGCACCTCCCACCAGCCCCGTCAGTCATCTCTTGCCTCCCCCTCGCCCATACATGTCCTGTACAATTAATTTGCATAATTTCCCAGGGTGCTAGCAATGGAATAGCCGGTATTTTTTTGTAGAAAAGGTATCAACCCTAGCAACTGCAGATATACATCAACTAAATAACACATGCAAGCCTGCAACCGCAGATATACATCAACTAAATAACACATGCAAGCCTGCAACTGCAGATATACATCAACTGAATAACCCATGCAAGCCTGCAACCGCAGATTTACATCAACTGAGACACATGCAAGCTACAACTACAGATATACATCAACTGAATGACACATGCAAGCTACAACTACAGATATACATCAACTAAATGACACATGCAAGCACCAACTGCAGATTTACATCAACTGAATGACACATGCAAGCCTTCAACCACAGATATTTATCAACTACAGGGGCGTTGCTAGGTTCCTATATGATCCGGGGCTAGAGTCCAATGGAAAAAATTTGCCTGGCTGGGACTCATGGAAAAAATAACCGGTATTGTATTTCATTTCATCTCCATTTAAGCATGGTGTAAGATCCGATAGGAGTTAGAGGCTGGAAGCCTATGGCAGGCAGGTGGAGAATTGCCAATTCAGGGAAACAGCAGCAAGTACAAGTTTTGGGAGAATCAAAGGGGCGACCAGTTAGAGCCAGGATCGAGGGCAGGAGAAGTCAGGATAAACGAGAGGAGAGCCGAGGTAAAAATCCGGGGAGTCAAAATACTAGGAGGGATATCAGGAAGATAGGGACGCTGAAGTAGGAACCAAGGGTATAGACACCTTAGCAGCTCAATACACAAGCACTGATTGAATTCAGTGCTTTGTATTTAAAGGCTGTCAGGTGAATCTCCCCGCCTCCTTCAATTAGGGAAGACCACCCACCTGCATGAGGAAGCATACACTCGTTAGGGTGAGTGTCAGCCCTGTGCCACACCCGGCTGTCTCCACCAATGGAAAAAACCTAATCGCGCGTCAGGCCACGCCCCCCGCCATCTGTATACCAGAGGCACCAGCAACTCGCGGGACGCGAGTTACTGGAGTCCGGGGATGCGGCCTAGCGTGCGACGGCCCTCCCCTCCGTCTGGCGGCAACGGAGGTGGCTGCAGGTAAGGGACCCCGGTTTCGAAGGAAACGGGGTCTGGGACCCTTACAGAGCCCCCCCCTGAGGCACGACCTCCGGTTGGGTAAAGGAGCAGGACGACTCGGGTGGAGTCTGTGGAAAGCTTTAAGTCTCATGGGAGCATGGATATGTGACAAAGGCTCCCAGGAGTTCTCTTCAGGTCCATAACCTTTCCATTGCACCAGGTATTCAAGTCTTCCCCGGTGAATACGAGAATCAAGGATCTGGTCCACTTCATACTCCTCGGAGCCATCTCTAAGTAAGGGAGGAGGTTGCGAATCCCTCATGTGTCGGTTGGGCACCCATCTTTTAAGCAAACACGTATGGAAGGTAGGATGGATTCGCCAGGCATCAGGAAGCTAAGGACGGACAGCTGATTTACCGATGAGTGCGATGATGGGAAAGGGGCCAACATATTTGGGTTGAAGCTTCTTAGCGGGACCTGGGAGTTTTAGGTTAACAGAGGATAGCCAGACCTTGTCTCCTACTTGATAGACTGGAGAGTCTCTACGGTGTCGATCGGCATGCCCTTTGTAGTTGGTTTGAGCTTGGGAGAGGTGTTGCTTTAATTGAACTATCCCTTGTGAGATAAGTTGGAGCCTGTCTGAAACGGTAGGATTTGCTGTGACTTGGGGGTAATTAGGGATGAAGGTAGGGTGGAATCCATAATTGGCTTTGAAAGGGGACATTCCAATGGATCGTTGTAGATGATTGTTATAACTGAATTCGGCCAATGGTAACATGCGACACCAATTATCTTGGGTATGAGAAATGTAACATCTGAGGTATTGTTCAAGAATTTGATTTATCCTCTCGGTTTGGCCATTGGATTGTGGGTGATAGGCTGATGTTAAAAGGCGTTCAATCTTAAGTCCCTGGCAAAACGCCTTCCAGAATTTTGAAGTAAATTGTACCCCTCTATCAGACAAAATAGAGCGAGGGATACCATGTAGACGAAAGACGTGAGTAATAAACAATTCTGCCGTGATAGCTGCTGTAGGAAGTCGGGACACCGGAATGAAATGTGCCATCTTGGTGAGTCTATCCACCACCACCATGAAGGTATTATGTTGATTGGAAGTAGGTAGGTCAACGATAAAATCCACTGTGATGGCCTCCCAAGGTTGTTCAGGGATCGGTAAGGGTTGTAGAAGTCCTGTAGGAAGTTGGTAATTTCCCTTACTGCGGGCACATACTGGGCACGCTGAAACATACTGTTGAACATCCTTTCTGATGGTAGGCCACCAAAAATATCTTAGGGCCAAGGTGAGCGTCTTCTTCAATCCTCCATGGCCTGCCAACGGGTGATCATGGATAACCTGGAGAACTTCATCCCGAGTGTTTAAAGGGACAAACAAAAGATTATCCTTGTAAAAAAGACCTTGTTCAGTTCTAAGGGGAGGTTCGCGGAATGGCAAGAGATTCTTCTTACTTTGTCTTATGATTTTCTCTATTAAGGTTGTATGTGTTGCCATGAAATGGTGATGTTGGAGGATGGTGTCATCCGAAGAAGTTTTACTTTGTATAGGTTCGTGGATTCGGGAAAGGGCATCTGCTTTCCCATTTCTGCTCCCGGGGCGGTAGGTTATGTGGAGTTTAAAACGGGTAAAGAAGAGGGCCCATCTGGCTTGTCGTGGACATAATCTCTTGGCCGTTCGGAGATATTCAAGATTACGGTGGTCGGTGAAAACCGTAACAGAGTGTATAGTTCCCTCCAGTAAATGTCTCCATTCTTGAAGGGCTAACACGATGGCAAGCAATTCCCGATCTCCCACACTGTAGTTGCTCTCTGGAGTAGTGAGTCTTCTGGAGAAATATGATACTGGGTGGAGGATTCCACTTTTGAGGGATCGTTGGGAAAGGATAGCTCCCACTGCATATTCCGAGGCGTCTACTTCCAGA
Source organism: Pelodytes ibericus (assembly GCA_036172795.1). NCBI lineage: Eukaryota > Metazoa > Chordata > Amphibia > Anura > Pelodytidae > Pelodytes > Pelodytes ibericus. The sequence goes on along the minus strand of CM069861.1, from coordinate 74,584,949 downwards.
AAATATGCCTGTGTGGGTTCGGGGATGACCAATATGGGTGCGTTGGTAAAACTCTGTTTTAGATCCTGGAATGCTTGTTGAGCTTGTGTATTTTGTAAGATCCGATAGGAGTTAGAGGCTGGAAGCCTATGGCAGGCAGGTGGAGAATTGCCAATTCAGGGAAACAGCAGCAAGTTTTGGGAGAATCAAAGGGGCAACCAGTTAGAGCCAGGATCGAGGGCAGGAGAAGTCAGGATAAACGAGAGGAGAGCCGAGGTCAAAATCCGGGGAGTCAAAATACTAGGAGGGATATCAGGAAGATAGGGATGCTGAAGTAGGAACCAAGGGTATAGACACCTTAGCAGCTCAATACACAAGCACTGATTGAATTCAGTGCTTTGTATTTAAAGGCTGTCAGGTGAATCTCCCTGCCTCCTTCAATTAGGGAAGACCACCCACCTGCATGAGGAAGCATACACTCGTTAGGGTGAGTGTCAGCCCTGTGCCACACCCCCGCTGTCTCCACCAATGGAAAAAACCTAATCGCGCGTCAGGCCACGCCCCCCCGCCATCTGTTTACCAGATGCACCAGGAACTCGCGGGACGCGAGTTACTGGAGTCCGGGGATGCGGCCTAGCGCGCGACAGCCCTCCCCTCCGTCTGGCGGCAACGGAGGTGGCTGCAGGTAAGGGACCCCGGTTTCGAAGGAAACGGGGTCTGGGACCCTTACACATGGTTAGCATGATGCTCAGTAAGAAAATATGCTGAAAGGTTGACTATGGATTATGGGAAATGTAGTTCCCAGCAGCAGGTGTTTAAAACAAATCTTATGCTGCAGCAGTAGATTCCCCCAAGTGGAATTATATTTGTGTTTTCAAATGTAGATTGCTAACTCTCATCAACATTTTGCATAGTTTGCAACATCTAAAAAAAAATTCCAGGGACACTTTGCAGTTTATCTTCCAATTGACCACACCTCGGTTCAAATGCTCCGCCCACTCAATATAATTAGCATACTGTAACTCCACCTACTTATCACAGTGTAGATTATATCACCAAGTTCCCACCAACATTACCATGCATCCTTGGTATACACAGTGGTGTATCTTGGTTTTGTGCTGCCCTAGGCAGACAAATTTTGGGCACCCCCCTACCCACGATGCACACCACGGACATGTCCCATCACCCCATTTACATGCCTCTATCACCCCATTACATACACATTGCCAATATTATTTGCCCATAATATTCCCCAGTTAATTTGCCCAATAATATGCCAGTATCATTTGCCATTAATATGCCCCAGCCAATTTGCCCAATAATATTCAAGTATTATTTGCCATTAAAAAGTCACAGCCAATTTCCCCAATAATATGCCAGTATTTACCATTTAATCAGCCCCTGCCAATTTGCCCAATATTATGCCAGTATAATTTGCCATTAATATTCCCCAGCCAATTTGCCCAATAATATGCCAGTGTTATTCTGCCATTTACCGGTAATATGCCCCTGCAATTTGCCCAATATTAAGCCAGTATTATTTGCCATTTAATATGCCCCTGACAATTTGCCCAACAATATTCCAGTGTTATTTGCCATTTTATATCCCGCAGCCAATTTGCCCAATAATATGCCAGTGTTATTTGCCATTTAATATGCCCCTGACAATTTGCCCAACAATATGCCAGTGTTATTTGCCATTTAATATGCCCCTGCTAATTTGCCCAATATTCCAGTGTTATTTGCCATTTTATATCCCGCAGCCAATTTTCCCAATAATATGCCAGTGTTATGTCCCATTTAATATGCCCCTGCCAATTTGCCCAACATGCCAGTGTTTTTTGCCATTTAATATGCCCCTGACAATTTGCCCAATAATATGCCAGTGTTATTTGCCATTTAATATGCCCCTGCCAATTTGCCCAATAATATGCCAGTGTTATTTGCCATTTAATATGCCCCTGCTAATTTGCCCAATATGCCAGTGTTATTTGCCATTTAATATGCCCCTGACAATTTTCCCAACAATATGCCAGTGTTATTTGCCATTTAATATGCCCCTGACAGTTTGCCCAACAATATGCCAGTGTTATTTGCCATTTAATATGCCCCTGCTAATTTGCCTAATATGCCAGTGTTATTTGCCATTTTATATCCCGCAGCCAATTTTCCCAATAATATGCCAGTGTTATGTCCCATTTAATATGCCCCTGCCAATTTGCCCAATAATATGCCAGTGTTATTTGCCATTTAATATGCCCCTGCCAATTTGCCCAATAATATGCCAGTGTTGTTTGCCATTTAATAAGCCCCAGCCAATTTGCCCTATAATATGCCAGTGTTATTTGCCATTTAATAAGCCCCTGCTAATTTCCCCAGCACTTACCTTTTTTCCCTGGTTGCTAGTGGCAGGAAGCATGGTCTCCTCCATGCTGCCTGTTCGGCTCCCAGGCAGTTGTGCCGACAGGTCATTTGACCCGGCGCGTATGACGTCAGCGCGCCGGTCACGTGACTGTCGGCACTTCCGTGTCACACTGCACTGGGAGCCGAACAAGCAGCACAGACGTTTCTCTGTGCTGCCTGTTCGGCTTCCAGTGCAGCCTGCCGGCAGGCAGAGGTCATAAGGGAGGATCTTCCGATCCCCTCTCACCTCCGTCTCTGCCTGCAATCGCGGTTTTTTTTTGTTTTGGTTTTTTTAAAGGGGCGGATTTTTTTTTTTACATTTTTTTTTCAATGCTGGGGGGGGCTGGCGCCCCCCAAAATTTGCCGCCCTAAATTTGCTCGCGGTAAATACAGCACTGGGTATACAACAGATACATTCACAACATCTACATCAGGAAATATCACTTTTACATAAAATATAGTAAGATCATGTGCAGATGTGCTTCAGTCAGAGAGCTGTGTCTACACCATCATACACTAGTGTAAACCTACCACTTCTGCTGGAAGGCCATTCCACGTATCCACTCCCCTATCAGTAAAGTAATACTGCCGGGCCTTGTCTTATATCTAAGATAGCCTTATACCTATCCCATGCATGCTTAAACTCCTTCACTGAATTAACCACTACCACTTCTACTGGAAGACTATTCCATACATCCACTTCCCTCTCAGTAAAGTAATACTTTCATTAGTCCCTGGCCTTATCTTATATCTAGGATAGCCTTATACCTATCCCATGCATGCTTAAGCTCCTTCACTGTATTAACCTCTACCACTTATACTAGAAGACTATTCCATGCATTCACTTCCCTCTCAGTAAAGTAATACTTTCATTAGTTTCTGGCCTTATCTTATATCTAGGATAGCCTTATACCTATCCCATGTATGCTTATCCCACCTATCCCATGCTACTTCTTCACTGTATTAACCTTAACCTCTACCACTTCTACTGGAAGACTATTCCATGCATCCACTACCCTCTCAGTAAAGTAATACTTTCATTAGTTACTGGCCTTATCTTATATCTAGTTATTTAATTGCCCAGTAATATGCCAGTTTAATTGCCCAGTTATATGCCACAGTTTAATTGCCCAATAATATGCCACAGTTTAATTTCCCAGCCTGATCCCCCAGTAATATGCCAGTTTAATTGCCCAGTAATATGATCAGCCTGATCCCCCAGTAATATGTCACAATTTAATTGCCCAGTAATATGCCATAGTTTAATTGCCCAGTAATATGCCCAGCGTAATATGCCCAGCATAATTGCCCAGTAATATGCCACAGTTTAATTGCCCAGTAATATGCCAGTTTAATTGCCTAGCCTGATCCCCCAGTAATATACCAGTTTAATTGCCTAGTAATATGCCCAGCATAATTGCCCAGTAATATGCCCAGAATAATTGCCCATTAATATGCCAGTTTAATTGCCCCGTAATATGCACAGCTTGATGCCCCAGTAATATGCCACAGTTTAATTGCCCAGCCTGATGCCCCAGTAATATGCCACAGTTTATATGCCCAGTAATATGCCAGTTTAATTGCCCAGTAATATGCCCAGCATAATTGCCCAGTAATGTGCCACAGTTTAATTGCCCAGTAATTTGCCACAGTTTAATTGCCCAGTAATATGCCCAGCCTGATGCCTCAGTAATATGCCACAGTTTAATTGCCCAGCCTGATCCCCCAGTAATATACCAGTTTAATTGCCTAGTAATATGCCCAGCATAATTGCCCAGTAATATTCCCAGAATAATTGGCCAGTTATATGCCAGTTTAAGTTCCCAGTAATATGCCCAGCCTGATGCCCCAGTTTAATTGCCCAGACTGATGCCCAGTAATATGCCACAGTTTAAATGCCCAGTAATATGCTACAGTTTAATTGCCCAGTAATATGCCGAGCCTGATGCCCCAGTAATATGCCACAGTTTAATTGCCCAGCCTGATGCCCCAGTAATATTCCAGTTTAATTGATTAGTAATATACCCAGCATGATTTCCCATTAATATGTCCAGAATAATTGCCAGTAATATGCCAGTTTAATTGCCCAGTAATATGCCCAGCCTGATGCCCCAGTTTAAATGCCCAGTAATATGCCACAGTTTAAATGCCCAGTAATATGCCCTGATGCCCCAGTAACATGCCACCACCCTCCTTCCCTATTACTCACCTGCTCCATGTCTCCTCCTTGCACCGTTAACAGGTTTGTTTGTATTGATTAAAGTTTAAAAAAAAAAAAAAACTCCCCCGCTTCGTTCAGTCTGTGAGCTGAGCTCACAGCAGCCTGTTCCCAGCCCTGTCACACGCATCCTGCCTGCTTCCAGCAGACGCGTGTGGCAGGGATGGCTACAGCAGGCTGATGTGAGCTCAGCTCACAGACTGAACGGAGTGGGTCACGTGACGTTGCGCTATGACATCACGTGACCCACGATCGCGCTAAAACAGCGCAAATTGCCAGGATTGTCCTGGCAAATCCGGGACAGTTAGCAACTATGATTTTGGGTTTGTACAACTGCACTAGTCTCAAACTTGCAGGTAGTTCAAGAACAATCCATACATATACATATAGCTGCAGAAGTATGCTTGAAATTACCCACCCAATAGGTATAGTGAAGGAGCAATTACAGGAAATAAAAGCATTGGGATCTCTCTAAAAAAAAAAAAAAAGTACAGTCGATATATACACAAGATCTCAGCTATCGCTCCTTGTTTTCAGTCTCCTGACACTTGCTGCAACATCAGTACATGACCACCCATTAAGCATAAAGTATTAAAAGGGCAGCACGCAAAAGTCCCAAATATAACTTTCTCACTCCATGCAAATTCCTCCTTTTATGGATGCATACACACACACACTGATACACAGTAAATTCCCTATACAGTGAACTATCAAGAAAGCTGCATAAACAAGTCAAATGTGCCTATCCTTCTGACTCAGCTATTTTAACCCGATTTTTGCAGTTCACTTTTTAATGAATATATCCTATTCACTCAGTCTTTGTCAAGTTAGCTAGATGCTCACTCAGCTTTCACCTTAACCCCTTTCAGTACCAGGGATTTTCTGGGCCAATGGCCAAGGGCTAATAATAGATGTATTTGTAGAAACTTAATTTTCCTCTCTGCCATTTAACGCAACCATACAAGTTATATGGGAAAATTTGGGAGAATACAAGTTATATGGGGAAAATTTGGGAGATTTTTTTTTTTACCCATTATTTTCCCAATAATAATCTACATAACTAGTAAAACACTAACCCTCTTATCCTAACTAATTAACTAACTAATAAAAAATAAAAATATAGGTTCCAAAAAAAACCCCAATAAAACCCACCAGAAAAAAACTCTGACCAGTGTGATGTCAGCCATAAGAATCACAGAACAGGCATGCAGGGGTTAACTGTAATCAAATTATTAATAAAAACAGTTTAAAATACAAAAATGAAAAAGTTTGTCAAAACAAAACAAAATGAGGGCCATAAAGTTACAAACTGTGATCAGCAAGGAAGGGGTTAACGTTTAATTTTTTTTATAGGAAATTTTTTATTTATTTATTTATTACTTACAGGTCACTCACTATAAGTATGTGAAGCACAGGGAGTGAATTAGAGGCAGTGTGTGAACATATTGACTTATCCATCTAATTTTCATGTTATCATGGTGATCGAGTGATCACCCTGATCGGGTCCAAAAGCTTTGCCTCGGGTGCGAGGCAGAGTCCCGGACCCATATTAGACCGGCTGACGGTGTGCTCTGCGACTAGACTACGTGACAAGTTAACTAGTCATAATGTTGCGAAGGGTTTAAGTGTGAGGGGGTCTCTGACTGACCTGCCTCCCCCAGGCAGTCTCTGTATAGGGTCTGAAGTGAGGAAGATCACAAGCCTCATTCCTTCTTCTGTTGTCAGTGCTGCATAACATTTTTTGTTATGGTATATTATTGTTTATCATAACAAGACAGTTTGACAGTAGTGACAACAAATTGTGTTTATCGCATTCAGTTGATGTTTTTTGTCTGGTGATTGTACACAGGTACTCTGCAGCATTCTAGAATGTACTAAGAAGAGGTTCTTGGTTATGCACAGCAGCTTATGTTATAGTTTATTAAAATCAAGGAGATTATTTATATCCTTAAGCCCTGTTTTAACCCCTTGGCGACACAGGACGGACTAGGTCCGTCCTGTGTGCCGAGGCGTTAGTGACACAGGACGGACCTAGTCCGTCCTGTGTCAAAACGAGCACTGAAAGCGGAGTTTTTCCGCTTTCAGTGCTCAAGCGGTATTGAAACGATGCTTCCGTACGGAAGCATCGTACAATACTAAAAAAAATGCCCGTCGGCATTTCAATCGCTCCGGAGAGCGATTGAAATGCCGGTTTTAAAGGCACAGCGCCTTTAAAACGTGGGCATTTAAAAAAGGAGCATAGGAAGCGAATTTTTCACTTCCTATGCTCAGTAAGTGTTTCTGATTGCCTCGCAAGTCGAGGCAATCAGGAACACAAAAAAAAAATGCACGATCTTGGTCACTGAGTGACCAAGATGGCGCTGCCCTTCTAAGGGCAAGAGCACAGGAGGCAGGAAGTACCTGCTTCCTGTGCTCTCTGGCTGTCACACGATTGCCTCTTCACAGAGGCAATCAGTGACTGCCAGGCACACAGACAAGCAGTGGGGATGCTCTGCTGAGCATCCCCACTGACTGGTCAGATCAATATTAACACTATATTGATCTGACCAGTTATGATCTGCCTCCCTCTCCTCACATTTTTTTTAGTGAGGTAGAGAGACAGATCAAAGTAAGAAAAGTAAGTAAAAGTAAAAAAAAAACAATAAATACACAACACACGAATAATAAAACAATAAAACATTTTTTTATTAAAGCAATTCCCTGCGTTTAACCCCTTCCCTGCCACTGATCTTGCTTAAGCAGTGATCGTGCACATCAGCGCATTTATTTTTGCTGTTTGTGCACTTTTTAGGGGTTAATTTTTTTTGTACTGTAATTCATTAAAGTACTACAAAAGCTCTTCTAAGAGTTATTAACCCCTTCTTTGCCGTCGATCACTGCTTACGCAATGATATTGACGCCAAAGCAATTTTTATCTGTCTGCATATTTATTTTTTATTTATTTTTTTACAGATACCCGCTAGGGGATTACATGTAAAGTAAAAGTATTTGAGATTTTTTTTTTTAAGCTGTCTGAGCGCATAGCGATCAGTAACAGCGAATTAGTGGCAAAGGCGGTTTGGTGATTTCTCAATTAAGTTCACCATTCGCCCTGGTCAGATCAAAATTGGTCGGATCAATATTCACAAATATTGATCTGCCTCCCTCTCCTCACTTACATTTTTATGACGGAAAGAGACAGATCAGTATTAGTGATATAAAATAACATTTTATAAAATTGGCAGGTTTTATGAAAGTCTTTCACTGTGTATTAACCCCTTCCCTGCCATTCATCACTGTATAAGCAGTAATCTTGCACAGCCACAGTATGTTTTGCTGTCTGCACTGTTTTATGGATTAATTACTTTGTACTGTAATGTATTACAGTGCTAGATAGGCTCTTCTAAGAGCTATTAACCCCTTCTTTGCTCGAGATCACTGCTTACGCACTGATTCTGAGGCCGCGGACTCAGGGTTCTTTTTTGACCCTGGTCAGCTTTCTGATACATCATCTAGTGATGTATCGGTGGCTGCTGAGCCCTTGCCAGGAGCAGTGATGGGTGTCTACCGTAAAAAATTATATGATTTGGTGGGGGGAAATTACATCGGCTGGCTTCAAAGATATATCCCATATAGGACACGGACGCAGGTTGACTACATGTCAAAATTCCAAGTTGGAATTTTGAGATGCGAATCTCACAAATGTTGCCTTCTAGCCAAAAAACAAACCAACAAACCTATGCATGGGTGCTATCCCTGTACTCAGGAGATGTTGCTGAACACATATTGGGTTGTTGTTTGGCAGTGACATATACCAGAATCTGTGAATTCATGCCTGAAGTACAATGCATGTGGAAAAAAAACTCCCAAAAAAGTACTACCACAAACTTTTACAAAGGCTGGTGGTAGAATTAGTACATATACAGTATTAAAATACCACCATTTGAAATACCTTAGGATGTCTATTTTCAAAAAATATATGGTTTGATGGGGTAAAATTCATTGGACGGCTTCAAAAATGTTCTAAATGGAACATGGGCGCAGGCTGACTACATGTCAAAACTCCAGGTTGGAATTGCGCCCCCCCCTAAATGTGGCCTTTTAGCCCCAAAACAAACCAACAAACCTATGCATGGGGGGTATCCCTGTACTCAGGAGATGTTGTTGAACACATATTGAGGTGTTGGTTGGCAGTAGAAAATACCAGAATCTGAAAATTCCTGCCTGAACTACAATGTGTGTGGGGAAAAAATGACATCCCAACCCTTTGACATGGGTTGTTGGTAGAATTAGCACTTGGAAAGTGTTAAAATACCAAAATTTAAAATACCCTAGGATGTCTAGTTTTCCAAAATATATGGTTTGGTGGGGTAAAATACTTTGACTGGCTTCAAAAGTGTCCCAAATGGAACATGGGCGCAGGCTGACTACATGTCAAAATTCCAAGTTGGAAATGCACCCCCCCTAAACGTGGCCTTTTAGCCTCCAAACAACCCAACAAACCTATGCATGGGTGGTATCCCTGTACTCAGGAGATGTTGCTGAACACATATTGGGGTGTTGTTTTGCACTGACACATAACAGGTTCTGTGAATCCATGCTCGAAGTACAATGTATGTGGAAACAAAACATTAAAAAATTACTAACCTAAAATTTGACAAAGGCTGGTGGTAGAATTAGTGCATGGAAAGTGTTAAAATACTATCATTTGAAATACCCTAGGGTGTCTAGTTTGCTAAAATGTATGGTTTTGTGGGGTAAAATACACATTCTAGCTTCACAAATGTCCCAAATGGAACATGGGCGCAGGTTTTCTGTATGTCAGAATTCCAAGTTGAAAACCAAAAAGCGCACCTCTCATATGTGGCCTTTTAACCCCCAAATAATCTAACTAACCTACACATGGGTGGTATCCCTGTACTCAGGAGATGTTGCTGAACACATATATAGGTGTTGTTTGGCACTTACACATAATAGGATCTGTGAATTCATGCCCGAAGTACAATGTATGTGAAAAAAAATTACTATCCATAACATTGACATAATCTGGTGGTAGAATTAGTGCATGGAAAGTGTTAAAATACTACCATTTGAAATACCCTAGGGTGTCTAGTTTTAAAAAATATATGGCTTTGTGGGGTAGAATACACATTCTGGCTTCAAAAATGTCCCAAATGGGACATGGGCACAAGTTTTCTGCATGTCAGAATTCCAAGTTGGAAAACCAAAATGCGCAGCCCCTAAATGTGGCCTTTTAGCCCCAAAACAAACCAACAAACCTATGCATGGGTGGTATGCCTGTACTCAGGAGATGTTGCTGAACACATATTGAGGTGTTATTTGGAAATACCCCTCCACATTTTAAGGTAATGTTTACCTAAATTGCAATCTATGTGAAAAATTGAAAAAAAAGATTTTTTGCTGCAAACTTTGGCAAAGATTGGTGGTAAAATGGCTACATGAAATGTGTCAAAATACCCCAAGTTAACCCCTTGATGACAAAGGACGTGCCAGGCACGTCCTGGGAGAAACTCCCACCGCTTTAACAGTGCTGGTCTATTGCCTCGACATCGAGGCAATAGCCAGCACCGAAATTTGCGATCATGGGGAGCCATATTGACGGAGCATGCTGCTCCGTCAATATGGCTAAGAACTCTGCCGGTCTGAGCTTCGGAAGTGAAAGTAACTTCACTTCCGTCGCTCTGAATATGCTACTTGACTGCCCCTAGTGGTAGTTAAGTAGCATTGCAATAGAAAATATTTAAAATACATATTTAATTAATTAAAAACAGGTTATTTAGCTATATTAGCCTATAGGGTTAAAATTAAATATTTTTTAGCATAAGGGAAAGGGTTAAAATTAAATTAAAGTTAAAAAATATTAAGGGATATAATAAGGATTAGAGTTGGGGTTAAATTTAGTGTTAGGGTTAAATTTTGGGTTCGGGTTGGGGTCAAAAGATCAATATAGGAAAAAAACAAAAAACACTATTTTTGGTTTTTGCCCCATAACTCGCAATAAATTCTGAAAAATATGGAAACCTGCATATTTTTGAACTCGGGAGAACATTTTAGAAACTATTTAGACGGGGTCTTTTTTAATGATTTTATTTGTGTAAATTATGTTTTAGGTCAAAGTTAGAAAAAGTGGGTTTTTAAAAAAAAAATGTTTGTAGTAAATGATAAAATATGATGAACATAATGGTATCTAATGAAAGCCCTTCTTATGACGATAAAAACAACATATAATTTGTGTGGGTACTGTATGTGAGAAAGAAAAAAATTACAGCTAAACACAAACACCCTAGAAATGTCAAAACAGCCATTGTCACCAAGGGAAAGTCAAGGTGAAAATGTCTTGTCACTAAGGGGTTAAATGCCCTGAGTGGTCTTGTTTTCAAAAATATGTACATGTTGGGGGTCATTCATGGATTTAGTACAGAAATTAGTGTTACAATGTCACTATTGCTAATTTTGAAAAAAAGGATTTTAAAATAGCTTTGCACTACTTATAGTTCTGGCCCTGTAACATGAATAAAAAAGCACAAAAACATAAAACATGGGCTATTTCTGAACTCAGGACATATATTAGAAACTATTTAGCAGTGTTTTTTAGTTGTCTCTTGTACATGAGTATACGATTTTTCAAATAAAAGTCATAAAAAAATTTTTTTTCATTTTTTTGCCAGATTTTATTTATTTTTTTACATCAAATTATATGCTATTATCAAAATAATGGTATCAAAAGAAAGCCCTTCTTATAACGATAAAAACGATATTTAGTTTGTGCGGGTACACTAAATGAGACAGAAATAAATTACAGCAAAACACAAACACCTCAGAAATGTTAAAACAGCCCATGTCACCAAGCGTCGGACAAGCCAAAAAAGTCATGACACTAAGGGGTTAAATATTATTTTATCCAATATTGATTAGAAACAAATGGGCATTCCCAGATTAGCATATGTTACTAATAAGATTCAGTCTCATTGTGCATCATACACACCAGAGAAGGCAGGAGATTACATTTCACCTAAACTGAATAAAAAAATAACATAAATAACATTGACAGGGACCATGACCAGAAATCAGAAGCCCAGAAGGTGTCAGACCCTAGAAGACTTTGCCCTGTTCTTTGTATAACACATTGAGACATTTGCCAATCCACTTCAAACCACTGAATAAAATTATATCTGAACCTTTTTCCCTGGTGATAATCCTGGATTAGAAGCTCATTCCAGCAGTTCCAGCAGTCAGAGATGGGCATTGAAGGAAGAAAGCAATGTGCATGTCACTGGCTCCTTGCTGTGCTCTCCAGCAGGGAAGCTGTGCAATCTGCAGTCAGCACAGACTCCTCCCTCCTCCTTCTGCTCACATGCTCTGCCTCCCTATCACACCAAGACGGGTGTAAGCTCTGCCCCGTTGCGCTCTGATTGGCTGCAGGAAGGAGGATGGTGTCTGCAGAGGCAGACACCGGCACCTAGTTTCTTCTGCCGGATGTCAGCTGTGTGACTGTGTGTAAGGGTGGCTGTCTGACAGTGTGTGTGTAAAGGTGGCTATGTTGTGTGACTGTGTATAAGGGTGCCGCTGCCTCTGCAGACACTATCCTCCTTCCTGCAGCCAATCAGAGCGCGACGGGGCAGAGCTTACACCCGTCTTGGTGTGATAGGGAGGTGTCTGTAAATGTATGTGTGTAAGGGTGACTGTGTCTATTTATGTGTGACTGTCTGTAAGTGTGCTCTTTCCAGGGACGGACTGACCATCCCGGCACTGCTTTATGGCCCGGGCCAGAGGGGGGGCGCGCCGTATTTAAAAAAAAAAAAAAACAAGCACTGTTGCGCAGATTAGCTTTAAAAAAAAAACCTGTTGAGGGGGGGGGTCTCCGTCTAGTGCCGGCACTACTCAATAGATTTCCTGGGGCCCAGTCAGCACTGTTGTGCTTTAAGAGCGCGACCAGGCCCCAGTGATGATATCAGAGCTGGGAGGAAGCCATCGCTTCCCCCTAGCTAACAGAGCGCCGTGCGGGAGGAGACTGCCGGGGAGGCAACCACTAGACCCCAGATACACATACAAACAGATACCCATGCAGACAAAGAGATACACATGTTAATGACAAACATTCAGATACATACAAACAGATACCCATGTATCTGCATGCGTGTCTGTATGTGTATCTGTTTGTCTGCATGTGTCAGTGTGTGCCCCTATGTACCTGTATGTGTGTCACTGTTTATATCTGTATGAGTGTCATTCTGTGTATGTCATCCACAGAAGGAACTGAAGAAAACCCCCCCCCCTTAAATATAATAACATTTTAATAAAAAGACTACTGGTGTGTGTGTGTGTGTGTGTGTGTGTATGTGACTGACTGCATGTGTGACTGTGTGTATGTATCTGAATGTGACTGACTGCATGTGTGACTGTATGTATGTATCTGAATGTGACTGACTGCATGTGTGACTGTATGTGTGTGTTTCTGTGTGTATGTATGTGTATGTGACTGACTGCATGTGTGACTGTATATTTCTGTGTAGGTGTTTATGTGACTGTATGTGTGTGTTTCTGTGTGTATGTGACTGCATGTGTGACTATATATGTGTGTGTGACTGTATATATGTGCGTCTATGTAACTGTGCATACTTATATATGACTGTGTGATAATGTGACTGTGTATTTAATGATATATGTGCATGCATACATAACCACATATACACATTGGAGGGCATGTATAAACACGGCGCATGCGGGTCCAATCGGCGTGTGTGCCAATGTATATAACAGACTCACAGGAGTCTGCGTTATCTACGCTGAATGCGTAGATTTAAGTTGGTTCGTTGTGCCGGCGCAGCCTATGTTTAAAAATAAAGCACTGAAAAGTGCCTGATATGGGGCAGGAGAGGAGACAGATAGAGAGACAGACATGGGGGCAGGAGTGGAGACAGATAGAGAGACAGACATGGGGGCAGGAGTGGAGAGAGAGAGAGAGACAGACAGACATTGGGTATGAGTGGAGAGAGAGAGACACACATTGGGTATGAGTGTAGAGAGAGAGACAGACAGACATTGGGTATGAGTGGAGAGAGAGACACACACACATTGGGTATGAGTAGAGAGAGAGAGACAGACATTGGGTATGAGTGGAGAGTGAGACACACACACATTGGGTATGAGTAGAGAGAGAGACAGACATTGGGTATGAGTGGAGAGAGAGAGACACACACACATTGGGTATGAGTGTAGAGAGAGAGACAGACAGAAATTGGGTATGAGTGGAGAGAGAGACACACACATTGGGTATGAGTAGAGAGAGAGAGACAGACATTGGGTATGAGTGGAGAGAAAGACACACACATTGGGTATGAGTAGAGAGAGAGAGACACACATTGGGTATGAGTAGAGAGAGAGAGACAGACATTGGGTATGAGTGGAGAGTGAGACACACACACATTGGGTATGAGTAGAGAGAGAGACAGACATTGGGTATGAGTGGAGAGAGAGAGACACACACACATTGGGTATGAGTGTAGAGAGAGAGACAGACAGAAATTGGGTATGAGTGGGGAGAGAGAGACAGACATGTCGGTATGGGAAGAGAGAGACAGACATGAGGCTATTGGGAAAGAGAAAGACATGAGGATACGGGGGGAAGAGAGAGAGACACGTGAGTGACTGGCATGGTGGAATATTATTTATCACTCCTTGTGTACTTCTTTTCCAGTGATGCTCAGCCAGACTTTGGCTGGTTGGGCATCATGGGAACGGTAGTAAAAACTCATTCTGCTAGCCAGCAAAAACTCTCCCATGTTGCTGGCTGAGCATCATAGATATAAATAAAACCACTTCACAGTATTATGGCAAAATAAATATCTTTACTTAAAATAACAGTTTGTGTTGGTCCTTTACAGCAAAATAAAGTTTGTGCTCTCCCCCCCTCTCCCCAATAATGAAATGGGCGTGTCTGGAACAGACATGTCTAAAGGGGAGGAGTTCATAATATAACCACGCCCACCTTTGGGCGCCAAAAGAAAACCTGCCCCCAGGTGCCCATGACCCTAGGATCGGCCCTGCTGCAACCGCAGATATACATCAACTGAATAACTCCTGCAAGCGCAGATATACATAACTGAATGACACATGAAAGCTACAACTGCACATATAAATCAACTGAATAACACATGCAAGCCTGCAACCGCAGATATACATCAACTGAATAACACATGCAAGACAGCAACCGCAGATATGATTAAGCACGTTACCGTGCGAAACGCGTTAAGTGTTTCTGCTATTTCCCACTTTATCTGCTTGAATATGTTTTGTATTCCTATTATGTTTGAAGATTAAAACTACTACCTTTTTTACCTGGAAAATGTGAGTGCGCTCTTCTGTGTTCCTGTTTTTGATTTTGGCTGTTTGCCGGGCGCTGGGTTGGCGCCTTTGGAGTAGCACCTCACCAGAAGCCGCAGAGGGATTATTTCTACTCGGTTGATACCTCATTCTGTTCTTCTGAACCGCAGATATACATCAACTGAATAACACATGCAAGACAGCAACCGAAGATATACATCAACTGAATAACACATGCAAGCCTGCAACTGCAGATATACATCAACTGAATAACACATGCAAGCCTGCAACCGCAGATATACATCAACTGAATAACACATGCAAGCCTGCAACCGCAGATATACATCAACTGAATAACACATGCAAGCCTGTAACCACAGGTATACCTCAACTGAATGACACATGCACGCCTGTAACCACAGGTATACATCAACTGAATGACGCATGCAAGCCTACAGTGGCAGAATTCATCAACTGAATAACACATGCAAGCCAGTATTGGCCTGGAATAAAGAATATATAAAAGGCCATCATGACAGGGGTTGTCAGTCATCACAACACACCTTATCTATCATATCCTGTGACCAGTAAGGGCACAGTAAGGTGTGGTTAGGATCTCAATAAGGGCCTGGGCTTGAGGCATATTTTGTTAGGCATAACAAACAAACTTCCTGTTTGAAAAAATTATGGCAAGTTTGCTTGTTGACAAGGCAGCTCCTCTGGCTCAACTCAGGATGCTGCAATCCATTGAGGAGACTGAAATACAGGGTGGGTGTTATATTAAACCCTACACCATCTACTACCAGCCCTCCCCTTTACCCACTGTCCCCATTAAGACCTCTAGTAATAAGACCCTAAGGCCTGCCTGCCTCCATCTGGTGCAGCATCTCTGACAGTCGATTTGTATCAAAGCAAACGTTGCTTTATTGTCTATCTACTCCTTCCAAATTGATCAACTAATGCGCTCTCCCCTAGAAGTAATTCACACCGGAGACAAAGTTTCTGATCAGTGAAAAACCTGAGACAAACCTTTATTTCCCAGAGTGGGAGATTCCTTTTAAAGCAGAAATACGTCATGTACAGAGTCACAGTTAAACATACAGTATACATTCAACAATTGGCTAATAGTTTCAGGGGTCATATCTAAACCCACCCTACAGAATGTGACTTCATCATTACAGAGCTCTCCCACTCACATTCCAGCTCCATCTTGGTTACACGATGGGAGGGGGAGTGAGTAGTTACTGAACAAAGAGGGGCTGCAAGGGAAACAGTTACTGTTACTTTAACAGTGATTCTCCATTTTGTTGCACGTGGCACATAACTGTTAACTTACACAAAGGAAGTGGGGGAGGAGTTAATAACGGAAACGGAAATAGTTACTGAGCAAAATTATGACCAAGGATATTCTTTTAGGGAATGTGTGACAAATAAGACATAAACACAAGTGTATAATAGTAAAAGAGACATTTGTCCATAACAGTCCCCCCTTAAAATGGCTATTTTACTAACAGCTACTATTTCTAACTCTAATACTGTCCCTATAGAAAAATAACAAAAAGGCTATCTTGCACATCTGTCTGAACAGGCCTCGAACGCTTCACTGCGCGGGTGGCCCATAGCAGCTTGTCCACTACTTCTCCCGCGACAGACTTTTGTCCGTAGAGACAGACGCTATCCCTGAATGCCCTTAAGAGGAAGTAGCTGTTTACTTGGTGCGGTGGGACTGTAAAGGTGTATGTGGTGTTTCACAGTCTATGTTGTCAAGGTCGGGGTGGTCTGGTCGATTGTCTGATCAACTGTCTTTTGTAGACATTTCTTAAGACAGGGTAACACACAACAAACAAGAAGAGCAATGATGATTATCGTTATTAAAATGGCAACACCTATTTGAGCTAGAGCACTTTGCCATCCAGACATCCATCCAAACCATTTTTCCCATGGATCCATGGCCCCAGAATTCTGTTTCAGTTCATTGGACAAACTCTTTAACTTTTCTATTGCCAATGTTACCTTACCATTAGGGGCTGTATTATCTGGGATATAGGTACAGCATGTCATGGTGTCTGGGAGTATTTTACATACTCCCCCTTTCTCTGCCAGAATCATGTCTAAGGCCATTCTATTCTGGAAGGTCATCTGGGAAGTTGCTTGTAATTGTTCCGCCAAACCCTGGAGGGCATCTCTTGTATAATTTACAAACCGTTGTTGATTATAATAGATGTAATTAATCCAATTTACATTTTTATTGGCCGTAATGATTGGGAAAATTGATTCAAACCCTGCGGACACTTCATCTCTTGCTTTGAATTCATTCGGCACCCCCCTTGGCACTCCTATGGCATCTATATAGATATGGGGATCAAAACTGCCTTTAACGGTAGTATCTCTCTTTATTCTAGAGTATGGGTGTAACGTACCTGGGGTATCTTGGTGTCCGTCGGAGATTATGTGTATAGGCATAATTACCTTAGCTAGAGCACATTCTCCTCACCATATGCCCTCCAATCTAGTTCTAATCTGCATAACCCCACAAATCCAATATATGTCCCCAAGGGATCTTACTTGTTGCTGGAGTAAGGCAGCTGGCATTGAGCTATATGTGACACAGTACTTACCAGTGAAATTACCAAAGAATTGGCCTACACCATCATATATACCATAACAAGTGTAGTTTCCTGGATATATGGTGATACCTTTATCTGGCTTAACATCTTTAAGGATAATTGGGTATTCCTTTGTCCATGACTTACATTCCGTCCGGTCAGTTTTAATTGCAGTATAGAGACTTAGGAAACACATCTCTATCTCCGGAGGTATGTTCAAAGGGACAATACCTAAGTGAGGCCTCGCTCCTCCACAGACATAGCAGTTAGATCTGTTGTGTTTGTTAGCGTTATATTTCATCCACTCAAGCCATAAGTTAGTGTCAGAGAAACCCGTCTCTACAGCCATAGTGTCCTCATACGTGGGGTTAGGTATAGCTATCATGTCTTTTAGAGTTTTGATGTGTGGCTTAAGAGGATTAATAGTCATGTGCATGGCACCTACCCAGTCAGGTGAGTCATACACATGCATGGGTCCTTGATGTTAGGTACATCTTTGTACACTGTTGACGACAATGACGATGGAAATGTACAATTTATGACATCACAATAATTAAATGCAAATGTGGCTACCTGTGTACTAGAGGAATTGTACCAAAATGTGTAAACATGATTTTCTTTGGTTATATCGACTTGTTGGGCCTTTATCAGACCTAGCAGCAAGAACAAATACACAAAATTCATGTTATAACAGGATCTGCTTCCTCTGGAGCTGGACATATCTGGGTTCAAATGTATGTTTTCTCAGGAACTTTTTAACCAGAACCCAATCACCAGGAAGCAACTTGTGTGTGCCTGTATCAGACTCTGGATCGGACACTCTTCTGTCCACTTCACTTAATTGACATGCAGCATCCATGGCGGCTTGGTCAGCTTATGATTGCCACACGTTTCTTCCGAATTCCGTCTTCCATGAGTTTTTACTTTCAATATGGCCACTTCTTCAGGTCCTCGATAGCTGTACCAATAGTGTGGTACTCCCCCCTTGGGAAGAGGCAGAAGAGTGGCAAGATTCAAAGTGTAACATCGTTGTAAAGAGACATTATCGGGTAACAATAAAGTCGTATGAAGACGAAGATGTCTCTTATGGGTTCTTTAAGGCCTGCAACGAAAGCAGCTGCTAGCATCTGGGTGTGGGCCTTATTACATGTATTGAAACCCAGATCAGAGAAGGTTTGAGTTAGCCTAGAATTAAATCTTTCAACTTTCCTGATTTTTTTTGAACAATATCATTAATAGAAGTAGCCTGATCAGCTAATTTATCTTGAGCCCATGGATGGAGCTGTTTACAAAATGTGATACCAGATTGAAAATCTGTGTCAGTAGTGAGACGGGCATCATCAAAGCTCTTTTCCATTATGGGCCAGTTGGCATCCCCCGCTTTAATTTCACACAGACTAAAAAAATCGCGCCATGCAGCAGAGTATGTTTTACGCATCTGAAAAATCCGTCTGTAAAAGGGCATGGGCTGTTTTTCTGGGTCTGGAAGTGAATTCACCAAGGTTGCAGCTTGGGATGGATTAAAGGTAACATACATCACAGGGGCTCCCCCCAGACCCTGCTGGGTGCTGCCAGGGCCTGCTAGGGGAATACAAGGGAGATTATTTGGTGGCTGTCTCTCCTGGATATTACCATCATTGTGTAAACCAGCTATTTCAGAGTGAATGGAACCTGGAACTGCTGCAGTATTGGACTCAAGGGGAGGAACTGCATTATTAAACTGGGGCGAAGCAAATTGTGATGTATTGGGATAATGGCCTGATGCAAAGGGGGAGGTAGGAGGAAAATGGACTGCTGAAACAGCGGAATCAGCAGTTACAGTGGCACCAATAGTCATAATAGGGACAGATACACTGGGGGCAGCCATGATAGGGGCAGGACTAGAAGAGGATATAGGGGTGAGGAAGGAAGTGACCATCATGGAAGGGATGGGTGTGGCAGATACAGGAAATGGTGACAATGAAAGGGCAGAAGTGGAAGGAGCTAAAGGAGAGGTGAGGGCGGAAGTGAAAGGGAGAAGTGGAAGGAATTGGGCGGGGACAGAAGCAACCAGAGCTGAAAGAGAGGAATGGGGGCTGGAAAATAATAGGATCCGTCTGCCCCAAGGACAGTGTACAAGGGGGTAGGAACTGGAGAGGGAGTGCTCACAGGTGTGCTCCAGAGGTAGCCATCTTCCCTTTGTGCCAGGCTCCATCATAAGGAGGGGGATGGGAAATGTTTGTAACAGTTTCAACAAAACCATCTTTCTCATGATACACAAAGATTTTCTGCCCCTTTACATCTATTTCCTCCTCAATCCAGCCCTCCTTTCTAATCCCTTTAGCCACTTTATACCAAGCATCTGCAGCTTTCATTAATCCATTATCCAACAATATCCCATTCTTATCGTTTAAAAGTTTTCTCCAATCCTCCGCCTGCAGTCTGCCCTGAGGAGACATAGTAATTCCACAAATCTTAATAATTTTATCCAATTTTCCTACAGCTGATTTCCCAGCTCTTTCCCTCACAAGATCACAGGCCAACCGACCTTGAAAGGAGCTAACATTTGATTGACCCATGTGCACACTGTAATATTACTGGAAAAAAGCAACTGGAAAAGAAATGCAAACTGCCTCTGAACAAAATGAAACTGAAAATAAAAACCAAAACGTGCACACACAAAAATTCAAGCTGCATAGACACACACACCAAGAGAAGGGAGGGGTGGAGAAGGGGGGGGGGGAGAAGCAGTTTCTGTAAGCACAAAGTGTTAACTATGTGAGTGCCTAAGCACACAAGAAGGAAGGGTGACAATAAAAAAGGGGGGGGAGGGAGCAGATGTGCGCGCACAAAGGTTTTTAACTATGTGATTGCCGAAGCACAGCTCTCCTGAGGACAAAAGATAGAATAGGAGAGTTACAAGACACAGACTTATAGTTCACAATTAACATATATGGTACCCAAAAAGACATATACAGGCAAAAACACAATACACAGATGTAATTAAATTACAAACACCTTAAAATAAATGCCGGCTAATAATAAACTCAGGTCACACACTCAATTTCACATACAATATCTGCATACCAAAACAACAGACGCCTGTTTGTATTTCTGTTCACCAAACTAGCTTAGCTAAAACAACAAAATAACGCCAGGTTCTACACACAAACAAGGCTCAAAACAACAACAAAAAACGCTCAAGCTTCTTTACCAAGCGGAGCAAAATAACAAACAAAACCATTCAAGCTTTGTTTACCAAAGCGGAGCAAATAACGCCAAAAAAACACTCAAACTTCATTTCCAAAGTGGAGCAAATAAAAACACTCCAACTTCTTTTCTAAAGTGGAGCCAATAAAAACACTCAAACTTCTTTTCCAAAGTGGAGCAAAATAACAAACAAACCCACTCAAGCTTTGTTTACCAAAGTGGAGCAAATAACGCCAAAAACACTCAAACTTCGTTTCCAAAGTGGAGCAAATAAAAACACTCAAACTTCGTTTCCAAAGTGGAGCAAATAAAAACACTCCAACTTCTTTTCTAAAGTGGAGCCAATAAAAACACTCAAACTTATTTTCCAAAGTGGAGCCAATAAAAACACTCAAACTTATTTTTCAAAGTGGAGCAAAATAACAAACAAACCCACTCAAGCTTTGTTTACCAAAGCGGAGCAAATAACGCCAAAAACACTCAAACTTAATTTCCAAAGTGGAGCAAATAAAAACACTCCAACTTCTTTTCTAAAGTGGAGCCAATAAAAACACTCAAACTTCTTTTCCAAAGTGAGCTAAATAACACCATTAAACTCTCAACCGAGTTTTTTTTTTTTAAAAAGAACAATATAATGGTAAGCAAGTATTACAACAGAAGTACAACAGATTCTCAGGCAAGCAGACTCTTCCACACATAAAACACACACTCAGGAATGACTAAGGAAGTAGATAGACAATTGACAGGTTCTATTCAAATAAAGGGGACATTTGGGCAAACTATATACCTGTTCAATGGCGTTATCCACGAGAAGCTGGCGCAGACACGGAGTGCAGGCCAAGTCCAAAGACAGGAAAAAGATAGGTAATTTACCATATGCAGAGGTGATCAGGCTCTTTTTTCCAGTCTCTGGGGGTCTCCTCTCCGGTCCTCAATGCGGCTTCCGTAGCAACACAACCCAAATGTCCCTGTTCTACTCCTTCCAAATTGATCAACTAATGCGCTCTCCCCTAGAAGTAATTCACACCGGAGACAAAGTTTCTGATCAGTGAAAAACCTGAGGCAAACCTTTATTTCCCAGAGTGGGAGATTCCTTTTAAAGCAGAAATACGTCATGTACAGAGTCACAGTTAAACATACAGTATACATTCAACAATTGGTTAATAGTTTCAGGGGTCATATCTAAACCCACCCTACAGAATGTGACTTCATCATTACAGAGCTCTCCCACTCACATTCCAGCTCCATCTTGGTTACACGATGGGAGGGGGAGTGAGTAGTTACTGAACAAAGAGGGGCTGCAAGGGAAACAGTTACTGTTACTTTAACAGTGATTCTCCATTTTGTTGCACGTGGCACATAACTGTTAACTTACACAAAGGAAGTGGGGGAGGAGTTAATAATGGAAACGGAAATAGTTACTGAGCAAAATTATGACCAAGGATATTCTTTTAGGGAATGTGTGACAAATAAGACATAAACACAAGTGTATAATAGTAAAAGAGACATTTGTCCATAACACAGTGTCTGTCCCTCCCAGTCCTCAGCAAAAGGGAGGTAGATGGCTCTAACTAATAATACAGGGGGAGTCATGCCTTTCACTTGCTCTGGAGCCCCAACTTCCTAGTATCACATCCCTGCAAATCATAGGAGCATGTCACTGCTTGTCATTACCCTTTTACCCTTTTAATATGTCGCTGGTCGCACACTGATAGTGCCAGTAGTGTATCTTCCACAAGGCAAACAAGGCACTCGCCTAGGGCGGCACTTTGCCAGGGGGCAGCACTTTGCCAGAGGGTGTTAAAGCACACTTCTGGTGCTTCAGACATTTTCGCTCCCTCCCCCACCATTCAGCAAGCTTTAGCTCCTTCCAATTAATTGGGGTGATGGGGGCATGTAATGGACGTGGTGGGGGTATGTAATGAGGGTGATGGTGACATGTAATGGGGGTGATGGGGCATTTAGTGTGTATGCAATGTTGGTGATGGGGGCGTGTAATGGGGTGATTGGGAATTTTTATGTGTGTGCAATGTAGGTGATGGGGCATGTAATGGGGTGATGGGGAATGTCGTGGTTGTGCAACATGGGTGGGGGGGGGTGCCTGAATTTTGTCTGCCTAGGGCAGCACAAAACCAAGATACACCACTGGATAGTGCTCTCCAGCATGTCACTGCTTGTCATTACCCTCTCACCATTTTTTTATGCCGATGGTCGCACACTAATAGTGCTCTCCAGCATTTCAATGCCGTTGTTTGCCACCACAGCAGCATTCCCTGGGTGTTCATACCACGTGGTCTTCCAGCTTGGTGCTGCCGGGAAGCTTCAGACATTTATACAAAGTTGTTTAACTTGGCCTTCTCTGGGGCTCTCTTCAGTGCCATTAGGGACAAAGACTGACCAGAGCCTAAAAGTATCAATCCCCTACTTGTCTTATGCACCGTCTCACACAATTCTTACAGTCTCACACCCAGGGTTGCAAGTGCACATTGATGGTAAGGCTCTAACATAGTATCAGTTTGTCACAACTACAGTCAATGACTGTCAACCCTGGGTTTGACACCCTCCTCATTCAGCACACATTCATTCAGAATAGGTGCTGCTACAGAGGCTTCATGATGGGTAGCTCCTTGATGATATGGTAAAGATGAAAGGGTGCTGTCAGATTTAGTACTTGCATTAGGCCTCACCTGATCTAGCCTCACAGTACATGTTGACAAATAGTTTGGTTTGGTTTCCAGTTGTGAATTTAGTGTTTCAACATGTTCATGAAATCTATGTAAAATATAAATTAAAAAAAGGCTTTTAACCTCTTGATGACAAAGGACGTGCCAGGCACGTCCTGGGAGAAACTCCCTTAACGACAAAGGACGTGCCTGGCACGTCCTGCATTGAATGAAGCGGTTTTCGCGATCAACGATCGCGAAAACCGCTTTAACAGTGCTGGTCTAATAGCCAGCACCGACATTTCTATTTCGGCACCCCACGATCGCCCCACGGAGCGATCGTGGGGAGCCATATTGACGGAGCATGCTGCTCCGTCAATATGGCTAAGTCCTCTGCCGGTCTGAGTTTCGGAAGTGAAAGTAACTTCACTTCCGTCGCTCTGAATATGCTACTTGACTACCCCTAGTGGTAGTTTAGTAGCATTGCAATGGAAAAAATGTTAAATACATATTTAATTAATTAAAAACAGGTTATTTAGCTATATTAGCCTATAGGGTTAAAATTAAATATTTTTTAGCATAAGGGATAGGGTTAAAATTAAATTAAAGTTAAAAAATATTAAGGGATATAATAAGGATTAGAGTCGGGGTTAAATTTAGTGTTAGGGTTAAATTTTGGGTTCGGGTTGGGGTCAAAAGATCAATATAGGAAAAAGCAAAAAAACACTATTTTTGGTTTTTGCCCCATAACTCGCAAAAAAATACCGAAAAATATGGAAACATGCATATTTTTGAACTCGGGAGAACATTTAGAAACTATTTAGACGGGGTATTTTTTAATGATTTTATTTGTGTAAATTATATTTTAGGTCAAAGTTAGAAAAAGTGGTTTTTTTTTAATTTTTCATCATATTTTATGATTTTTTTTGTAGTAAATTATAAGATATGATGAACATAATGGTATCTAATGAAAGCCCTTCTTATGACGATAAAAACAACATATAATTTGTGTGGGTACTGTATGTGAGAAAATAAAAAAATTACAGCTAAACACAAACACCCTAGAAATGTCAAAACAAATATTGTCACCAAGGGAAAGTCAAGGTGAAAATGTCTTGTCACTAAGGGGTTAATAAACATGGAAGAATTTCTGTGTTTATAATAAAATAAATCAATCTGATATATAAAAAGTAAGAAAGAAATTAAATAGATGCAGTTTACAGTTCGCTGAGTCAGCTTTCATTTCCCAGTCAGTGTAGGGTCTTGATATCAGAACACTGAATGGTGTTTTTGGGGAGCCAAGCTGACCTTGCTCCGTCCCATTGATGAGCAGTTAAGATTTACTCATGACGGCATCACTATCCAAGGGTTAGATGTTTACATATTCTGGTGGTCAGCTATGCCTCAACTCCTTTCACAATCTGTGTCCAGAACAGATCTTGCATCTCAGAGGTAAAGCCTTGTATTTAATTCCCCTTAAGGGGTTGGTTTGCTAAATAAAGCTGATATCTGCAGGCTGTGGCCGAGGTTATCATGGTGTGTAGCTCATAGCCCTCAGGGGAAAGCGCGAGCTAGGAAAAACTGAATGGAACTATCTCTTCCACGTCATGACTTTCAAGCGTGGCATCATTGCATGTCACACGGATCTCAATGGTTCTGATGGCTCCCTGTGTTGCACAGACTGTGTACATAATTTGACGCTCCAGTCTGGCATCAGAAAAGCAGGAGCTGTGTGGAGGACACTATAGCAGGCAATGTATCACACGTATTGGCTACGGAAGGGGACCCCAAGGTTTGGTGCCAGTGATGGGGTTGGCTACCATGGGGTATGGCCAACCAGGGTGCAGTAGCTGTGTGAGCTATCTGCACGGGCTCCCATGGGCTTGTCTCGGGAGAGTGAAGTATGGCTACTGTGCATAATATCGATGCCAGTAGCCACAAGGACATGAATTACGTCTACACCAGATCCTCGGGGGCCGTATCTTAGGCGCACTGGATCTATGTAAATTGATGCTCCAGTCTGGCATCGGAAAAGCGGTAGCTGTGTGGAGGAGCCTATTGCGTGCAATGTATCACGCGCATTGGCTATGGCAGGGGTCCCCGAGGTTTGGTGCCAGTGCAGGGGTTGACCATCTTGGGGTATGGCCAACCCAGGTGGCAGTAGCTGTGGGAGCTATCTGCACAGGCTCCCCATTGGCTCGTTCCTGGGAGAGTGAAGTATGGCTACTGTGCATAATATCAACGACAGTAGCCACAAGGACAGGGATTACACCTACACCAGATCCTCGGGGGCCGTATCCTAGGTGGGCTGCGATAAGTCACACGTTACTGCTTATATATTCGTGATAAGTAATGCTTATATTACTATGGTTACAGTTTATTGATACCCGGTTGTTATTAAACATTTGGTTAGTATATTATTAGCTGTTTATGTTTACATCTATCTTAAGCTGTTGGGTTTATGTTGCAGCATTTATTTTTCTGATAAATAAATCCTGTGACATTTGTAGCCACTCCTGAGTCTGTGTAATTTATTGGTGTGGGGGGATGTATAATCTGGCATACCACTGTCATGCAACCGCAGATATACATCCACTGAATGACACATGCAAGCTTGCAACCTCAGATATACATCAACTGAATGACACATGCAGGCTACAACTGCAGATATACATCAACTGAATGAAACATGCAAGCCTGCAACTGCAGATATACCGTATTTGCTCGAATATAAGACAAGGTTTTTTTCAGAGCAAATGCTCTGAAAAAGACCCCTTGTCTTATATGCGAGGTCGTCTTATAATATGACCTCAAATCGAGGTCAGACTATAAGACTGGGATCCAGGTCCCCCGCAAAGCTGCAGGGGACCTGGATCCCCCTCTCAAGCATCCAGGGGATGTCTGCGTGATACACGCAGACATCCTCCCCTGCTGCCGCCCGGCACGACCGCCGGGACTTCTATGATGAAGCCGGATCCTTCCGGCTTCAAAATAAAAGTCCCGGCAGAAGTGCCGGACAGCAACGGGGATGTCTGCGCGTATCGTGAAGACATCCTCCGGCTGCCCCCGCTAGCCACCATGGACATTCGGGCAGCAGGGGGATGTCTGCACGATAGACACCGCCGTCTATTACGTTGGACCGGCTTCCGTCATAATAGACGGAAGTGTCAGGCAGCATGGAGGATCACTGCACATACAGTGCAGACATCCCCCTGCTGCCCCCACTAGCCACCAGGGAGCGATGAGGTAAGAGGGAGGGGGGGGGGGCAGAGAGAAAAATGAATAACACATGCAAGCCTGCAACCGCACATATACATCAACTGAATAACACATGAAGGCCTGCAGCTGCAGATATATATCAACTGAATAACACATGCAAGTCTGCAACTGCAGATATACATCAACTGACTGACACATGCAAGCTACAACTGCAGATAGACATCCACGGAATAACAGATACAAGCCTGCAACTGCAGATATACATCAACTGAATAACACATGCAAGCCTTCAACCACAGATATACATCAACTGAATTACACATGCAAGCCTTTAACCACAGATATACATCAACTGAATTACACATGCAAGCTACAACTGCAGATAAACATAAACTGAAAAACACATGCAATCCTGCAACTGCAGATATACATCAACTGAATAACACATGCAAGCCTTCAACCACAGATATACATGCACTGAATGACACATGCAAACCTGCAACCGCAGATATACATAAACTGAATAACACATGCAAGCCTGCAATCGCAGATATACATAAACTGAATAACACATGCAAGCCTGCAATCGCAGATATACATCAACTGAATAACACATGCAAGCCTGCAACCGCAGATATACATCAGCTGAATGACACATGCAAGCCTGCAGCTGCAGATATACATCAACTGAATAACACATGAAAGCCTGCAACCGCAGATATACATCAACTGAATAACACATGCAAGCCTGCAACTGCAGATCTACATCAATTGAATGACACATGCAAGCCTGCAACTGCAGATATACATCAACTGAATAACACATGCAAGCCTGCAACCGCAGATATACATCAACTGAATTACCCATGCAAGCCTGCAACCGCAGATCTACATCAACTGACTAACACATGCAAGCCTGCAACCGCAGATCTACATCAACTGAATGACACATACAAGCCTGCAACCGCAGATCTACATCAACTGAATGACACATGCAAGCCTGCAACTGCAGATATACATCAACTGAATAACACATGCAAGCCTGCAACCGCAGATATACATCAACTGAATTACACATGCAAGCCTGCAACCGCAGATCTACATCAACTGAATGAAACATGCAAGCCTGCAACCGCAGATAAACATCAGCTGAATGACACATGCAAGCTACAACTGCAGATATACATCCACTCAATAACCCTTTTAAGACAGCAACCGCAGATATACATCAACTGAATTACACATGCAAGCCTGCAACCGCAGATCTACATCAACTGAATGAAACATGCAAGCCTGAAACCGCAGATAAACATCAGCTGAATGACACATGCACGCTACAACTGCAGATATACATCCACTCAATAACCCTTTTAAGACAGCAACCGCAGATATACATCAAATGAATAACACATGCAAGCCTGCAACCGCAGAAATATATCAACTGAATGACACATGCAAACCTGCAACCGCAGATAAATATCAACTGAATAACACATGCAATCCTGCAACTGCAAATATACATCAACTGAATAACACATGCAAGCCTGCAACTGCAGATATACATCAACTGAATAACACATGCAAGCCTGCAACCGCAGATATACATCAACTGAATTACACATGCAAGCCTGCAACCGCAGATCTACATCAACTGAATGAAACATGCAAGCCTGCAACCGCAGATAAACATCAGCTGAATGACACATGCAAGCTACAACTGCAGATATACATCCACTTAATAACCCTTTTAAGACAGCAACCGCAGATATACATCAACTGAATTACACATGCAAGCCTGCAACCGCAGATCTACATCAACTGAATGAAACATGCAAGCCTGCAACCGCAGATAAACATCAGCTGAATGACACATGCACGCTACAACTGCAGATATACATCCACTCAATAACCCTTTTAAGACAGCAACCGCAGATATACATCAAATGAATAACACATGCAAGCCTGCAACCGCAGAAATACATCAACTGAATGACACATGCAAACCTGCAACCGCAGATAAATATCAACTGAATAACACATGCAATCCTGCAACTGCAAATATACATCAACTGAATAACACATGCAAGCCTGCAACTGCAGATATACATCAACTGAATAACATATGCAAGCCTGCAACCGCAGATCTACATCAAATGAATGACATATGCATTATGTGAATAACACATGCAGGCCACAATTGCAGAAATACATCAGCTGAATAACAGATGCAAGCCTGCAACCACAGCTATACATCAACTGAATAACACATGCAAGCCTGCAACCGCAGATGTACATCCACTCAATAACCCTTGCAAGACAGCAATCGAAGATATACATCAAATTAATAACACATGCAAGACTCTCATTAAATCTGGGATGCTCGGGCACCCTTAGACTAGGCACGCCACTGCATGTAACCATTACAGTGCATGTAACCGTTACATTAGAAGAGAGATACGGATTTTACAATCACACACCTCTAGATAACAGGAAATAATTATTTATTTATTTCAGTTCCACAAAGATGGCCCATTAACTATGCCACACACAGGAGCCCCACCAATTATATCACACACAGGAGCCCATTAACTATGCCACACACAGGAGCCCCATAACTATGACACACACGTGCCCCATACAAGTGCCCCATAATTATGCCACACAAAAGAGCCCCTTAATTATGCCACACATGGGGCCCAATAAATATGCCATTAATTATGCTACACACAGGAGCCCCATGAGGTGAAAATTGTACAATTCTAAAACAATACATATCTATACACACACAGACATCTCTCTATAACTAGTGGCATTTATTCTTATTTGAATTTTTTTATATTATATTCAACTACTTTCATATGTAATAAAAATGTTATTGAAAAATTGCATTCCTTGTTTTTATTCTCTTCCTCTGCTCCCACATTGCACCTAAAGGACTTAGCATAGCACCATACAGTACCCACAGAACTTGCCATGCACCTATATTGCACCCACAGCACTTGGCTTGCACTCATATTTGGCATGCCACAGTGTCAATGCCCCACAGAACACACCATTGTGCAATTAAGATAGCAGTAATATTGTTTGCCATTAAGATGGCAGTATCATTGTGCCATTCAGATGCCAGTAATATTGTGCCATTAAGATGCCAGTATTATTGTGCCGTTAAGATCTCATAATTATTGTGCTATTAAGATACCAGTAATATTGTGCCATTCAGATGACAGTCATATTGTGCCATTAGGATGCCAGTAATATTGTGCCATTAAGATGCCACTATTATTGTACCATTAAGATGGCAGTAATACTGTGCCATTAAGATGCCACTATTATTGTACCATTAAGATGCCATTAATATTGTGCCATTCAGATGCCACTATTATTGTACCATGAAGATGTCAGTAATATTGTGCCATTCAGATGCCAGTCAGATTGTGCTATTAGGATGCCAGTAATATTGTGCCATTAAGATGCCAGTAATATTGTGCCATTCAGATGCCCCATCCAATTTGCCCATTAAGATGCCAGTATTATCCAAAAGAGAGCTGACCGGCTTCCATAGATGTAAGATGTGCCAGGCCTGAAAGGAAACCAATAAATCTCAAAAGAAAACCATATGTAATTTTAAGAACCCACATAATGATAAGGTGTATAAAGTTAATGAGATAATCACCTGTGAAACTAAAGGGGTTATATACATGTTGTGGTGTCCTTGTAAACTATATTACATTGGTAGAACTTCAAGGTCCCTAAAAATCGGTATAGGAGAACATATCAGAAATATAAGGAACGGTTTTGAAAACCATAGTGTCTCTCAACACTTTTTGAATATACACCAAAAAGACCCCTCCCACCTCTATTTTTTGGCTATAGATAAACCAAGAATTCGGTGGCGAGGAGGAGATCGTATAAAAAATCTAGGACAAGCCGAGATGAGATGGATCTTTGAATTAGACACTTTAACCCCTAGAGGTCTTAATGTTGATTTTGAATTATGCCATTTCTTATAACCACTGTATGTTATTATCCCTTATTTTACACTTTTATCTTCGACACGTTTATGATTATTATAAATATATATATATTTTTTTTTATTTTTTTTACTTCTATTCTTGTTTTTACTTTGTATAGTTTACATGTGACCTTTTTGAAAAATGGATCTGGTAGGGGTCACTGGTCTGTAGCTCCCCTAAGAAGTCCTAATTTAGGTATTTGTCTCTTTAAAAACTTTTTTGGGTACCTGTCTCTTTAAATTTTTGTGTGTAATATAATCCACTTATCTTTCAGTATTCTGTAAAATGTACATTGGAAGTCACAAGATTTTAATTATATATTTTACATATATTGTCTATATATTTCAGTCTGCTGGTTCATAACTTCTGTTTATTTGTTTTTGTTTTTATTCATTTGTTTTTATTATTCCTTGTTCTATTGTATGAGTTATAAGTATATTTGTTCCTTAATATTATTCTGCAATATGGATTGTAGGAATTGCCATTGCGCTAATTGATTATAGTTAACTAAGTATCCCTCTTTTTAGCATATTACTTTCCTCTCCCCCTTTTCATTCTCCGTATGCAAGAAACTCTATTAAGATGGACATTGGTTTCCGTGGCAACGGATTTGGTTAGACACTATAAAACCTTCGACGTCTTGTGCAGACGTTATTGCCTTGAAGAAGCCCCACTGGGCGAAACGCGTCGCGAGAGTTAGTGACGCTGCACGAGATTTCAACGCAGAAGTCTCTTCTCTCCATACCGGAGTTTACTTCACCAGACGTCCCTTGCAACCTAGGACTTCTGTCTTTGGACTGCATACACATTGGATGGACTGGTGATATTTTGATATTGTTTTTACTCTCACACGAGTTTTACCTGTTTTTATATCCAGAAGGAATTATTTAGATTTTTTGGAACTTTAATAGCGCCGATCAATTTTTCACTGACTAGAAAGTCCAGACCCCCTTCTAGATTTACTCCTGAACCTCAGGAGCCCCCCACTGGCACCAGCCCCCTGTACCTAAGAGGAGGAAGGGGGCAGCTGCCAAAAAATGGCAGATTGCCTCTCTTTCCTACCCTGCGCCCCAGGCCCTGCCGTTTAGGGGCCGTGCCACAAGGGCCTCCATTGCTCGGGGGTCTCTACTCCAGGATTCCCCCACTCTATACGCCTATAGGGTTTATGGCGGCCAGTCTTGGCTTCTCTACGATGAGGAGTTTAGGCAACGCTTGGCAGTCAGGCAAGGCGTGAGGGGGGATCACAGGGACATAGCATTGTGGTTACCGATCATGGCCTCTGGTCACGGCGTAATCCAACCCTTTCTGTCAGCGCCCGCACATGATGGCAGTTCAATGATTCCACCTGCAACCGGGGGAATCAATGTAAATTCAGACATGAATGCTTAGGCTGTGGGGGCAGTCACCCCAAGTTTAAATGTTTCAAGTGGAACAAGCAGGACAAGGTCCGGCACTTCTAACAATTCTTGGGGAAAAGGGGAGGACGCCGGTGGCCATAGGAGCAATGCTCCCCTGGCTTACTCGTTATCCGGACCAGTCAGCCACCATGCTCTTTTGGGATGGTTTTCAGTTTGGTTTTTGGATCCCCTCTAAACAGTTAGTTATCCCCCTTTTTCCCAAGAACCTGAAATCTGCCATTCAGTTCCCTGCCGTGGTGTCGGACAAACTGCACAAGGAGGTGTTACTTGGTAGAATGGCTGGACCATTTAGCACCTCGTCTTTGGTTAACCTGTGGATCTCCCCTCTGACAGTTGTTCCTAAGAAAGAAGTGGGCAAGTTACATTTGATATACCACCTGTCTTTTCCCAAGGGTGAGTCCATTAACGATGGTATTGATCCTGAATTGTGCAGGGTGTCCTACACCTCATTTAATCATGCAGTATGGTGGGTCAAAATTATGGGGATAGAGATGGGCAAAACGAAAATTGTCATTTTGTTTTCGTCCATTGCTGCATTAGTTTTTGTTCATTATTTTCATTTCGTCATATTCATTCGTACAAATGGGAAATAATTCACCTATTGGAGAATTTGTTTGAAAGAGTGGAATTTATCCAAATTTCATTCATCCCCTACCTAATGCTATTGAACTGTTGAAATTTGAATTAAACAGGAAATTTGTTTTTTTCCTTTCACTGTCAATTCACTGTCATTCTCTCTCTGTACTTCACAATAATTATGTGAAGTACAGGGAGTGAATTGGAGGCAAAGTCAGTGTATATAAGCATATAACACATAACATAGATTGTATTACTAAGTATTTTGCTAATTATGGATATGAAATGTAAACTTTTTTTTAATATGTATTGAACATTTTTTTTTAAAAAGTTTTAAAAAATTCACATCCTTAATTATCAAAATGCTAACACACATACAAAATTGACAAATACAGACAGACATGCAGTATAAATATCTGACCTAACTTCAATAGTATAAGGTTGGAGAATTGGGTTGAAAGAGTCGAATTCATCCGGATTTCATTCAAATTTCATTCATCCCCTACCTTATTCCATTGAACTGTTGAAATTCGAATTCATCCGAATTTCCCAACCTTATACTATGTATTGAATGAAGATAGGTGAAATGTTCTTTTATACGAATTGAATGGTGAAATGAATGCAGCAATGGACGAAAATGGCCTCACTTCAATAGGATAAGGTTGGAGAATTTGGTTGAAAGAGTCAAAATTATCCAAATTTCCTCCTTTACCTATGCTATCGAGCTATTGAAATTTGGCTCTAAGTGGTTGGGAAATTCGTATATAGAAGCTTATGGACATCATTTTGTTGAAATCAAACAGATAGAAACATAGAAAGTTAAATAAAAACTAATCCGATATGAATACTGAATGTCTGATTACTCTGTTCTGTGAATTTCGACAGTTAGGTCAATTCGGATGAATTCAACCCTTTTCGACTATGCTATTTGCATTACATACAATAACTTAAGCCGAAATTGAGACGAAATTCGAATTCGACATATTGATGAATGGACAAATGAATTTCGTTCATTTAGCATTCGTTCATTTGGATTTCGTTAGTTTTCCATTTTCGTTATTCGGATGAAGAAAATGCATTAGTCCGAAAACGAATGCACATGTCTAATGCAAAAACAGACATTGAGATTGCTGCCAGTGCACCTGGAGTGTTTTCACCTCCTTGGTTGCCATTGGGGGGGGGGGGGGGGGGGCATTTATGTCAACCTCTGCCTTCCCATGGGGTGCTCAATCTCCTTTTTCTATTTCGAAAACTTTAGTACCTTTTTGGAATGGGTAGTCAGAGAGGAAGCTGGTGCCAAATCAGTTATCCATTATTTGGACGATTTTTTGTGCGTTGGTCCTCCTGGCTTTCCTCTCTGTCTATATATCCTATGTACCATCGAGAAGGTGATAGCCCAGTTTGGTGTCCCATTGTCACCTGATAAAACCGAGGATCCTTCCACCACCATAGCATTTTTGGGGATTGAAATAGATTCAGTGAAGATTGAATGTCGCCTGCCCATGGACAAGGTTGACGAGCTACGGTACCTGGTGTGGCAAATGCGCACTTTTCGCAAGGTTCAGTTGCACCAGTTGCAGCCGCTGCTGGGCAAACTGAATTTTACGTGTAAAATTATCCCCATGGGCTGGATATTCTGTAGGCGCCTGTCTTTGGCTCTAGCTGATGCCCTCTCTCCCCACCACTATCCGTCTCACATGGGAACTCAAAGCAGACTTGGCTATGTGCAATTTGTTCTTGCAGTCATTTAATTGGCTGACGTTGTTTTTGGAGACAGCAGTTTCTAATGACGATTTGAGTTTGTGGACCAATGCGTCTGTCTTGGTGGGTTTTGGGAGGTTCTTTCGCAGTAGGTGGTTTTCTGGTCTGTGGCCTGAGGCCTGGCACTGCTCTGGCCTTACTTGGAACCTGGCCTTCTTGGAATTGTTCCTAATAGTGGTTTACATCATTGTCTGGGGCCCATTGCTGGAAAACAAGAAGGTCCAGTTCTGGTGCGACAACATGGGCTTGGTCCAAGCCATCAATAACATCTCTGCACAAATGAGAGAACGAAAGACACTACAGAAATAGGAGAGCGAGACACTACAGAAATGAGAGGGGGAGAGAGATTACACACATGGGGGAAAGGAAAAGACAGACAGACACAGGCAGTGCCTCTCATGTAAACAGACCCTGGATCCACCACTGTGAATGTTATGTTATGCTATGGGGCTGGTATAATGACGTTATGCTTTGGGGCTGGTATACAAAAAAATTTCCAGGGTTAGTTTTTGTTCCTCCGGCCATACCTATAAAGTTTCCTTAACCACTTATTTCCAGAAAATGCCACTGACCCGAGTGCTATATTCATTTCCTTTTGAATCTGCAAGGCACAGAGATCCCCTCCTGAAGCACCAAGGGATGTGGTATTGGGGTTAAAAACCCATGAGATTAAAGCTATGCTGCTGACCAAGAGCTGCAAACAGGGTACCCATTCTTTTGAAGAAGCCTCCTTTGAAGAAGCCTCCTTATCCATATTCAATGACCTTCCACCAGCTGTAATGACATGGAGGAGATCCCCTTAACGGCGCTCCTCTACACGCTTGGCATAAAATACAGATGGACTGTGTCTCATGCCCTGTCAGTGACAAGGGATGGAAACTCCTAACTATAGAGCACCCCTTGGACACTGATTGATTTTTTCGTGACCTTCAGATTGCATCGCTGAGTGAAGAGGATGCTAATAGGCTGAAACAACACCTTCTTCTTTGGATCTTTTCTACTTTCCCCTTCTCTTTTCCCTTCTCTGACTGAAAACTTTCTTTACTTCCTCTTTGATAATCAGTGTGTTCACATATTTGTTCACGATTCTGCAGAAATTGTTGGATACTAAGTTTATGCCTCCTATTGCTTCTCTCAGTACAGGGTATGCTGCAAATGCTTTGTGTTATAGTGTTTGTTTGTGCTTAAATTAAACATGAATTTACAGGCCATATTACTCTAGATTGAAATACTTAACCTCGTTCAGTCCCTGTACGAAATAATAGTGTATTTTTCGATTTTTCATATTTGCCAGTGCACACGAGCTGTCCTATTTATGTTTCCCCAATTCAGTCCAACCTAATTCGCACTCCAGCCTACGACTTTTTTTTTTTCATGTTATACTTGTGTTTCATTAAAAACAAAATGCTATAGTGAGGACATATTGTTCTGTGAGATATGTGCATATTTGTTTTGTGCTATCATTTGTGTTACATTACAAACAGTTATGCTGCGCATGTTTTATCTGCCTACAGCAATAAAATACAATTTACAACAAAAAGATAACTGTGGCGGGCTTAAAGAAACACAGAGCAGACAAGCTTAAAAAAACAGAGAGTAAAAGAGCACTGGAGGACCTCCTGGTCAGATAAACCAAACATAAAGTAATCCCTCCGATTTCAGCCTGTTGAAATAACAAAGTGGAGCTTCCCTCGACGCCGGGCCATCAAGCCCGTACAATAGGGGAAAAAAAAAGGGAAGCAAAAGCGGTTTGCGGAAGGAGCTCACAATCAAAGCAGGTATGTGAAAATAAGCCAGAGTTTAATGCTTACGTAAAACAGGCTAGTACAAAAAAGGAAATGAACCACACAGTGAGAAAGACGCCTTACGCGTTTCGTGCTTCAAAAGCAATTAATCATAGGCTGGTGGGAGAGAGCTCACATGGCTAGTTATAACAGGCAAGCAATTAACTTGATTGCCTATACATCTGTAGCTGTCTCCCACCATTCCAAGCAAAAGATTATTTAAAGTGAAAACATATGAAAACATTTAAATATACGAACAATGTGCAACATATATAAAACATATATAAATATATACGAAAAATGTGCAACAGAATGGGGAGTCTGAATTCTTGAATTGCTCTAAATATATGCACAGATATAACTACGCGTGCACATATATATACATAAAGGGACGGGTAATACATTAAGATATTGATACACTTTCATAAGGAATCAAAAATTGCAGCAAGTGCTATTTATGAAAAAATACATTTACATCATGTTTTGAATTGATTCCCTTAGGAGTGCAAGTTTGAAGTGAAAAAATCCAAAAGACTTCCCTTTTACACAAAGTTTCAATAGTGTTGCCTTTTCTAGGAGGAATTTTGATCTTCTCTATAACCTGATATTTAAAGTTTGCAACATTCGAATTGCAACACTGTGCAAAATGTCTGTGAATTGGTTTGTTGGACTTTGTACTGACTATGTCAGATAAATGCTCCCTAATTCTTTCTTTTACTGGACGAATAGTACGTCCTACATATTGTTTCTGACAAAACTGACAAGTCACACAATAAATTACAAAGTTGGTATTGCAGTTAAAGAAATCCTTGATGGTGAATGTTTTACCTGTCTGTGAGGAAACAAAGCTGTTTCCCAATAGTACATGATTACAGCATTTGCACTGCTTAGCACCACATCTGAACATACCCTTGATATTTAACCATGTGGAAGACACTTTTTTGTCAATGTCTTTATCTTCACATAGGTAACTGGGAGAAATTAGGTTGCCCAGGGATATACCCTTTCTGGCAATTCCAGCTATTTTATTGCTGCTAACAGATTGATCTGCAGTTTCTAGATTAAGTACTGTGCGGTGTTTATTAAGAATTTTCACAATATCATCAAAGTCGACACTGTAATCTGTACAGAAGGAAAGTTTGTCCCTGGTAGAGATGCCTGTTTTGCTACCTTTAATTTTCTTGGACTTATCTGACACTAATTTAGATCTTTCTTGTGATTTAGCTATATTGTACCCTCTCATAATGTTGACAAGGGGATATCCTCTTTCCAGTAATCGATCAGAAAGTAACAGTGCCTGGGATTCAAATTCAGAAGAGCTGGAGCAATTCCTCCGAATACGTATGAATTCTCCCACTGGTACACCTCTAAAGGTGTGTGTGGGGTGACAACTGGTAGCCAGCAGGATAGTGTTGCCTGCTGTATCCTTCCTATAATTTGTAGTGTCTATTCTCCCATCAAGTACATTTCCTATTAACTGCAAATCCAAAAAATTGATATTAAATTGACTGTGATTGATCGTGAATTGTAAATTAAGGTCATTTTTATTAACATACTCAAAGAATGCATTTAGGGATTCTTGCTCCCCATCCCAAATTAAAAGCAAATCGTCAATATACCTGCCATACCAAATGATGTGTTTCCTAAAGGGATTATTACTGTTAAAGATAAATTTGGTTTCCCACCAGCCCATGTATAAGTTTGCATATGAAGGTGCAAATTTAGCGCCCATGGCAGTACCGCAACGTTGCAGGTAATAGGTACCACTGAACACAAAATAATTATGGCTCAGAAGAAACTCTATACAGTTACAGATATAATCCTGTTTCCAAGTTGAGAGGTCCGAAAAGTACTTAAGGAAATGTTGAGTTGCCTCCACTCCCTTCTGGTGTGGAATACAGGAATAAAGGGAGCCAACATCCAAAGTTACCCAAGTATATTTCCTATTCCATTGGAATTTAGAAAGTTGTTCAAGTACATGTTTTGTGTCTCTCAAATATCCCTTCAGGCTACACACCAACGGCTGCAGGTATACATCAACCCATTGGGAGAGCCTTTCCCCCAATGAGTCTACCCCAGATATAATGGGGCGACCAGGTGGTGAAGTTAGGGACTTATGAAGTTTCGGCAAGTGGTAGAAGGTGGCTATAGTGGGGTTTTTATTTAACAAATACTCTCCCTCCTTAGTATTGAGTGATCCATTATATGTACCTTCATCAATGAGACTCTTAAGTGTAAGGAGAAATGTTGGCGTAGGGTCTCCCCTTAATTTAGTATATATTTCATTATTATCCAATTGCCTATTTGCTTCATCAATATAGGACATTCTGTCCATCACCACTACATTTCCACCTTTGTCAGATTTTTTTTGTGTGACTTGTCAGTTTTGTCAGAAACAATATGTAGGACGTACTATTCGTCCAGTAAAAGAAAGAATTAGGGAGCATTTATCTGACATAGTCAGTACAAAGTCCAACACACCAATTCACAGACATTTTGCACAGTGTTGCAATTCGAATGTTGCAAACTTTCAATATCAGGTTATAGAGAAGATCAAAATTCCTCCTAGAAAAGGCAACACTATTGAAACTTTGTGTAAAAGGGAAGTCTTTTGGATTTTTTCACTTCAAACTTGCACTCCTAAGGGAATCAATTCAAAACATGATGTAAATGTATTTTTCATAAATAGCACTTGCTGCAATTTTTGATTCCTTATGAAAGTGTATCAATATCTTAATGTATTACCCGTCCCTTTATGTATATATATGTGCACGTGTAGTTATATCTGTGCATATATTTAGAGCAATTCAAGAATTCAGACTCCCCATTCTGTTGCACATTTTCCGTATATATTTATATATGTTTTATATATGTTGCACATTGTTCGTATATTTAAATGTTTTCATATGTTTTCACTTTAAATAATCTTTTGCTTGGAATGGTGGGAGACAGCTACAGATGTATAGGCAATCAAGTTAATTGCTTGCCTGTTATAACTAGCCATGTGAGCTCTCTCCCACCA
This sequence comes from Pelodytes ibericus, assembly GCA_036172795.1. Lineage (NCBI taxonomy): Eukaryota > Metazoa > Chordata > Amphibia > Anura > Pelodytidae > Pelodytes > Pelodytes ibericus. Next base: position 74,545,775 of record CM069861.1, on the reverse strand, counting down.
GCCTATGATTAATTGCTTTTGAAGCACGAAACGCGTAAGGCGTCTTTCTCACTGTGTGGTTCATTTCCTTTTTTGTACTAGCCTGTTTTACGTAAGCATTAAACTCTGGCTTATTTTCACATACCTGCTTTGATTGTGAGCTCCTTCCGCAAACCGCTTTTGCTTCCCTTTTTTTTTTTTCTTAAAAAAACAGAGCATTACCTGTGTATGACCCACTAATATTGAAATACTTTTATGCCGTTTTGGGCTAAGAATGATATGGCCATATCTACAATTCTAGTGGGTCATTATTAGTACCCTCTGACATAAAAATATATCAAATGTTACTTGTCTGACTTAGTGGAGCATAATTCATAATTCATTGGGTTCCAGTGCAAAGTAAACAATTAGAAATCCTATATATGTGAACTAAAGACCTGTTTAGTTAAGTTCAAATGTTTAATCCTATCTTTTAATCATAGGACATATACAGTCTGAAGCCAGAACAATAAAAAATGAGGGAACAGAAGTGACATACGATCAGCTACAACATAAAAGGTTTTTATAACCAGATTAACATGATATTGTTTATAATAGATAAAAATAAATTATGTTCTAATTATTTGTCATGCTGACAAAATAGTGGGAGCACTGATTCAACACATGGCACACATATTGAAGTAAAATGCTAAGTTTTATCCCACATTGACATTTCACATGCACAGCCCACAATTTTCAAATTGAATTAATTTAATTTCTCCTGGAAATTGTACCACATAAAAAAATGAGGGACCTTTACTGGCCTTTGGAAAATATCAACTTTTTCTTGAAAGCCTACCCCTCTAAATATGTTATCCAACTGATTTCACACATAAAACATGAGTGAGACAGGGATTTGTTTATATGTGAACCCTAAATTAAAGGTCAGCATTAACGAAGGTGTGAATGATGACACTGATACTAATGTGGAGACACTGTGCGTGGAGATTAACATAGACAATTAAAAAGAGTAGCATATTATTTGTACGTGTATGCTACAAGCAACCAAACATTACCAATGATTGGGAAGATCAGCTTTTATTGCAAATTGAAAAGGCTGCAAATCGGAATTCAGTTTTTATCATGGGAGATTTTAATTACTCAGATATAGATGGGAATTTGGGAACAACTTGTTCCACTAAAGGATGCACATTTTTGAACCTGCTAAATATTTAATTTATGTAACAATTAGTAGAGACCCCAACCAGAAACAATGCCTGTCTTGATCTAGATATAACGAACAATGAGGAGCTTATCTCAAATATCCAAGTAAGAGAACGCTTGGGAAATAGTGACCATATTATTTCATTTGAGATCAAGTTAAAAAAAATTATCAAATTGGTAGCTACTTCATCAAAACACTTAATTTTAGAAGGGCCAACTTTATGGGCTAAGGGCAGCTATTGAAAAACACAAATTTGCCAGCAAAGCCTGCAAAAATGCATTTAATATTTCTATATTATAAAATTAGAAATGAATTGCTAAGGAGATTAAAACGAACTAGTGAGGACAGAGGGAGAGCATATATTTTTAATATTTTGTAGTCTGTTCTTACAGGCAGACTCTGCTGGCGAAACCAATACTATGAACATGGGATTGGTTGACACAGGAAAAAATTAAACACTGTTAAGATAGACAAGGCCCCAGAGCCAGGTAGTGTTCACCCAAGGGTACTTGGGGAGCTAAGCCTAATTCTGCTCAAACCATTATTTTTGGTCTTTAGGGATTCTTTCAGTTCTGGTATAGAGCCAATAGACTGGCATAAGCAGGATGTGCTGCCCATATTTAAAAAGTGATCAACATTTCATCAATTAAGCTTGATATCTATAGTGGGGAAATTATTTGAATGGTTGCTAAAGGTATACATTCAAGAATACATCTTAAATCAGAATGTAATAAGTAAAAGTCAACATGGTTTTGTGAAAGACATATCTTGTCAAACCAACCAACTTGTATTTTATGAAGAAGTCAAAAATATAGATCTAGGTTTGGCGGTTGATATGATCTATTTAGACTCTGCTAAAGCATTTGATTCAGTTCCACACAAATGGTTATTCTACTAATTGAGAGAAATAGACTTGGGGGGCAAATGGAAGTATTTGGATTGAAAACTGTCTAAAGGATAGAAATCCAAAGAGTTGGTGTTAATGGAAAATCCTCAAACTGGACCAGGGGATCAAGTACCTCAGTTGTTTTAGGCCCTCTTCTTTTTAATTTGTTGACTAATGATCTGCCAAGTTATGTTGAAAGCCATGTCTTGTGTTTGCTGATAACAGAAAAATTAAGTACGGCAATACATACTATTCTTGATGTTTATTCTTTGCAGGAAGATTTAGACAAAGTGTGAGACTGAGCAAGCAAGTGGCAAATGAGATTTAATGTAGACACCCTGGATCAGGCATAGGTGATAGCATTCCCAAGTAGTGCAGGATGCTGCAGGCTGAGTGTATTGGAATGGTGAAGATTAGTAAATGCACTATCTAAATTAATACCAGATATGGTATCAATTGGTGTATGTTTAACACTTTACAGTTTGGTTCCCACGGTTACACAGTAACAATAGAAGCCAAATAAGCATTATCTCAACAACAAATTTATAAATGGAAATAATATAACAATACAACGATTATATTATTCCATAAGGTATTATTAGAGAGTTAAATTCAATAACTAAATAACAGAATATCCACACACTTGAATAGGTTAAAGCATAAATGTTTAATGATAACTCTACAACAATATCTACTATAGGTTATACAAATAAACAATGCTAAAATACTCAATCTATTAATAGAAACAATAATAGTTAACTCTATTCAAGTAAAAGAAAGTAAAGTAAAATATATAAATGCTGATACTTAGATGTTACAGTGTCAGGAGAACTCAGGTGGAAAGACTGGCTTCAGCAGCAGCTTCTCCATTGTTGGAGCTTCAGGTGAGTTCTGAAATCTCTTTAACATGCTTCTCTTTTAACATGAAGCATTTGTTGGTACAGCTTTCCCATAGTAACCCTGGTCAGGTGACCAGACTGTCAAACTGTCAGACTCCATGTTGTTTACAGTCCAGTCTTGAACAATAGCCAGTATGTTTACCTGGAAACACTGTTGCTTAGACCACCAGCCCCCTGCATATACCCTACACATATAAACCAATATATATATATATATATATATATATATATATATATAAATATATATATATATTGCTATTTAAGTGATATCTGTGTATAAGATCAACAAACTAGCATAAATAAATGCGTGTCTACAACACTGAGACAGACAAGGCCAAGCAGAGCAAAAAAAGAGAAAGAACAGAAAGCACAATACAAGAATACAGAGTATAGAACTAAGACAGAGGATCAAAACAAAAGGGAACATACAGGACAATGACAGAGACAAGCTAGCATGGAAAAGGTTAGGGTTTAGTTACACATGATGGCCATGATATAGTAAGCTCACCACCAGCGTCAATGTACCGCACATCAGCAAGTTCCTTGCACTAAAAGTTGCATTTAATAATAACTAAACACAAAGGACACAAAACATATCTTAGACTGGACAAACTTGGAAATGAAACGCACAGAACAAATGGGTGGGGCACATTTATATTGGAACAGAGAACCAGGTCAAGGGTAAACAAGCAATAAGGAAGAGGAAGCGTAAACAAGCAATAAGGAAAAAACTGAAAGACAGGATAGTGGAACAAGTTTGAAATGCCTTTCACATGAGTAGCATGACAATATCTCCCTGGAAAAAACTAGTAATAATTGTAGACAACAGACTAAGCAACAGTGCACATACTACTCAAACAAGTTGTGTATAAAAATAAGCCAGGAAAATGGCGTCTGACAGGAGACATTGTAACATTATATAAATATGTGCAGGGCCAATATAAAGAACTCTCCAGTGACCTGTTCATTTTATAGAAATGTTCAAAGAACACAATCCCCTGAGACCTGCGGAGCAAAGATTTCAATAACAACAAAGGAAGGGATTCTTTACGGTAATGACTATAAAGAAATGTAACTCACTGCCAATAGAGGAGGTGCTATCAAATACAATACAAAGGATCTGGATATTATCTTTCTTTTCCTTTCATATATACAAATCCACTCATATCATCTCATTCATCCGTCATTCATGCAACTTTTAAAGTCTCCCTTCATAACTAAGATCCTCCAATTCCCTTATTAATTTTGTAGCTCTCCTTTCCACTTTTTCTAGTTCCATAATATCCTTTTTAAGTACTGGTGCCCAGAATTATACTGTATATTCAAGGTGAGGTACCAAAAACTTGTAAAGAAGCAAGATGATATCCTCCTCCTGTGAATCCATACCCCATTTTATACATACCAATATCTTATTGGCTGAAAAGCTACCTCCTGCCTGTGATCCTGTGCCTAGCATTACATTTCTTTTAGGGCCCCTTTCCCCGTGGGTCTCTCTCAATGTGGTCAAGGTGGCCTAGATCCTGGACCCCCCATTGTTACTGACATTTTGACATAAATTTTGCGAGCACACAGTGTCAACTTGTTAAATTCATACCTACTTCTGGTATGCTAATGTGATGTGTTGTGATGTACAGTAAGGGGAAAAGTATTCAATCCCCTGCTGATTTTGAACGTTTGCCCACTGAAAAAGAAATGATCAGTCTATAATTTTAATGATATGTGTATTTTAACAGTGAAAGACAGAATAACAACAACAAATCCAGAAAAACGCATATAAAAAAAGTTATAAATTGATTTGCATGTCAATGATTGAAATAAGTATTTGACCCATGCGACTTGGTACATGGTGGAAAAACCCTTTTGGGCAATCACAGAGATCAGACGTTTCTTTTAGCGGGCCACCAGGTTTGCACACATCTCAGGAGGAATTTTGTCCCACTCCTCTTTTGCAGATCCTCTCCAAGTCATTAAGGTTTCAAGACTGACAATTGGCAACTCGAACCTTCAGCTCCCTCCACAGATTTTTTGTAAGATTAAGGACGAGAGACTGGCTAGGCCACTCCAGGACCTTAATGTGATGCCAAAGAGCTTGATTTTGGTCTCATCTGATCACAGCTCTTTCACCCAGTTCTCCTCTAAATCATTCAGCTGTTCATTGGAAATTTCATTGTGCTTTCTTGAACAGTGGGACCTTGCGGGTGCTGCAGGATTTTAGTCCTTCACAACGTTGTGTGTTACCAATTGTTTTCTTGGTGACTATGGTCCCAGCTGACTTGAGATCATTAACAAGATCCTCCCATGCAGTTCTGGGCTGATCATTGAAACTCCATGAGGTGAGATCTTGCATGGAGCACCAGACCGAGGGAGACTGATAGTTGTTTTTTTCCATTTGCGAATAATCACACCAACTGTTGTCACCTTCTCATCAAGCTGCTTGGTGATGGTCTTGTAGCCCATTCCAGCCTTTTGTAGGTCTACAATATTGTCCCTGACATCCTTGGACAGTTCTTTGGTCTTGGCCATGGTGGAGAGTTTGGAATCTGATTCATTGATTGCTTCTGTAGACAGGTGTCTTTTATACAGGTAAAGAGTTGTATTAAGGGAGTTTTTCTGGATTTTTTTGTTTTGTTATTCTGTTTCTCACTGTTAAAATACACCTACCATTAAAATTATAGACTGATCATTTCTCTGTCAGTAGGCAAACGCTCAAAATTAGCAGGGGGTCAAATACTTATTTTCCCTCACTGTATACACTGATTTTCTTGGTTTCACTTATGGCCTAGGTTTTGCGGACCACATTATGTTAAGAAATGTTATGCTATGTTTTTGAGAAATGTATCGGTTTATCATGCGGATGTCTCCCTTACACTTTCACTTTCAATTCTCCATATACTGGTCTTGGAAACAACACCTTATTGCAGAATTCTGAGGTTCTCTCCTCATTCCAACAACAAATAAAGGTGTTTTTTTTAACTGAATTATGTTTCTGTGGATGACCCAGTCACGTTGTGGGCTGCACACAAAACTGTGATATGTGGATACTTGATCAGTATCAGCTCGTATTTGAAAAAATAATCTGTCAACAATTGCAGACTAAACTTTTTAATCATGAAACTGTAAATAAAACCAACCCTACGACATCTACGACACTCGAATTAACGAAAGTCAGGAACGAACTGAAGCATCTTATTTTAACACACACACCCAGGTCATTAACCCCTTCATGACAATGGACGTGTCAGGCACGTCCTGCCGAAAACAAGCAGTTTTTGCAATCAAGGAAAACTGCTTTAACGGTGCTGGTCTATTGCCCTGAAATTTCCTCTCTGGGACACCCACAATCGCTCCACGGAGCGATTGTGGGCACCATATTGATGGAGCAGCATGCTTCGTCAATATGGCTATGCCATCTTGTGGTCTGAGTTTGGGAGTGAAAGAAAATGTCACTTCCATTGCTCGGAATATGCTGCTTGACTGCCCCTAGAGGCAGCAAGTAATAGTGCAATGTAAAAAAAAATGTATTTAGCTAAAAACTGGTATTATCGTTAGATTAGTCTATAGGGTTAAAATTATTATTTTAATAATAATTTTTAGCATAAGGCATAGAGTTAAAATTAAGTTAAAATTGAAATTTAGGGTTGGGGTCAAAGGTCAATATTTGAAAAAAACAACACTATTTTTGGTTTTTGCCCCATAACTCGCAAAAAAATGATGGTGTCTTTTTTAATGATTGTTTTTGTGTAAATTATATTTTAGGTCAAAGTTAGAAAAAGGTTTTTTTGTTTTAATTTTTCATCATATTTTATGATTTTTTTTGTAGTAAATTATGATGTAGTAAAGATATGATGGACATAATGGTATCTAATGAAAGCCCTTCTTATGACGATAAAAACAACTTATAGTTTGTGTGGGTACAGTGTGTGAGAGAGAAGAAAATGACAGCTAAACACAAACACCCCAGAAATGTCAAAACAGCCATTGTCACCAAGGGAAAGTCAAGGTAAAAATGTCTTGTCCCTAAGGGGTTAAAATTTACCAGACGGATCTACTATAAACATACAAACAAAGCAGACCAATTACTTGCCACGTCCCTGAAGACTCAAATCTCTTTTTGACTAATACCTAGCATTAGAACAAATTCTGGACACATAACAACCAACCCACAAGACATAGCCAAGGAGTTTCACCAGTTTTACTCCAAACTTTACAACTACTCACCTGAGGCAGCTCTCCTAAACACGGCATATGTACAGAAGATCTCCAGATACATCGACCATGTTCAATTACCTTCCCTCTCGACCACGGACAGGGACTTTATAGGCGGCCCGATATCCGAAGAAGAAATTTCAGAGGCTATCAAATGTTTTAAATCAAACAAAGCACCCAGCTGTGAAGCTTTTTACTACACCCTACTATAAGATCCTCAAAGACAGTCTGACTCTTCATCTTCTCCAGTTATTTACTGCCATCATGGATGGATGCTACTTTACTAGACATGCAAGAAGCCAACATTTCACTCATTCACAAACCAGGAAAACCAAAAGACCATACCACTAACTACAGACCCATTTCCCTACTGAACGCTGACTACAACATTTTCACCAAAATACTGGCCAATCAAATTAATAAAAAGCTGACCAAACTGATTCACCTGAACCAGGTGGGGTTCATCCCCAACAGGTAAGCACTAGACAATACCAGGAGATGCGTAGACCATCTCTGGATGGTAACCAGTTCTGGTTCACCTTCTCTGTTTTTCTCCTTAGGTGCAGAGAAGGCTTTTGACCGCATGAATTTGGCATTCCTACGACTTGTCATGGAGAGGATGAACTTCTCTCAAAATTTCCAAAACTGCCTTTCAACAATTTACCAAAAAACATAATCTAATATTTGTATATTCGGTGCCAATCCACTTAAACTTTATCATTTTAATGACAAAGATGCCCCCTCTCACCCTTGCTTTTTGCCCTGTCTTTTGAACCTCTTCTACAATCTATACGCCAAAACGATAATCTAACAGGTCTCTCCCTTGCCCATAGTCATTATAAAGTAGCCGCTTATGCGGATGACATACTACTCTCTCTCACAAATCTATTGACCTCGCTCCCACAGCTCTTTCACAAATTACACAAATTCACGGTGGTCTCTGGTTTAAGTGAACTCAGATAAGTCCAAGGGCCTCCCAATTAATCTGGCCAAATCTACAATTCAACTGATCCAAACTAATTTTTAGTGCGCAATCTCAGACCGCTCACCTACCTAGTCCTCCGCCTTCAGTTAGATTTGGAGAAATGGGGACCTTTCACTATTTCCTGGCTAGGCCGACTGACAAAAGTTAAAATGAATATACTCCCTTGACTACTATATTTATTTCAAGCACTACCCATACTTCCTCTGGCAGGGAAAGAAAGCTCAGATCTCGGAGTGGCACTCCCCGTCTCAGATATCAGATGGGTCGACATCGAAAATGATCTATTCTGACCAGATGTTCTCAGTCAATATATATGGTTACCCAAAGCACAGGCTAATGGTCACCAACTAAATGCCCACCAACTAAACACATGTTAACAATGGATCACTCCTCCCTCTGTCCCATATATAGTAACTACCCCCCAAGAATGGACCCCCTCCTTTTCAAGACTACCAAGGAGACATTTCAAATCTCTACCATAAAGGACACACTTAAAACGTATGATGATCTGAAAACAACCATACCCCTATGAGCATCCGACTTCTTCCGATACCTCCAACTAAGAGACTTTGCTCTCACCCCCTCGACTAAACTATCTTTGGATACTATCCCAACATGGTATGAAATTAATTGTATGGACAACCCTAGACAGAAAGGTCTCATATCCCAACTCTACATGGAAATTGTCTCTTCTACCTCTGGTCCCCCATTGTCATATTTCAAAGCTTGGGAATGAGACCTTGGACATACAATAGTCAGGAAGGACTGGGTGGACATATAGGAAGCCACCTCTAAAATATGTATCTGTTGTAACGGTCGTGTTCAGGAGATGGACCACAAGTGTAGATGAGGCTATAGGGACACTCACTAAGTACCGTAGGTAGCAAGTATTGGTCTTCACCTTAATGACTACACACCCTTGGTTGAGCCGCCGGTGGTATGTCACCAAGGATTTTGCTGGAACACTTACTACTGGATACTCAGCAAGTGGAGCCCGTATAGGATCGTACAGGAATACAGGCAAACGGAGAGTCAGGAGACAGGCCGGGTCACGGACAGGAGAGATACGGATAAACAGGTCACTAGCAGAAATTGAGGCAGGCGGCGGACGGAGAATAGTCAGGAACAGCAGGGTCATACACAGAATAATCAGGAATGCAGGAACAAACGGATGGAGTATATAGGGACGAACCGGGTCAGCAACAGATAAACGGAGTCAATCAGGAGTCAAAACGCTAGTGAGATACTCAAGGCACTATCACAGGCAAAGGTAACCTGTGAAATGACCGTTTAAATACACTACCAATTGATCAGGACACACCTCTGATCAATTGGCAAGGGAGGGGTTAATTTAATAAATAGCCCTTTAACTGGGCTCATGAATATTCATGAAACACCCGTTCGCGCATGCGTGACGTCACTGAGCGCGCGTCTTACTGGACGCGCGTCTCAGCATCAAGGGATGCTGGGGCTCTCACTCTGAGCCCCAGCCGACGGGATGGCGTCCTCCTGATCCGCGATGGCGGCGGATCAGGAGGTGAAACAAGGTAGGTGACATCTGTACTGTCCACAGGTTAAAGTGTACAAGACTCTGATGAGGTGGTATCGTCCACCTTCGCAAAAATGTACATAACTTCCTCTCCCCTATGCTGGAAAGGGTCTAGGACACTTCCGCGCCGCATCTTCATCGCTGACAGTTCAGCGCTGCAGTTAGAACGCTGAACTTTCAGCAATGAAGAATAACGGCTATGTAAGAGCTGACAGTTCAACGCTGAACTGTCAGCTCTTACAAATGTACAAGTAAAAAGAAAATACCCCCACTAATAAATGATTCCCAAACCCCAATACTAACACTAAACACTAAACCCCAATACTAACACTAAAATTAACCCCAATACAAAAATTAACCCCCTAAACCCTAATACTAACCCCCGAGCCCTAATACTAAAATTAACCCCCTAAACCCTAATACTAACCCTAATACTAACCCTAATACTAACCCCCCAGCCCTAATACTAACCCCCGAGCCCTAATACTAAAATGAACCCCCTAAACCCTAATACTAACCCTAATACTAACTCCCGAGCCCTAGTACTAAAATTAACCCCCTTAACCCTAATACTAACCCTAATACTAACCCCCGACCCCTAATACTAACATTAACCCCCTAAACCCTAATACTAACCCTAATACTAACCCCCGAGCCCTAATACTAAAATGAACCCCCTAAACCCTAATTATAGCCCCCTAAACCCTAATTCTAACCAAAGTAAAATAGCTAAAATACTTACCTTTAGCAAAGAAATGTCCTGCGATGAAATCTCCAGCGACGATCTGTCTTGCTGTGTAGCGTCGGCGGTGAAGCGGCTGCGTGGAAGCAGCCACGATGAAGAGTCCCATCATCTGCTGGAAAGCGGGCAGTGTCATATAAACTTATTTCCATTCATGGTGGTCCTTCCTGTACTTGCAACCTTTTTGAACCCCGATCCTGTAACTACTCTGAGGAGGATCAGCGATGCAGAACCTGGTGTCGAAGGAAACTGAGGACTTAAGAGGTAGTCAAGATGGATTTCACTCTGACCAACATGCACCCTATGGTTGAGCCGCAGATGGAGAAGGCCAGAGACTTGTGCGGCACCCAGAACTACCTCCAGAACCTCAGTAACCCTAAGAATACAAAAAACTGAAGAAGCCGGTCGGGATAACAGGAGGTCAGAAGGGTAGGACAAGGCAGGATAAACGATGAACTGGCTGAGGTTAGAATCCAGGGGATCAATCAGGAACAAATAAGGAACAAGGACAAAACACGGGAAGCAGGATAAACAGGAACAAGCCGAGGTCAGGAATATAGAACTCAGAATGGTCAAAACAAGCAGGAGTCAGAATACTAGAAATAATGAATACCAAATCACAATACCACAAATAGGCACAAGGCATTATCACAGGCAAAAGCTCAATGCAGGCTGAGCCTTTAAATATCCCTCAAAGCATGTCTCCGCCACTGGGATGAAAACGAGGCTTGGAGGAAAAATAGGAAGTAGCCTTTAAAAACTAAGATGGTGCCGCTGGATGGAAGAGACTTCCGTATGGCAATAGCTAAGCCATTGGCAGCGTGTAGTGTGGAGGAGTGTGCGCTGCGCTGCATAAGCGCTTGCGCACATTCTATGAAACAGCAGCAGTACATCCTCACGGACGGGACCACGAGGTAAGTATTACAAATCCACATGCTTGCATCTCAAATCATACTGAAACTAAACCCATTTGAACCCAAACTTTTTCTGTTATCTAAACCAACAGTTTTTTTTTTTTCACGACATGAAAATGCACCAGTAGCTAAAATTGTCCTGGCAGCTCGCAGAGCAATAGTGCAGGTCTGGAACCAGCCCAATCAACCAATATTATCTACTGTTAAAAATGTCAAGGATGCGAAGGACATGGATTTATTGACAGCCTATGTGCATGATACACCTACAAGATTCCAGAAGACTTTGTTTCCTTGGACTGGATGCCTCTCAGAATAAATACTTCAACAGTGCTACCCGACATACAGATATGGTTACCAACTTCCCCTCCCTTTATTCCTCTTTCCTCATCTCAGTGTGCATTTCTTATCTCACTACACTATTTTTCTCACCTCTCTACTTCCGTTTTTAGATTTGTTTTTATTTTTTTTTGAGGATTTTCCATTTACAAAAACCCTCTGCATTCTATCTTTTAACCAATTTTCAATCCAAATACATACATTTGCCTATTTCTCTTAATTTGTAGAGTAACCTTTGTGTGGAACTGTATCAAATGCTTTAACAAAGTCTAAATAGATCACATCAACTGCCACACCTAGATCTATATTTTTGCTGACCTGTCTTTCACAAAACCATGTTGACTTTTACTAATTATATTCTGATTTAAGCTGTATTCTTGAGTGTATACATTTAGAATTCATTCAAATAATTTTCCCCACTTCAGATGTCAAGCTCACTGGCCTATAATTACCCAGCAGAGATTTTTAAATATTGGAATGACATCTGTCTTTCGCCAATCTGTTGGCACTGTACCTCAACTGAAAGAATCCCTGAAGATCAAAAATAATGGTCTGGCCAGAATTATGCTTAACTTTCTAAGTACCCTTGGTTGTATTCCATCTGACCCTGAGGCCTTGTCTATCTTAACAGAGTTTAATTGCTTAAGCACGTTTTCCTGTCTCAGCAATCCCATGTTTGCGGTGACTGTTCTGTAAATTCCGGTAGCAGGGGCTCATCTCATCCTCTTCCTTAGTATAAACAGAAGAAAAAAAGTATTTAAAATGTCTGCTTTTTTTCTGTCCTCACTAACCAAGGACCCAACAAAGACCCAACATTTTCTGCCTTTAGATTTTTTTCCACTAATATACTTAAAAAATTATTTGGGGTTAGTTTTACTCTCCTTTTCTCCTTTTCCAATTTAGCCATTTTAATTGCATTTTTGCAGGCTTTGTTAGCATCTTTGTACTCTACAAATGATACTGCTGATCCCTTGGTTTTAAAATGTTTGAATGCCATTTTCTTGTTTTGTATTTCCTGTTTTACATTACCAGTAAACCACATTGGTTTTGTTTTGAGTCTTTTGTATTTGTTTCCCAAAGGTATATATTGTGATGTGTACTTTTGTAATTTGTGTAAAAGGAATTCCACTTGTCTTTTGTGTTTAGTCCAGAAAACAATCCTTCCCAGTCTACATGTTCAGTCGATGCCCTTAGTCCATCAAATTTGGCCCTTCTAAAATTAAGTGTTTTGGTGGAGTAGTTCCCAATTTGCTTTGTTTCCATTAATCTCAATGAAAACATGTTATTGTCACTATTCCCCAAGTGTTATCATACTTGGAAGTTTGAGATAAGCTCCTCATTGTTTTTTATTACTAAATCCAGACAGGAATTCATTCTAGTCGCAGTGTCTACTAATTGTGCCATAAGTTTGCAAGTTCAGAAACTTGCTGCCCTTAGCAGAACTAGTTGTTCAACAATTTCAATCTATATCTGGCTAATTAAAATCTCCAGTGATTAAAACTTCATTCAGATTTGCAGCCTTTTCAATTTGTAATAAAAGCTGATCTCCATCAATGCTAATATTTGGTGGCTTGTAGCATACACCTACAAGTTATGTGTGACTCTTTTTAGTGTCTATGCTAATCTCCACCCAGTGTCTCCACATCAGTTCCACTATCATCATGAACACCTTCTTTAATACTAGACTTTAATTTAGGATTTAAATGTAGAAAAATCCCTCCCCCTTTTCTATTTACTTTGTCCTTTCTAAAAAAGTGAGTAGCCTTGTAAATTAACTGACCAGTCATAGGTCTCATCCCACCACGTTTCTATGATACATATTATATCATACTGTTCAGCAGTATTACCAGCTCACCCATTTTGTTTGTCAAGCTTCTTGCAGTAGATAAAAGACATTTACGATTACTACCCATTTAGTTGACAAACACGTAATGATTTTCTCCTCCTTTCCCACAGCTAGACCAATCTACTCTAGCTACCACTGACCCATATTGATCTTGACCCTCCCCCTAAGAACCTAGCTTAAAAGCTCATCCAACCCTCTAACCATCCTCTCCCTATTACTGCAGCCCCTCCCCCCCTCATCATTGAGGTGCATTCCTTCCCAACCATAGAGTCTGTAGCCAACTGCAAAGTCTGCCCAGTGCTTCAAGAACCCAAATCCCTCTTGGTTACACCACTTTAACAGCCACACATTAATCTCCCTAAGCTCCCGCTGTCTCCCTCGTGTAGCACGTGGTACTGGTAATATTTCAGAGAATATTACCTTGTAGGTCCTTTCCTTTAGCTTATTTCCTAGTTCCCTGAAATCATTTAAATGACCCCCCCCCCCCCCCCACCTACCATTAACTTTGTCATTACTAAAACTGTACATGTACTAAAACTGCTGGATCAGCCCCTCCCAACAATCTGTCTACCTGGTCCGCAACAAGCTAAACCCGAGCACCTGAGAGACAACATAACGTTTCGTAATTCGGGGTCCTGGTGACAGATTACCCTACCTGCCTTCCTAGTACTAGAATCCCCTACCCCCAGTACCTGTCTAGCCATCCTAGTGTCCTGGTTTCCAACTGTGCTGGGGAGGCTACTCACCTGGCTGCTAGGAGAGTCAGCCTGTCCCAGGATTGCCTCTTCTGAGCTGATCTCCCCAGGATCCTCACATAAGCTGGCAAATATGTTGGGGGTAAACAAGCCCAGAACAACCCTCCCTAGCTCTCCGACCCCTTCTTCCCCTTACACAGCTAACCCAGCTCTCTGCCCTAGAAACCTCTTATTTTCCTCCATCAACACCCTTCTCTTCACTGGCCCTAGCCAATGCCTGCTCCATGTTGTTTATGTCCCTCACTGTTGCCAGTTGCCTCTTTAGATCTAGAATGATATTCTCCAAAGCAGAAACCATACCAAAGAAATAGAATGTAACAAAAAATAAAGCAAAAGATATACAAACAATAAAAGCTAAAAAGTAAGACACAAAGTACTTAAATATTTGAAATTTGTATCAACAGAAAAAGTAAAAAAATTGGAAGAAACATTTAAAAAAAAATAAACACAAAAGCACACTGCATAGGTAACATAACAAAAAGAGGACAGTAAAAATAAAAGGAAATCTGAACAATAATAATAAAGAATAAAAATGGCATTAAAATAATAGTAAATGAAGATAAAATTAAAGAATCAATAAATATAACAAAAAAGTTTGATTTTTTTAAATGTAATATTATTTTATGTAATTTTTTCATGTACTATTATTTTTATGTCATTTAATTATTTAATTATCCATTGTGCACACACCCCTTTTTGCATTATTACGTATCCTATGTAACATTATAAAAAATGTTTGTTATGCTGTAGTTCCTCTTTTAACCTTGATGTTGTGATTGCTCAAATTTAAAAAATGTTAGTTACGTAGATAAATAGTCGTGTTGCATTGAAATATGTATGTTTAATATGTCAGGTTTCACTACTTAGTTCATTAGCAAAGACCTGTAAGGATGAGCATGACCAACTATACAATGTGTTTAATTTAGGATAACTAATTTATAGGCTATCTAGTTTACTGTTGTTGTACCAGATTTCATAATTAACATAGATATCATAGCATTTTATGCATTGGGGTCAGCAAGAAGCAGGGGCCACTTAATTTTATTGAATGGAACCCGCTGGTCCCAAAGGGGGGCTATAATTTTGGGGTGCTAGGGGACTGGCATAATATAAACACAGTTATAGGGAATGACAGCATTTTTTTTGCTTTATGGGATTGTCATTGAATCACATTATTCCTTTAAGAACAATGTGCAGTAGAAAACGTTATTTGCCGGCATTGAATCTGCCCCAATGGGACCTGACACTATGTATGTTGAGATGGGAGGTTGAGTTGGACTTTGGTGAGCGGGGTCGAGGTAGAATTTTGTTTAGTAAACAAAAACAAAAATTATCTGCGCTTCTATTCCTAATAGAGTTGGCAACAGTTGTTGCTTTAATGTGAATTGCACATTTTCCATTGAAAATTTTTTATTTGCATATCAAGCCTTTGGTGAGGTCATAAACAGGATGTACCACAGATACATTTAAAACATATATGTCTCTTATTTTATGCATTTCCTTGCAATTCTGCTAACACATTGTATCGATCCTTTTTCAGCTTTTTTATTATCTATACATTCACAGTTAAAGCAATGTTAAGGTTAACAGGGTCACTTTAACTAACAGAATTTACTAAAACAAGCAAAACATTCTCCAAAAATTCAGGAATAGTAATACACTGGGAGGTTTATTCAATTAAAGAGGAACGGAGGTAAATGTGCTGAGTTGGTGAATAGCGTGCAAATCCTTGATTCTCCAATTCAGTAAAAAAACATGGTGGTGCTGCTATATAAGCAAGTTAAGCAGTTGCTTAGGGTCTCCACTAGCACCTAACTGAGGGTAGAGAATTATGAGGGGACAAAAAACTTACATGGGGGATTTGATTCATGGCAGATGACCCCCGGAAAACCAAGAACTATCCATGACCATTCCACACTCCTTCAAACACAGGTGAATATGGAACACAAATTTGTCTTTGTCTGTATCTGCTTTAGAAAAATGGGAACATCAAGCAACAGTCTAATGCATGCCCCAATAATGCACATCATGAACTTTCTGGTGAGCGGCCAGAGGTGTAACTAGAAACCACCAGGCCCCGGTACAAAAATTGCCCTGGGGCCCCCCGACCCCACCATGCAACCCCACCCCAGAAATGCCACTTACATGGCTCCCAACTGTTCTACTTTGTGCCTGGCCTTGTCTTATATCTATGCTAGTTTTATGCCTATCCCATGCATGCTTAAACTCATTCACTATATTAACCTCTACCACTTCTACTGGATGATGCATCCACTACCCTCTCAGTAAAGTAATATTACTTTTCTGACCACACAAAAAACATTAAAATATTTCCAGCCTTTTGAAAAGCTTGAGGTGGACCCCAAATATATGTATATAACTAGCTGCATGTATACTTTATTTTAATATTATATTCAACTATTTTCATATGTAATAAAAATGTTATAGAAAAATTGTTAATTTCTTATTTTTATTAAGTTCCTCTGCACCCACATTGCACCAAAAGGTCTTAACACAGCACTATAGAGTACCCACAGCACTTGGCTTGTACTCATATTGCACACACACATGACTTGGCATGCCACAGTGTAAATTTGCCCGCCAGAACATACCACAGTGTAACTTTGTCCCACTGAACTGCTCCTGCAGAACATGCCATGGTGTCACTTTCCCCCATAGTACATGTTATTTTGCCCCACAGAACATGCCACAGTATTACTTTGGCCACAGCCAATATGCTCATTAATATGCCACAGCCAAACATTCAGATTGCCTATTAATATGCCACAGCCATTTTCTCCATTAATATGCCACTATTAACCTGCTTATAAATATGCCACAGCCAGTATTATTTTTACTATCATTTGCCAGTCACATTTTACCCTTCATTTGCCACTGTTATTTTGCCCATTTGCCACTCATATTTTGCCCATTTACCAGTGTTATTTTGCCCATTTGCCATTCATATTTTGCCCATTTGCCATTCAAATTATGCCCATTTGCCAGTGTTATTCTGCCCATATGCCACTCATATTCTGCCCATTTGCCACTCATATTTTGCCCATTTGCCAGTATTATTCTGCCCATATGCCACTCATATTTTGCCCATTGGTCAGTGTTATATTGCCCATTTGCCACTCATATTTTGCTCATATGCCACTCATATTTTTCCCATTTGCCAGTGTTATTCTGCCCATTTGCCACTCATATTGCCTATTTGCCACTCATATTGCCCATTTGCCAGTTATTTTACCCATTATTTGCACTCTTCCCCCCCCCTCCCCCCCCTTCCCAGTACTTACCTGGTTGCTGCTCGTCGGAGGTCTGCTCAGCAATGTTTCCTGCACGCCCTGGGCAGCTGCCCCATTTGCCCACGCTTTGTTTTTTACTTTTTTTTTTGCGGGGGTCACAGGACGGCCGGGCCCCTGGAGTGACGGGCCCGGTCGCAGCTACGACCCCTGCACTAACAGTAAGTACGCCACTGTGAGCTGCAAATATTTAAGTTAAATTACACACCATTCAAAGGCAAACCTTTGGTGTAGGATTCGCACCTTGTATGTATAAGTATACAAACATAATAACTAAAAATGTCTCCCAGACCTAATATAATCAGGGGGAAAGGTGGCATGGCCTCAATTCTTCTCCAACTCATGTGGGCTTAGTAGAAGTAATAATAACCATAATACAGAGGATGCACTCCTTTTTTCCACAACCTTGGTGTAGATGGTGATGGTTAAAAATAACATTGGTGGCCTGGGCAACCAGTCAGTGCTCTGGCTGGAGGTGTAACAGAAAAATAAGAATCTGTATGGCATTAGTAGTCAGTACATGCTACAGTGGCAATAATGATTAATCAACAGTTTGACTACCTGAGTGTTATACTGTAATAGCAATGCAGTTTGATGAGAAAATCACATGGATGTGGACCCCCTTATATTCTAACTTACTCCTTCCCATACTATTGACCATGGGATGAGAAGAAGGAGCAGGGGACAATCCCAAGACCCCTATTAATGCTTCAATCAACCTACCAGCCAACCACACACTGGTTGTTGGAAGAATAAGGTGGTTAAAATCTGCCACCCTAGCAAATATGAGCCCCAACTGACCACACATGGGTTTAGGAAGGGTGGCACATGTGGGCTTTTGACTGCAAACTGAGGGCTGTACAGCTCCAGATACAGGTCTCCATCTGACCACAATTTCAAATACAAAAATAAAAGAAGGAAATGTTCAGGGATGAAGTATAAAATAAAATAACATTATTCCATAACAGAGATAGAGCATTTGCCTGATGCGTTTTTTTCCGACACAGCAGACTTAGTTGTAAGTCTGGAATAAGATAAGTCTGCAAATTAAGAGGCTAGCGTATTTTTTTTGTACATTTTTTCCTTTCCATTTTTTAAATAAATGTTAATATTAGAGCTAAGGGGACACGTATACACAGAAACTTCATTCTGCTATTCCAGTTAATGTTGCTCATCTTCATTCACCTGTCTACGGCATGCATTCACCTTTGTCCACTTTGCCAGACATTAGATTCCCACCGTTTAGAATATAGTAGTAGGAGTCAAATGTGAAATGAATGATGTCAGCAACATTTTCAGATTTCTTTGAATAAACCCAATCATGCTACAGAATTTAATGTTTAGAGATTTAATTAAACTGGCTAATGTAAATAAACTCAAAACATTCTTCTGTGTGTTATTTAAATATACTACCATTACAGGTAAATAATTGTTCAGAATTTGTTCAGTGTTTGCTGATTTGTAATAATATTTGTAGGGGCTTTACAATGTATGTTAAACATATTTTACTACTCAATGAAGCAGCAGATATTGAAAAAAATATTTATTTTTTTTTCAGAAAAAGAGAACAAATTATTATTGAATATACAATAGTAAGTAACTAATTAATTTCGGTAAACCTGCAAGTGTATGGGAAAACAACGCTACACTGAGAAGCTGTGAGCTTGAAAGGGTATACAGCTGTAGAATTGTCATTCCCCTTTCTTCTATAGAAAGAGAAGCTAGAAGCTGTTTCTGTGTTTGTGTGTAAAATGACGTAATGCTGCCAGTAAGTACAGCACTAGATGAGATTTTTTTTAATACAGTGAGACCAATCAGAATCCAAGGATTAGTGGAGGGAGGGCAGGCTTTTAAATGGATGACTGGAGTAACAACTACAATACTACACTGCTGAAAAAGATTTTCATTGGAGGGGGTAATAAAGAGACCATTTTAGACGCTGGAAACTGGAACTGTCATTTTATGAGCGTCTTCACAACCATTCCCCTGTTGTACTTGGAGAAACATCCTGCAGTATAATCACAAGGGAAGAGACCGTATACAGCAGGAGCATCAGTATATTACAGTGATACTGGCATTTGGCACTCCATCTTTTCCCATAATGCTCAGCCAGAGTTGATGTAATATAATCTAGTGCAGTCGTGCACCTTATTGTATCTCCAGTCTAATTAATAACCCACCCCCTGACTAAAGGTACATAGCAAAGTGAACCTATCAATACCTTTGTACCGAGTACACACTCCAGAATGGATTCCTTATTAGCAGGAGAGCAAATCTTGAACAAAGTGCTAAAAGTACCATGGAAACCAATACAGGGGTCTGGCTGTTTGACTTTTAGCACTTTTATACATAACCTTCTCTGTATGTGCCATGATTTAATTTCGTAATAATAGACCCATGTTAGAATGTATTATATGGCACGCTAATTGTCTGTTAGCATTAATCAACGCATCGCATACATTGTGTGTTTGCAAACCATCATCGTTGCAACAGGTTTTAGCCACAACAATCTGGAATGAGCAGACTTCATTAAAGCCTCTCCATGTGTATTGATCTCAATCTGTTCCATGTGTAATAGCTCTCTTTAGAGCTCGTTAGCGTCAAGCAACCAACAGAAAGAAAAACATAGCCATGCAGAATAAAAACAATACAATATACATTATAAATACGTATTTTAGGTTAATAGAAAAAAACTCAAGATGCAATTGGGAAAATGTATCTGATAATATACCTACTAATACATGTATTTTTCTATTTAATAAATTGGTATGAAATCCCCATTTCCTGTTTAATATTCTGAACGGGAAATTTGTGGCAAGCCTTGCACTTATTTGCTAGTAGCATTCTTATTCCCACCCTCTTTATTTTTCTTCCCTTAGACAGATCCCTCCTCTTTCTCTTCCTCCTCCTTTCCTTTTCTCATCTGCTCGGCCAGCCAAATCAAAACAGCTGTGCTCATCATCGCCCGGCCGAATGGTTGTAGAAGGTTATTAATTGCAATCCAAACCAAGGCTTCACGGTGGACAGACCCGGCTCAATCAAGGTCACTCAGTCCAGCAGCAGCAGCAGTTGTCTTTTCAGCGCTGAGGAGCTGTCCAGGGCTTTGTGGTGCTGAAACCAGCGTCCATTCTGTCTATGCCAGGGAGCAGAGCAGCAGAAGAACAAGGGAATTATTCTGCACTACACTGGAAAGACGGGGATATTAATCCGTGTCCTTGATATTCACAGCCCTTAATCCCAACCCAATTTATTTAATTGTATTTTCACCCATAGCATGGGCTGTTTCTTTTCTTTAGCTCCTAGAAAATTGTTTTATTTTTTCCATGCTCAGTGCACCCACTGATGATTACACTATAGGGTTACTAGGCTTGTCTGCTTTTTCTTCATTCTAGCCTTGCAATTCTTAATTGTATTGATTTTTACAATCTTGCTGATTTCCAGCTCCAATCCAGCGTTGCTCACCCTATTTGATTTTCTCATTCCCCTACCCTATCCCCTAAGGTCCCTCCTTTACCTTCCCATGACAGATATTTGATTTTAAGAGACAACGAGATAGAAAAAAAAAACTGAGAATCTAACTGAAGCCATGGAGGAAGAGCTGAAGTGCCCAGTGTGTGGCTCCTTTTTCCGGGAGCCCCTGATCCTACCCTGTTCACACAATGTCTGCCTCCCTTGTGCTCGAACCATTGTGGTCCAGACCCCGGAAAGTGAGCACCTACCTCATGCTGCCCGTCCTATGCTGCTTATGGGAGGAGAATATGATTACCCGGACCACCTGGACAAGATGAGCCTACACAGTGAGACAGACAGTGGGTATGGCTCTTACACACCTAGCCTCAAGTCCCCCAATGGTGTCAGGGTGTTACCCCCAGCTCCAGCCCCGTCGCTGTCTGCCCCCTCTGGGGCATCCTCTCGGGGCATGCATGGCAGCCTCTGCAGCTCTTCATCAATCACCTGCCCCCAGTGCCACCGTAGTGCCTCCTTGGATGAGAGAGGGCTGCGTGGCTTCCAGCGCAACCGCCTGCTGGAGACCATAGTTCAGAGGTACCAACAGGAGCGCAGTGCAGTTCCTGGTGCAGAAGGTAGCAGTGCTTCAGAACCAGCCACTGTGGTCACCCATGCCAGGTGTCAGCTCTGTGATACCAACCCAGCAGAGGCTGCTGTTATGTGCGAACAATGCGATGTCCTATACTGTTCATCATGCCAGAAGAAGTGTCACCCTACAAGGGGACCTTTTGCCAAGCACAGGCTTGTGCCACCATCCCAACTAGTTTCTTCCAACACCAACAAGCCGGCCTGCACAGCGCTGGTGCCACCTAACACCGCCCGCAGGTTCCCCACCTGTGCGGATCATGAGCTGGAGAATTATAGCATGTACTGTTTGAACTGCAGGACTCCAGTATGTTACCAGTGTCTGCAGGAAGGAAAGCATGCCAAGCATGAGATGAAAGCCCTGGGCATTATGTGGAAGCAACACAAGGTCAGTTTGTATTATGGTGATATAGATTTGTGTTGGCAGTAAGTTATTTGATGCATTATAATATAACTTGTTTTACTTTTCACAGGTCAAATAAAACCAATGAGGCCTGAAAGGTTTTGCAGTTTACTACTAATTAAAAGAACAATCTAAATTAGTTAGTACATGCAATCAAAATCTATAAATACACAGAACAGACTGGTTACCTTAATACAATGTAAAATATTCTTATTCATTCAATTAATTTTGGTAAACACATATTTCTGAATTTCATGGTGCCTATAGATCCCATAATTGTCCAGGAGTTTTTCTTTCCCTTAGAGGCAGCTCAATGCGACACAATGTTGTTTCATAAAGGTGAATGATGTATTTTTATGCAGATTTGGGAAATCAAAAATAAACAATAATGTATATTTTACTAAAACTGTACCCACTTTATGGTTTTAAGAACTTGGTTTCTTGAAGATTTTATGTAAGAAAAGAAAATGCTGCCCAAATTTGTGAGACCGTCATATTGAATTTGAGCACTTTATAATTTATTTATTTAATAAAACACAAATTATTTTTCCTGTTGAGATGCTGGCAAATAAAGCAGTAATGACAAAGTCATTTGCCAAGTGATAAATCTGTTCATCATGATTAAAATTAGTAAATATCCTCCTCCCCATGTTAGAGACATTATTTAAATGTTTCATTGAAGTATATGGCTTCAACAGATGTATTCAATGTTTAATAACTTTTATACATGTACATTTCCAATTACTTAGACATAGTACAGGAAAGTAATGTGTATATATTACTTTGTACTCTTGATGTAAACTTTTTATTAAAAATAAGTTATTTTTTTGCCTCCAGTTGTCCTTAAACTGTTTATTTATAAGAGAGGTATCAGCAGCATGAAAATTTATTAAAAGTACATGTTAAAACAACACACCAAACAAAAAAGGCATCAAGGTTTAATACATATTTTTGTGTTTCATGGTAATATTCCCTAAACACTTTGTAATAAGCCATGAAATATAACTGCATGCAATGTTACTGGATATTGCATCAGATTTTTTTTTTTTAAGAATGTACTTGAGAGTAAGGTTGCCTAACACTGTCCCACAGCATATATAGAGTAATGTATCATTGGTGGTTGCATTTGACCATTTTAGCATTTTGAACAAATTGATTAATTCAGTTATATGTGTTCTGTATTAATAAGAACAACTTGCAGTTGTTACCTTAATATATTATAGTCTAATATGACATATCAGGGCAAGTTGTTTTTTTTAATGGGGACTACTACTGTCCCTTGAGCCATAGTAATGTCTTGTTACTGCCATCCCTGACTACAAGGTCAAATTTACCATGTAGGAAGAGCATACTACTGCATAAAGTTGAAGATAATGAAGATTGCATCCAAACATTATGCTACAGAGATTGTATATTCTAACTTTGTATTGGCATCTCATGGTATATAATCCCTGTTTATTTCTTTGTAATTATCCAAACATTTAATTGTGTTCTTCAATGAATCGGCAATTATATATTTCCTGCTGAGCATTGTTTCTCTAATCTGTGTAATTATTATATTTTATTTTGTGTGTTAGCTTCGTTCAGGTATACATTTTGTTGCTAAATTTCACAAGTTGAAGCATGGGTTAAATAAAAATCAGGGAATCTAAAGGGTACATTTACTTGCCAGTGCGAGGAGTCAGCAAATTTTCATTTTCCATCAATGCTAATCAAGCAGGAGGGGAAATATGCCAAGCATTAGATGAAAGCTCTGGGGATCATGTGGAAGCAAGAACTTTTCCTACTTTTGTATGGCAGGTATAGTATAGATCAGGGGTTTCCAACTTGCGAACAATTTGACAGGAAGATGCGACCCAACTCACTTTATTCTCATTTGTCCTATAAATTAGTGGTTTTAATTGAATATAGGTAATTTAAACTATTTTTCACCGTTACTGTAAATAAAATCATTTAATTCAGTTCAATACACATATGAATTCATGATTACCTCATCACCACTTCTCACTCGCATCACCAAGATTTTGCCCGATCTGCCCCCTCTCTCTGGAACTCCCTTCCGCAGAGCATCCAGCTCTCTCCCTCATTTTCAAACTTTAAAAAGCCCCTCAAAACTCATCTCTTTAAAGAAGCTTACTACCCAACCCACTAGAATACCGGTCACTTTACCTCTAGCTGATCCCACCTAGCTGGAACACACACAATTCATCTTTGGCCACTCATCCACACTACTGTTACTTAAACTTTGATCCCTCCGACCTCTTCAATCCCTTATGTGTCTCATGTACCCCATTCCCTCTAGATTGTAAGCTTGCGAGCAGGGCTCTCTACCTCATGTACCAGTCTGTTCTAGTATGTAGTTCCCTTCTATGCTCTGTACCTAGCGCTACGTAAATTGTTGGCGCTATATAAATACATGTTAATGTAATGTATTGTAATGATTATGGGACCGACTTCAGAAAAAAAAAATTGAATGCCCCTGTTATAGATGAAGTTACCAAACAAAAAATAATTACCTCTATGTATTTTGTAGTCATAAAATATTACATTAGGTATTTGTTTGTTTATTACGAATAAACCTTGGATTAGAATGTGGAATGTGGAAAATCGATATTCTCAATGTGTGCACCTCTTTGACTACAAAACTCACATGAATTGATCGTGCCAGGTGTGCAGATTTCTGAATGTGAGAAAAAGTTGGGTGTATGATGTCTTTACACTGGTTGTAGACAAAATTGCTTTTGCAGACAGGCTTGGCATCTCTACTGGAAAGCAATAATTCTAATCAGTGGTGCTTCCGCTGAAGTCTTTTTGCCCGTCTAGGGGTGAATCGTTAGGTGAAAATTTAACTTATGTTTGACTGAAATGTTGCACCAAGTGTAGACTATTAATTAAACATGGATTAAGGAAAAAACTAAACAAAGTACCTTATGGAAGGACCACCTATGCTCTATATAGCTCTATCAGGGTGCAGACATGCTGTACAACATCTTGGGTCAGTTCTTCCTTCATTCATTTGAATAAAAAAAGAAGACAAAACAACGTGTTCTCACCCGGAGAGCTAAAAAATGAAAAGTGGGCCCTTTATTTATATTGTTTCACTAAAGAATTTCTATTTTAAACTTTCTACGCTTGATGCAATCTTTTAAATATACATAAGTATTTTGTTTTGCCTACAGTTTAAATAAATTGTTCATAAGGGTGGATCATCAGTATCAGCAGCATAGTAATTAATTTAATGTACATGTTAAAACAACACACCATCCAAAAGTAAAGCAAAGCAGCAACTTGGATTTTTTAAAATGTTTTTAATGAATTATAATGAACTTTATCACAGCAGTATAGAAAACAAGATACAAGTAAGTCTTTTAGTTTGTACACATTTAGTCAGTAATGAAGGACAGTT
The DNA here is from genome assembly GCA_036172795.1 of Pelodytes ibericus. NCBI lineage: Eukaryota > Metazoa > Chordata > Amphibia > Anura > Pelodytidae > Pelodytes > Pelodytes ibericus. The sequence continues at coordinate 74,520,265 of CM069861.1, read as the reverse complement.
TTGTTTTGTTTTTACAATTTACAGTTTAGATGTCACAAAAGAAGTCTACTAACAGTAAATTCGCATCCGGCCCCTGTTTTCTTAAAAATTAGTACAGCATTTGTTTTAAAGTTGCAGAGCCTCATCCTCAAAGGCTGTTAGCAGGCAGATGCAAAGACTTAGCAAAACATATATTTTAAACTCGTCTATCAATGTTTGTGGAGTCTACTGTTTATGACATTATAGGTGTCTTGATATGAAAATTACACATTATCCAGTGAAAATATTGTATTTACAAATCAAGCCACAAAGTGACATCATAAACTGGAGACATCATAGATACAGTTAAAACCCTGTGACTTTCATTGCAGTTCTGCTAACAGATTGCTACTATTGATGCACTTATCGGCTCCCATTATTTTGTACACCTGAGGCTGGTTCCTCATTCGCCTTACCAGCATTACTGCTCTGAGTTTAAGTGCCAGAGTCTCTTTATGGAACCAGGTTGTGTGCTGTTGGTACATTATGCATTTCAAGAGACTAAAGTTTGTTATTAAATGTCTAATATTAGCATACACCAATATTGAAGTTACTGTGGGCGGGTATGGCCATGTGGTGTAAAGCTCCATTTTTAACTTAGATTGTGTTTTATGTAAATGTAATGCAAACTTTAAGAGAATGTTAACCTATTCTCACCTAATCTCTGCAAATCTGCAAACAACTAAAGTATTGCTCAGATCATTGTAAATTTGCTTTGTGAATAAATCCAAATAAAGGTGCAAGACAAGATATTTACAGTTGACGTTATTTTCTCTGTATTTCGGAAGTTCACATAATGTACAGGGGTTATGTATGAATCTTCCAGCACATTAAAATGTTGAGAATTTAAAAAAAAAGGTGCAATCACAGTATCTTATGTATAACAGTGATTATTAGTCTTCTTTTACACATCCTGACATTTTAACATGTGGGAATAGAATAATGTTTGGCGGACGTTCTTTGACACTAACCAGGGACTGAAGAACACCTTTACACAAGACTCTTTACACATGGCTGGCGCAGGTGCACATTGGCGCTAGTGGTGCTTTAAACATAGGTTGTACATGTGTATCAATACAGTATGGTTAATTTTTTTTAAAGCATTTTTTCACTTTTCCTAATGTTTCATAACATGTTACTGAAAAAACCTGTATAGGTGACATTTCCATATAGTGACAATATATATAGTTCATATAACACTTTTATGTATTTCACTGTCAATATGACAATGTTTGCTAAATTACTTCTATCTATATCGATATGAAATACTGTACTTCTTTTGGGCCATGTGTGTTTAAGCAGGGTTTGTATTGTAATCAAGGAAAATTTAAAAACAAAAAAACATACAAGATGTCAACTATTTCACATCATAGAAGATCAGGGATGTTAGCAATAAAACATTTTCCCTCTTGTTCTATTAAACAAAGCCCTTGAGCATTCATTAGAGCTCTATTATAGTTCTTCCAAAGACCAAAAGAGCCAATCATGGTCCCATGCTGTGTCCGTTAACATTAAACAAGTTTATAAAAAAAAAAAATCCATCACCTGAATACAATTACTTCAGTAAGGTTATTGTCAGATAACATGTAACTACAGCTCATAGCAGAAGGTTTAGCAAGCATTTGACCAGAAAAAATGGTCTCCAATTATGTCTATTTAAAGGGACACTCCCACCAAAAAATGATTTTGCATTGTTGATTTCAGATATGTCTTTTGTTTTTGTTATGTGAATATTTTACTAAACAAGTGTGACTGTGCACCACCATATGTGAAATATAGTGTTTTTGGGTTATACTACCCAAAGACTTTACAGCACTAGTATCTCACTTTGTGGCTGGGGGCACAGAATGCAGTCTATAAGTCAGAATTCTGATCATAGACTTCCATTGAATGGGAGGGTAATGTAACTATTACATCACAAGGGGGTGGAGTTATGATCCTGTTTGATCAGGTCAATCTCCTTCTTTGTGTTGTACACAACCACCTAGTCCTATCCAGTATGATACATCATCATCCAGGCTTTGGCCACAGTTGTAAAGTGAGACTTGCTGGAAGCTTTTGGATGATGTTGCATCATGGGTAAAATTGTCAAAATGGCTGCAATTAATTCAAACATAGAAGGGAAAAAAAACTAGTTGCATATCTCTTGTATATGTGCTTGTTTTAAATGCACAGGTAATCTAGTTACATGTTTTCGTACATCATCTTATGGTAGTGTCCATTTAAATCTTTAATGTCAGCCATTGTTTAACCAATAACATGTCAGAAGATTATCTTTAAATAACTAACTTTAAGGCTTTTACATGTGTTCCTCACATAGCATAATTCTTTACTTATCAGTGCTCATCCCACTGAAAGACATGGTTAACCTATAGTGACACTCTCGTAATTTTAGGTTTTCACAAACATTTAGGAGTCAACTCCAAGTTTTGGACCTAAACAAATCACTTCTGTGATCCAATTAGCCCTTAAATTTGGGCAAACCCAGAAAGCACTGAAGTGATCTTGAATTGGCATAAACATCGGCTGATTTTTCGACAGATCAAAAATGTAGCCATGGGCCATTTCAGGAGGACCTCGGCTATTACGGCAAAAGCCAAAGTCCTCCAATAGAAGTCAATGGGATGACAGTGGCTTTAGCCAAAAATAGCCAAAGTCCTGCCAAAATGGCACTGAAATGTGCCAAAGCTTAATAAAATACAAATGATTCAAAGTAATAATTAAAAAATAACATTATACATTAATGAAATAGATTAAAATAAAGTTAATTAACACACAATAATATAAAAAAAGGTTTTCTTAAAATGCATATATGAATGTAAATATACTATTATAATATATTACATTTATATATTCTAATTGTATATAACTATTGTTGTGTTGAAGATATGTTAACTTTCATTCTTGAATACTTCTATGTACTAAAATCTGGAGAATTAAGATGCCCACCTTCCTGGTACACATCAGGTGATGTATTTACAAGTGAATCTTCCCCCCTACCTGGGCAGTGGTGGGTGGTAGGTATGGTTCATTCTTTGTTTTTATTGTGGTTTGGGGGGCATTGGCAGCCCCCAGACCCTGGGACATCCATCAGTTATTTTTATTGGGGTCTGGGGCCATCAGCAGATCCTAACCCCATGGGGGATCAATTATTTATTTTTTGTGCATGGCGAAATAGTCCATATCCGAATGATTCTGATGTTTCACTTTCCAAACAGCCAATTTGGAGCTGAAATGCTTCATACGTAGCCACATTTTTTGTTTAATTCACCTTTACTGCTTCATACAAATTCAATTCAGATCAAATTGGGCTATATTGTGTAGACCTTTTAGTGAACAGTCAGTGTGGTTTAATAACACACTGCACAAAATCAAGAGTTTGAGTTTTTAGAAAAGCTGACTTTAAAATTAGAATAACTGTAAATAAGTCACTATCAGACTGGAGCAGTTTAAAGGAAGTCCATGACAAATAAGATTTGAAAGTTGTACTTATGAAGGCTATAGAAAAGGTACTCAAAGGTAAGTGAATGTATGGGATAACCTTCCTGCAGAATTGTTAGAGGTTAATACAGCAAAGGTAATTAAGCATGTATAGGATAGGCATAAGACTATCCTAGATATAAGATAAGGATGGGCCAAATGGTTCTTATCCGCTGACAAATTCAATGTTTCTAATAAGACAGATTTGTTTCTTTGTTTTACGTTACTGCTCTTATCTAAACATATTATCTACAGACACTGTCAATGGCACTGCCTCTTTAATAATAAGAATGTTCATAGCCACCAGATTACAGTGGAAGAGATCATTAAAGGGACACTACCACTTACATAAGATGTAACCAGATAACCTGGTCATTTAAAAAAACAGAGATAAAAATCATATGCCACTGTTTTTTTGTTGTTGTTTTTTTATGTATGATTGCATTAATTCCATAAAAAAATAGGTGTTTATCTCTAGCATCCATTTTGTTAGTAATGCCCATGATGCAACATCATCCAAAATCTTCCAACTAGTCTCAATTTACAACTGTTGCCAGTCTGCATGATGATGTCATAAGATACTCCCCTTCTTTCTTACTGGCTCCTATGTATCATAGTGGGCAGGACTAGGTGGCTGTGTACAACTTTTTTTTACCTACCTTCCAACACAAAAAGAGGAGATTAACCTGATCAAACAGGATCATAACTCCGCCCACTTGTCATGTAATTGTTACCCTCCCATTCAATGCAAAAATTCTGACTTATAGACTGCATTCTGTGTCTCAAGCCCCAAAGTGAGAAATTTGTGCTGTAAAGTCACTAGGGGGTGGTACCCAAAAACACTATATTTCACAATATGGCAGTGCCACACTTGTTTAGTTATATATTTTATTAAATACAGTCACATAAGAAAAACAAAAGACATATCTGAAATCAACAATACAAAATTAAAAAAAGTAAAACCTTTTCATTTTTTTGCTGGGAGTGTCCCTTTAAAGAATATTTGGGTGCATTTTAGAACAATGCTCAAGAAAAGAAATGTCTAAGGATCCAAAGATCTAAACCCATCACTTTTCAGTCAAGTCATTTAATGGTATAACTATAGAAGGGATTGATCTCATAAACTCCCTTTCCTGTAAAAGTCTGTCTATAATAGTTTACCTTCAGCATTATGGCAAATCAATAGATATTCTGCATTTATTAACAAAACAATGTTGTCCCCATTGATCTTCTCACGTTGTGATAAAAATCTATCCACTGCAATAAAAAGGATAGAAGATAATGGGAGTTCTGGAATACAACACTACATATGAAAGAGTACCTGAAGGGAAGTGCATGCAGGGGAGTGCTGGCAACTTGTCGCCTGGGGGGCAAAATCAATATAGTGACCCATATTACAGTAGTGTAGACCCAGCCCATTGAGTCGTGTTAGAGGGAAACCCTAGCAGCCATTGCTCGTCTACTACCCTTGCCACCCCTCCCCTCCCTTCATGTTTGTTTATTCCCATTGAATTTCTACCATACATGATTAAGTGTGGGGTCCATTTATTTTAAGCAGGAGTGTGCAAGTTCTTTCAGAAGTGATCCACATGATCAGAAATAAAGAGTTCAAATTATCACCAAAGCATGAGTTTATAGGCCACATTCATTTTTGACAATGGAGAAGAGAAATATGTCAGTAATGGAAAATCAGTTTAAAACATTTCCAATCAACTTTATTCATTGAAGAAGGTGCTGAGAATCAGGGCATACGGTTTGCTGATGGTATGATATCATGTAAGTCAAATACTCGGAGCAGGATAGGTTTTCACTTCGGAGGGGCAAAATAGTAGATTGAGTTGTAAAATGAGAGGACAGAAATAAAATATCACCAATTTACAGAGAGACATCACAGAGGCGTTCTAGATTAAAGATTAGGGGAAATGGGGAGTCGTATTGAGCAGAGTAAAGCATTTTGTAGGCATTTTGGGCTAACAACCATAAAGATGAGACAAGGTTACATTGTTTCCTTCTAAATCAATTTAATTCACCACAATGATTGTGGGAAAAGGGTTACTTTTTTTATATGACAAGGTCAAAATATTAGCTACAAACAGATTATAGAATGTGGTACAACAGTCCATATAATAAAGCAAGGCCTACAGCTGGTGACATAGCGCAGTGGGCTGATGCACAATCTATTCAATACCTAGGAATGCAGGTTCTTTACCTGGTGACTCAGCAACTGCATCATTCTCAGATGACTAAAATGTGTATCAATATTTTGGGTAAGATCCGCATGGAACGTTTGAAAGCCTGAAAATGTATTTCCCGTTAAACACCTTGTTGTTATTATAAGGACTAATGACTAACTTGAAGTTGTAATATATAATGAATGCCCAAATATATGTATGTCATATAATCTTCTATTTCCACAGGCCCAGTTATCCCAGGCTTTAAGTGGAATTTCCGATAAAGCAAAGGAAGCCAAAGAATTTTTGGTTCAATTAAAGAATATTTTGCAACAAATCCAGGTATTGTTTGTCTCATATTTTCCACAATGTTTATGCAAGACAAATTATGGATGCCATTAAGAACTGGCACACTTCCCTGTCTCTAATCTTTCCGTTCTACTCTATAACCTCTTACTACTTAAACCACTAGGGCCTACACATCCATCGGCGGGCCTCTTGCAGTTTCTGTATTACAACTACCATAATTCCCTGGCATTCTAGAAAGCTGTTGGGGAGTTATGGGGTTTGTAGTTCTGCAGGAGCTGGAAGGCCACCGTTGGACACCTAGGCCCTTTGGTATAGTCAATAACACTGAAGAGACAATTGAATTGCAAAAGTCTGATTTTTGCAGTTCAGTTTCAGTAAATATAGCTCACTGCCTTCCTTCACGTACTTAGAGTACAGTGTTTTTTTCTCTAGTATTTGAACAGTGTTTTTTCTATAGTATTTGAATTATGTATTTGATCTACTTATTTAAAAAAACATGTATTTATATAATTTCTCCATACAATCAAAACAGGTTCTTTTTTCCAATGGAGCAAATATTTACTTTTAACAGAATATTAACAATGAGATTCAGCTTGTCAACTGTAGATTGAGACACACATGATGTACCCTAATACTGCAAATTACCATATCCTAAGCTAATGTGCAATGATTGCATTAGTCTATGCAGATGTTTAAGTGTTTAGATTTGAATTTACATATATTTTGTAGCAGACAATTTAAAGAGTGCATATTTTTGTGCAATAAATTCCTCATTTTCTGTTATGGAAGAAAAAAGTGCAGTTAATCTGTACCATTTAGCAGCATCATATGTAAATCTGTTTAAGGTTTATCATTTAAAGGGCAACTGTAGCAAAAAAATTACGTTCTGGTAAATTGAAAGATGGCATCAAGTTTAGGCATTGTATATAGAAAGGTTAAATTAAAGAATACAAATAAAGTACATTATTGAGCCATCTTTACTACAAATATCTCTAACAATAGAGTCAGATCTTTGTTCATCTGAACCAAGGTGAGTGACGGTCTGACCCATGATTCTAAACAACATGTCTGCCCCCTGAGAGAACGACATGGAGTAAAGAAGGCTTAATAAGGCATTTAATTTGTATTATTTCATTAAAGGATTTCTTTATAAATCATCTACACTTGATACAATCTTTCAATTAAACATAAGTATTTTTTTTGCCACAGTTGTCCTTTAAAGTAAATTTGCTGCAACATACACACTGACCTTTTATTGTTTGAAATATAATGTTTCCATTCCTCTGCCTAGAAAGATTTTTTTATAGTTGGATTAATGTAGATATGTGGAGGGGGTAGAGTTTTTTTTTTTTAGTTTGAATATAAAATAAAATAAACGTTATATTAAGATGTAAAATATATTTGTTAGAGAATGTGGAGTAATTAAGGTTACAGAAGTATCCTCAAAAAATGAATGCACTTTGATCTTATTGGTTACTGAAGGAAATAACATGTCTTTATTGAAGGGATATATAAAGTAAGATATTTCCATTCAAGATGCACATATGAAACCTATTTTGTAAATAGATATCCATTGTATATATATATATTTTTTTTTTTATAGAAACAAAAATATTGTATTATTATTTCATTAAAATAACAACTTATGGCATATATAGTAACCAAAAAATATATGTACATATATATACATATATATTCTATTTGCCATGAGCCCTATTCACTAAACAATGATCTGAACTGAATTTAACACAGTTCACTATCTAGTGAATAGACCCTTCTGAGCTCACCTGATATTATCACTTTGGGAACATGTAAAATGTTTTTTTCTTTAGTTTGAGCATGCAATTAAAGTACAACTGTGCACAAAATATAAGTTATGTGTAACTGAAAGATTGCATTCAGTGCAAGCATTTTAAATAGAAATGCTTTAATGAAAGAATATAAATAAAGTAATGTTTGCTTGTACTTCTATCTGCAGGTGGACATATTAGGTCAGATGTGGCAGAATTTTGTGACCCAAGAATCTAAACAAAATGTTTGCCCTCTGATGGAGCTATACAGGCAGAAATAGCTCAATAAGTTACTTTATTTGTATTCTTCCACTAAAGCATTTCTGTTTAAAATGGCGAAAACTTAACAGTTGAGCTTTAACAATTATGCTAGAATAACTAAATGTGGTTTGTACACATTGCATCCTGAATGTTTAAAAACTGATTTTTAGATTTACATAGCTGTCAGAATTTCTAAAACTGTAACTTTTTAAATATTGTTTTCTTCACAATATATTTGTGGATAGTTAGTTTTCATGTTATTCCAAATCATTGACGTCTGTCTGACATGTTTATGGTATCAAAAATCAAAAATCAAATCAAGCTGTAATTTTTAGCAGTTAGAAAGAATGCACAGGTCACATGACCTAGTGACCTATTCAACATTTAAATTAACAACCCCTTTTTTCATGGGTGTCACAATATTTTCTATATTCTTTAGGGTCTTTTTTTGGGTTATAATTAGTTTTACATTGATTTTGTTTTGTAATATTTGTGAAAAAAAACATAATTTCAATTGTTTTCTTGATTTTTACTATTACTTATTTTAGCTAAAATCTGCTCCTTTCAATTTGATTTCACTTTAGGAGAATGGATTGGAGTATGAAGCCTGCTTGGTTGCTCAATGTGATGCGTTAGTTGATGCATTAAATCGTCAGAAAGCAAAATTACTCACCAAAGTTACTAAAGAACGAGAGCATAAATTCAAGGTGAGTAGAAACCAACTTTAAGAAGTTGTGTGGATATGCAATATGATAAAGATAACAGGCCTAAATGAGAGTGAACATTAGACATTAATCTGGATGGATTTTTCGGTAAATGTTTTATATTAACAAGGTCTTGAAAAAAATCTTCGTTTTATGAACATTTAAAATAAATCATGATGTTTGGCTACGTGTTTTATATCAACAAGGCTATGAATGCATTCTGTAAAAATACTGCTTCTTAACATTTCTCCCTAAGCTTTTCCAATCTAGAAGATATGTCTTTACAGTGTATAGTATGAAAAAACATTGTGTCTCACAGAACCAGAAACTCAGTTCACTGTTATCAGCAACACATAAGAGAGAATTGCAGGGAACTGAGATTCAAATGTAAAACTTTAGAACAATGTAGAAGAGTTTAACAAATCCTCCCATGCAGCTGTATGGAAGAATTTTTCCAACACTGCTATTTTGGCCTTAAGTTGGAAATTGTCATTTCAGTTCCCTGCGATTCTCTCTTTATTGTGTAGCCTGTATAATATGAAACACAGATATTTTGTATTCATTTAATAGGTGTATGCTTCAGGTTTCTGCACTTGGTGCTTTGTTGCATAGTACTAAATACACTACTGTTCAAAGTTTGGGGTGGCTTAGAAATGTTCTTGTTTGTCATGAAAAATTACATAAAATGAGTTGCAAAATGAGTAGGAAATACATTCAACACATTGACATGGTTAAACAAAATTAATTTAGATTATAAAGAAGGCCAGTTGTATTGGTTCTTTTATTAGATTAGCAATTTTCAGTCCTATCCTTTCTATCTATCTATCTATAGATATAGATATATAGATATAGCATACAATTGAAAATTGCTGATCTAATAAATGATCTAATATATATAATACCATTCAAAAGTATGTTTTTTGAAAGAAGAGACAAATGGGATAATGGGATGTTTATATTTCAAAGACCAAAAAATAATGCTGTCAGAAATTAGATTCATTGGTCAGTCACTTCCTCGCCAGGTTGCACCCCCCAGTAAGCAGAACTTTCCCACTACATCAAATTGCCCACACATATTTTACAACAGTACCAGATTGCCCAAGCACCCCTATCCACAGAGGTAGATTGCCCCCCCCCCATACCCTTTCCACTGCACCCTATTGCCCCCCCATCTCTTTGCACAGCACCCTATTACTCCAAGGTGATCTAGTTGGGGTAGTCCAGATATCTATTCAGGCAGCTTGAGGCAGTGAGGGAGACTATACCACTAACAATAATAGCTATAGCTCTGCTGTCATCCCCTCCAGTCTGCCAATCTTGACCTAGGCTAATTTGGCCTAGGCAGAAATACAACATTGACTTTAAGTTCACATCAGAAAAACTGACAATTTTGACAATATCTGTGGCGCATGATCCCAAACCTCCAGGACTACTCATGTAAAAAAGAAACAGGTGCCTTTCAATGTTTTCAAACAGTGTCTTGTCCACACAGAAGTGTCGGTATGTATCAACAATCCAACTATCTAGACAACAAATAGGCAGACACTCAGGACACAAGAGGTAAACGGAAAAAAAATTGTTTTCTTTTTATTCTTGGTCCTTGGACCATTAAAAGCAAATAACAACGAAGTTAACGATCTTGAAAGTAATCCTCAGCAAACAAGAGCGAAAAAGCCAGTAAATAAGCTGGAGGCACACTTAAGTAACTAAATTAAACAATCCTCAAATAAACCTCAAAACCAAATCCGGTTATATCCTGACCCAAGTAAATTCATATAAGTATTTCGGTATCCATATACCTCTCTATATTGGATAAAACCTAGATTCCACAGTATGGAAATGTATTGTGCAGCAAATGTTAATGCCGATCTTAGACTATGGAGATGTGGTATTCGATTCTGCACTGCAGACTCATCTTGGTAAACTTAACACTCTGTATAATGCATTGTGCCGGTTGGCCCTCGAGTGCGATTATAACACTCATCACTGTAAAATGTTAAAAGAGTTAAACTGATTGACGCTTGCCTCCAGGTGCACTCTCCACCTAGCTTGCTTAGTGCATTACCACTCTTCTGGGCAGTATGCTCACTATTACTCCCTGCACATCCTACAATCTCACATCCTGCACCAGCCCATTATTAGCGATCCCTCACTTCAAAAAGGAAGCACATCAAGGTGTGTTCTCTTTCAGAGCTCCTTCTATGTGGAATAGCGTCCCTGATTCATAATCCTCTAGTATAAAATCTTGGAAAATGAGTGTCTCTCAAATCCTCAAAACAGATTGTACCTGTTATTAGTTTACAAACTCCTATATATTCTGTACATTTTGTTGTTTTCTCTTTTAGTTTTTTTGTATCAATAATGATTTACCCTGTATTTTTTCTTCCCAACTTGTATGTATTTTTTAATTTGCTGTTAAATGTGAAACTCTGTGTAATATAGTTCTGGACTTGGTCCCCAGCACATACTTGGAAAAGAGAGAAATCTCGACTTATTCTTCCTGTTAAAACACTTTATAAATAAATGTATAAAAAAAAAATGCAATCACTGCTTTTCGAAAAGCAGATGTGACCTTTTATTATATTTCCTGATACTTAAGTGTGTTGGAAATTTTATACATAACCCCCATTGCCAGGTTTGGAAGTCATATGAAAAAGGTCATATGAAAAAGTTCAGTGCCATGTTGGGATGAACCCCCTCAAAATGAACTGAGGCATCTCACATATTTGTTGCTTGAATGACGTTCTTTATCCCTTAGACACATCGGTTCATCAGTCTGTCTATGTACCTTGAAGGGTGGAGTAACATTTTAGCAAAAACACATTTTACATAGCCAGACCATCATTGGCAGCTATCTAAACCTTGTTACTATGACTAATGGTTTTACAGTAGACATAATAGACCAACAATTGGAAAATGTAATGATGATATAAGCATTGGTTAGATAACAGAATTCAGTTGCAGCAGAAAAAAGTAAAGGCTATGAAAGTAGGTCAAATTTTAACCACAGGATATTTTAATTATCTGAAATTTGTTGGATTAAAACGACAGTGTTTCTTGTTAAGGAAATGTGTGCTATATCAAAGAGCACATCAATTGTAACAAGACTTTTTTTGTTTCCTTTGTACTTGTATTGTGCGTTGTGTTTCCTAAAAGGCAGGGTGAAGTCATGCACTCTTTTTGTATCAGTGCAGTGACAGATAACAGTCTTGTAGTCAGACTATATTTAGCTCTAGCCCCAGAGGACATCAGTTCACTTGTAGCACCCAGATCTGTTGCATGGTGATATTGGGAAGAGCTAAGTAAATTTATGTTTGATCTTATGATAGCTTTATCACCCACCTGATTTATAAAAATAAGTAAATAAACAGGGATCATGTATGGCCCCATTATGATAATTTATAATGAGCAGCAACATGAGGCATACCTTATACACGTATTATTATTTTATTATTGTTGTTTATTTATAAAGCTCTATCATATTCTGCAGTTTTGTACAAACCGCAAAAAGTGGTGACGAGACCAATACAAATGGGCTAAAGAAATCCAACGAACCAACAAATATGTAGCAAAGCAGAAAGTACAAATAAATCAACAGTGTGCATTTTAATAATGATATTGGACATATGTTATCATAGTAACCAAAAGTGTACAAAGCATTGTCTGTGGTGGACATTTGTGATAAATTTAGTGTTGTTCTATGGACCTTCATAGACCTTAAAGCAAAAAGAAAAGATAGGAGACTCAGCACACCGTTTAAGGGAGTTTAATCCACCAAAAAAAAAATAACAACGTTTCAGCCCAGCACTGAGCTTTTTTCAAGACTTGAAAAAAGCTCAGTGTTGGGCTGAAACGTTGTTATTTTTTTTGGTGGATTAAACTCCCTTAAATGGTGTGCTGAGTCTCCTATCTCTTCTTTTTGCTTTATGGGCGTGAATGACGCTCCCTCGTGGCACCCGATACTTGTAAGTGTGCAGACCCATTCATACTTTTCACCTTCATAGACCTTGCCATGGATAGTGGTGTCCTTTTTTATGGACACTTTGCCTATGCCTGATAAAAATAGTTTTTTATATCCTGGTAGAATGTGTTGGCAGAGAAGAACCATATAGTCCATCTAGTCTGCCCAATTGTACTTTTTTTTAGTCCCCGGTTCCCTATCGTTATTAGTCTCCAGTTCCTTATCTTATTCCCGGTTCCCTATCTGCCTAATGACTTTACCATTGCGCAACATCCCAACTTAATGCTTCACCTAAAATGAAGAGCGTAAAGTTGGTTTAACTTCAGTGATGGACTCTCAATGGTTATAAAGATTTTGGTGTCTAAGATTATGTGAGAGGTAAATATTTCAATTTGAATATGTAAAAGTACTGGTGAAATATAGTGAACAATTCTGCATGGGTTAAAATTAAGTTGATATCTACAAAATTGAATGTTAAAAAATAAATATGCATCAGAATCCCCCCTTTTTCTTTTAATGTTTCTGGTTATCAATATACTACATTTGACTCTATTCACTAAACTGAGCAATGGCAAACTCACATGGGATCTTTAAAAAGGAGGCTTTTATAACCAAGTTGGAAATGAGGGTACAGTCTGGGGACATGAGTAACTGGGTACAGTGAACAACCTGGAGCAGCAACAACAAATGTACTTTAAAGTCAATACAAAGTGCAGACGGACTCCCTTTACCCACCTCTTCAAAAATCAGAACCCCTAAGTAATACACAAAGTCAATTCAATGAGGTATGCTAAAAATTTGGCAACAATAGATAATTTTTAAGTTAAAACATCACTGAAAAATGCTTTCTGCAGCCTGTTAATGCAACGCTGAAAGGGTTAGCCTTTTTTGTGGGTCCTCTGGTCCAACGTACCAGCTGGGGGATCCAGTGGGTGCTTCACCTCCACCTTTAATCATAGTCTTTGCCCATCTGTATCCCCTGAATAAATGAACCTGGGGCTTATACTCTTGGAGCTCGGAGCTGCCAAATGCCCTAGATTTGCCTGACAGTCCTATTGCCACTAGATCTGACCCCAATTCCTGATATAAACCTCTGCCCTCTAATTTAAGACTATATTCTCTTTTTGTGGTAGTTTTTCTTCTTTTAACTATAATCTGCTCCTTTACTGTATTGATTCACTTTATGTATTTGTATGTTTCTATCATATCCTCTCTGTTAATTCTTTCTTCCAATCTACACATGTTATGATCCTTTAACCTTTCCTGGTAAGTTTTATCCTGCAATCCATTAACCAGTTTAGTAGCCCTTCTATGAATTCTCTCCAGAATATCAATATCCTTCTGGAGATAGGGTCTCCATACTGCGTACAATACTCCAAGTGATGTCTCACCAGTGCTCTGTACAATGGCATGAGCTCTTCACACTTTCTACTGCTAATACCTCTCCCTATGCAACCAAGCATTCTGCTAGCATTTCCAGTTGCTCTATTACATTGCCTTAAGTTGCATTAAGTTCTCTGGAATAATTACTCCATATCCTTTTGAAACCTCATCATCGGCCCATGGAAAAGTGCCCTCAAAAAATAATCCATTGAAACAATTCTGATGGCAAAATAAAAGAAAAAAATCCCTGATGACAGCAGCCCTTGACAGAACTATAAAAAGGGTCTAGAGGCATTTGGGAAGCTTCCCGCCCCCTGAATAGCGTGGGGGCACTTGAGGCATTTAGGAAGCCCTTGGATATTTGGACATCTGCTGGATTGGGGGAAAGCTATTCAACACCCGGTTCCTTTTATGTTCTTTAAACAGGTGGTGACAGTAACATTACTCCAATTTTCACATTAAGTAACTTTAATGTGAAAAATGTAGTTCTGTTATTGCTATTGTTATGCGTTGGTACCATTTTTATTGAATCTCACGTTATTTACTAATGAATATCATGCAATTAAAAAAAAATGTCTGTGCCTCATTGCATCAGGCCCATTGTACGTTACATACCAGACATGTGTTCAGCTTTATCACCACTGAATTATAAGGCAGACTTTGCTTTCTTCATGTGAAGAGTACATACTAAACGAAGAATAATTGAGTCTGCTAAGTAGCAGTAATTATATGACAGCACAGAGCATGCAGAATTACCACTTCATCCTTCAGTTCATGATACCATCAGTATAATTATTACTGATGTTTTCTAAATCCAGGGGATTATCTGAAATGTGTGTTTTTACTGCTAGGTTGTCTGGGACCAGATAAATCACTGTACACTGAAGTTACGCCAATCCACGGGGCTGATGGAATACTGTCTTGAAGTAATCAAGGAAAATGATCCATCTGGCTTCTTACAGGTACTGAGATGTCACTTAATATGTGTTATATATACAGATTTATAAACAGAATGTATATACTTTTGCATATGTGAATGTTTGAAGAAAGTAATGAGTGCCAAAAAAGAGAGGTTATTCTGTTTTTTGGCAGAGATAGGGAAAGGTTCTCATTTTTGCACAGGGTTAAAATCCTTTTTAGAAATGTGAATGTTCGTTCAACTAAAAAAATATTATTAATAATTCATTTGCTGCAATTCCTTGCTCTGTGCCGACCTTAAAAGGGTTCACTGTTAATGTGCTGCCATCATTTGTGTTGGGATGGGATATGCAGCAGGCTTTTCCTTCAGTTGGTTGAGTCCTAAACCGGCTAATAATGCATACAAAATACAGGTATATCCTTTTAGTAATACATTTGGTGTTTAGTTATCTTAAATGTGGATGTCAGCTGTTCTTTAAAACTCTGAGAGAAGGTGAATGTGTAGAAATGGCCAACTCACAAGGGAGTCTGTCATTTTGACTACACAGAACCTATATGCACTTACACATTCCGTTGAATCATACTGCACACTCACGTCAGTTCAAATCTACTGCAAAAAAAAAGCATTAATACAAGTAGCACTATAGTTTACTTGGCACGGGTGAAAATAATGTAGTAGCTGCTTAGAACTGGGGGGCAGGAGGACAAACCTTCCCGGGTGGCAGCATGTTGGGTGGTGCCATGGTGTGCACCCACAACCTCCCTCCTTCCAGTAAAGCACGGCAAAGCATATTAATAACACTTTCCCTGCACCTGAAAAGGCATAAGGGGCTGTCACATTGTCACCCCTAACCATGGAAGGATGGTAACTGTTGGCCAAGGGGACAAAACAACTTAGTGGCCCATTGTGCAACTGCATCAACCCTCCCTTATCATCAGAGACAGACAAAATAAATAGACAGGACAGATATGGTACAGAGATTGATAGGCAGACAGATATACTGCCAGATAAAGTACAGAGAGTGATATACATAAAGGTATACTGACAGATAAAGTACAGAGACATAGACAGACATAGACAGACAGGCAGGACAGGTATACTGAAAGACACAGAGAGACAGATAGATATGTTGACAGATAAGGTGCAGAGATTGAAAGACAGACAAAATGATTAGATAGAAAGATAGAAAATGGTTCACACTAGCACCCAGGAAGCAGCCCTCCATCAGTTTCGGTATTACAACTACCATAATTCCCTGTCATTCTAGAAAGCTGATGGGGAATTATGGGATTTGTAGTTCTGCAGAAGTGGAGGGCTACAGTTGGATGCCTCTGTATGCCTCTTGATCTCCCTCCCCTGTTTTCAATGATATAACCTCCATCGGGTACAGGACTGGGAATTGCCATCCCTGGTGTCTCATTGTCGAAACTCACCACTGGCTAATTATAACACTCTGCTCGTCAATTTTGCCTCTCTAGCTTAGGACCAAGTGAGAATGCACAGACAAATAAACAAATAGAAAAATAAATAAAAAAGGCAATTTATGGCGATAAAGATATGGACCAATTTCCTTTGGCCCATCGTCAAGTGTCATTTGCTAATAAATGTCAACTGTTCCTTATGTTTTTAAAACAAACAATTTTTATTGTGCTTTTGATTTTAACAACAAAACAAGAAGTTATGATAAGTAGATTAGAAATTGACAAAAACTGTAGTGATTACACTCAGAATCTTATGAATAAAACATTACAAATACAAAAAATGATGTGAAAAGTTATGGAAGACATGGTCTAGAACAAGGTCTATTGAAATAAGATATTTAAACCATGGATACTTTGTCAGTCTGAGATAATAACAAAGGTGGTAATCTAACACAAAAATGACTGAATTGTGGATTAATTAATAAAAACATCTATAACGCTCAATTCTGTTAAAGAATATATTCAAAACAAATGTGGTTCATAGTTGGCAATATGTTCCCCTTTTGAAACCTTATATGTCCACATCATCCAGTTAGGTTCACCATACATTTCTCACTCAGTCCCACCCTCCCACAGGATCCCAGTATTCCAATATGTGTATCTTTCGGAATAGAGTAGGGTAGGAGCAGTAATAAGTCCGCACTATCTTCAACACACAGTTAATCAGGTAAGTATTCCTCGATAGCAAGTAATACTATATGTGAACTAGAACCAAGTAGGTAAATGTACTTAGTCGACAGATAATGTGCCCTCGGAAAAAAAGATACAACTTTTCTTTTTAATAATATATGTTGCAAAGGTGGATACATTTTTTTTGTAAGTGCGTGAGTGTTTTAAGTATAAATATAAATGCTTTTATGTGAATGTAATAATACCCATAGTTCATTTTTTGACAGCACGAAGTTCAGTAGAACTACACCAACTATGCCTCATAAATTGGCCATAGAATTGGTAACAGCAGATTAACTTGACTTTACACAGGCTCGTATAAACTGAAATGTCACCTCTAACTGTTAGATAACTAAATGACTGGGAGATATTTGATACAAAAGTTACAAGATATAGTCACTTAAAGTACCCTGTAGTAGTTCTTATGAAATGTGTAGCCTCTCAAGCACTGATAATATATCAAATATTGATATATATACACAAGATCAGCCATAACATTATTAACCATTCTTAGGGCAATGTTCTGCTAGGAAAATGCGGCTTCAGCCATTGATGTGGATGTTACTTTGACACGTACTACTACCTAAGCATTGTTGCAGGCCATGTACACCTTTTCTTGGAAACGGATGTATGATTTTCTCCTGATGAAGCTGTGACAGCTGTTCCAACGAAACGCGTTGAGTTCCTGCAGTTATTTGTTTGTTTCCAGTGTATCCTCCCGCATTAGCCATTTCTTTCATCTACTGAATTGGACTAAGTTTTATACCTTGGACTATATCTACATGTGCATTTGAGACCAACAGCTTGTAAGTGGAATCCCAGTGGGGCTAATGGTTGTGTCTATCTGGTCCTGCACATGTGTGTTCTTTTTTCAAGTATCATTGTAATTTTTGGACATTTTGTATACACACACCATATTTTATCCACATGGAAATGGTATTCCCTGATGACATTGGCCTCATTAAGCAGCATGATGCACCCTGCCACAAAGCAAAAAAAGGATCATGATTGGTTTGAGAAACACAACGAGTTGGCTTGACCTCCAAATTCCTCAGATCACAATTCAATCAAGCATCTGTGCTGGACAAACAAGTTCTATCCCCACATTTCAACTTACAGGATTTAAATGATCTGTTGCTAATGTCTTGGTGCCAGATACCACAGCACACCTTCAGAGGTCTAGTGGAGTCAATGCCTTGGCAGGTCAGGACTGTTTTGGTGTCAAAATGGGACCGACACAATAATGGGCAGGTGGTCATAATGTTATGGCTGATTGGTGTATATATATATATGTACATCCATCCATAATAAGTGCATTCAACTTTGCAGACAAATTCAAGCAAATTGCTCCACCTGAGCGCAGTGTCGCTTTAAATATGCAGAACCAGGAATTGAAGCTATCTTTCTGATTTCTAATATATTGACTTCTTTGACTACATACATTTCTGGTTCTTTTTATATATATATATATATATATATATATATATATATATATATATATATATATATATATTATCTGTTGCTTAAGTGGGTGCCTGTTTCATAAGAACTGCAACAGTATACTTTATAGTGTGGCTATATCGTATTATATTTGTATTAAATTTCTCCCAGTGTTTTAGTTACCTCAAAGGGAGTGAACAGAAGAAAAATCTAAATCAAATCAATATTTGGTGTGACCACGCTTTAGCTTCAAAACAGTTTTTCTAGGTATATTTGCATACAGGTTTTTTAAGGAACCTGGTAGATCGGTTGTTCCAAACATCTTGGAGACTATCCACAGTTCCTCTGTGGATTTAGACAGTGTAAATTACTTCTCTCTATTCATGTAATCCCAGACACACTCAATGATGTTGAGATCAGGGCTTTGTGGGGTCAATACCATCACTTCAAGGACTCCTTGTTCCTCTTCACGCAGAGGATAGTACTTAATGACTTTGGATGTATGTTTAAGGGGTTTTGTCATGCTGCAGGCTAAATTTGACATCAATTAGATGCCTCCCTCATGGGATTGCATAATTGATAAGTATCTGTCTGCATTTCTCAGCATTGAGGAGACCATTACTTCTCTCCAAATCCAATCCTTAACATTGGCTTGATGCTAATGTTAAGTCTATTGCGGTGCCAGAAATGCCATAGAAAAGGTGGCAACCCTACATGCTTCACAGTTGCTTGCAAACTGCCTTCTGCTCTGCTACAGCCAAATATTTCAAATATTGACTAATCAGTACAGTTACAATCACTACGCTGTCCTAATTAATAAAATGTCCTAATTAAATAAAATGTGTATTTTATTTTTATTTGATAAACTATGATTCCACCAGCCAATTTCCTTCCCAATCTGTCCCTTTTAATTGCACACTTAGTGCAGGTATTTTTTTAATACTCATTCCATTTAAAATTATAGCCAGAATATCTGATATGCTATATTTTGGGAGACCAATTTACGATTGTCTAAAACAGAATCTAGGTTAATTAGAAATACATTTCATTTTCCTGTAGCTTCAAGATAGCTCTACTAAATAAAAAAAAAATGGAAATCAGAATCTGGTTTATTGGTTTATTTCCCAATGGTACAAAAAGTATATTCTTACTAATCTTATTAAGAACATCAAAATGAGTACACGGTTATCAATGCTTATAGCTGAAAAAACACTCGATATGTCAATGTACGATATGTGTTCTTAAACAAGCTGTTAAAAATAAATGAATTGTATTCAAACATATTATAATAAATGAAAAGCAAAGTTGTTTTATTTTGAAGCCCAAATTAGTTAAATGACTGAATTATGTATCTTAGGACATGTCATGGGATTTGTAGCTGAAACTTGTTAACCAAACACCTACTGTGCTAGACTGCAAGCAACTGATAGCTTGAGAAATTCAAGAGTTGGAAGTAAATCAGTAGAATGGGAGACTTTTTCTATCTCAACTATTTTTTATTCTTTCGTGAATTAAGCCCCAAGAGTTAAAGATAAATCCTTGATAATCCTATGGTACTGATTATTTTTTGTGTAAATTTTCACACTTCCATTTTCTCAGGTTTATATTAATGACAGCGTTAATTGCAAGGAATTGAGAATGGGCTTTCTATTTTTTTTAAAAACATTTTTTTGTCAGTAATAAAAAACAACTTATTTTGTGGTCAAAAATAAAAACGTTATTTGACAATAAAACTGTACTCCAACTGCTGCATGCCATTTGTGGTTTATGTAATTCAATGCCAAAAATGAGACCATCAATATGTAGGTCGCACATATCGTCATTTAAAAAGCAGAATTATAGAACATCTTACAGAGCTCTCCAAAATAGCAAACACAACAGTGGCACAGCATTTTGCATACTGTAATAATAGTAATTTGAAGTACTTCAGAGTAGTACTAATAGAAGTTATTAACAGCGGTCAAAGAGGAGGTAATGCCAAAGAGAGGCATTTTGGGATTTTTTCTTTAAATGCCAAGTTCCATAAGGGGATGAATGTTGAATATGATATTACTCATTTTTTACAATTTAAGTGTCCAATTATAATTCTACCACAGTTAGCATTCCGAATTGTATGAAAGGTAGCAATTCATTATTAGTGACCTATTTGTTTCAAATAACAGCTTTACTATCAGCTTTCTCATGGTCTGTAATCATGTTTGAATACTTACTGCCCTCTAGTGTTCATTAATAGATTTTCTAGCATAAGGGAAACATGGTGTGTCTGACACTAACGAATATCACTAGTTTCGCTTTTTTTTGGTTTATAGACCCATTAGGCATATAGTTATCAGTGGAACAGAATTTTTAACTCTATATATCTTCTTTTTTTTATATACCTTTATTTTTAATTTTTACATACAATACAACATATATAATATATAGGACATAATAAGTTGTGGAGACAAAGTTCTAAACTTCTCTACATATTTCTGCCTTATATTTCCCATGGGGAGGAGGGAGGGGGGATCCAGCGGGAAGTCCCACGAAACGGGTTTACTCATCTGTTCATTTTAGTCCTATGTTTCCCATAAGGAGTATGGGGGGGAGAGCCTCTAGGAGAGTCCCCTGTGACAGTTTATTAGGCTTAAGCCAATTAGGGTTTTCCCCTTTCTTTTGCCATTTTCCTTCTCTTTTTCTTACTCATGACCCACACCTACCTTCCTGCCCCTCTTCCCAAATCCCCCATCCAGGGGTCAATATTCCTAGATTGGTCTATCACAGGACAAATTTTTAATCATGATCTCCATTTACCCCATAACCTATCAAATTTATCTAGGTCAGTTCTACTCACGAAGTATCCCCTTTCCATCATCTGTTGGGTATTAATTTGGTTCTTTACTTGTGCCCAGCAGACCTTCCCCATTTTATTCCATCTTCTCGCAATCACCAGCTTGATTGCAAGAAGTATATGTGTTATCAGGGACAAGTCTGCTGTCAATTCTTTCAAAACCCTGGTGTAGGAGAGCCCTCTGGGGAGAGTTAGGGAGGTTCTGACCACAAATGGTCGAGGCAACTCTAAATACCTCTTCCCAACACTCTGAAACTCCTTCACATTCCCCAAAAATATGGGAGAGGGAACCCTTGCTCTTTTCCAACACTGGTCGTCTTGTGTGGAATTTATCTTTCTTAATCTTACTGGTGTCATGTACCACCTGTTGGTCAACTTAAGGAATACCTCCTGTAGGTTTAAACAGTGTATACAGTAAACAGTGTATACATTTCCTTATTTCATTCCAGCTTTTATACCAGTGTTCGACTTGCTCTAAAGATGTCAGATGTCAGAGTTTGGGTTCAGTTCTCTTTCCCAGCTTACCCAAGCGTTCGGGACGTAGTGTTGCTGTTTTATAATGTTTGTGCATAGTTTCAGGATTTTTTTTCTATGATTCATTATTCAATAGATTGATTATCATGTCTGCCCCCTCCGTGTCACTGTTCGTATATGTGCACTCTGCAAGAAAATGTTTTACTCTCAGGAATTTGAAAAGATCTCTCGAGGGCAAATTAAATTCTTGTTTCAATTCACTGAATCCTTTAATTCTGTTCCCTATATACATATCCACTATTCTAATAATTTCTACTTGCTTACAGGTTTTTATATTTATATACTGGTTCATCTAGGGACAAATGATTTGGCTTGCAATGAGGTTTCAGAGGTGAAGGAAGCTTTTTGTGTTCTTGCCAATGATATACGGCAGGTTGTGTCCACACTGTCCTTTTCTGAAGTTATGCCTGTGCATAACATTCACAATGATAGACGGATGCGTATTAGGGACTTCAACTTGTGGCTTGGAGAATGGTGTCGGGAGCAAGGATTTGGCTTTGTTTCTCATGGAAGTTCACGATGGGATAGAAAGGAACTGTACAAAAAAGATGGTTTGCATCTTTCTCAAAAGGGAACGAATGTTCTCAGTGAGCAGTTTTTGCTAGGAGGTTTTTAAACTAAAAGAGGGGGGCAAAATGGCGATAAAACATCAATCCAATTGCCCCCCAAAAAAGGTACAGAAGTTACCTGTAGTCAGTGTGCTGAAAAATGATAAGCTTAGGGTCATGTCTACAAATGCTCGCAGTTTAGGGAATAAGATCCATGAACTTGTGGCAATATTGGCAACTGAGAATGTAGATTTAGTGGCTGTTACTGAGACATGGTATAATGAAAAACATGACTGGGACTTATCAATACCAGGGTACTCTTTATATAGAAAAGACAGAGAAGGTAAAAAAGGGGGAGGGGTGGCCCTCTATGTGAGGGATAGCTTAAAATGTAACGTAATACAAGTTAGTGAGGCGAACATAGAGTCAGTTTGGGTTACATTAGAATTTGGTAATCATATGGTAACTCGGGTAGGTGTGATTTATAGGCCCCCTGGACAAATAGAGGAGTTAGATAATCTACTAGTTGAGGAAATAGCTAAAATGACAATGAAGGGAGAAGTGATCATCATGGGTGACTTTAATCTTCCTGATGTGAACTGGAAATACAAAACAGCTACTTGCGCCAGGAGTACGCATATCCTAAACTCCCTACTGGGATTATCTCTAAAACAAGTAGTGGAGGAGCCAACTCGAAAGCAGGCCATACTAGACTTAGTGTTCACAAATGGAGATTTGTTATCAGATATTACTGTAGGTGAAAGTTTAGGATATAGTGATCACCAGACAGTGTGGTTTAATATAAGAACAGTGACGCAGTCACACCGCACAAAAACAAAAGTTTTAGATTTTAGAAAAACAGACTTTTCTAAAATTAGATTAGGTGTAAAGGAGTCATTATCAGACTGGAGCAATTTAAATGGAGTCCAGGAGAAATGGGATTATCTAAAAGTTGCACTACTGAAGGCAACAGAAAATTGCATAAGGCTTGTCAGTAAGAGCAAAAAATTGAAGAAACCACTGTGGTACTCTGCAGAGGTGGCTAAAATAGTAAAAAATTAAAAGCTAGCATTTAGTAATTATAAAAATACTCAGAGTGAGGAAGATAGAAAGATCTATAAGAGTAGGCAGAAAGAGGCAAAGCAAGCTATAAGAGCTTCCAAAGCACACACAGAAGAGACGATAGCCCAGTCAGTGAAAAAGGGGGATAAAACATTTTTTAGATACATAAATGAGAAAAGGAAAGTAAAACAAGGATTAGTTAGATTAAAAACAAAAGAAGGATGCTATGTAGAAGAGGATAAAGGCTTAGCAGACTGCCTTAATAAATATTTTTGTTCAGTTTTTACAAATGAAAATGAGGGTAAGGGACCTCATTTAGGGAAAAAGACTAATGAGTCTTTTGATGCATGTAAGTTTACAGAGGAAGAGGTTTTACTTCAGCTGTCTAAAGTAAAGACAAATAAGTCGATGGGACCTGATGGGATACATCCAAAGTTATTAAAAGAACATAGTGGTGTACTAGCAAAACCGTTAACAGATTTATTTAACCAATCATTGTTAACGTGAGTAGTTCCAGAAGATTGGAAATTAGCTAATGTTGTGCCCATTCACAAGAAAGGTAGTAGGGAGGAGGCGGGCAACTATAGACCAGTAAGTCTTACTTCAGTAGTGGGGAAAATAATGGAAACCTTGTTAAAGAATAGGATTGTTGAACATCTAAAGTCGCTTGGATTTCAAGATCAGAGACAGCATGGGTTTACTTCAGGGAGATCATACCAAACTAATCTTATTGATTTTTTTGATTGGGTAACTACAATAATAGATCAGGGTGGTGCAGTAGACATTGCTTACCTAGATTTCAGTAAGGCTTTTGACACTGTCGCACATAGAAGGCTTATCAATAAACTGAAATCTTTAAGTTTGGATTTCAATATTGTTGAATGGATTAGACAATGGCGGAGTGACAGGCAACAGAGTTTTGTAGTCAATGAGGTATATTCAATGCAAGGTCTTGTTACTAGTGGGGTACCTCAGGGATCTGTTCTTGGACCCATTCTCTTTAATATTTTTATTAGCGATATTGCAGAAGGTCTTGTTGGCAAAGTATGTATTTTTGATGATGATACAAAGATTTGCAGCAGGGTTGATATTCATGGAGGGATAAGCCAAATGGCAAATGATTTAGCTAAACTAGAAAAATGGTCAGAGCAGTGGCAACTGACATTTAATGTGGACAAGTGCAAGATTATGCACCTTGGGCGTAAAAACCCAAAAGCAGAATATAGACTATTTGGTACAGTCCTAACCTCAACATCTGAGGAAAGGGATTTAGGAGTAATAATTTCAGAGGACTTGAAGGTAGGTAGGCAATGCAATAGAGCAGCAAGAAATGCTAGCAGAATGCTTGGTTGCATAGGGAGAGGTATTAGCAGTAGGAAGAGGGAAGTGCTCATGCCATTGTACAGAGCACTGGTGAGACCTCACTTGGAGTATTGTACGCAGTACTGGAGACTGTATCTCCAGAAGGATATTGATACTTTGGAGAGAGTTCAGAGAAGGGCTACTAAACTAGTTCATGGGTTGAAGGATAAAACTTACCAGGAAAGGTTAAAGCTTCTTAACATGTATAGCTTGGAGGAAAAACGTAACAGGGGGGATATGATAGAAACATTTAAATACATAAAGGGAATCAACACAGTAAAGGAAGAGAGTATATTTAAAAGAAGAAAAACTACCACAACTAGAGGACATAGTCTTAAATTAGAGGGGCAACGATTTAAAAGTAATATCAGGAAGTATTACTTTACTGAGAGGGTAGTGGATGTATGGAATAGCCTTCCAGCAGAAGTGGTAGAGGTAAACACAGTCAAGGATTTTAAGCATGCGTGGGATAGACACAAGGCTATCCTAGCTATAAGACCGGGAACGGGGGACTAATAAAAGTACTCAAAAAAAAAAAATTGGGCAGACTAGATGGACTGTATGGTTCTTATCTGCCGACACATTCTATGTTTCTATGTTTCTATATCCATCACATTATATTCTATTGACTCCAGGGGTGCTGATCTTAAAACTTTTGGGTCTAAGTTGCATTTTTTTCTTAAAGCTATACCAGAAATCTGTAAGCTCTGCTAGTGTACTCCCTACAATTTTCTGTTGTATAATTTTTTGGTTATCCCTATTTAACCAGAGGATATTTTCTAGATTGTCCAAACCCGCAATATTATTTTCTATGTTCCACCAGTCTAGTTTTTTACTTGGAGTCCATTGGATTCTATTTATGTGCAGTAGCATACAGGCTTCCCAGAGTTCCTTAACAGCAGAGAATCCAAGGCCTCCCTTTTTTATGTCAAGATAAATAGTTTTATTATTTATTCTTGGTTTTTTCCAAAGCCACACAAATTCCAATAATTTCTTCTGTATGGTTTCCAGTATTTTTGTTTTTATCTTCCCTGGTGCCATCCTAAATACATATAGCCACCTAAGGACATACGCCCTGATGGTATTGATTCTGCCCATCCACGAAATAGAGGCTTGACGCCATTTATTACGTTTAGCCTGCATCTCATCATGTACCTTATTACAGTTAAGTTCTGCTGTGCCTTTGCCATTAGGTGGGATCATAATACCCAAATATTCAATCCTGGAGTTAACCCATTGAAAAGGGTTAGTGTCCTTTAATTTCTTTTGCAATTCGCCTGACAATGCTATACCTATTGCCTGAGTTTTTTCTATGTTTAATTTATAGTTGGACACTTCCCCATACTCATGAATTGTCTTTAGTAACTCCGGAATTGAAGACTCCGGCTCAGATAATGTCAAAAATATGTCATCGGCGTATGCAGATATCTTATATTCTGAGGTCCCCCTTCTTATTCCTTTTATACAGCTATTTTGTCTAATCATATTGTTTAATGGTTCCATTGTTATTATATACAATAAGGGGGCCAAAGGACAACCCTGTCTGGTTCCATTTTGGATCTTAAACCAATCTGATTCTTTGTTTTGACCTATCACTTTCGCACTTGGGTTATCATATAGGGACATAATAGCATCCATCATTACCTGACCAAGTCTGATAGATTTCAAAGTTTCTTCTAGGAAGACCCAGCTGACCCTGTCGAATGCTTTTTCTGTATCCAATGAAAGGGCCAGCATGGGTTCCTCCCATCGGTTGGCGGATTCAAAAACATTAATGATCTTCCTTACATTATCTCCAGAAACTCTTTCTTGCATGAATCTTACCTGGTCCTTATGGATCAGTGAATCCATGCAACCCTTCAGTCTATAGGCCAAAATGGCTGCATAAATTTTGGTGTCCGTATTTATTAAGAAGATTGGCCGATAGTTTTTTATATTTGTGGGGTCTTTCCCTGGTTTTGGAATTGATTCTACAGAAAAGCATTTATTCCTTATTACTTCATTAAAGAACTTTGTTAATTGGGGAGTCAGATTCGAGGCCAACTTCTTAAAAAAGATGCCGGCAAATCCATCTGGACCTGGCACTTTATTATTTTTCAGATGTTTTATTGCAATGGCTAATCATTAATGACTATGTTGTCATTGATGATTTTAGCTATTCTGGCCTTAGAATTTCCTTTTTGAAGTTGTCTAGGTAGGATTTTCTCTGGTTTATTACCTAGATAGCAGTATTTCTGTTTGGCATGTAGTAAAATACTATTTGCTCTTGTTGTCAATTTTTCATTTATTTCTCTCTTAGTTTGTTTAATCACAGCATCATTAGCTGCTTGAGAAAATTGTTTATTACTTCTAGTAATGTTTTCTAATTTTATATATAGGTCTGAAAGTTTTGCTGTACATAGTTTATTCAGGTATATTTCTCTGCTGATTAGGTTCCCCCTAGCTACGCATTTATATGCGTTCCACACATTAGTCATCGTTGTCTCACCTCCAGAATCTTCTTTAAAATAATGGTCTGGCATCTGCTTCAACTCCTCAACGTATTTCTTATCACTCAGGAGATGTTCTTTAATTCTCCAACTTTGCCTGACCTTTTTCATTTTTACGTCTAAATGTACTTATAAGGGCACTGTGGTCCGACCATGCAATGTCCATTATGTCACTCTATATATCATTAATTACATTCATTTACTATGGTTCTTTAGTTGCTATTATTCTATTCTTTGCGTTTTGCTTTTCATTATAAGTCATGGGATCCTTCTTAGGTCTAAACATATTATACTGCTACGGTCCTATTAAATCTGATTTAGGTGTAATTGTCACTATTCTATCATGAACTCTAATTTTCTTTATTTGTCACTTATTGTTTTTCTTCCCAATTATTTCATTAATTTTAGTATATTATAAATAACCTTTTTAAATATTATATTTTGTAGGATCATTTTTATTTAGTAGTTATTTCACATTTCACTGTTTTTCATCTCTCTCTTTCTCACATCTGTATTATTGTCTATTATTTATTTGATTTAATTTAACATTCACATTTTGGATTAGTATCCTTAAAGGGACAGTCTAGTCCCCAAACTCACTTTCGTGCAAGATGAAGATTACTGCTTTTATAATGCACAGGCTTTTTTCCTGTGTGATTTGATGCAGACATTCTGCATAAATCCCATTTTAAATATTTGACTCATCCCTGCTCAGTGATTACTCTGCATGTTTACATCAGGTGCGGCAGCACTGATTATATAGACACTGAGTATATATCGTTTTATTTAGTTTAGTCACTTCCTGTGCTCTTCCAATTTAATACATTATGTGGCCTCGCCTCTGAGTGACCTTGCTCTTGTACACAGTAGGATCTCTTAACAGTGCAACACATTGTCTGATGACATCACTAGAGAAACGGGATATTCCATTAATTTCAATGAAATTATACTAATTGATTTTTGCCGCAAAAAAAAAAAAGGAAATTACTTTTACTCAGCTAGTGTGGGCAGTCCTGGTTTCTTGAAAACTGCTGTAATTTCACAATTTCATCTAGCTGTAAGTATTTTATATTTTACGAAACGCAAAATGTAAAACATGCATTTTAAATTACTTTGAAAGCACATTAATATGCATTAACATTTGGAAGATGCATTTTGTTCACTAGACCTTTAATTAGAATTAGAGAACTAGTGAAAAGAGAGAGCAGCTAAATAGCACCTAAAGGGTTGTTCTCAGGACCCCAGGAGAAGGAAAAGCTCCCTCCATGATACAGAATTTATCAAATCAGTCGGTAAATTAAGAAATGCTTATTTGTATAGAGTTCCTGGTGAAAAAACACCTGACGTGTTCCACCAGGAACTCAATTTCACATAAGCATTTCTTAATTTATTGGCTGATTTGATAAATTCTGTATCATTGTATATTGTATATGTATTATTAAAATTGTTGTATGTTTTTCTCTGGTATATAGTCCCATGTCTGGTTGAAGGATAAAACTTACCAAGAAAGGTTAAAGCATCTTTTTTTTTTTTGTTTGTTTTTTTTTGTGTTTTTTTTTGTGTGACACTCAGTTGTAGTATATCATTCACATAGATATGCAGACATTATAACATCCTTGTGTCTTGTAGTTATATACCTGTTTTATATTTTTTTTTAAGTCCATCAATTAGGATTCGCAAAGCCTCAATTCTATTACACAAAATAGAAAAATTTACATACGCTGGTAGGAAAGTAATTTCGTACCTGACGAACATACAGATAAACATGTGGTGGTCAGTTTCTCATTTAACCTTACATCTCGTTAAGCGTATTATCACTAACATCAACATACCGCGAGCATGACTTTTGTCACCATCACGGAACTTACACTAGCTTAACCTATAACAAAGTGGCATTTGTTGCCCAGCCTAGGGAGAGGGGGGGGGGAGGACATGCGAGTACAACCTGTCATCTATATAATTCTGCAGGCGTGCAGGGGAGATGCTAAACATATTGACGGACCTTTTTTTCCCATTGATCCCAGATTTTTTGTTTTTCCAGACCAAATTGGGCCCAACCTATTTCTTTTTCCATTTGTGCCTGGAATAGGAGTTGGTTCTTAACAATGTCCCAGAGAATTTTACCCTGCTTCTTCCAGTTTCGTGCAATAGTGATCTTAAGTGCCATGAATGTATGGGATATGATCAGTCGGGATGCCAGCGGCATTCTTGGCCAATTGAGATGGAGTAGTGCCATGTTCGGTGTTTTTGTCAATTTCAAACTAGTAACAGATTCTATTAAGTCGAAAGCCCTCTGCCACACCTCTTGTATCTCACTACAGCCCCACCATATATGTAAGTGGGTGCCCTCAACTTGGAGGCATCTCCAGCAAACCGGAACTATTGATGGAAACATTTTTTTTAAAGTTGAGGGAACATAATACCATCTGTTAATTATTTTGTACTGAGTTTCAACCAGACTGAGGCATTTAATATCTTTTGAGAGATTGAGGAATGAGTTATTCCACTCTTCAGTGTTTATTTTAATCCCTAAATCTCTTTCCCAAGCTCTTATTGCCGGGGGGTCTATAGTGTGTTCCTGAGTTCTCAAGAGTTTAGAGGCTTTAGTGAATATTTTGCTCACTCCCACACCATCAAAAAATCTGTTTATCTCATTTAAGGTATTTTTATCTTTAATCAGGTGTTGGGATATGAAACTGTTGAGCCTCATGTAGCTGAATAGCTCTCTATCAGGCATGGCAAATTGCTCTTTGATTTGGTCGAAAGGGACCAATTCATTTGTTTTTAACACTTGTTGGATGTCTTTGATTTCCCTGCTTTTCCACTCTCTTAGGTTTAGGTCAGCTAGTTGGGATTCCAAATATTCCATACTGATATTGGAAGGGATACTGTCTCTATTCAATTTTAGTAGAGATTTTAACTTAAGCCATTCAGGCATCAGTTGTTTGTGGACCAGAACTGGAGATTTGATTACCTTGTGGTGTGTCTGCCAGACTAAGCTATTTAAGTCTTCTACTTTACATGCTTCGGCCTCAATATTGTACCAACCTTCTTCCCTATTATCTTCTATTTGGCTTGCGTGTATGTGGCACAGTCTAGTGGCCTGGTATACCCTTTTTATGTCCGGGAAGTTTAGACCTCCCTTCTCCATCCTTTGTGCTAGCAGTTTGTTCCTTATTCTAGGCTTTTTTCCTCTCCAGATGAAATTGCTTATGCTGCTCTGGAGCATGTCTAACCAAGGTTGTGAAACCCTAAGTGGGACCATTCGCATCGGGTATAACCATTTCGGGATAAGATAAGAGTTGACTGCGTTCATCCTACCCCACCATGAAATTTCTACATTCTTTCTTTCTTTAAACCAGACATTTGAAAGTCTAAGTAGGGACAGGACATTTGTCTCCATCATTTTGTTTGGATCTCTAGTAATTTTAATGCCAAGGTAGTTTATATATCCCTTGGTCCATTGGAATTCAAACCGGTGCTGGATTTCATTCCTGGTAGTAAGATCTAGGTTGGCGTCCATTATAATAGATTTGTTTATGTTTATTTTATAATTAGATACTTTACTGTAGCTCTTGATCATGTCCATCATGCTTTCTAAGGAATGCAGGGGGTTGGTCATAGTAATCATTATGTCGTCAGCATAAAGGGATATTTTCATATGCTTATCTTTTACTTGCCACCCTGCTATATTTTTATTGTTCCTGACGCTTATTGCGAAAGGCTCCAGAGAAAGTACATATAGTAGAGGAGACAGAGGACAACCCTGTCTGGTTCCATTATTTAATGGGAACCAATCCGCTGAGATGTTTGGGCCCTTCGTTCTGGCAGTTGGTCTATAGTAGAGTGTCATTATGGTATTGAGAATCCAGCCCGTTATTCCAAACGCACCAAGAGTGAGCCTCATATATTCCCAGCTGACCCTGTCAAACGCCTTCTCTGCGTCAATTGACAGGGTCAGCATGGGAATCTTTTTTCTACCGGCATCGTCCAATATGTCTATTATTCTTCTTATGTTATTGGTGGAGGACCTCTTAGGTATAAAGCCAACCTGGTCTGGGTGGATAACTGCAGTCAAAACCTTTTTTAGTCTAAGGGCCAGTATTTTAGAAAAAAGCTTCACATCCACATTAATTAGAGATATTGGCCTGTAATTTTTCACCTCAGTTGGCTTTTTATTCTCTTTCAAAATGGGGAGAATATTTGCCCTCAGCATCTCAGGAGGAAATTTACCTATCTCAGCCGCTTCATTAAACGTATCGGTTAAACAGGGTTTTATCTGGTTTTTAAATATTTTGAAGAAAAAATTTCCGAATCCATCTGGCCCTGGAGTTTTTGATTTCTCCAGGCCATCGATAGCCACTTGAACTTCAGATTGTGTAATAGGTATGTTTAGAGACTCTCTCTGTGCGTCTGAAATACTCGGTATATCTATATTATTTAAATAATGAGATATTTCCCTCTTGTCTGGTAGGGGGAGTATGTTATACAGCTGCTTATAGTATTCGTTAAATTTTTCTCCAATTTCTTTAGGAAGCATATATGTTTGATCCTTAACTATTAACTTATGAACTCTGTTAGCAGCAGACTGTTTCTTGAGTTTATTAGACATAGTTTTATTTACTCTATTGCCTTTTTCGTAATATTTCCTTTTTAATTTGTGCAAATTATTGATGTTATTTTCCATTAATTTCTGGTTTATTTTTGCTCGGATGTTTTTTAATTCCTCATACATAACATGAGTTGGGCAAGTTTTATTTTTTTCCGCTATTTCTTCCAGACGCACATAGAGGGTGGCCAGACTGGCTCCCTGTTCTTTCCTCCTCTGAATTTCTAATTTTATCAAATACCCTCTTATGACCGCTTTAAACGTACACCAGTTATTTAAATGGGATGTGTCTAGTGGGTTATTCTCTAGCATGAATAATTCGATCAATTTTTTTATATCCTCTATATTTTTGTTGTTATGTAAAATAAAGTCTTTCATTCTCCATGAGGTATTCATGGTCTTAACTTCAGAGGCTATTTCCCAGGCCACTATGCTGTGATCCGACCATGGATTTTCTACTATAGTGATCTTATGGATTTTATTGACCAGATTCACATTTCCCCAGACCATATCGATTCTCGAGTATGTCAGATGAACTTTGGAAAGGTGGGTATAGTCAAATTCTTTTGGATGGAATATTCTCCAGATATCGAACATGCCATATTTATTTTTTATATTTTTTAAAGTTTGGGCCTGTCTAATAATAGATTTGTCTATCCTATCCCCACTCTTTAGTCTTTTGTCCATCTCTGGGTCCAGGACTAAATTGAAGTCTCCTGCCATTATTATACATCCAATTCTGCTCCTTTCTGTTTCCTCCATGATTTGTTTTAGAAGATTAGTAGGGTGTTTATTGGGTAGATACAGATTGACCAGTGTATATGCCTCGTTGTTTATCTTACATACCACTATCAGGTATCTGCCTTCTGGATCTTTTATTCGGTGGAGTATCTCTAGATGTAATGAGCTGGAGAAGATTATCGCCACTCCACATTTTTTCTTGTCCCGGTTAGATGCCTGTTCAATGATGTTATAAGTTTTGCCTCCCCATGATTGTCTATCACTCTGTCTCCAGTGTGTCTCCTGCAGGAAAGCTATTTGTATGTGGTTTTTTTGTAGGTGTTGATATACCACTGATCTTTTAAATGATGTATTAAGCCCCTGCACATTTACAGACATCATCTTAAGCATATTACCCCTGTCCTCCCCTCTCCCTGGCTGGTTTGGTTCTCGTTCCGTGAAGACATACTGACACACATATTGACAAACAAAACATAAAAAGAGGGAGTGGTACTCCCTAAGTAAGTGGCTACCTGGAGCATGCTCCTGGTGTCCTGAATAGAGTAGTTGACCGCTATTCTATTCCTGTGTCCAAAATGGGCACACGGTGGGGGGGGGGAGCCATCTTTGGTCGGTCGAGTTTAGAAGCTGTTTGGTATTTGGTGTCTATTTCTCACCTGCCGGTCCATTTTTATTTATTCAGATACATGATCTATGATCTATTCTTCTTCTTGTTGTTCTCTACCCCACCTTTCATTCTTTTTCTCCCTTCCCCCTTGTTCCTTTACTCTACGCCATTCTCTGAGCTAATTAGAGGCTCTGGTGCCTATCCTCCCTTCCTCTCCTTCCACAACTCAGATCCCTTCTCCCGTCAGGTCTAAGTAAAAAAAAAAAAAATATATATAAAATAAAAAATAACGCTCTATCCATGGGAGAAGGGTAGATACGTGCCAGTATTGTGCTAATATGTTATTGTGTTCATAATTACTGCAATCTCTTTAGATTCGTGCTCTATTATTATATATATCTATAGCTTACTACATCCCCCTCTATCATTCTATTAAGAACCAGTGTGCATTTCTTCTATTATCTAACATTCTTTCTTATTCACCCAGGTTGACCATGGTTACTCTTATTAGATTTTAGATCCCTACCCCGAAAGAGGGAATACCTTCTCTCTTGCTTTATATATCTTCCTAAGTATCCACTCTGTGCCTTCACCAGTAAGAATATTAATAATATGTGATCATTTATTCTTGTGGGGGGGCAAGTTCTGCAATTCTAGTGTTTAATGCGAATTTTACCTCGTGATCATTATAAGTGATTCATATAGGTGATTAATCTTACATTGTATATAGTGGTTCTGCATTTATCTACACTGTTATCTATGTTTACTAATTTCTACCATCCTCCAATTTCAATATTCTCTCCTAATTTTAGGGCTAGAATTTGAAAAGCCTAAATTTGTTGTACGTTGAATCTAAGTCTTTATTCCCCATTTCCCCCCTGTCTCTCCCCCCCTCACAGTTCTCCCCTCTCGGGTTGACTTTCAAAATAATCCAATCCTCTCCCCCCCCCCCCCTCACCCCTCCTCCCATTCCCTTTCCTCTCTCTGAGATCTGACGCTTCTCAAATAAACACATTATACGTTTCCCCAGCATCATGACTTAACTTATACTTATTGCAGTCTCATCCTTCACAGGACTAGAACGGAGGGGAGAGTGGGAGAGAGGAAAAAAAATAAAAAATAAAGGTCCCAACGAGAGTCTATTCACTGGATTAAGTGATTTTTTCCGGATCAAGCCTTATCTTGTTAGATTGGATCCAGATCATGAGATTGTTTGCTGAGTCAAATTCTTCTGATGTACCGTTCCATAGGATTCTTATTTTGGCAGGGTGTCTCCAGTTAAACCTAATGTTGTTGTTGCGTAGGATGTTTAGAGCGTCTGTGAATGTTCTCCTCCATGCCCCTGATAAGAAAGGTCCTGAAGGATCCATATGTTTTCATATTTGGTTCCTCTCTGTGGGCTCGTTTTAAATGATCGTATTAATTTATCTTTAAATTGATAGGAGTGAAGATTGACTATTACGTCTCGAGGAGTTGATTCCGGTATTGATTTAGGTTTATTCAGGCGATGCGCTCGTTCTATCTGGATGTCATGAGGATTGGCCTCTGGAACTATAGTTTTGAAGAATTCTTTTAAGAAATCCGTTAGCTTGTCTGCAGTAATAGTTTCTTCAATGTTTCTGAGTCTTATGTTTGTTCTGCGAGATCTATCTTCCAGGTCTTGTATCTTGGCCTCTAGTTTCTCCATTTTTTGCATTAGAGTTTGGTTTTCTTGTTTGAGATCTTCCTGCACTGTATCAATTTTGGACTGTTTGGCTTCCATAGTGGTGACTCTCTCTGCTATTTCATTAATTGATATTTTTATTTCTTTGGAATTATTTTCCAGCTCTTGCATGATAGATTTAAGTTGTGTATCCAAGCAGTCTTTTAGAAACCCCTGGGAGATCCTTGTATGGTCTTCTGTCTCTGCAGAGTCTTCTCTTTTGGAGTCAGAAGACTCATTTAGGGCCTTTGATTTCTCTTTGGATGGTAATGGGGAGAAAAACCCAGAGACTCTTTTCTCTTGGCTGACGTCCTTTTTTTCTCTTTTTTTGTCCCTTTCTCTTTCTGATGCCTTTTTTGATGCCATCTTATCAGGGTTCTATTGGATCTGTTGTTGTAAGATTTGGGGCGTATATTTTGGACTACTGGTATTTTCTCTTCCTTCCTAGTAAAGTGTGCAGCAGGCAGTGTTTCCAGAGACCCGAGATAACTAATTACATATATCTCTCCACCAGGGGGGTCTTCAGTTTTTAGCTGAAGTCTTTGCAGCTTTAATTATTGTTTCTTTGACCTTTCCAGGATCCAGATTCCTCACACAGGTCAATGTTACGGTTTCTTGATTCTCTAAAGGTCGTGACTATTGCAGATTTAACAGTGAGGGAGCAAACAACACTTATCAAGTATCGCGACCTTACAGTATTAAAGTTGCACACAGTTTTTTTTTTTTTCGGCATACAGGTTAGCAATACAGTTCTTGACTGTCTGAATTGCATCCGAGATATTTACTTAGATTTGGAGGAGCTAGGCCAAACAAGGACTTATCAGCTATCACAGCTATGAGGATTAGGATTCCCAGCGATCTTGCAACCAGATACTTTAGCAATATGTTTTTTTTGGCAGTATTTAAGTTGTAGTGCAATTAATCCTTTACATTTGGCATTGATGAAACATACATATGATTAACAGATATAACCACCTATTCAATTGCAGCAAAGGTGTTTCCTTAAGTTTTAGCAGTGCGCACATAAACAAGTGTTTATCTGGATTTGACACCAGCGGGTGTCAATCTTTCCCAGGGTTGCTCCCTCTAAGAATTACTTTTCTTGCCTGTCTAACTTGTGGCAGAATCAAATCTCCCACCGTTAGATGTGAAATATAAGTTACATACGCCAACCAATCAGTATTAGGCTTTCTTACACTTCTTTGCCCAGATTATTCAACAATATTCAATGATTATTCAACATTATATTTTTTGGACGACTTTGGATTGTAGTGAAATTATTCACTTGAATTGAACATTGAGGAAGACATAGATACACTTATCTGACATGACGTGCTGTCCCTTTAAGAGTCCTCCCCGCGTCTTGAAGTGCAGTCGCGCTGTTTGATTGCATTTAGGGAGCAACAGGGTGGAAAGACATCCTGCTCTCCAAACGACATAAAAATGGCTTTATGTAGAGTTCATGTCCTCTACCAGGAAGCTTCCTCTTGTGGGCGCCGCTTGTATATTCTGGAGGGCTCGTCTCTTCTAACGGGGAGGGAGCCAAAGAAGGGCTTAGGCGAGATCTGTGGCGTGTCTGGCAGACATTAGTCTCTCAGCTCCGACGGCACCCCCCGCTCCACCTCTCAACGCGCGCGTGCACGTGTCACGTCACGCATTCTCCAGTCAGGTTAAAGCATCTTAACATGTATAGCTTAGAGGAAAGACGTAACAGGGGGGATATGATAGAGACATTTAAAAACATAAAGGAAATCAACACAATAAAGTAAGAGAGTATATTTAAAAAAAGAAAAACTACCACAACTAGAGGACATAGTCTTAAATTAGAGGGGCAACGATTTAAAAGTAATATCAGGAAGTATTACTTTACTGAGATGGTAGTGGATGTATGGAATAGCCTTCCAGCGGAAGTGGTAGAGGTAAACACAGTCAAGGATTTTAAGCATGCGTGGGATAGGCACTAGGCTATCCTAGCTATAAGATAGGGAACTGGGGACTAATAAAAGTATTTAGAAAATTGGGCAGACTAGATGGGCCAAATGGTTCTTATCTGAATGCCGACGTATTCTTTGTTTATGTCTTCCATGAGTGATAGCACCTAATCCACATTCTGTTAAAAGATTTTCCTTCTCCTGAGAACAACCCTAAAGGTGCTATTAAGCTGCTCTCTCTTTTCACTTGTTCTTCTATTCTTGTCTTTTTCCTCCTTTTTTTTTCTAATGGCGCTAGACTACACTTGTTTTATTACTTATTCTAATTAAGGATACTAATCCAAAAATTGAATGTTAGATGAAATTAAAAAAGTATTTTTGTTGTCCACAGCACAAGGTAGTGAGTAGTGACTGACAGACTTGGAACACAAAATAAGCACTCTGGGTTCATATACTGCTTCCAGTCCCGAACAACCATAGAGCCTATCATATTCAAGTCTCCAATGTTTGTTTTCTCTATCTCCCTCTGGCTGCAGCATAGAAACATAGAAACATAAAATGTGTTGGCAGATAAGAACCATTTGGCCCATCTAGTCTGATAAATTTTCTAAATACTTTTCTTACTTAGTCCCTAGCTGAAACGGTACTACATAGAGACATAGAATGTGTCAGAAACTTAGAACCATCGAAGTATCTTCTACTTATTGGAGCTCCTATGTATAAAGCGGTGATTTAGACAGACATAAAATTGGTCCATTCAACGAAACCAGGAAAAGCAAGAGTTTAAAATAATAGGGACAATGAAAATGAAAACTACTCCCCTTGGACCAATCACATAAAATATAAATCACAACTATAATTAACCAAACATTATGCTGCTGACACTTTTATTAGTTCTCTACATGTAGGAAATGCCAGGCGAACTCTCTGATAACGACCACTGCATTTTAATAATATTGTGATGTAAGTCACCAAATACAAAAGATTTTACAAACATGTAACATTTATTCAGTAAACTGAATATTAATGCAAATGACAGCATATAGAGAGTGTAAAGAATAAAATGGCACGCAAAATCATAAAACATGTAGGGGGTTATGTATAAAAACAGAGCAAAGTGTCAAGGAGTGCAAAAAAGATGTAATCAGCATTTGTTATGTCTAAAGCAAAGGAGCCTTTTTTTAATACATCCTGAAGTGCGGGAGAAGAACCTCCATCAAACAATGGATCTCTTACACTAATCAGGCGCCTGATTCTTTATACATGGGCTGTGCTGGCTCACTGATTGATGAGTAACCCGGAGGTGCGGTACATATAGAGGGGTTGGAAACTACCAACATCTGATGGGGTTCTGCTTTAGTCATAGGATCCCAAACATAGATAGCACCAGTATTTGGCACTATCTGCATGTTTGTACATCACCCAATAACATACCATTTGCCATATTAAAACCAGTGATAATGTCAAAAGTGCAAGAAACCATGAGGAGCCCTTATAACAAAAGAAAGTGCACAATAGTTTCCTGAATTTTACCATTGTCAAAAAAAATAAATAAAAACAAATTAAAACTGAAAATAAAAAGGGTGTGGGTTCTTTGATAACCACTGGGAGCCATCTTTTTATTACATACATTCACAATACACAAATGTCTTAAGAGACAGAGGCCAGCAGATGGCTACCAACAGACAGATCGACAATGCAATAGTTGGGCCCAATGCATTTTTACAAAGTCTACATTGACCTTTTACTACCCCTTCCTTATCTCAGATTCCAAAATATAGATGAGATTGAAAGGCTATGAATGTTGATACAGTGAGGAATACAAATTCATGCTGTGGGGTCAGTGTAGAAGGTCAGTGTATGGAGCATACCTGACCCTAGGGTTCTATCCTAACCTAGTGATCCCAGCCAGAGCCTCATCTGAGGAAGATGGCTGCCTAGCCAATGCACTGGGGCATTTAGTGAAAAGTGGTGTAACCCAAACTAATTAAGTGAGGTTAAAGAGCAGCTTAGGGGGCATTTGTCTAGAGGGGGTCCTTTCCAAGCCTTCCCTTGACAAAATCCCTTTAAATGATTGTATCATATTGTGGGAGATTAGGTATTGATGTTTACATTAATTATATTTTATTCTGTGCTATTTTATAGATTTCAGATGCTTTAATCAAGAGAGTCCAAGGATCACAAGAGCAGTGGGTGAAAGGTGCTCTGGAACCAAAAGTATCCCCGGAGTTTGACCTGACCTTGGACAGTGATCCTTTACTGCAGGCCATTCACCAGCTGGATTTTATTCAGATGAAATGTAAGGGTGAGCTCACATTTCTTTTTTTGCTTCACACCCTTGTTTTTCCCATCAATTCACTGTATATAATGTATCGTGGTCTACTGTACTGTGAGTATCCCAGTTATGATTTAAAAACTCAGGTGAATGTGTAAAAAGATGTAGAAAATCTTAAATGTTATTGTAATGCCCCTTCTAACTGTATATATAAACACAGCAAAAACAAATGTTCAGTTGTGTACTTTATGTTTTCAAAGATTGAAAGTAACATAGTAATTTAGGTTGAAAAAAAGACTTAAGTACATTAAGTTCAACCCTTGTACTTATCCTCCTTATTGTCGTTTATCCAAAAAGGCAAAAAAGCACCACTAATTAATTATTTTGGTTTTTGTGATGGACTCCCTGGTACTCCAGCTGGGTACCTCCATCAAAACTCTGTTCCCTAAAGTTCCAGGGAATTCTGATTACCTCCTGTAAGACAGAGGTAGTGGTGGCAGTGCCCACATATTGCCCGCAGGCTTGTTAAGGTTCCAGGGAGCAAGGGACAACATGGCTTATAAGGTGTTCCTGGGCCAGGTCAGTAGTCTGTGGGCAGGAGTCTAGCCTCCAGGCCTCTCCAGGAGCCCAAGACATGGAGGGTTCCGTGACAGTTTTAATTTATTTTCTAATATTAATTCTTCCTTAATTACTAGGTAAATCAATCAGTTAATTAAAGAGGGGCTCCCACAGAACAACACTAATAAGTATGGTTTTTTACAACCTGCAAGACATTATATTTTTCCAATAAAAAGTGGTATTTTAAATTGAAATTTATTACAAATATTAGCATGCTATATGCTGAAAACCCATGTCAATTGCATATTTACCTTATGGCAGAATTCATCTGCTCATCATTGTTTATTTTTCACCCAAAACATCACTTTCCATCAACTCTTTTGACATGAGAGTGCAATTTACCAGTATATTAATAGTAAAAAAATGAACATGGTTTAATCCTCTCTTGTACACTAGACAGCTGTAGAGAGACAATTGGTTTAAATGATGTCTTATGTTAAATGTGCTTTACAAACTTTCCACAGCATTCAGTTCTGTCAGCACATAATTCAATCCTTTCTACCCCTTTTCTCACAAAGGCGCTTTTGTTAACTTACAGGCTGTTGCAGTGTAAGTTAAATCTTTACTTCAGCACCAGTGATGAGGAAAAACAATAGACAGCGAGCTCAATTCTGGGATGCATTGGCAAGTCTGGGGAT
Organism: Pelodytes ibericus; assembly: GCA_036172795.1. Lineage (NCBI taxonomy): Eukaryota > Metazoa > Chordata > Amphibia > Anura > Pelodytidae > Pelodytes > Pelodytes ibericus. Next base: position 74,479,733 of record CM069861.1, on the reverse strand, counting down.
GCATTAGGAGCTCTAGGAGCAAAAGGTGGAGCCTATAGAGGGGGTGGAGTTTACAGATGATGCGGTGGGTCTTAAATAGGAAGAGGTGCTGCCTTGACAGGTATGGTTTGAACAAATTTAGATTAGGGGTCCACAAATTTGGTCAGGTCTAGGTCATCACAAAACCAAAATTCACCACTGTATACAGCCTCTATATTACTATAAGCGTCCTCTCTGCTATCATGGGACACGCTGGGTGGGCAGAGCTTGTGTATCCCATGCTAGCAGAGAGGACCTCATAGTTCTCCGCTGATTATACTAGGAATACTCTCTGTGAGTGCTGTCATCAGGCATCTGTTAAATGCCGCTCAGTGCATTGCAGTTTTGATGATTCTTGTTTTATGCTGTACACTCTGATCTGGGTCTAAGTTTAACAGCAAAATTTGAGTGCATCATTTTTTTAAACAATTTTTTCCATTAAAGCAAAAACCATAGTACGCTATTGTAGTTTTCCTTTTTTCATGTTACATTTTGGTTTCAATCTATCGTTGGACACTGGATGCAAGTTTTTGGATACATGCTGTGACGGGTCTAGGACACTTCTTCGCCGCATCTTCATCGCTGACAGTTCAGCGCGGCAGTTAGAACGCTGAACTGTCAGCAATGAACTATAACGCGGCCGTTTCACCGCGGCTGCAGCTATGTAAGAACTGACAGTTCAGCGCTGAACTGTCAGCTCTTACAAATCTAAAAGTAAAACTAAAATAACCCCCCTAATAAATGATTCCCCCCCCCCATAGTAAAACTAAACACTAAACCCCAATACTAACACTAAAATTAACCCCAATACTAAAATTAACCCCCTGAACCCTAATACTAACCCCCGACACCTAATACTAACCCTAATACTAACCCCCGACCCCAAATACTAAAGTTAACCCCCTAAACCCCAATACTAACCCTAATACTAACCCTAATACTAACCCCCGACCCCTAATACTAAAGTTAACCCCCTAAACCCCAATACTAACCCTAATACTAACCCTCATACTAACCCCCGACCCCTAATACTAAAGTTAACCCCCTAAACCCCAATACTAACCCTAATACTAACCCTCATACTAACCCCGACCCCTAATACTAAAGTTAACCCCCTAAACCCTAATACTAACCCTAATACTAACCCCCGACCCCTAATACTAATATTAACCCCCTAAACTCTACTACTAACCCTAATATTAACCCCCGACCCCTAATAGTAAAATTAACCCCTAACACTAAACACTAAACCTAATTCTAACCCCCTAATTCTAAACAAACTAAAATCGGTAAAATACTTACCTTTAGCGATGAAATGTCCCGCGATGAAATCTCCAGTGACGATTTGTCTTGTGCTGCAGAGTCGGCGGTGAAGCGGCTGCGCGGAAGCAGCCGCGATGAAGAGTCCCATCCCCGCTGTGACCACCTGGGGTGAATACATTTGCAGGCTGATTATATAAGTTTGAACTAGAATCTGGACTATATACGGAGCTTAACCCTTCCTACCTGATGCTTTGGTCCTTAAAAACCAAAGCACCAAATCTGTGTAATTTGAACCCTGAAGCCATGGACACAGATGCAGAGACATGATCAGGGAGTTTACAGATCGTGTGGGGCAAAAGACTTTTGGCACATAGCATTTTAATAAAATGGATCCGTCGCTCACTTTGAGTATCAGCTACATTATACATGTCAGACTAAGGCCACTCAAAGTGGCCTCATCACACAGAGGAGATCCCATTGCAGCGGGATCCACAGCACAGCTCATCCTGGGAGTCCGCAATGAGATGTTACAGTCAGGATGTTCTATGCTGTCCTAGAGGCTTTTGGGCACTGTAAATTTGGACAGCATAGACCATGTCCTACAAGCACAAAGGTGTGTCACTTTTATGTGTTACCCTATTTTCTGCTCTATTCAGTCTATATACATTGTGAAGGACAAATTATTGTGGAGTACATCCATCCAGGACATCTTTTCCACCATTTGTGGAAATTTGACCATTTACATGTTAGGAGATATTTGGCTAGAGTAATGCAAACACATCATGAAATCTACCCATCATAAGCCATCAAACACTGATGAGACAGTGTAGCACCACGCATTGTTATAATCAATGCATTCATCATACTTGTGAATGCTAAACGAACTATGTTCATGTTACAAACACAACACAGAAGCCTCACAGATGGCTTCTTGTCTCGCTTAATGTATAACTGCATATGCCAGCCAACCTCTCACCCACACAAGTTGCTGGCAGCTTTTCATCCAAGAGACATTAAAATAAAACACACACTGACTAAGTCCTCTGCCCACAAAATCAGCCTAAACAAAATTCCACTCATAGTGTGTACCTACTGGTCCATATGAGACATCCTAGGAAAAAATTAAATAACTTATTAGTTCAATCTAACAAATTAGGAACCCCATGAGCTCCATATGGAGAAAGAAAGTTTGAGTTTGATCCCTTCTTTTCCATTGCCCTGTAGGCATGTTTATGCATTCCATCAAATAGATGGTGGTCTTACATTGTGCCAAGTTTCATTTCTCAGCCCTTATACATTCTGATTTAAGGAAAATATGACATTGTATGTGATTGGTTGACTTGTCTCCCAGGCTAGCTGACAAGGTACAGGGATTGATTCCCATAACTCAAATGGATAAAAAGTGGCATAAGAGCTATATTAGCAGTGCTTGGGTCTGAATACATGTTTATTGTCACATACTGACAATGATCAGGGAGGAGTCTCGTTTCAGGGCTTATTATGGAGTCTGTCTGTGCTCCACAATTCATGTTACAGGACTGGATGGTAAACACAGACATAAACTGAATAGATGCTACTGACAAAGGAAAAGCTGGGTCTGAACAGGGTTGTAACTGAAACAAACACTGGGCAGAGACTGAAAGCCCCTCTGGCAGGGCACTAGACTGAAAACTCCTCTTGCAGGGCGAAAAACTGAAAGCGCCTCTGGCAGGGCACAAGAATGAAAGCCCCTCTAGAAGGGCATGAGACTGGAAGTTCTCTGGCAGAACCCAAGACTGGAACCAGGAGGAAAGTACAATGCAGGGCAACCAACCAAGAGAATCAGAGTAAAAGAGCATAACCATTCACCTGAAAGGAATCCAGCCTATGGTTGAGGCTCAGTTTTATCCTCCCAAGATTTTTGCACTCTGTATCACCAAAATTGAAGATGGAAACCACAGCGACAAAACTACAGGATAACAGGATATACAAAATTCAAGAAGCAGGGAAAGACTGGGCAAAAAGGTCATGGCTGGCAGAAAGCAGGCATAAAGACCAGGAACCATAAAATCAATATAATCGCTAGAGGCACAAAGGCACTATCACAGGCTGAAACCAAATCATTGCAAAAGCCCTGTTTGCAATACACTATTTAAAGGGCAGGGTTGTACAAGATAACAAGGCCAGCTGACACCAACAGAGAGAAGAAGAATCAGAAACAAGTAGGGCAGTCAGAAGAGGCTGAAGGGGGGACAGCCAAATAACCTGAAAGTAACACAGGCAAATAGAGTAGACACGTGACATCTGTCCAGTTTCCACTGGCCTTTTATTTCCTTCTCTATTTCAGATCTAGAAAAGCAGAGGGGAGGGGAATGCAGTGAGGGACTTTCCTCTCACACAAGTGGTCTGCTTGGAAGGGCAGAATATGGCACTTTCTACCCTGACCCTTGATCCAGAGCAAGAACCTTATCTGAGGAAAATGTCTGCCTAGAATATGCACTGGACCGAATGGTTCTTATCTGCCGATACATTCTATGTTTCTATGCCTAGACATTCATGAAAGCTGAAGAATCAATGATCACAAAGAACAGATGCTTAATGACTTACTTTATAAATGATACATGTGTTTTTTTTCCAGCGCATACTTTAATAACTGAGTTATATCATCTGCCACAATGTCAAGGAATATATTTAGCTTGAGGGAAAATAGTTAATCTTAATTATACAGCAATAGACAATGTTTTCCTAATTCCATTAATATTTTTCTAAACCCATATCCAACACCATTTTTCACACTCCAGTTATTGATAATTTTATTATGCATACACATTAAGATGTTTGTCTTTTTTAAAAAAAAAAGCAATCATGATTGAGATATGATTGCTGTGGGTGATAAATGCTGTTAATAAATCCAGTGTTTGTCTCAAGATGGAAAATAATGTGCAAATGTGGTATCATTAAAGGAAAATTGTTTTTATTCCATTTTGCCAAGTGCCAGTGTAATTCTGTTTGACAGATTGTCATAGTATAGCTCAAGAGAGATAGATTACAATGCGTCTATGTTGTGTCTACGTTTCTATGGACATCATCAGTATAATTCATTTGTGTACAACTGTATGTACTTACAAAACTACTTGAAGGGGAAGGGCAGAGTTACACTAATCTGCGCTCAGTTCCCGTTACAGTGCCCCCAGTGCCACTGCTTCAGCTGGAGAAATGCTGCACAAGAAATAACAGTGTGACACTTGCATGGAGGATGCCACCTTTTGCCCATAATCCTGTTGAAGGTTATATCCTGGAACTCGATGATGGAGATGGTGGACCATTTCGGGTAAGGTTTTGATAATTTTCAAATGCAAAATCATTTCAAGGGGAAGGGGTTGATTTTTCTGTATTTGTCTGGTATGCTTTGTAAGCCAACTCAGATCAACGTTGAAACACTAGGAACATTAACATTTTTCCTCTCACTTCCAATATATATTGACAGGGAATCAAACTAAAGCTTAACTACGTCCCCTCTGTTGATCCCCTGCACTAGCAGCGGTTAAAAATAAGTTTCATTTCTTTTCAAGCATCAAAGAATATCTGCACCTTTGATTATACCTTTGTCTTAAGCATAAATCATCAAAAGTAAAATGTTTAATGGACAAATAAACTTTTTATAAAAACGCTGTCCCCCCTTTCTCAAGTAAACCCAGCGTGTATCTTTACATATAAATTTAGCTGGTAGCTGAGGAAGATCTCGGCTGGATGCTGACGCACGCTGACAGTGTCAGTGTGAGCTCAGCCAATCAGAGTGGGGGCTCGCACTATGCTATTTGATCACGTCAGGGCTTGAGCAGACAGTTCATTTTTGAATGTCGCCAAAAGAGAGGACCTATAGAAGCATCATGGCTGCCAGACAGGATAAGCTGGCATGTCCAGCAAAAAGTAATGAAAGAGAGCACTTGCAAAAAAATATACAAATGTATTGTGTACACACAGTGAAAAGGATGCAGGGTATGCACACAGCAGACTTGACACGTTTTTAACTAAAATTCACTTATTAGTCATATAAGCTCATAAAAATACATTTGTATCTTTTTTTGGAAGTATGGGAGTGCTCTCTTTCATTACTTTTTGCTGGTTATTCCTCAATGCTAGTCGAGCACACAACAGAGTCAGCACTAGTCTTGCATGGGATTAACAGCCATACAAACCTGCCCAGCCACAGTGCAGCCCAGTAACCCTTTTTATTTTGGATAAACTGGCATGCACCTTAAAAAATACTAGTGCCACTAGTAAGGCAAGTCAAAACAAGTTTAGTGGCACTTTAAAGCGAATCAATCGACCTCAACTACTTTTAACCAGAAAAAATGATCAAGCTCTGTATAGCAGCCGAACTGGAGAATGTTACCAACTGGGCTACTTTGGCCTTGCATTTGAAAGTTCTTTGTCAATTCCCTGCAAATCCCTCATGAATGAAGCCCTAAATAATGATCAAAATGATCCATATTATTAATGATCTATGATTTTGTTAGCAATATTACCTAACAATATATAAATTCTGCTAACATAATATAAAGATCATTTTTGGATTATTTATACTGCAAATGTAGAAAATAAAAAATGAAGTGAAGGTGAAAGAGTGCCTTTATCATAGTAGTATAAGTGTTAAGAGAAGCCCAGCCATTTAGTTCTGAAAACTATCATTACACCTATTCCATGTTGTTTTACAGCGGTAAACATGGAATAGGAAAAGGGTTGAACTTGATGGACGCAAGTCTTTTTTCAACCTAAACTATGTAACTATGATAAAGGTAATAAGGCCTGTGACATTAAAAAATGTAATAAAATTAAATCTAAGAATTTAATGAACATATCAATCTCATTTGAATGGTTTAACATAATGGGTATTTTAAGTTCTTTGATATTTTTGCAGAAACATAAAACAAACACATTTTTTTTTTTATAATATCCGATTATGTTTGTATAATGCTGTCCCTGGGAGCAAGCGTTTGTAAGAAATAAAAAGAAGCCTTCTTTCTACAGAAGCCAGACAACATTTGCTAATCTTAATCATGAAATATGGTGAGGATTTAAACTTCTACACTGGAATTTGGAAGGACATGTTTCAGATCACTGAGAATGAATCACTAAGGAGCTCAAAGAATGCAAGATTAAAGAGGGCTTAAGTGATGTCAGATGTGTTTCAGCTAAATTGGCCAGTGAAGTCTGCATTTATTAGAAGGAAGGTGAATAGTAACACAAATAGTTAAATATAATACTTGCTTATGTTCCTTTGTTTGTGTTACCATTTACAAATATATAGTATATACTAAAGATCACAAAATAAACTGTAAAAAAAACCCATAGAATTGCATAGTAGCCAGCAGATCATGTTTGAGAGGTAAGTCTTTTTGGGGCTGTTCTGGAATGGAAGGGCTGGCAGTTATATGGCCCAAAATGCAACTTCATAAGCCCACCCGTTATCTTCCGATATAGAGACAGATAAACAGGTAAGACCACGCCCGCTATTAGGGGGTGACCTGGTATCCCAGGCCCGTCAGTTCCAGGGGGCCCGCCGGGCCCAGGTTACGCCAGAAGAAATAAAATTACTCCCTCCTACACGGAGGGAAACTCCGGTCACTTTTTTTTTTTTTTAAACTTTATTGAAGCCGCGCAGCTTCAATAAAGTTAAAAACCATCCTGCCTGTTCGGCTCCCCGTGGTGAGTGTAGATAGGTTGCGTGACCCTGCGCAAGTCTGACATCAGAGCCCTATCGTCGTGATCACGCTGCCCGTGCATTTTTTTTCACTGTTGCCCCCTGAAATTTGCTGCCCTAGGCATCCGCCTAGGATTCCTCGCGGTAAATACCATACTGCCAAGGTTAGCTATAATTTATATAGCGTAATAAGTAACCAATAAAGTCGAGGCAATCAGAAACACAAAAAAAAAATGCACGATCTTGGTCACTGAGTGACCAAGATGGCGCTGCCCTTCTAAGGGCAAGAGCACAGGAGGCAGGAAGTACCTGCTTCCTGTGCTCTCTGGCTGTCACACGATTGCCTCTTCACAGAGGCAATCAGTGACTGCCAGGCACACTGACAGGCAGTGGGGATGCTCTCCTGAACATCCCTACTGACTGGTCAGATCAATATTAACTCTATATTGATCTGACCAGTTATGATCTGCCTCCCTCTCCTCACATTTTTTTTAGTGAGGGAGAGAGACAGATCAAAGTAAGAAAAGTAAGTAAAAGTTAAAAAAAAAACAATAAATACACAACACACAAATAATAAAACAATAAAAAAAAAAATTTGAGTTTTTTTTTTTAAGCTGCCTGAGCGCATAGCGATCAGTAACAGCGAATTAGTGGCAAAGGCGGTTTGGTGATTTCTCAATTAAGCTCACCATTCGTAATGTATTACAGTACTAGATAGGCTCTTCTAAGAGCTATTAACCCCTTCTTTGCTCGAGATCACTGCTTAGGCACTGATTCTGAGGCCGCGGACTCAGGGTTCGATTTTGACCCTATTCAGCTTTCTGATACATCATCTAGCGATGTATCGGTGGCTGCTGAGCCCTTGCCACAAGTAGTGATGGGGGTCTACCGATAAAAAAATATATGGTTTGGTGGGGGTAAATTACATTGGCTGGCTTCAAAGATATATCCCATAAAGGACACGGACGCAGGTTGACTACATGTCAAAATTCCAAGTTGGAATTTTGAGATGCGCATCTCACAAATGTTGCCTTCTAGCCAAAAACAAACCAACAAACCTATGCATGGGTGCTATCCCTGTACTCGGGAGATGTTGCTGAACACATATTGGGTTGTTGTTTGGCAGTGACATATACCAGAATCTGTGAATTCATGCCTGAAGTACAATGCATGTGGAAAAAAAACTCCCAAAAAAGTACTACCACAAACTTTTACGGCTGGTGGTAGAATTAGTACCTATACAGTATTAAAATACCACCATTTGAAATACCTTAGGATGTCTATTTTCCAAAAATATATGGTTTGATGGGGTAAAATTTATTGGACGGCTTCAAAAATGTTCCAAATGGAACATGGGCGCAGGCTGACTACATGTCAAAATTCCAGGTTGGAATTGCGCACCCCCTAAATGTGGAATTTTAGACCCAATACAAACCAACAAACCTATGCATGGGGGGTATCCCTGTACTCAGGAGATGTTGCTGAACACATATTGAGGTGTTGATTGGCAGTGGCAAATACCAGAATCTGAAAATTCCTGCCTGAACTACAATGTGTGTGGGGAAAAAATGACATCCCAACCCTTTGACATAGGTTGGTGGTAGAATTAGCACTTGGAAAGTGTTAAAATACCACAATTTTAAATACCCTAGGATGTCTAGTTTTCCAAAATATATGGTTTTATGGGGTAAAATACTTTGACAGGCTTCAAAAGTGTCCCAAATGGAACATGGGCGCAGGCTGACTACATGTCAAAATTCCAAGTTGGAAATGCACCCCCCCTAAACGTGGCCTTTTAGCCCCCAAATAATCTAACTAACCTACACATGGGTGGTATCCCTGTACTCAGGAGATGTTGCTGAACACATATTAAGGTGTTGTTTGGCACTGACACATAATAGGATCTGTGAATTCATGTCCGATGTACAATGAATGTGAAAAACAAATTAATATCCATAACATTGACATAGGCTGGTGGTAGAATTAGTGCATGAAAAGTGTTAAAATACTTCCATTTGAAATACCCTAGGGTGTCTAGTTTTCAAAAATGTATGGTTTTGTGGGGTAGAATACACTTTTTGGCTTCAAAAATGTCCCAAATGGGACATGGGCGCAGGTTTTCTGCACGTCAGAATTCCAAGTTGGAAAACCAAAAAGCGCACCTCTCAAATGTGGCCTTTTAACCCCCAAATAACTTAACCAACCTATACATGGGTGGTATCCCTGTACTCAGGAGATGTTGCTGAACACATATTGAGGTGTTGTTTGGCACTGACATATAACAGGATCTGTGAATTCATGCCCAAAGTACTATGTATGTGAAAAAAAATTACTATCCATAACATTGACATAGGCTGGTAGTAAAATTAGTGCATGGAAAGTGTTAAAATACTACCATTTGAAATACCCTAGGGTGTCTAGTTTTCAAAAATATATGGTTTTGTGGGGTAGAATACACTTTTTGGCTTCAAAAATGTCCCAAATGGGACATGGGCGCAGGTTTTCTGCACGTCAGAATTCCAAGTTGGAAAACCAAAAAGCGCACCTCTCAAATGTGGCCTTTTAACCCCCAAATAACCTAACCAACCTATACATGGGGGGTATCCCTGTACTCAGGAGATGTTGCTGAACACATATTGAGGTGTTGTTTGGCACTGACATATAACAGGATCTGTGAATTCATGCCCAAAGTACAATGTATGTGAAAAAAAATTACTACCCCAAACATTGACATAGGCTGGTAGTATAATTAGTGTATGGAAAGTGTTAAAATACTACCATTTGAAATACCCTAGGGTGTCTAGTTTAAAAAAATATATGGTTTTGTGGGGTAGAATACACTTTCTGGCTTCAAAAATGTCCCAAATGGGACATGGGCACAAGTTTTCTGCATGTCAGAATTCCAAGTTGGAAAACCAAAATGCGCACCCCCTAAATGTGGCCTTTTAGCCCCAAAACAAACCAACAAACCTATGCATGGGTGGTATCCCTGTACTCAGGAGATGTTGCTGAACACATATTGAGGTGTTATTTGGAAATACCCCTTCACATTTTAAGGTAATGTTTACCTAAATTGCAATCTATGTGAAAAATTAAAAAAAAAGATTTTTTTGCTGCAAACTTTGGCATAGATTGGTGGTAAAAATACCCCAAGTTAAATGCCCTGAGTTGTCTAGTTTTCAAAAATATGTACATGTTGGGGGTCATTCATGGATTTAGTACAGAAATCAGTGTTACAATGTCACTATCGCTAATTTTGAAAGAAAGTATTTTAAAATAGCTTTGCACCACTTATAGTTCTGGCCCTGTAACATGAATAAAAAAGCACAAAAACATGGGCTATTTCTGAACTCAGGACATATATTAGAAACTTTTTAGCAGTGTTTTTTTGTTGTCTCTTGTACATGAGTATACGATTTTTCAAATAAAAGTCATAAAAAAATTATTTTTTCAATTTTTTTGCCATATTTTATTATTTTTTTTACATCAAATTATATGCTATTATCAAAATAATGGTATCAAAAGAAAGCCCTTCTTATAACGATAAAAACGATATATAGTTTGTGCGGGTACACTAAATGAGACAGAAATAAATTACAGCAAAACACAAACACCTCAGAAATGTTAAAACAGCCCATGTCACCAAGCGTCGGACAAGCCAAAAAAGTCATGTCACTAAGGGGTTAAAGTCTGTGAATTTTACTTGCCTTAATTAAAGTTCAATATATATTTCTGTTTTGGTAGAAACTTTTCAAACTACAATTAATTGCCTGTGTCTGATTTCAGAAGGAGGAAAGGGAAGAGGTTGGGCACAATTTAGAGTTTAATCCCACATGGATCACATTTTCCTTATGTATTAGTAATTTGATGAGTAGTAGTTCTAAAGTTGATAGTTCTTTCAGATATGACTGTGGGGAATGATAAAGCAGGTGGTAGAACATCTGACTGTTCAATGTGCATTCATTTAGTTGAATGTTCGAAGATTTTCGTGAGGTATAGCATTACCATTGCAGATTAGTTGGTGTCGTATTGAGCTAAAATGGATTAGACCCTGGGAGCAAACTGCAGAGCTCACTGATATGTATGGTCTAAACCCAAAGCCTACCTAATTGATTAAACCACACAAATCCATCTTTCCATATTCCACATAGTAGAACGTTCCATATAAACAAGTGGCATCACTTCAGAGTCAGTGTTGTGTTCCGAAATAAATTAGTTTTGCCAAATGTACATTTTTTTTCCTTTTCAAAAGGCTTTATTTCAATTTAGTACAATGAAGAAGTAAAAGTACTTTATACAATGCTTATATAACATTATTGAAGGGTTCAGGTGTCCTCTCTTGATGGGTAAATCTAATTATGGCATGTCTGTCCAGCGATGCAGGATTATCGATTGGGATGATCCTCCAGTTAAGTGGGGAAGACCTGAGGGGTTATCGAGTCATATTGGGGGAGAAATAATTAAACCGGTGAGAGCATGCATAAAAAACATCATAAGGCACACATTAGAGGACAGCTGTACCAAAATATTAACTTCTCTTTAATTGAAAGATTGTATAAGAAGTGTAGATGATTTATAAAGAAATTCTTTAATGAAAGAATACACATTAAGAGCCTTCTTTATGCCATATAGTTCTGTCAGGTGCCGGACATTTTGTTTAGAATCTTGAGTCAAATCTTCACTCACCTTGGTTTAGATGAACAAAGATCTGACCCATCTGACTAAAGTTTCTAAACAAAATGGCTGCCTCCTGGTAGATGCCATCTTTCAATTAAACAGAACTTCATTTTTTTCTACCGTTGTCCTTTAGCATCAATAGATGTGACCTATGCAAACAAAATGAAGGCGACAAAAGGTAGCAGCAGGTATAGTCAATAGAGATGGGTGGATATGTGAAGAGGTCAACCGGAGGTCTCTTCTTCATTTTAAGTGTCTGTTTTTTTTCTCTTCTTTTATTAACCCCCTTTTCCACCCATTTTTTTCCTTTTTGTTTCATATTGTTTATCTCGTTTTCATGCAATACAGAGTATTATCCTAGAAGAGTGGATATTCTTCCGTATGAATTTATTACTGTAATTCATAGGTTGTCGTGGAATTATCAATGTTTAGGACTTTTGAATGGGATCAAGGTGGGGTTTGGTATATAGGTACCAGGGGTCGCATACTTTAGAATATGCCTCTTGTAATTTTTGTGTACTTGAGACTTTCCATGGAATCCACGTAGTCCATCTGCTCTTTAAGTTGAGCTAAGGTCAGTGGTTTGGTTAATTTTCAATGTCTTGCAATCAGCCCAAATGTACATTTTAATAACCGACTACCACACCTTATCTCATCAAAAATATACAAACCGTGTAGTTGACAATCATTTTGGACTTCGGGCCCGAAGTTCAGAGTATATTTTATGGACCCTTTTTTTTATTATTATATTATAAACTCTACCACTTTTATTTCCAACTTTTTGATATTAGGGAAATTGTGCAGAGCCAACAATGTACAGCTCAGTTATGTATTATATTATAACTATAATTAGTACATTATAATTATGCTAAATTCCTTTGATTAAACCGATCCATTTACTCTAATTGGAAATGTTACCAGTAAAAATAATTCTATTTTTTCTTTAATTTTTCCAATAATGTTTAGGAAGTTTACGTTGGTAAGGAGACCTTATGTACAATTGATGGGCTTCACTTTAACAGCACTTACAATGCAAGAGTCAAGGCATTTAACTCCACCGGACTCGGACCTTATAGCAAGACAGTTGTTCTACAGACGTCTGATGGTAAGGGTACCTCTGTTTTGTGTTAATGCTAATACTTTTGGGTATCACTTGAGTAAGAAAAGAGTAGCCAGACACAGGATAGTGTTGGCCTGGGGCAAAAACAATTTAGTGGTCAATAGTGCAACTTCATAAGCCCATACATTATCTGAGCTAGACAATAAGGCAGAGGCAAGATAATGCAAGACAGATAAAGTACAGAGACTGATAGGCAGACAAGACAATTGTACAGAAAGATAGAAGGAGATGTGCACTGGGGCATTTAGAAACAACAAGTGGTGCAGACACAGCCCATTGAGCCAAAATAGAAGGCAGCCTGGGGGGCAATTGCCAATCTGCCCCCTAGCCAACCCTGCCCTTGCCATACATATTCTAAATGGCAACTAAATGAGGCCCACTCACAAAATCATATTATTTTGCTTGAATTGTTTTACTGTTGTCAGAGCTGGTGCATCAAATAAATAAATTGATATATTGATATTTATATTAACAGAAAATGAATAACCAATGTATGCTTTTGACAGGGTTCACTCATTTCTCTGTACTCTTTAAAAAGTACCACTTAACTAGGTCTGTAAGTAATTTGTTATTTTTGCCATTGTAATAAGTATAAATGGCTTGTTGTCTTTATTTTTCAGTTGCTTTCTTTACCTTTGACTCCAACTCTGCACATCGGGACATTGTACTGTCCAATGACAATATGACAGCCACATGTAGCAGTTATGATGACCGTGTGGTTCTGGGCACGGCTGCATTCTCAAAAGGGGTACATTACTGGGAAATACAGGTTGACCGTTATGATAACCATCCTGATCCAGCTTTTGGTGTTGCGAGGATTAATGTGGTGAAGGATATGATGCTAGGAAAGGATGACAAGGCCTGGGCAATGTATGTTGATAATAATCGAAGTTGGTTCATGCACTGCAATTCACATACCAATCGGTAAGAATTACCCCATTGTTCAGTTAAGCCTATACAACTAGACTGTAAGAACTAGTAATACCATATGTGTATGCTTTAATTTATGTTGTCTGGCAGTAGAACTTGAGAATAACATACTTTGACTTAATAGTACCTAAAATTTAAAAAACTTAAACTAAGTTCAGTTGACAGGGTCCAGCAAATGTTTAATTGACCAAGTGTATTGAGGTTTGGTATGTGTTTAAAGGACAACTTTAGTCATATGTCACCCATTAAATTACAATACATATATTCATTAAATAAAAATAAAAAGTGTCCTTTCCCCTTTTTTTTATCTCCGCGGCAGCATGCGCTGTGTTTTGGAGGGAACTAAGTGGGTCTGTGAACTGTCAGAGATCTGTCACAGTACAGCACGGCTGTTTCACCAAGCACTTTCAGCACTGAACTGTCAACACCTACAAAAATAAAGTTGTAGCCCGCATAATAAAGCAATCCCCCTATCCTCCCCCTAACCTTAAACCCTTAAAAGGGCTACTAAACTGGTTCATGGGTTGAAGGATAAAATTTACCAGGAAAGGTTAAAGCATCTTAACATGTATAGCCTGGAGAAAACGTAACAGGGGGGAATACTAACTCTAAAACTAATTTCCAAACCCAATACTAAACCTAAAACTAACCCCTAGCCCTGATACTAACCCCTAACCCAAATACTAAGCATAAACTAAACCTGAGCTCGAATACTAACCACTAACCCAAGTACTAACCCTAAAACTAGCCCAAAGACCTAAAATGAACCCCATACCCAAAAACTAACCCTAATGCTAAACCTAAAACTAACTCTTAAAGGACAGCTGTAGACTAGAAAAAAGAATGTTTCTTTAGCTAGGTTTAGCACTGTTAACAACAACAGTGCAGAAAATGCTTAATGAAAATATAGAGTAAAAACCTTTTTTTAAGGTCCCACCTCTGCCCATAGAGGATGATGGCCATCATAATCATGACTAAAAATGTGCATCCCTATTTGTGGTCCATGCGCGGTGGACTTTTTGCGAATGCGTGATGGCCGATACCATTATTGAAAATGGTGGCCGCAGTCACTGCCAGTTTCCAAAATGGCGTCGCACAGGAGCTAAACACCAGGAGCAAGATTGGACGTGCATCTGAAGTGTCCAGTATCCTCTATGAGCAGAAGTGCAACACCTTCTGTGCCCCCCTGGGCTTGGAGAACATGCTCCTCCAATACAGCCTGCCCAGCAGAGAGAGACGGAAGAGAGAGAAAAATATATCTTCAGTGGCTCTGAAACCGTTGCTTGACTGCCACTAGAGGCCGTCAGCAATATTACAGTTAGAGGGGAAAAAATGTAATAAATAAATTCAATAAATAAATGGAAAAAGCTAACCCTTGATCTAGTAAACCTAGATCTAGGGTTAGGGTCATAATTAGGGTTATAATTAGGGTAACAGGGAGGTTCGGGTGAGTACAAGGGTTAGATTAAGGGGTGGGGGTAGATTTAGGGTTAGGGTAAATTTAGGGTTTGGGTAAATTTAGGGTTGGGTTAAAAGGTCACTGTAGAAGAAAATGGTTAGAAAAAATAAATAATAATATTGTTTATTTCGGTGTTGCTTTAAATATAACATAGACAAACATGGAAACATTGGTATTTCTAAATTCAGGTCAAATGTTAGAAATATATAGACGGGGTCTCTTTCACCATTTGTAATTGTTTAAAAAAAATCAGGTCAAAGTTAGAAAATGTGTTTTTTATGGCATATTTTTTAATAGTAAATTATATCATATGATGTAAATAATAGTATCAAATGAAATCCTTTAAAAAATAATATATAATTTGTGTGGGTACTGAACACAAAGAAAGAAATTCACAGTTCAGTAAACATGACTAAAATAATGGAATTCTGGTCTTCAAGGTACATTAAATGCAGCATAGCACTCAGTCACTAAGAGGTTAAAGGGACTGTATCATCTAAACATAGTTTTACTGTGAATGTAGAGAAAAAATACATATTCAAAATTATCTATATGTTGTGTTATCAAAAATGCAAGTGAATGCCTAAATTAGAAGAAAAATGTGTTATAAATATATCTGTGGTGTCGTCTGTCTATTACATCACCTGTGGCTTGATATGCAATTAACTTTTTTTTCTCAATGAGAAATGTATAATTTGCATATCAAGCCACAGGTGATGTCATAAGCAGGAGACTCCACAGACACATTTAAAACACTTTGTTCTCCTAATTTAGTCATTTGCTTGCAATTTTTCAAACACAATGTATAGATCATTTCCAATATTGTTTTATAATTGTAATTATACATACAGTAGCTGCGATTGAATTATTCTTGAAAGGCATAGCAACTGAGCACTGATTGAACACACTGCTGATTAAAGTTTGTTGGACTTTTACAGTACTGAAGGTGGTGTGTGCAAGGGAACCACAGTCGGCATTCTCTTGGATCTAGGGAAACGTATACTAACATTTCATATCAATGGAAAACAGCAGGGTCCTGTAGCTTTTGAAAACGTTGAAGGTGTATTCATGCCAGCAATAAGTCTCAATCGAAATGTACAGGTAAGTCATAACACCTACAGCAACATCAAAAGCACAGTCACATTGTGTGCATCTTTTTATCTGATTAATCACTGAGACAAAGAGATGAAAAAACATAGTTACAGACAAGAATTATAAATCCTGTACCCGTTGCTATAAAACATCAGTTAGCAGAGGTAATGTTGCTAATTAATTTCCATGCCAAAGTTAATGATTCTCGTTCGTTTTTAAAATTCGTTTTTAAAATTTTTGCAAAACTAAGTCAAGTTTTTAATCATATTCTCTTTAAAATGCTGTGCTTTGATTTCTATATTTGGAAAAAGAAATGATACGAACTGTAGTAATAATAAAAATGTATTAATTGCATTAGTGGGAGGGGCTTTGACCAATTTAAACAATCCATCGTTTCATTTTATCATGCACCCTTAAGGGCTGGGCCTGTAAGCAGACCCTTCTCCTCATCTGTAACACCTTGGTTCCTCATCACCTAGATTCCACCACATATTGTCGCACTAACCAGTACGTACCGCTTTATGCTGTAAGTCCAGACCACAACAAAAATGTCCAGTATGTTTATTTTATACTGCCAGTGCTATTTACCAATACTCTATTAGCATATTGAAATTACCGGTTGTATACATGGACATGTTCCTTATTTCTTGACAGGTGACCCTCCACACAGGATTGGAGATTCCAATGATCTTCAGACAAACAAAGCCACCAAACTGAGGCAAACCAGTGGAGATAGGAGAAGATATTAGTTGGCTAGTCTTTTTTTAATCTGGGTGACACTATCATAAACAGAATTGTAAAAAAAATATAATTTTTACCATTTTAATTAATACTTAAGAATACACTGCTCTTTGTTCCTGAAAATATGTACTTTTTAACTTTTAGATTAATGCAAGGTTTTATTTTTCAAAATGCAATTGTGACTTGTTTTTTTCCTTCTCATTGAGCACATTTACATTCATAACAAATGTGTAACACACATCATACAATATATAGTAGGAATTTGGTCAGTGAACATGGAATATCAGACAGACCATTCTTTTGACGCTTAGAAAAAGAATACATCATATCACTAATTTAGGAAATTGTATTGTAAAAAAAAAACAAAATACAGAATAAATCCGGGAAGTGTCATATATCCATTTTTGGGGGGGAGGGGGAGCAACAGACCCCATATTTGTTAAAAGGGTTTTTAGAGTTCATTGTGGTTAAGGAAAACACATCTTGGCCATATATGTGGTTATATAAATCATTTTTAGTGTAGTAGTTTGTGATAAAAAATGATGTGTTAGAGGCTGTGATGTTCCTCATGAGTTTAAAATGCAGCCTTTGGTGCTAAGCTGTTCAAATTTCACATAAACCACAGTCTTTTGCCTGAAAGGTCTGTTTCTAAGTGGAGAGAATGCTTATTATTCAGGCTAAGAAATGCAGGAACATTCTTATATGAAACATGGAATACAGGGTGATCTAGTCCTTACATGGTTAATCTAAACTTAAGAAAGTTATGAAGCAGAGTGGGGTGAGCTGACATAATGACTGTCTTTAATATTTTAACCCCAAGTGCTAATAATATAGGGTCTGTAAATATATACAGTATTTTAATATTTTGTTTGATGACATTTGTGTTATAGTGCAAACACAAAGTGGTCATGCTTGTGTGCTCTAGAGGGTTTTTTGTTAATAGGTTATTTCATATGTTAAGGAAATGTAGGTCTTCATAGAAGTTAAATCTTGGTCTCTGTAGAAGTTAACATCAACAGTATACACATGGCAACCTTTTTTTGGACTTGGAGTAGAAAAACAGTAACTCTGCTAATTAATTTAATGTCTTTATTGAGTATGAGGGGAGATATGGTCCATCTGGAGATCAATAGATAGTGAACCCTAAAGCTAGCTTAAAGGGACTATCTCACCTAAACATTGTCTAGACTGTAAATGTAAAGAATAAACAAAAATATCATAAATTGTCTTTACATTTTGTTAGCAGGAATGCAAGCAAAAGCCTACATTTAAATAAGTCTATGGGGTTTCCTACTTACGGCATCACTTGTGGATTGATATATAAAATCATGCTTTTTAGTGACAAATATGTAATTTGCAAATTAGAAACAAATATTTCTACTAATTTAGGTATTTGCTTGTAATTCGGCAAACACAAGGTATAGATAATTTTTGATATTTTACATTCATAATTTAAACAAAGTTCAGGTGTAGAAGTCACTTTAAATGGAAAATCTACATGTAAATCAATTAAACTTTTCCCCTACAACTGAATTGCTGAGCATTCTTTGTAAGGTATCATCTCATACTGAATTATTTAATGGCTGGCTTTGAGTGTCACTAGATTCTTCATATTCATTTTAGAAGTAAATACAAATAATATGATGTTCTCATTAAGGATTCCAGTTCAAAAGGATGGAACGTCTTCAAGAGAATTGTTAATTTTGTTAACCTGCACTTTCCATTCTATAAAATAATCTAATCCCACTGTACTTTAACGCTAAATTAGCAATGGAATGGCATGCCTGTTTTCAGAACTCACGTTAATATTTTAAATAAGGAAAGGGTAGGAATACCTACATATGTGGATGAAGTTAGAATGCGAGAGTAAGTCAGCAATTCAATGGATATTGGCCTAGTGTGTAGTATGTTACTGGCACATACACTTACACTTACTTAAAATGGAGAGATGTGTGGGTAATACATTGATAACAATCAGTAGCAGAAAACTGTAATTATTAGCATGTAATCCTACTGCTTTTAAACAAACAATTCTCCATATTTTCCATGTAACCACGTATGCCAGTAACGTACTGCATAGCTTTCTCCTTTTACCCTGGGTGGTAGGGAACGCCATTCACTGGTATCACTCCAGCTACTAATACTTTATATTTTCTCTTTTTCTGTTCCATACTTACATTGGCACTGATATAGTCAAATTTCCATGGTATTATAGTGCCGTGGTTTTCATTTATTCCATACAAATAAAGTCAAATTATTTAAAAAGCACTGTACATACGAAGGTATATGTCACTTATACTGAGATGATGACAAGGAAATGAACTTATAAATTGTTCTTGATGAGCATACCAACACAATGGGGGTTATGTATAAAAGGTCAATTGTGGGATAATGTTCTAAAACTGGCCCTGTAAAAAATGAAAATTACTTTTATACATTACCAATGATTCAGTTTAGAACCCGTTACATTGACAAAAACTAGTTACACATTTATATTGTTTACTGGATTTGCATATCACTACCCAGAATCCCTTGCAGTGGGGATTACAGTGGTGTATCTTGGTTTTGTGGTGCCCTAGGCAGACAAAATTCGGGCACGTTGCACACGCACGACATTCCCCATAATCCACATCAACCCATTACATGACCCCATCACATACCTCCATCACCCCATGATATGCCCCCCATCACCCCCCATTGCATGCCTCCAACACCCCCATTACATGCCCCATCACCCAATTACATGCCCCCACCACCCCCATTACATGCCCCATCACCCCCATTACATGCTCCATCACCCAAATTGCATGCATCCAACACCCCCATTATATGCCTCCATCACCCCCCTTACATGCCCCATCACAACCATTACATACCCCCATTATATGACTCCATGACCCCTATTACATAACCCCATTATATGCCCCCATAACCCCCATTACATGCCTCCATCACATGCTCCATCACCCCAATTATATGCCTCCATCACCCCCATTACATGCCCTATCACCCCCATGACATCCCTCCATCACCCCAATGACATCCCTCCATCACCCCAATTACATGCCCCTTCACCCCAGGAATTGTGTTTGATAATGCCTCTGCTACCCACTGAATTTCAGTTAAAGGGGTCTTAGCATAACCTTTACCTCACTGTTACTTAAATGGTGTGTTCTACAGTTATAGGTGAAATCCGACTGATCCATACTAGTGAGATATCAGATCATTTCCCAAGTAGTACTGTACATGTGAAGTTATGTTTCAGCTAAGTGTGGATGGATGACAAATAAATAATTTTAATAAACTAAAAATAATAATGAACTGCAAAATAATATCTGATATTCCTAACTGCCAAGTATCACATATTAGGGAAATATAGGGTCCATGTTTTGCCAGTTACAACAGCTATACATATTTAAACCATATCATTTGACTGGCTCTTATCTTCCATTATAATCTATTTTTCTGTAGTGGTTTATCTTCATTACCCAAAATCCATTGTACATATGAAAGTGTCGAGCTATTTTTCTGACAGGGTTCACTGTAAACCTGTATAAATATGACAAGTGCTATATCTCCAAAAAAAAAGATAAATAGTGAAAATATCTGTTTGAATTAGATACTGTAGGAACAGAGTATAATTGTAATTATTATTTGGCCAAATGTAATCTCCTTCGCTTAATTTTCCATAACTTTCCATAACTTTATTCACCATGCTATATTATTAAAATAAACACTGCATAGAAGGAAGTACAAATGTGAAGAATGATGTACACATTCCTAAGTTGTCATCATTGTGGTAGTCAATTTCCCATATTCCATCAAAACATAACACAGGATAAAAGCCGTCAGGGCAGCCTGATACGTTTCGTATGATTGTGCTTATATGTAAGCTATCAAGCCCTCATCCAACCACTACCCTACACAAACTATGACAGGCGTAATCAATATTATAAAGACAACTAAACATACTATTATACAAAATGTGTATATAGGAGTGGATAGCTTGATAACTTATGAATATGCACAATAGTGTTAAACTTATCAAAATGTCCTGTGGGCTTTTTTCCTGTGTTATGCTTTGCGGGAATAAAATACATGGGAAGCAAACCTCCCGACTCATAAATAACAGACAGGAAATAATCCAGTGATATTTCATATCCCTTTTGGCAATGGATCTAATAAATAAAGCAGCACATGTCAATAACACACCTTATGAGGCATAGGCCTATGACTAAGCCATACTTGTGAGCGCGAAACGCGTAAGGCATATCACTGGAGAGGGCTGCTTTGTTTTGTTTTTTTGTCCTTTGCTAGTATATAAATAAAATATCATTGGATTATTTCCTGTCTATTATTTCTGAATTGGGAAGTTGAACACTGTAGAGTCCTCCAGAATTTAAGTGCCGAAGTTCCGAGTATCATTCATCATTTTGCCGACACAATTAGTTACCGCAATCTTTATTAATAGTCAATCAACCAAACAGCGAAATATGCTGAATTTAGGACGAAGTTGTAAAAATCTTGCCAAAAAACTTAGGTTGGAAAACATGTGAGTTTGAGAATTTTACAAATCCACCACAGTGAATAATTTAGTATATATACCCCATACTCTATGTGCATGTAAATATACTAATATAATAATAATAATAATAATAATAATATGATTTAGTTAGGAAAATAAAAGTCAGCACCCCAGGTGATAAAGAGAGCTTTTTACTAAAAGTGAGGTGCAGGTGAGTTGAGGTGCGATGAACATTTCATCTTAAATATGGATTTTGAAGGGATAAATCCGGTAAGCTTTTCCTATTAAAAGGGCTCAATTGGTCCTGCATAATGCAAAGTTACATTTTAAACTACTGAAGAAATGTTCCGCTCATCTCAACTGACCTGCACCTCACTTTTAATGACAACACTGCAGAAATTAGACATTTACAGAATCAAGTTCAGCACAAGTCAAGACATTGTGGTCATCATTTTAGTCAAACAGAAATATATTACAAATTAATCCCATTGAGAAATAATGTGGGGGGGTTTTTTGCAGGTAAGAAAATGATCCGGGCAATAAAACACTATTTAATGCAAAATTGCTTTTGCTTTTTAATAAACCCCTTTTTTTGGTAACAAATATACTGACGACATGATATTCTTGACCTGAAGGTAACCTTGTCATCCATACCTTTGTTGATGATAGGTCCACAATAAAAGGACTCTAATAATATATAATATATTATGTATCATTCATACATAATATATGTATGAATGATACCACATTCAAATGACACATTCCTATTTGTAGCATTTCATTTGCATATGATGACGTGTCTGATGAGATGGTACCTATTACCTTTTATTATTTATAAGGTAAATCTGTTAGTATTAGTTCTTGTAACTGTGTTTTTTTAAATAACAAACCTAGTTTTTCTATGTATCGTCACAATTGAGAGACTGCATAGACACTTACGACCTATATATTTTATTACAGCTATTTATTCACACTATATTCACAATAGTGTTTTGGTGATGGAATCAATTGAACGGGAGTCTTGAAACATTTTCCTAGTTACTATACTCTCCATACATGATCTTGTTCCTTCTATTAAAGTACAGCTGGCATAAACAAATTAGGTTTAATTGAAAGATTGCATCAAGTGTTTTTTTTTTAAAAATAAAGTACCTTATTGAGCCCTATTTGCTCTGTATAGCTTTATGAAGGGGCAGGCATATTGAGTCAGATCTTCCTTCATCTGACCATAGATTCTAAATAACTTGTTTGCCCCCTGATAGTGCTATACAGGCAAAGAGAGCTCATTAAGGTACTTTATTTGTATTCCATTAAAGTATTTCTATTTAAAACGTCTACATTTGATGTGATCATTCAATTCAACCTAACTTAATTTTTTTGCTGTCAGTTAACCTTTAAATAAAACATGGACAATTTCTGTAACAACTCCAAAGCGCAATTTCTACCCTCTTTAGTGTGCGTCAGGAGTATCAAACTGTGACCCTCCATCTGTTGATGGCCTAAATGTAATTTAATATTTTGTCAACCAAGAGGCTGACAGAGGAGTTAAGGAAATGTAATTCTCCAACAACTTGAGCACTGCAGTTTGATACCCCAAGTGTCCATCACCATTCACCAATTGAACCACTGTTTTTTTTAACTGGCAAGCTTTGTATAGTGCCTTAAATAAAGACACTATGTAGACAGGAATACGTAAGATTATCTGGAGTCACTTCGTATAAGGGCTTATTTATATCAATTATTCTATGCTCTACTCTTATAAGAGAGTCCAGTCTGTTGTCCATTGCTGATGACCCCGAGATTAACCAGAAGGGTTGTTTTTCAAGAAATATTCAGCCAATTAAAAAATTATATTTTTTTCTCAGCAAATAGTGACAATAGCTAACAAGCATGTATAAAGGATATTGAGGAAATGTAACTTCAGCCACATAGAGAACTTTATTCCAAAAATACAAATTAAATTGAATTGATAAAAGTTAGATTTTACCTAGTTTCAGGGACACACATCTCTATCTTAATTTCAATCCTTTATAGTTTTTGGTTACCCCCTCTTTGTGATCCTTGTTTTATTTGAAAGCAGCAATCTTTGCTTTAAGGTATATGAAAATGTATGGAAAAAAATGGAACAGTATGATAGATTTACATTAACATAATCGTGTATGTAACTATTTTTTTATTTCAAACCATTTGTTGCATAAAAAAATAGACTAACATTATGTGTAATAATCTAACATATGTATCTTCTACCACTGTGATATCTACAATGTTTCACAAGTATTGGTTTGTCCTGTATTCATATTCTTGATTTCAAGTAAACATGTAAAAACCTAAGAGGCCTCTCTGTGATCTTTGTGCTATCCGATGAAAAGTGGCCTTTCTATTGAACTGACATCCCTCAATTGTTTTTAATGAAATATATTTTCTAGCCACAAAAGACAATATGTGATTATTTGTGCATGAGAAGTTTCCCGTATTAAACAGGGAGACACATCTTTCAAATCCACTCACACGGCCTTACCAACAATTTCAGAAAATTACTTTTCTTTGATGTTTTTGTATTTGTAAGAACAAGTATTGTATGTGAGTATCTTGTGTCATTGGTCTGTAATTGCTGCACATTGTACATACATGGCACTGTCCTTTCCTTATCTCATTTTAACCAATGACAGAGGATCTATAACTACATTATAAGACAGACAAGGACACCCAATATGGTTCTTGAAGAACAGGGGGATCAACTCGTAGATTCAAATGCATGTTATAGTGCTGTTCTTTTTCCATAAGTGATTATAAAGCATGGAAGATGGTTGTAATCGTTGGCAAGACAATAAAAGGATAAATTGATCATACTTTTATTTTTTTCTCTAACACATTGTCTTTCTTTTGCAAGAGTGTGTTTTTGATCTTTTCATTGTGTCATTTCTGCATTAAAAGCTAACTGAAGCACATGAACTACAGGTTAAGAAAAGTTGATTTAAAGGGGCTCAAAGGAATTACTTTATTTCTATCGTTGTTTGTCTAATTTGTAAGTTACTTTTTGATCAATCAACGGAGAGAAATATTTAAGGGAAACTACATTATTTATAATACAAAACTTAAATATGTTTCTGTAAGAGAGCTGATGCTAGTCACTGATATACCTGGGATTTGGTAGACAAGAAAGTATTGAGGTCCATGTTTACGTAATGGGGTTGGGAATCTTCAGTTACATCATCATGTAATATAAGAAATGTTTAGCTATCCAAAGCCGTTTATCCCTAGTTCAATCAGAAAAACTGATTTGGTGACTAGCTCCGTGTTTTCAAACATTGTTTGATGCCTGCACTACACCTTTAATATGCTACAAGATCATTTCCTGGGCTTAAACAGACTTTCACAGCCATGTAAGTAAATGAGCTGAAATGCAGTTAATCTCTGGTTAGCAATGCTTATCAAAAATGGGCCTTCATTCTATTATCTGGGCCTTTGGGTGCTGTTGTGTCACATTCAGGAATGCTATCTTATTTATCTTTTAATTTGAACCTTTCCGATATTCGGCCTCATTGATACCAAATGATTTACTTTTATATCTGTACCATCATGAAGAGAAGATTAAATTATGTCTTTTCTAATTTTGTACTGCTTCGTCAATGTTTGTATATCCTAATTTGGAAAAGAGCACACGTATCTCTTCTATCCCTTTCTCACATTATCGGAATATGACCAATGTTGCATCAATGTGGTTTTACAGATTTTAAATAAAATTCTTACACTACTGCCAACAATCAACTGTGTTAACTTCTTGGCTGCTATTTAATATTTTGGTTGTAAATTATCATGTCCCATACTGTATAACATGATTACTCACCGAATAACATGTACCTTACATCTGAGCTTCCTAAAACAATGTCCATCAAGTACACTAAACTTTTTTCCCACATAGACACAGGATGAGCTGACTTAGGGCATTATGCACAAAATTCAGTGCAAGCCTTAAAAAGGAGTGCTAATTGAATTTATTATTTGTCAACCTTATCATAATAGATTAGGGTTGACTGTACCTTAGGGGAAGCCAGGGTTAAAAAAAAAAATAGTGTGCCCTTGTCACAAGTAAACCTGATGTGTATCTTTAGAGATGCATCAATACATAAAAAGGAAGTGGAGTGGGTCCCTCACCCACAGCAATACATGGAGGTCATGGAGATGCATGGTAGCTGCCAGTCATAGGATTAAATGGAATGTGCTATCTAAAGTACATGCCAGTATATCCTCATAATATGGGCAGTGATTTTTTTTTTCATTACAAAAAAGTTTATCCTCATACTAGGGGCAGTGGTTTTGTATATTAGACACTGATCCTGTTCTGATGATTATCTTGCATTTACATTATCTTTCTATCATGTTTCATTTAGAAGATATGACTAGTTAATCAAGGGATAAGCTAAGTACTTGGAGATTTGATTTCTGGAATCTGGGCTAATGTGCCATAGCCTGACAGACACATCGCCTATTGGTCTGTCATCCTGTCAGTCAAACAGACAAAACCTTGATCACAGAATTACCAAGCCTTTCACTCTCAGAGTGATAGTCTGACCATTCAGCAGTGAGAATCTCTAGAGACCGTGCCCACAAGCAGGCACTGAAGGATGTATGTGTTCTAGTGCTTAGTTTCTTCTGTGATCTTTTAAACAAAAAATGAACAATAATTGAAAAAGTCAACACTTTAGCAAAACAGGCCCCATTTATTCCCCCTCTGGCTGTTATTGTTCCCTTTACTTTTTTGCCCTATGTCAGTGTCTCCAGTGTTCTCAACTTTCTTACATGTATGATGATGGTGACAATGCACTTACATGTTAGGCACCCAAGCCACAGGTTTGCCATCACTGGCCTAAGTTGTTGACTGTAGGAGTTCAACTCAAATTCCATTGAGTTTGCTAAAAGGTTGGAGTATACCAGGCAAGTCCTCTCCTCAAGTTGGCCTTGGCTCCTCCAGATCCAAATTCATCAACAACATTGTGAATTTCCTGGAGTCTGTGGCAGACAATTTCATGATGTTCTATGGACCGTCACAGAACTTGCCACGGACACTGATGTCCTTTTATGAACACGTTGCCTATCCATATTGGTAAGCTCTACTGTTTTGAAATAGTGATGTAACATATTGTATTTGATTAAAGTTGAAATTTTGGAAATGTATTAAACTAAAGACCTGCACTGGAGTGTGTTCATCATGACATCTGGGCATTACGAAGCCTTGGTGTACCCCTGATTGTAAATGTTTCTCATTTCTTACATTCAAGTAAAAGGCACCTCTTAGATTACCACTAAATGCTAAAATTATTCTTGATTTTCTTCATTGAAAATAGTTAATTTTAGATCTAGCAAGAATATGTTTTCATAGCTGATCTTAATGTGAAATTTGGTTGTTTTCATCTAACCCCACTAGGGGGCAGTATATTATAATATAATATATATGCTGTAAAGTAGGTAAGAAAAAAAGATGCACTTTTGATATTTTGTGCTGAGAATGCTTTGCCAGAGAAGTGTCAGCAGATAAGAACTATTCGTCCCATCGTGTCTGCATAATTTTCTAAATACTTTTTTTAGTCACTGGCCTTATCTTTTATCGAGGAAAGGCTTATGTATATCCCATACCACTTCCACTGGAAGGCTACTCCATGCCTACACTACCCTCCTAGTTAAGTAATACTTCTTTATATTATTTTTAAACCTTTGCCCCTCTAATTTTCTTCTTTTAAATATACTTTCCTCCTTTACCGATTGTTTCTTGATCCTTGGATTGCTGTAGCTACAAATAACTCCTCCTGTTATTTTAGTTCTTCCAAATTCATATGTAACGTACCCTCTTAGTTATAGGGAGAAGCTCTCAAAAGATCTAATTGTTTAAAAAAAAGTAGTGTTTAACTCCATATTTTGACCTCTCTCATAACATATAACAGGAGCTATGAATAGAGACACTCAGGTTGTCTATACCTTTTAATGTTTGAAACAGTTAATTTAAATAGAAATGTGATATACACAGCGCCTATTTTGTGAAATCAAAGTGAACCCTTTACCAAAAAAAAAAAAAAAAATATTTAAATAATTATTATAAATGTATACAAACCCAGCGATACACTGATTGAGGATATTGACAATGAAATATCTCAGTGGATTGGACAGATGAGTCGCATTGAGAAAATAAGCTGCTAGTCTTTATAAGAAAACAGTGGAACAAGCCACTGTAAAGGGAAACAGAATGGGAAGGTGAGTAGACAGCGCTTGGCAGTTAAACAGAGTAAGTGTCAATCAATATAAAAAACCAGAGATAGTAAATTAATATAAAATATATAAATTTAATAATATATAAAAACAAATGCAATATATAAATACATATAGAAAAAATATACACAAATGTAACAAAAAGAATGACAAATTGTTAAAAATTGTTAAAAACAAGAAACAATGATATGTGCCTTTAAATAGAAATCAACAGACACAGATACAAATGTAACCACAGGCAGAGTGTCAAATTACTCACTTGCTGATTAGGTTAGCAAAATACCATGAATAGTACATGGATATAGAAACGTGCTGGTCAGTAAAGAAGGAAGAATTTAGAACCTGGCCAGGTAACTTCACTTAACAAGAGGGACGCCTTTCGTTCGGGGAACTTCTTCAGCCTCTAAGCAAACAGACGAGCAAGTTAATTTAAATACTTTATGCCGTAAAGCACTTATAAGCACATGCCGATTGCAGCAAATAAAAAAATCAGGTGCTGAAAAGGGCCTGACTTGTGTCAGGGAACCCAGGCCAAACACTGTTTGGTGGAGGTCCCTCTTCTGCACTGCAAAGTGTCAGGAGTTATAAAAAAAAAAAGTGCAATCACCATTGTACATAACAAACGGCGTTTGTGCCTTTTTATAAAAGTCCTGTCACATTGAACTGCAGGAGTTTTTATACATGTCCCCCACTGCTTTTTTTTTTTTTTTCAAGAATAATTTTTTATTTTTGAGAGTACAAGTGTTTAGAGGTACACAAAAAGTAGATATATACAGCGATGCAATAATGTATACAATGGAGTACAACAGAATGTTTCATTTGCTACATTTGTTTGATATCAACCAATTTGTATATATCTATTGATGTGAATCGTATACCATTTCCATTTTCAGAAAACTATCTTGTTGGAAAAAATAACTGGTTGGATAAAGATAAAATTTTGTGTACCTATAGGAACAAGATGTTCTAGAAAACAGGATAGAGGGGGGGCAGTAATGAAACAGAGAGGGGATGGAGAGTGGAGAAGGTGAATGCTAGTCTCAGGGTGGATATTCTTTTTGGGGGGGGTTGTAACGAACAGTGGTTGGGAGGAGGTCATGTTTGGTCCGTTTTATCTTTCCAGGTTTTCATTACTTTCTGGTAGAAATTTAATTGGTTGGTGGACAGATAGTGCAGCTTTTCCATTTGAAAATTGTTGTTTGTCAGATGTAGTATTTCGGATTGTGAGGGGAAAGTTGTAGATTTCCAGTTTCTCGCAATCAAGGTCTTCATTGAGATTAGGATATGTCCTACGATTATCTTCTGTATAGGAGTCAATTTAATTGGGTAGATATGCAGAAGAGCAATTGCTGGATTGATTGGTAAAGATATATTTGTTGTTTGGCGTATGAGTTCAAATGAATATTTCCAAGCGGGTTTGATCACTTGACAGTCCCACCATATGTGAACCATAGAGCCTTTTGTTCCGCATGATCTCCAGCAGAGTGGTGAGGTGGTAGGATACATATTAGAGAGTCTGGATGGGACTAAGTACCAGCGATATAGAATTTTCTTTACTGTTTCCATATGATTTGAACAATGGGAGACTTTTTTCGGGAATGTAATGGCTTGTTTCCATTGGTTAGGGGAAAAAGTTCTTTTCAGGTCTTTTTCCCATTGTGAGATATATGGAGCCGTTGTGCTTAGCATTGGGGTGGATAGTTCTGTATAGCAAGTAGATATCAGTTTCTTCGCTTTGTTGATATTTAGGCAGTGTGATATCATCTTGTGGGTTTTTTCTCGAGAGTGTGTCAGAGTATTTGGGGTAGAAGAGATGGCGTGGCGAATCTGCAGATATTTGTAAAATTCCCTGTGGGAAATGTTAAATTGGGAGGTCAATGTTGTGAATGATTTTAGTTGACCCTTATCATATAGTTGTTGTAGATGCAGGATGCCGGCTTCTTTCCAAGGGGCTAAAGATAAATTCGGAATGAGTAATTCAAGAGTGCCTAGTGGAGTTGCTGGTGTGAGTCGTTGGAAGTCTGCCGTACCAGAGGAGAATTTCTTCCAGATCTTGTGAGAATGTTTAATGCTTGGAAGTGCGGAGGATATGGATGATATGGCTGATGGGTGGTTTGAGATCCACAAGGTGTCACATATTCTATGTGGTTTTATTTGAGCGTCTTCTAGGTCTACCCAGGCTACAGAACCTATTTGGGAATGGTGTTGTAGT
Organism: Pelodytes ibericus; assembly: GCA_036172795.1. Lineage (NCBI taxonomy): Eukaryota > Metazoa > Chordata > Amphibia > Anura > Pelodytidae > Pelodytes > Pelodytes ibericus. Next base: position 74,449,752 of record CM069861.1, on the reverse strand, counting down.
GTTTGGGCCATTCTCGTGGCATAGTAGTAATGGGGGATAGAGGGTAATCCCAATCCACCTATTGAGGGGGGTAGAATGAGCCATTTGTTTGCTATTCTGGTGGGTTTGTTCCCGTGAATAAATTTTTGTATTCTGGTTTGCATATCTAGGAGGTAGGAGGGGGGTATGTGTATGGGGAGCGTTCGGAAGAGGTATAGGAGTTTGGGTAGTAGTGTCATTTTAATTGCTGCTATGCGGCCTAACCACGTGTGGTATAGTTTGGTCCAATTTTGTAAGTCTTGTTTTAGAGTTTGCCATACGGGGATTAAGTTGTGTTTTAAAAGTGAGTTGGTATGTTTGGTTATTTTTACTCCTAGGTATTGAATAGTCGATTTCCTCCAGTCAAAGGGGTAAGAATTTTGCAGAGTATTTATTGTGGGTTGAGGGATATTGATTGGGAGTGCCTGTGTTTTGGTTTCATTGACTTTATGGTAGGAAATATCGCTATATTGTTTAAGTAGGTTTTGAAGGTGCGGTAGGGAGTGAATTGGATCCGTCAGGGTTATTAGGATGTCATCGGCAAATAAACCAAGTTTGGCTTCTTGATTTTTGGCAAATTCAACTCCTTTGATTTCAGTATTAGCTCTAATTGCTGCTGCTAGGGGTTCAAGCGCTAAAACATATAATATTGGGGAAAGGGTGCAGCCCTGTCTGGACCCATTTGTTATTGGGAATGATTCGGATAGAAAGCCTGCATATGAGACTTTTGCGGAAGGGGTTGAGTATAAAGCTAGTATGGCGGTAATGAAAGGTGGGGGGAATCCAAATTTAAGTAATACTGCTTCTAAAAATTTCCAGTGTAGGCGGTCAAATGCTTTTTCAGCGTCGATGGCTAATAATAAAAGGGGGGTTTGGGATTGGTGAGAAAGTGATACAATATCTATTAACTTCCTTGTGTTGTCTGAGGCTTGTCTATTGCACACAAAACCTACTTGGTCGTAGTGTAATAATGTCGGTAATATATCTTTTAATCTATTGGCTAAGATTTTTGCGTACAATTTTACGTCCGTGTTTAGTAGGGAAATTGGTCTAAAGTTTTGGCAGACTGTTGGGGTTTTCCCTGGTTTGGGGATTGTAGAGATATGTGCCGGTAACATAGAAGGAGGGAAGGAGCCTATACTGCTGCAGCTATTAAATACTTTCAGTAAATGTGGGGCTAGTATTTGGGAGAACGTTTTATAGTATAGGTTGGAGAATCCATCTGGTCATGGGGCTTTATTTGGAGGGAGAGCTGCAACAGCATCTTGTATTTCTTCTATAGTAAATGGTGAATTTAGGCTGTTTTGATATTTGGGGTCTAATTGGGGTAGGTGGAGAGAGTCCAGGAATTTTTGAATGTTCTCTGAGTGGGGTTGAGTAGTAGAGTTATCTGCGTTTAAATTATAAAGATTTGAATAATATTTTGCAAAAACTTGGGGTATGTTGGCTGGGTTCATAACTTTTTCACCGGTTTTGTTGTAAACAAAAGGTATTGCTTTTTTTGTTTCCTGCTTTTTAAGGGTAAGCGCTAATAATTTGCCTGCTTTATTGTTGTTGTTATAATATTTCTGTTTAAGTCTAGTTAGCATTGTGTGAGTGGTTTGAAGTTGTAGATTGTTAAGGCTTTGTCTAATCGATTGGATTTGCTTGAGTCTTTGGGGAGTATGGTGTATCTTATTCTGATTTTCTAATGATTTTAGATCAGTTAGCAGCTTATTTTTTTCTTTTTGTTTATGTAGGTAGGGGGCTGATGATATGAAGTGGCCTCTGAGGACAGCCTTATGTGCTTCCCAAATGATTTCAGGGGATATTGTATGTTGGTTATTTAGGTCGAAGTAGTCAGTAAGGGTTTTTAGGGCGGCTTTTTGTAGGTCTGGGTGTTTAAGTAGGTAGTCATTTAGTCTCCAGATGCCGTTACCTTTGAAAGGGAATGTTTCTTGCAGAGTGAGTAGTATAGGGGCATGGTCTGACCATTGGATTGTTCCTATTTTACATGATGAGGCTTTCTGAAGGGTATTTTTATCCAGAAGAATAAAGTCTATTCTCGAGTAAATGGAATGTACATGCGAGAAGAAAGTATAATCTTTGGTATTATTATGTAGGCATCTCCATGCGTCATATAAGCAGTTTTCTGTGAGGGTTTGATTCAAGATTTTGCTTTGATGTGAGATTTGTTGCAGGTTTCGTTGCGTATGAGTACTAGTGGAGTCAATGGATGGGTCAAGTATAGTATTAAAATCTCCGCATACGATTAAAGATCCTTGTTTTAAAGAGGTTGCTTGTTGAATAATTTTTTTTACATATTGGGCGGAGGCTGAGTTTGGGGCGTATATGTTAACCAAGGTATATTTTTGATTGTTAATCATCAGAATAAGGATGATAAATCTACCTTTAGGGTCTTTTTTGATTTTTTGGATCGAGGTTGCTAAAGAGTTGTGTAGCCATATTGAAACACCGGCTTTTTTCTTATGGCAGGTAGAGTGGTATACGTTTGGGAATTGGCGATTGGATGCATAAGGAATTTTGTTTGTTTTGAAGTGAGTCTCTTGAGCACAGATAATTTGAGCTTTTGAGAGTTGTGCTTCTTTGAACATCAGTCTGCGCTTGTGGGGGGAGTTTAAACCTTTCACGTTCATAGATAGTATTGTTAAAGCCATCTTGTGAGTGGGTTGGGGGGGTGTCGGCTTATTTTTATGTGAAGCAGTGATATGTGATAAAAGTTGGGTGGAAGAGTTTTGTACTCACTGAAAGATGAGTGGATAAATGTCCAGTTTTGAAGACGTTGGTTTCCCAATCTGCACTGTTTATGTGGGTAGGGATGACGTGGTGTCTTGTTTTCCTCCAGGTCCGTTCGTCGAAGTCGGGAGAGAGCACAAGGAGGAAGAGGGGTAAGTGGGGAGAAAGAGCAGAGAGGGATAGTAGGTGAGAAAAAGAGGGGTGCAACAAAAAGGCAAAACATTAGAAGTGCATACAGCTTTGTATTACATTTCAAACATAACAACTTTTGCACTTTCCTCAAACCCAGGTGAGGGGGGGGTGTTGAAGAGGTCATAGTGCGTAACAGCTTCCACAACTGGCTGTGGGACCGGGGGGGGGGGGGTATAGTAACTATTTGTATAGATATATTTATATAACCTGCTATGGCTGATAGTTTAAACTAGTGGATGTCCTGTTTTCTTTCTATAATGGATATAATGTTGCTTCTGGGCGGTATATTTATCAGTTATGCAATTACAGGAAAATGATTGTAAGTGTTAGTGTTGAGCATGGTAGGTTTAGTATTCCTATCTTCTGTTTAGTAATGGGGGCGAAATTTCTCTGAAATTTTCGGTTGGATTTTGGTTATTTGGGTTCTCAAGTGGATCTTTTGTCTAGGTTTTAGTGTAGGGGCATATTTCTCATCTGCTTTCGACATGTGCAGTAATTTACTGGGGACAGTTGAGAGGATTAATAGGGTGTTTTGTGGATTTGTCTGCTCTTATGGTGTTGATAGTTTCTAGGACTGACTTGGATGTACTTTAACTCGAGTAATTGGGTTATGAGTGTGGTCTGTGAAGTGCTATGATATACTCAAACCCTTTTTTTTTTTTTTTGGAGTATTTTATATTAGCAACAGGAACTCTGGTTTAGTACCATAGTTTATCAGCTTTCTGATAAATGAGGTGAAAAACTGGTATAATGGGGCTGAGTTATCCCCTATAAGGGGTTCTGATAGATGCTTGATCATCTGAAGGATATAGTCAGGAGTGAGTCCTAAGAGGGATAGTAGTCTCATCTTCAAGTATAACTCTTTCCTTGGATATTGTCTGTTTTCTAAGGAGTCTCCAAGTGAACCATAGATACAGTTCCAATCAACTTTAGAAACATATAAACGTAAAGTCAAAAATGATTTAGATGAACAGGGACCCTGTATTTGGTCCGTTTGTGGAGAAAGGCATCTCCTCTTGTCGTTTTTAGGAGGTATTTGGCCAAATCTTCTCAAGCCTCGGCTTTTTGGTGTGTTTTGGGTCTTGTGTAGCTTCCGATGGAATTTCCCATTTTCGAAGGAGCTGTAGACCTTCCTCTAGCGTTGAAATCGATGTGTAGGTTCCATTTCTGGAGATTTGGAGTTTTACAGGGAACCCCCAGGTGTACTTTATGTTTGCCGTTTGCAGGGCAAGTGTTATAGGCTTAAGTGACCTTCTGTTTTGTAGGGTTGCAGCAGATAAATCAGCAAAGATCCGGATGTTTGTGAATGGATCCGGGAGAGGGCTTGAGATGCGACTAGCCTTCATAATTTTTTCTTTTACGTGGTAGTAATGAAGCCTCAGAATTACATCCCTCGGAATCTCTGCAGGTAGATTGCGGGGTTTAGGGAGCCTATGTATCCTGTCTATAATTAGGTCTGTCGGGGGCAAATCTGGAAGCATTGTTGAGAATAGCGCTAGCTCGTCCATTTTATTCTCCGTTGCTGAAGTCCTCTCTCCTAGATCTCTCAGTTCCGTTGTGAAAAGGGATGTTAAGGATTTGATATCTTCCTTGATTTGTGAGCGGAGATTAGTCAGCATTTTTTTTTATGTCTTCCACAGGTACCGTGGTGTTTAGCGAAGTGACAGACTCCGTTTCATCTATTTCTGAGGCCACCTCGTCTTCCCGCTCTTCGGCGCCATTTTGAGGTAAGCAAGCAGGTAATGGTTCGGATCGTTTTTTCTCCTTGGATGTGAGAAATTTCATCATTTTTTCTTGATTACGCCTCTGGTTGGGCGCTTTTAAGGTCGACAGTGGATTAAATCGCTCCGTGTTTTAGTTGCTTTTCCCCCGGTCCGAGCAGGAGCTTCAGCAAAGCGCGGCCAGCTTCGTTGCGTGTCAGACCACGCCCCCGTCCCCCACTGCTTTAATGTCTAAATTACTAAGTTACTAATATAGCTACAGTATAATTGAGTCATAAAGGAACAATTCCCTATAATTGTCTGACCCATCTTTGTCCACTTGAAATGGCTGGAGGGATACTACTACAGTACCAACTGTTTACTGAATTCAGCTTGGCTGATTACAGCTGCCTTCTTCAACCCTTTGATCCAGGCTTAATGTGATCAATTCCATTTCATCTAAACATTGCCCTGAGCTCCCGAGTCCTGCTGTTCCTGGCTGTTTTCCCATCCTTGGGCTCAACCTCAAAGAAACAAACGGATGCTGTTGACAGAAGATGTAGGTTTAGCTACTGAAATACTTTCATTATCAAAGTATGTAAAAAAAAAAAAGTAAAGGTTAGTTTGCTTCCATGGGCTTTGCATGCATGCATGTGTGTAATGCTGTTATGGTGTTCATTATCTGAGGATTTTTTGTGACATAATTTCTCGTTTACAGGTTAATTTAGGATAGAACGACATATTGACCATTTAGTTCAACTTTTCAACACACCCACATTTGTGAGACACTTTTAATTTAAGCTGAAAAGAGAAAAAAAGCTATTTCGATTCCAAAGTCAGTGACATTCTCTGTGGATCAATGGTACTATAGGGTCGACTCAATAAAGAGAGACTTGCAAGGAATTGAGATGGGAATTTCAAACTTCAGGCCAAAGTAGCCAAGTTGGAAAAACTCTCCAACTCAGCTCCTCTGGCCTTACATTTGAAATTTCCATCTCAATTCCCTGCAATGCTCTCTTTGTTGAGTAAACCCACTAATCTTTATTTAAATGTCAGTGTTTTATCACAAGACGTACAAAACGATGAAAAAATACAGAGTAGAAATTACAAAAAGCAAGGCATGATGCATGTACGAACATATACAAATAACTACAAGAACACCAAGTCAGTTCAAACAGAATTATTTTTTTATTTATTGAACATTAGTGTTTAAAGTTACAAGCCATCAACAATTTTTTTTACATAAAATCAAGTGCCTGTGTAACCCATGTGCAAAAGATTAAAAAAAAATGGATGAAAATTGATTGGAAAGTGTGGGACAACTTCTTCCAAATATATTTCAGTGGAGGTTCTATTTATAGCAGAATAAAGTGTCAGGATTAAAAAAAAAGCACAACTGCCTCAACTTGTCTATCTCTCTCTACCTCATCCCCATTAGAATGTCTCTCGCTCTCTCTCATCAGACATTGATTATTTCTCTACTCCATGATGTCTTTGTTTGTTACTCTCCTACCTGCATAACCCCAATGTGTGGCTCTCTCCCTTCACTCCTTTTTTTTGTCTCTCTCTCACTGCACCCGCTTTTTGTCTCTCTCCCTTCTCCCCCTTTCTTCTCTCTCCTCCCACCAAGTCTGTTTTGCAGTGCTGCCTTAAGTGTTCACGGGGCACCTCCGTGGCACCCCGTCACCTCTCTACCCGCATGTCTGTCTATCTCCTCTCCCTCCTCATGCCTGTCTCTTTCCTCTTCCTTCCCATGTTTTCCTCTTTCCTCTTCCTTGCCATGACTGTCTCTCTCCAATCCCCCCATTTTATGACTCTCTCCCTTCTCATGTATGTATCTCCCCTCCTCTCCTCTCCACTCCTCTTTGACGTATTCTTAGGTTCAGATTACTTATTGTATATTTGTGTGTTTAGCAACACTGATATGTCATGGGGCTCCTCCGTGCCTCCCCCCATGCCTCCTCTCTTCTATGTGGGATGATGGATCATGGTGAAGGGAAAGGGGGACGTCCTATACCTGGATGTTTTTTTGTGATAAATTATTGGCTTCTGCTGAGTCTATTACATATCAATGTGTTTGGTGATTTTGCGCCCTCTAACTCTCTAGTGGGGTGACAGGTCGTGGTGATGGGAGAGGGGACCGCCCCATATAGGGATTGCTTGTGATATACGTATTGCTTTCTGTTGAGTTCACGGCATGTTTATCTCTTTAATGACTATGAATCATTGTAGGATTACTCCAGTCCTCTCCCCACATCCCCTCAGTCCAGAGTGGTATGGTGGGTCATGGGGATGGGAGAGGGAACCGCACTAGATGGAATTGTCTCTGATATATCCAAGATTCCTGACTCCTAATGTAAGCTTATGGGTGCAGTCATTTTCATTTATTTTGAGGGTGAACAAAAGCTTTCCTTACAACTCACCTCCCCTGTATACCCTGAGGGGTTGTGGTGATGGAATAGGAGATCCCCGATATAGGAATTGGCATTGATATAGATATTTGTTTCGGCTGACTCTATGTGATACTGTTTAAATAGATTTTGACTTCTCCAGATTAAGCGGGAGCATATTAGAAGCACCTTTTGTTTTTTTGTGTTCCCTACATAGGGACAAAGATGGTGTATGGCCCCAAAAATTGGAGAAGGGGTTCATGCACGTGATCTGGTATGAATGTATGAAAGGAACCCTGTCAGAAAGGACTTATTAAGAAACTGGTATGGTGGTACTATAAGTGAAAACAGGAAATACAAAACAAGAAAATGGCATTCAAACATTATAAAAGCAAGGGATCAGCATTATCGTTTTTCTAGAGTGCAAAGATGTCAAGAAAGCCTGAAAAAGACAATTAAATGGACAAATTGGAAAAAGGATTGCTAAGGAGAGTAAAACTAACCCCAAAAAATTATAAAGGGAAAAAAGCTAAAGGCAGAAAATGTTAGGCCCTTGCAATCCCAAATGGGAAATTCGGTTAGTGAGGACAGAGAGAAAGCAGACATTTTAATTACTTTTTTCCTTCTGTTTATACTAGGGAAGAATCAATGGATGAGCCCATGCTACCGGAATTTACGGTACAGTCACTGCAAACAGTGGATTGGCTGACACAGGAAAAGTGCTTAATCAATTAAACTGTGTTAAGATAGACAAGGCCCCAGGGCCAGATGGTATACACCCTAGAGAACTTAGAGAGTTAAGCATAATTATGGCCAAACCACTATTTTCAGTTCAGGTATAGTGCCAACAGCCTGGAAAAAGGCGGATGTCATTCCAATATTTAAAAAGGGATTAAAATCTCTGCCGGGTAAGTGTAGGCCAGTGAGCTTGACATTTGTAGTGGGGACATTATTTGAAGGATTGCTAAAGGTATACACTCAAGAATACATCTTGAATCCAAATATAATTAGTAAAAGTCAACATGGTTTTGTGAAAGACAGGTCTTGTCAAACAAACGTAATAATATTCTATGAAGTAAAAATATAGGTGTGGCAGTTGATGTTTTATCTATTTAGACTTTGCTAAAGCATTTAATACCGTTCCACACAAAAGGTTACTCTACAAATTGAGCGAAATAGGTTTGGGGGCAAATGTATGTATTTGTATTTAAAATTGTCTAAAAGATAGAATGCAGAGGGTTGTTGTAAATGGAAAATCCTTAAATTGGACCAGGATTTTAAGCAGAGTACCTCAGGGGTCTGTTTTAGGCCCTCTTCTTTTTAATTTGTTTATTAATGATCTCCCAAGTTGTGTTGAGAGCCTTGTCTCAGTGTTTGTTGATGACACACAATTAGGTAAGGTAATACCTTGATGTTTGTTCTTTACAGGAAGATTTGGACACAGTGGAGGACTGGGCAATTCAGTGACAAAAGGTTCAATATGTAAAAAAAAATGTAAAGTCATGCAATATGGGAAAAATAATAACAAAGCAACATATACTTTAAATGGTATTTTCCTGGGAAAAACTACTAATGAAAAGGATTTATGAACAGTGCTCAATGCTAGTCAGCAGCTGCAAGGGCCAATAAGATATTGGCATGTATAAAATGAGGTATAGATTTACAGGAGAAGGATATCACCTTGCCTCTTTACAAGTCAATGGTAAGACCTCACCTTGAATATGCAGTACAATTCTGGGCACCGGTCCTTAAAAGGATATTATGGAACTTGAAAACGTGCAAATGAGGACTACAAAATTAATAAGGAGATTGGAGGATCTTAGTTATGAAGAGAGACTTAAAAAATTGCATTTATATCCGTTAGAAAAAAGGCAAAGGAATATGATAACATTATATAAATATGTGTAGGGTCAATATAAGGAGCTCTCCAGTGACCTGTTCACCCACTGAGACTGGAAGAGCAAAGATTTCATAGACTGCAAAAGAAGGGATTCTTTACGGTAAGGACAATAAAGTTATGGAACTCACTGCCAAGAGAGGTTGTGCTATCAACTACAATAGATGCATTTATTTTTTATTTTTTTTAGAAAAGCAGAACACACAGGGCTATTAATAATAGAATAAGCATTAATAATAGAGCCTCTTGATCCAAGGAGAAATCTTATTGTCCTTTGGAGTCAAGAAGGATTTTTTCCCCCTAGAAGGCAAAATTCGAAAAATCGCTTCCTTATGGTTATTGTTTTGCCTTTTTGGGATCAAAAACAGGAAATCATAGGTAGAAGTGTTGAACTTGATAGACTTGTGTTTTTTTTCAACCTAAATTTTATGTTACTATGTTAATGCTCAAGGTTTAAACTCGCCCTATAAAAGAAAGATTGATGGAGATGTTGAATCATAATAAATAAATTGCTACAATTGATACAAGAAATGAGTGAAATCCAGAAAAATTATTTGTAGTAAAAGATTTCCACATATAATTTCTGCTAATTATCATGATAAGAAAAAAAGTAGAGGGGTTACTATTATAATTAAAGAATCACTCTCACTAGAAACAGAGGCATTACTAAGGTTGGTGTCACCCGGTGCGGTAACTCAAGGTGTCACCCCCTGGATTTCCTCCATTATCATGCCAAACAGATTCCTTAGTAATGCCAGTCAGATGGCCTATTAAATATGCTATACAGGAACCCCATAAAATATGACACAAACAGGAGTCCCACAAAATATGCCACATATAGGAGCCATACCATTACATCTCAGAGTATTAGGTGAGTTCCTGTATTTATGTTGTGTGTATGTTTCCTTACCCTCTTTCCCTGAAGCAGCTGAGGATTCCAGCTTATATCCTCTCCCCATGTCCCACTCCTGATTACCCTTTAGACGTGTCTGAGGATCCCAGCTCCTGTCCCTTCCTCTTCTCAGACCTGTCCATTGTTTGTTCTATATTGCCGTGTGCATGTTTGTATTTTTCCTGGCCTCTGTATGTTGTCTTGCGTTATATATGTGCCTTTGTATGTCTCTTTAGTTCTGTAGTATTGTTTTATGCCTTTACTCTGTTCATGTATGCTTTAGTTTTGCCTTTGCTCCTCTGTCCTGTAACCCTGCACTCATGCATTTTATTCCTCTTGTTTCTGCTCTGTCTGTATTCCCCCTGCTCTGCCTGGTTTATTTTGTCTTAACCTGCAGATATCCTGCTATCCTGAAGTTGTATCTCATGCCTATTCCAAGTTGTCTGCTGGGCATCTTCAGTCCTCGTCTACACTGGATACAGCAATTGCTTCTATAGTCCCACCAAACCGGAGCCCCAAGATTCCGGAGGAGTGCGGTTACACTGCACCAAGCCCTGTGTCTCCACTCCTGCCAATGAACTCCTGAACTCAGAGGCTCGGGGTCTTATTCCATCTGTACCCTATGCATGACTAAACCTTTTCTCAATTTAGGATAGTTCATGTCATTAAAGTGTTATGAAGTTTTGAGCTAAATGTCCAACTTTTGTGATAGTGTAACATCACATAACAATGTTAATTTAATGAGGTAATACAATACAAATTATGGACTTTTAAGTCAGTATACTATGAGGGCTACATACAACCAACTGGCAGCCAGCTGGACAACATGCTATATAAGCCAAAAAGAAAGGTGAAGTGAACACACTGTGCTAAATAAATAAACTTTAGTTGTGGTAAAACAGCAAAAAAAAATGGTCTATAGAATAGTCCTCTGGGGCATGTAGACAGTAGAAGCCTCCTCTACGCGTTTTACCGAGTGCAGTCCCGGCTTCCTCAGGAGAAATGGCTCTGAGACATTTTTTTGCTGTTTTAGCCCAACTTGTGGGCTCTTCTTTTTGTAAGTTGCTCCAATAAATGAGACCATTTTTTATATCACTACTGTACTGCCCTATGTGCCATTTATTACTTTTGCACAGAGACACTTTCTCCAGATATCCTGGACCACATTTATTTTGATGCCTGACACTCACCTGGGTTTGTGAGTATGATACACACTATTAAAAACACCATTTGTATTGTACTTATTACACTATGATTTGCTTTTATGTTTATATTGTTTCATGTGTAAATCCAGGGCTGCCCCACTGCCTTATTTATTTCAACATGCTATATAACCCATGACAAGGCTCCCAATGTAGCTTAAATCTTTGATGGCTAATCTTTGGCTCTCTTTATTTGTGGGATACTTAGCCAAAGTATCCCACAAATCTGATCCCTGTAGTAACAGTGCTTAAAGGGACTATATCACCCAGAATTTGTTCTTATACGTACAAAGAACACTGGAAATCTTCACTGGAAGAGTGAAGATTTCCTAGACAACAAAAAAATTGATTCTTTATGGTAAGGACAATAAAAGTACTGCCAAGAGAGGTTGTGCTGCTATGTCTATGTGTGAAATAATATATGTTCACCCATTGAGGGCCACGAAAATGGGAAAATAAAGGGACCGTGTCATGGCGTGCCAGCAAGATGACCACACTTTAGTGGACTCTGTGAACCTCCCCACTAGAACACTTCACTGTGACCAGATTCAAGCTTTTAGCAGTGGCTTCAATGTTGGCTCCACCCAAAGTCAACTGTAAGAAACTCAAAAAGCCCAAAGTAAATTGCAGCAGAAATTGCTGCGAAGCCATTGCAGCAGACCGGAAGTGAAGACTCTCCCGCCATGTCCTCCTTGGAAGTCGAAAATGTGGATTCCGTTCCAAGCACCAAAACGGATTTTGCAAAACTGACTCATCTCCTGAGCACCTGAAAAAATGATATCCAGGAGTTCAAGTCAAGTCTGGCCCCACTGGTACAAGACAGATTGGCTGCCGCACAGATGACCTGGCAAAAAAGAGGAGACCCTCAAGGCCTTTACATCAATAGAGGAGGAGGATGCACAGGGAAGAGCTCTATGATCTAAAATGTGCTCAGGAAGATCTTCACAACTAGCAGATTATGGGTGTGCCAGAATCCGTACAAGACCTCTCCCAGTTCCTCATGGAGTTCTTTCAATTCATCTTACCCAAATTGCCTACGGTCAAGTTAAGCAGAGATCACAGGGCCCTGAGACCGAAACTATATAATGAGGCCTAGAGATATAATCCTCCAGATGCATCATTATACTACCTAGGAGGCAAAATTAAAAGCATCCAGGGAAGGAATCCCTGAAGAAATAACATTAAGCCTCAGATCTATGCTGACCTTTCCCCGCTCACTTGAGAGCAATTAAACTTGTGGTTGACGTTTTAATCGCCCAACAGATCAGGTATCAGTGGGGGTTCCTGTTTTAGCTGACGGTACAAAAGAAGAGATATTGATATATTCCGTCATGGACCCAGAGGAAGGCCCAGACCTGTTCACCTGTGGCCACCAGCACGGGCCAACGACATGCTCCTGCTCGACTACCCTGTACCACAGAATGGGCAGCTCTCCCCCACAGGACCAGAGAGGATTCAGAGTCAGGACTAGCAGAGTAAGGCCATCTGGGGTGACAATTCCTATTGTTTCCTTTGTCCCAGTTTCATATTAACACTTTTGACTGAGTTGTATACTAGTGGCTACCCTTGTGCCGGGAGGAGACGATTGTTCTCGGGACCTTGCTGCTTTCCTTGTAGCACCTGCTTCCTCTAAATCTTAAAATGCTTCTGGAGACTTTCACAGGGAGCTCAAGCTTGGATGGCTCACTCTGGTAGTGGAAGTGCTCCCAGCTACATGGTCGCAGGCTATAAAAGCCACCAAACATACCTGGCTGATGAACCTCACCTGGAAACACTGGCGCAATCCACTCATTGTGTCTACAGGTCACCATAATTTCACCTGGGAACTAGAGTACTTTGGATATTTAAACACAGATGGGTCCTAGGATCATACACTTCCAATAGGTGTTGTCTAGTCAGACCACTGACCAAGGTGACTGTGGCAACCCAGTGAATTCCTTCAGGCACCTTGGGCTGTGGTGAGATAAGTACATAGCTCCAGGAATCTCATGTTTTATAAGCCCGGGACATGGGTTGTAGTGTTACCCTTGAACTCCTAGCTGAAACAAGTTTACACACACAGGTGCATGTCTTAGATGATGCTAAATGGCCAGCTGACAATACTACCTGAGAATTTTGTTCTCTAAGACAGGAGGACAAGCCACTAAGAAGCCTACCAATTTTGTTATGTCTCTGAGCTGAGATTATGTTATCTGAGCTGTGATACCCTCCAAAAAAGTATACTTTTGGTTATATGTTTATTAGTTATGGTGGGCAGGGAGGGCTACTGGTGGCCCTGCTTGCCCATTCTCCCCCCTGTTCTTTGAACAGCTTCCCAGATAATTTTGTCGACGCCCTCCTGGGTACCACGCAGATATTTCACTGCGGGGCTCCAGGTGGTGTAGAGGCAGCCTGCATATTCTGCAGAGCATGATGCCTTGCTCGCCTCTTTTCACTAATCAACACCTGTGCTTTTACCTATTACCCTTGTATATTGTCCCTTGTATATTTTCCCCACCTCCTCTCAAATTATTTGGTATCTATCCAGATCCCTATGGACGGGAAGACCAGGAAACCTTTGCTTCTTTTATGAACATGATAAATGCTCAGAAAATGGATATTAAAGTAAGATTGCTTAATTGTAAAGGACTGAATTCCCAGTTAAATGGTGCAAGGCTATTCACTCAATCATACAATTGGGAATCGACATAGCCTTGCTGCAGGAGACCCACTTCAGGGTGAATGTGGCTCAGAGATATTGGGATGCAAGTATCCCTACCACTATCACTCTACGGGCACTTCCAAAACAAATGGGGTCTCAGTTTTAATCAGGCCCATGTGGACTTCAGGACTGACAAGTCAATTGCTGATAAACAAGGTAAATACTTAGTTCTCAGATGCTGGATTCAAGGTACCTTAGTGGTAATAGCTAATATCTATTTGCCTTTTGTCTCGGATCCCCTTTTCTACCAAAATCGTACTACTATATTGGTATAAGGAAATGCACATTTCATAGTGGGTGGAGACTTTACTGTATCCTTGGGCCCCTACTTGGTCCCTTTCTTTTAAGGACCCCAGACCACATCTGAACTCCAAACATGTCCTGACTTTCTTGACCGACCTGGGAGTTACTGACAGCTGGTGGATCCATCATCCCATGAGGCGAGACTACATGTTCTATTTGACCCAACATGAAAGTTATGTTCGCATTAACTTCATATTCCTTTCCCAATCTCTAAATGCTCAATCATGCTCGGCCCAAATCCACAAGATTTCTTGGTCAGATTATGTGCCAACTGATGTCTCCTGATATAGCAGAGGGTATTAGACACACATTGACAGACTTTAAGGAGAATTCCACCCCAAATATTTCCTTATCCACCCTCTGGCAGGGCCATAAGTTGGTGATGTGTGGAGCTGTAATCAGTAAGGCCACACACCTTACGAGGGAAGAAAGTTAAAGGCAGAAGGAATTGATAGAGTTGCTAAAGGACCTTGAGGCTCATCATAAAAGATCCCAATCCCCCCCAAAATGCTACAAGCCATTCTTAAAACTAGAGGAGAGCTTAACACCTTCTTAACACAGGAAACTCTAAAGGCACTGCATACCATGGGCCAGAGTTTTTTCAGAGTAAGGGAACAGACCCAATACCCATCTGGCGCATAAACTGCATGGAATGTGCAGGCAACAGAACAGGCTATTAAACCTCCAAATGCTGACACGGTTCGTGATCCAGCAGCAATTGTGAACCTGTTTGGCACTGCTGACTGTGCAATGAAATGTGCCACCTCTATCCGCAAATTCCTTGACTCCTTGAGTCTCCCATCTCTTTCTGATTCCCAAATGACTTCCCTGAATAGCTCCATCACTACCAAGGAAGTTGCTCTTACCATTAAACAACTAAAGCAATCCATATTCATATGTATGGGTTCTCGGCTGCTTAATATAGGACATTTTCCAAAATCCTGTCTCCCCAGTTGACAGCTTTGTATAAAGATATCTTTGCTGGGACTCTGTTCCTGAGAGAGATGTTAATGGCAAAGACAGTGGTCATCTCCAAGGAGGATAGAGCCTCTACTATGCTCCAAAATTATTGACCAATATCACCAATCAATGTGGAAATTAAAATTTAGTCCAAAGTGTTAGCCAATCGCCTATCGATAGTGCTGGCAGAACTAGTCCATCCTGAGCAGGTGTGGTTCATTCCGCATCAAGGAGCCCCAGATAATATCAGACATATTCTCAACTTACTAGAGATCACACATGCTCCCTCCACCCCTGAAATGCTGCTGTCCCTCAACGTGGAAAAGACTGGGTGGACTGGACTGTAAAGTGGCATGAACATTGACATTGACAAGGTTCGGATTTAAAGGGGAGCTCTTGTCCAGAATCAAATCTCTATACCAAGGCCACCATCTATCCTATGGGAGAAGAGTCAGTATGTTTTGACATCCTTAATGGAACATGGCAAGGTTGCCCCTCTCTCCGCTCAGTTTTGCCCTCAGTATAGAGCCCCTAGTGCTAAGTGATTCCCGGAAAACCATGATATCTCTGGAATCTCAGTGCAGAGGGAGCATTTCAAGGCTATAAGGTGCGCCTCTTTGAGGACAATTTCATGCTCACCTTGTCGACGCCTCTGGGGTGTCTACCTAACTTATACAAGCTACCATCAGAATTCCCCTTCCTTTCAGGCTATAAAATCAATAACCATAAATGCGAAGCCCTCAACCTCTCTCTCTCAACTGCTACGGCTAAATTGATCAGTTTAAATTTTGACTTCCGTTTGAATGAATCTCACATTGGTTATCTGGGAGTCAGGATTCCGAGAACATTCACCAAGTATACCAAGTCAGCTACCCACAAGTCTTGGCTACCCTTAAGAGGGATCTGAATTTAAGGATTAGCTTTAATATTTCCTCGTTAGGAATGGTCTATTCGACTAAGATGAACACCCTCCCCAAATTGCTCCCAATTATTAAAAGGATCTTAAATCCCCTCAGTTGACAATTCTAGACTTTATCTGGGGGGGCTAAGCACCATCGCTTGCTGAAGTAATTACTTTATAGACGTAGATGGGGAGGTGGACTGATGGTACCCAACTGAGCAGCATACTACAAGGCAGCAAGGTTTGCCCAGATGATCCAATTGGTAGAACCCACTGGGTCGATACAGAGGAGCTAGAAACACCTAAGCTATCCTTGGGGGCCCTGCCTTGGCTGAAGCTTACCAGCTCATCTTTGAGTTTCCTCACAATGATAGTCAAATGCCCATATCATCTTTGCTCCAAGTGGGATGTACAAGATGGTCTGCTCTCACAACACTCCCTTTTCGCACCAGTAATTCTTAATCCTAAGTTTAGTACACAGTCCATAACCGCAATCAGTTTTTATAGCTGGTGGATATTGAGACATCTATTGAGAGTGGGAGATTTCTTGGCCAGGGACAAACCGTGTTCCTTTGCCTTCCCGAAAGAAAGATTTGAAATGCCTGATTCGGAGAAGTTTCGCTATCTCCAAATACGTTGCTAGTTTCCGCTCCAAATGGGAGGAGGACTTAAACGAGGAAATTACAGATGATCAGTGGACTGATATTTTTAAGAATTCCCACTCTGTTACTGCATGTATCCTTATAAAGGAGAATGCCTACAAGACAATTACACTTTGGTATCATGATCCCATCAAGTTGTCTAAAATTGTCTCTGGGCCCTTTAATTTATGTTATAGAGGGTGTGGGGCTCAGGGAACCTACTTCCATATGTGGTGGATCTGTCCAATGGTTCAAATAGTTTGTAAGTTTGTAGAGATGCTAATCAACCAGTCCTTGTCCTTGCACCCAACAATCTCTCGCCTGTTGGCCCTTCTAAATTGCCTCGCGACTGATACTGAAGGGAGAAAACCCTCAAATTGATCTTCAGAATATGTACTGCATGCAGAATTTTAATTGCAAAACAATGTAAAAGCGGGGTCCCTACAGAGAAACAAAGCCTGGTTCATTAGGTTGATGGAATGCTTGACTGCTATCCTAAATAACCGGCTGAAGGGCTTCAGGAAAATTTGGTATCCATGGCTAGTGTGTCAGAATGGTAAGAGTGATATGCCACACATTTAGTTTGACTTGAGATACTGGGTTCTCTCCATACATTTACGGGGTGGTTTCCACCACACAACTTTTTCCTGTGACTGTCCAGAAACAATTGACTTACTATTTCGATACCACCCCTGCCCAACTATTCCACTCTCTCACCCCTGTCTACCTTCTTTCCTCCTTCCAACCCCCCCTTCTTTTCCCACTTTCTTTTCTTTCTAACTAGCCTTATCCGTTTGATTGGTTGTTTGGTTTGTCTGTTGACAAGAACATAGTTTCATTATCAATAGAGGCCTACTTATAACATTTTAGCAGGGGACACTTTTCTCTGACTGGAGCGCTAGATGGTGGCATTTATAGACTGTGTTGAGAATCAGTTATGTATTTTATTATGTTAGCATGATCTATCCCTTATTTTACCCTAGGGGTCCTGTTCACTCTCTCCTGTGGTTAGTTTTCAGGTCCCACCATGGACGGGCTGAAGGTGTGCTTCAAGAAAGATTTATTGGTCTCTGCTTATAATATATAAGATTATAAGAATCTGAGATTTGGAATGAGGAAAATTACAAAATCTTACCACGGATAGAAGAACATAACCTCAAGCATACTGATTTTAACTGTTACATAGTTATAACATGTTCTCTGAAAAGCATGCTCTACCAGGACAAAAATAATAGGGCCAGAAAACCCTTATTTCTCACTAAATAGGAGAATCAAGAGAGCACAGTAGAGAGATGTAACCTTACCATTCGAAGCTCAACTGGCGAATGACAATATTCCTCTGCTGCCCTGACGATCAAGCCATACCTAGCTGTGACATCATCACTTAGAAGGCTGAGGGTTGCTAATGTCCAGTGGTTGCTGGATAAGATAAATACTAACCATATTATATGATTGCTTTAAAAAGGAAATCTGGCTTCTGTGTAAAGCTTTATTTTTTAAAGATACTGCTTAACCTTCTGTACAATTACCACCACATGGATCAATATATATATTATGTTTTTTTAGACACTCCTAATATCTTCTCTCCATGAGACATATTTATGATGTAATGGATTTGTTATTCTAATGTTAACTATATAAACAAGAGGGTGTTAAGATTGTTTCGCTACGCTTACAAACGATCATTTGTTTTAGAGAAATTGTCCTAAAATGTATCTGGGCAGTTAAGTAACAATTCAGCTCTGCAGTGTTGATCAGCAATAAATGGGTTATGACTGTTATTCAAAAAGCTTGAGTTGTGTTGAATTAAATAGCTCTTTGAAATAAACATGACAAACACAGCTTAGAAAGAAGCTAGACTCCCGACACAACATTGCCCATCAATCGAAAAGGACAAAAGTAATGTAATTCCCCAAAATGTTAATAACTGGAACTGAACAATTACTCTCTTCCTCTGTATCCATACCATTTGAGTAGCAGAGAGGTAAGTAAAACTTTACAGCCAAACCAGTGTTTCTGAAATGATTCAGAATACCATCATATGTGTCCTAAGAAAATGTGTGTGCTTTATTTACCACTGAGGAGATGCTCTAAACCAGTGCTTCTTAAACTTGTCCTAAAGTACTCACGATGATCCAGGATTTAGGGATCCATAACTAGTGTAGGAGAAAAAAACACGCCTTTCCCCAGTAAAGGAAGTAAAACTGAAAAACCAATCAGATAGTCGCGGAACATGTAACTATGCAAATGTAAGCAAATAACTGCTTCTGAATAGTTCTTAGCCAATCAGGAGTCACAGACACACTCCAACACAAGAGGAAATGCACTATATAAGTTCAGGAAATCCATTACACCTTGCCAGTCTTTGGAAGTTGTGCAAAGGCACCACACAGGGCTTACAAGTTGGAAATTTGTTATTGAGTAGTGTTGAGCGAACCCGAACCGCACTGTTCGGGTTCGTACCGTACATTACGTTTTTTGGACCCCGGACCCGAACACGGACATTTCACTGTATGTTCGTGTTGGAGTTCGGGGTTCGGCGATTTAATGGCGCATTTTGAAAGCCTGCAGGGCAGCCAATCAGAAAGCCCATAGCATTACGTACATATACATTGTATGTAATGCTATGGGATGGGCTTTCTATAAACCGAAAGTCTATCAACCGAATCTCTTTCATAACTCATCCCTCATAAACCGAAAGTCGTTTCTCTGATTATAGAAAGCCCATAGCATTACATGCATTCTATAAAACAAAAGTATGTTCAATGGCAGATAATAATAGACTAAAGTCTTTTTTTTTTTTTTTTTAGACACTCAGTTTCTGAGACACGTTTGCTGTGTTTATTTTCCGTGTTTTCAGCTCATCCTTGTGTCTCCTGCTTGCGGCCATAGAAGAGAATAAAGAGAAAGCTTTAGTTTACCCATATAAACCTTCTTTGCCGTCTAGATTCTTTAGGTGCGGTGTTCTTTAACTAGATATTTAATTTCTATATTCCCCCAATATGTGTGATTTGTGCTGTTTTATTGTTCGGTTATATATCCTTCAAATTCTTCCTAGTGCTTTGTGTTTCCCTTATACTTCCAGTGGGGTGGTGAGTTTGAGTTGTCTTGTTCTCCTATTATCTTTAACTTTTTATCTCCTCTATCATTCCTTCTTGTTCGTCTATTAACTATCTATACCTTACTTCCGTTCATCCTTCCATTCATACGTCATTTGTAACACTCAATTAGGGTACTCTCGGAGGGTGGGGAGGGGGGGGGTCACGGTGTTCTTAATTGTGTCACCTGATCTAACGCGCTTGTTCGTTATCTGGGGGTGGGTTTCTTTTAGAGGATTATATGATTCCCTGGTTTTATTTCTTTCTTTTTTTCCTTTCTCCCCCTTTCTTCCTTTTTTTTCCCCTCTCTCCTTCCCCCTCTCTTTTTCCCTTCTTCCTTTATTTATTCAGCCCTTCTTATTTATCCGATCCCTCTATCTCATCCCATTTTGCCCAGGTTTTTTCATATTTTTCTCTTCCTTCTTTCTGTGTGTCATAAAAGTGTTTTTCCGCTATTAATTGAAAATTTATTTGGGCTTTGACTTCTTCCCATCCTGGGGTGTCTTCTTTTTTCCATTTTCTAGCTATAGATATCTTACATGCGATTATAATATTTATAAATAACGTTTTTTCCTTTTTATTCCAGTTTGGAAGCTCTATGTGAAATAGGAAATTCTGTGGTGTTAAAGGGCCGTCAAAGTTGAATAAAAGTTTCAATGTTTCTGTTATCTTTGTTTTAAGTTCTCTCAGTGCTTCGCATTCCCACCATATGTGAATCTGTGTGCCCCTCTGTTTCTTACATCTCCAGCATGTCTCATCCGAATCTGTCGAGAATTTTGCGTGTTGTTCCGGTACCATGTACCATCTGTGCATCAATTTAAAGAAATGTTCCTGGCTATTTATACAGTGTACGGCTTTCCTCACCTCCCTCCAAACTCTAAACCAGCATTGTGCCGGAAAACTTACTTTCATGTCGGATTCCCATTGTAAGATTGCTCTGGGTTTTTCCATGTTGCTCTCGCCAATAAGAAATTTTTGTACTTTAGATATCGAGCACTTTGATGCGCTTGCTATGAGGAGTTTGTCCCAGTCTGAAACTTCTGCGGTGGTTCTACCCGTCATAAAAGATTTTATCCTCAAGTATCTATGTATTTCTCCTTGTACTAGCCCAAATTTGTGACTCAGATCCGAAAAGGGCATTACCTTACCTTGATGCATTACATCCCCTACTTTCTCGATCCCTGCGTTCTTCCAATTGGTCAGGTCCATGTCTATTATACAGGATGAAAAAATCTGTATTGGTGCTCCCAAGGAGATCATATTGCTGATATTTCGGCTTCTTTTAATCTTCTGTATATTCTGTGTAATTTCTCTTATTAATTTAGGTTTTTCCGAACTTCCTTTCCATAACTCCTCTGGTAACCACATCATTGTTGTTAGATCTATGTTTTTATAATCATTTTTTTCTATTTCTTTCCAGTTCGTAGATTTATTCTGCGGTTTATTCCATGTCAGTCCATGTGTTAACAAACACGCTTCAGCGATTCTTCGGAGGTCTGGATAACCCAATCCCGCCTCATTTAGGTTCCTTTTAAGTGTACTACTCGGTATTCTTGGTTTCCTAGTCGCCCAGATGAATTTTGTAAAAATTAAATCGAACTCTCTCAGTGTGTGGTTTGGTACTTTATAGGGGATCACTCTTAATATGTATGTCAATTTAGGGAGAATGTATGATTTGAGCACGTTCACTCGTCCCATCCATGAGATTTCAATCTTAGCCCAGCGGGATGTCAGTGCCTGGAGCTCTTGTGCTGTCTTAGCATAATTTATTCTTACTATATTTTCCAAGCGGGGTGTTAGTTTTATCCCTAGATAGTCTATTACTTCTTGATTTTTCCTTTTTTCTGTCCCAAATTTCTTTGTCCACTCTTTTTGTCCCTCTGTTAAATATTGGTGAATTATTTGTGTTTTCTCCAAATTCAGACTGTAGTTCGATAAGTAGCCATATAGATCTATTGCGTCCATTAGTGCATGGATAGATGTTTGTGGTTCCGACAGTGTCAGTAAGACATCATCAGCATATAATGTTATGATGTGTTTCTTTTGACCAATTATTATTCCTTGTATTTTTTGTGATTTCCGTAGATATTCCGCGAAGGGTTCCATGACTAACGCGTAAAGCAGCGGAGATAGGGGACACCCCTGCCTCGTCCCATTTCTAATATCGAAAGGTTCCGATAACATCGCTGGGCCCCTTATTCTGGCACTGGGGCATGTATAAAGTGCCATTACTGCGTCATATATCAGCCCTGTTAGTCCGTATGCATGTAGGGTTTCAGCCAGAAAGCGCCAATTTACTCTGTCGAATGCTTTTTCGGCGTCTAGCGCCATTATGATAGAGGGTTTTTTTGACTGTTGAATGTTATGCATGATATCCAGGACTCTGCGTATATTGTCTGAACCTGCTCTCCCAGGCACAAAACCGGTCTGGTCTGGGTGGACCAGATCTGAAATGATGTTATTGAGCCTGCCAGCAATAATTTTTGAATATATTTTCACATCTAAATTAATAAGGGAAATTGGTCTGTAATTACTGACACTGGTCGGATCCTTTTCAGGTTTTGGAATTGGTGAAATAGTTGCTTCAAGCATCTCTCTCAGAAATCCCCCTTCCTCAGAGGCCTCATCAAATACTCTTTTTAAAAGCGGGGCTATTTTGGGGTTCAGTAATTGGTAGAAACTTGTAGTGAATCCGTCTGGGCCCGGTGCTTTTCCTTTTTTTAACTCCTTAATTGTTTTTGAAACCTCTTCCAGGGAGAATGGTTGGTTTAGTTTTGCCAGTTCTTCATTTGAAATTTTGGGGAGATGGAGTTCCTCCAGGAATTTAGAAATTTCCGGGGCTGTTGCCTTAGTTTGTGGTAGATTGTACAGCTCTTTGTAATAATTCCCGAAAGCATTGGCTATCTGTACCGGTGCGATGTATATTTTTCCCTTATATTTAATTTTCTTGATCCTGTTTTGTTGTGACATCATTTTGAGCTTCTTTGTTAATTCCTTCCCCACCTTGTTATTGGAGTAGTACCAGTTACTTTTTAGTCTGGTGAGGGCTTGATCTGCTTTCCATCTTAGCTTGTTCTTTATCTGTTCCTGGATCTTCTGTATTGCCTCACTCCCTTCTTTTGTTGGGTTTCTTTTGTTTTTTGAGTCTAATTGGGCCAGTGTTGCGTATAGCTCTGCTAAATTTCTGCCTCTTAGTTTTTTAATCCATGCTCCCTTCTTTATAAGATTCCCTCTCATTACACATTTTAATGTGCACCAGAGCGTCTGATCCGTGACTTCTTCATTATCATTTACCTCTAGGAAGGTTTCAACTTGTTTAATTACTTCTTGTCTGTTCTCTTTTGTGCTCAGAGTGTTTTCATCTAATCTCCACAAACTTCTAACTTTATATTGGGAGCTAGTCTCTATTTCAATAAACACCGGGGCATGATCTGACCAGTCTATAGGTCCTAGTCTGGAGTTGCCACATTTCTCCAGGGCAGGGCCCATCATCAAGAAATAGTCTATCCTGGAATATGACTGGTGTGCTCCCGAAAAAAATGTGAAATCCCTTTCTGTGGGATGCTGTACTCTCCACACATCGTATAAATTATGATAATACAGACATGCTGCGAATGTTTCCGCCTTCCCTTTAGCTCTTATGTCCCAATTACTTAATCTCTGCGCTTTCCTGTCAATCTCCCAGTTTGCTATAGCATTTAAGTCTAAGCATTTTAAGAGATTTTCTCTATTATAGGCAGTGAAGTATTAATAAAGTTGATCACTTTGTCTGAAGGTGCATATAGGCTTATCAGTGTGTATAACTCGTCATTCAATCGGCATACTAATATTATCCTCCTTCCTTCTTGATCTGGTTCATGGTGAAGATATTCGAATTTGATCCTATTAGATACAATAATAGCCACTCCTCGTTTTTTTTTCCCATGAAGGGATGATATATATATATATGGGTATTTACCGTACCTCCATTGGGTTTTTTGATCTCTTATCCAGTGTGTCTCCTGTATGAATGCTACATCGATTCTTTCTTTCTCTAGTAAGTCATATAGGAAGGAGCGCTTATGGGGTGAGTTGAGACCCTGCGCGTTGATCGTGACCATTTTAAGGGTCATCTTATCTGCCCGCTTATCCTCCCCCCGTCCACTTCTCCGAGTGCCCTATACCAACATTCATTCAGTCTCGACCTCACTCGTACGCACAACCACAGCAACCATACACAAAAAAACAATTCATTATCCACCCAACGCGGGGATAATTTCCCCGTCTTGAGTAGGGTCTTACTTCCCCGTATCATCAGGGATAGGGGCGGTCGTGTCCCAATCCGGAGGAGCTGTGTATCTTATTGATCTTGACCAAGGTGGCTGCATATCAAGCGGGAAATATTATTAATGGGATGTGAGAGGGGCCGGTAAAAATAAAAAAAAAAATAAAAAAAATCACAGGGCTGGTTTTAATTATTTCCCTTCTCCTGCCTTCCCCACTTCCTATTATATACTTTTTATCTAGATTCTGTCAGTCTTTATATAAACTTACTAGTGCCTTTATTGTTTTAGGATTCCCTTTCTCTTTCCCTCTCCCAGTCCCACCCTCCTCTCCCCTTCAGTGCCCTCCTGGAGACTTCCCATTCTCTATTCTTCCCTCCCCTCCAGCCTACCACCTGATCCATATAGGTCGATCTTACTTATATTGTGATATATATTTCAATATTTATATTCTGTGTTCCCCTTCTATTCTCCTTACCTATATACCTTCCTACCAACGTATCCTTTTATTTGTGTGGGCATCACAATTAGTTGCAAAAAAAAAAAAAACCTTTCTACCTTGCTATCTAAGTGTCCTCCCGTGTATATATACTACCTCTGCTACTTAAACTTCTCTTGTCTCTGTGTAATGCCTGTGTTTTGTGTACTATTTCCTATCTAGTGCAAATTTGTTACTCCCTTTAACGGAGTTCTCCTCCTTACTCCTTCCCTTCTCTATTGTGTTCCTAAATATGTCTATAATCACTTAAACTAAATCTTTGTGGCATATTCTTCTTCTTAATTAGTGTTCCCTTACACTTATTCCTCTCTACTCTTCCTTCCCATGTTCCGATTTGTATGCACTATTCCCTCCCCCCCTCCCTCTCCCTCCCTCCACCTTCCTCCCCTCCCCTCCCGTCCCTTATATTTAAGCCCTCAGCCATACTATCCCGTTATTATGTGAGCCATATATGTTGTGTGTGTGCTTCCTTACTATACCCCCTTATCTAAGTGTTAATGCGCCCTTTAAGTCTCTAACATGTCTACATCATTAATTCTCTGTATATGATCTTGATAGCGGTTGTTCCCCTATTTCGACCTTTCCCCTTACCTTGCAACTACAAACTTCCAATACTTATCCAATTCTGTGATGGAAAGGAGAGAGAGCAGGAAGGGGGGGAGAAAGGGAAACAAAAGAGGGAGAGAGAGAAAAAAAAAAAAAAAAAAGCCCAGACCCCTGTCTTTCCCTATATTGTTCTACTACACTCATTCTATCCCTTCAAGATTTCTCATTTTTTTTTCTTTTTTTTCCTTTCCTTCTCTACGAAGTTCCGTTTCCACTTGGTTCAATTTTACTCCTTCATCATGCCCCACATGGTCAGCTTCTCTTTTGTTTTTTGCGGATCTAGGCACACATATGTTTTCTCTTTGTATGTTATACGGAGTTTTGTTGGGAAACCCCAGGAGTATGTTATTCCATTTTCCCGGAGGCATGCTGTTAACTCTGTGTATTTTTTTCTAGCCATTCTAGTTGAGATTGAAAGATCTGGAAATGCTGTTAACGATGCAAATTTTTTATCCTTAGTGGGATTTTTCCTCATCTCTTTAATCAGGTTATCTTTTATTCTGGAGTTGTTAAAACGGATGATTACGTCTCTAGGACTATTTGTGTATTCGAGGTTTGTTGGTTTAGGGAGCCTGTGTGCTCTTTCAATTGGCATTGGACCCAGGGTGTTCACATCCATATAGGCTTCCAAAAACTCTTGAGCATATTTCTCCAGATCTGAATACTCCTCTGGGATTCCTCTTATTTTTAAATTTTGGCGTCTAGATCTATCCTCTATGTCTGTGAGTTTGGTTTCCATTTTAGTTAATGCCACCTGAGTACTTTCGTTTTGTTTTTTTTAACTCATTAATTTTATGATTGAGCGAGCTTAATTCATTTGCTTGCGTCATCTGAGTAGCTCTTATTTGGGCGATTTCTTCCTTATATTCATTAAGGTTTTTATCCAGGTCTGCCTTGATTTTACTGTATAGTTGTTCTAGTGCTGTAACCAAATTTGCTTGTGTTATATAGCCAATGGGTTCTGTTGAGCTTGTTTCCAGTGAGATATCTGGGGATTGACTCTCCCTCTGTCTCCCTGACTGGATCATTGACTCAGAATGGCTTTTTGGGGAGTAAAATGCATTGATTGGGGTGGTTTTACTTCTGGAGCTTTTTGGTTTGTCTCCTTTTTCAGTTTTATCTTGTTTATCCCCCTTAGGCGCCATGTCTGTTGTGCCTTGCGCCCTGAATTCTCTCCACCCCTTTCTCTTTTTTTTCTTTCTTTTCTCTCCTCTCTTCCTTCCCTCTCCCCATCCTCTCTCCCTCCCCCCCCTCTCTCCTTTATACCTTCTAGATATGGCAATTTAGTGCAGTGTCTAACCCTGTTTGTATTTCTGGGACCGGCACTACTGCTTTAAACTATGATACATATAGTCTGACCTCCCCTCAGTAGTTATTTAACCAACCCCTGTGTTGGCCCTTCCTTCCCTCCCAGATCCAAACTAAACAGTTATTCCAAACTAATCAGTTACAAAGTAGCCGAGGATACTTATCGGTTACTGCTTCTCTCCACGCCCTCGAATGAGTCTCCGTCTTTTAACTGCGGATGGTGCTTCCCTGCCGCTGGATCATGGGTCCTTTCAGGGTGCTTGTGCTCTGGATTGCTGTATCGTGGGGCCACTGTAGTGTTCTCCGTTAGTGTTTTCCCGCCGCGGTTATCCTGTCTCTGCTCCGGTTCACATCGCTCGCCGCCTGGAACACGACACGCCCCTTAATCGCTACGTGGTGCGTATCACGTCATCAACCCCCAATCTCTTTCGGTTTATAGACTTTCGGATTATAGAAAGCCCACATGCATTCTATAAAACTAAAGTCTATAAACCGAAAGAAATTCGGTTTATAGACTTTCGTCTATAATTAAGTAACTTTGAAAGATACATTTAAACCTTCAGGTTACACGAATGTAACCATTCATATTACAACAGTGCCATCTACTGGCCAAACGTAACATTAACTGCCATTGATTATGTGAAGCTGGCACTATGGAAAGTGATGTAAATTGTATGTAATGCTATGGGCTTTCTATAAACCGAAAGTCTATAAACCGAATCTCTTTCATAACTCATCCCTCATAAACCGAAAGTCGTTCATTATGTTGGTTTATGGAATGTATGTAATGCTATTGGTATTCTATAAACCGACTCTATTTCGGTTTCTAGAATGCCAATAGCACAAATGGACGAATGGACAAATGATTTTCGTTTATTAACCATTCATTAATTCGGCTTTCGTTAGTTTAGCATTTCAGTTATTCGTTTTTCGGACGAATGTACGAAAATGCTATTTTCGGACGAAAATGCCTTTGTCCAAAAACGAATGCACATGTCTACTATATATAAGCTGGAGTCACCGCACATCACATGAGCTATTCTTAGTGTAGGGAGAGGATGCTGCAGCTGTCAGGGACAGATTTAAAAAAATTCTGGTGTTGAATCTGCAAACTACAGCGATTATTCATCCGACAGCGATTATTCAAATTACAGTGATTATTTTAGTGGGTGCTATACTACATATTTGTACCCTGCCCTGAGCCCAGTGCCACAGAGAGTGCAGTGCACTTGCAACTGCATGTGTGCCAGGCACATGACTTTAATCCTGTTCTGTTAGCTCAGTGGGCAACATCTAGGCATTTTTAAATACTGTTGTTGTTTTGGGTGGTAAATAGTACATTTGCGTCTTGCGGTGCACTTCATTTCTGAGAGTCAAATAGAACAGTCCAATACTGTGCTTGCAGTGCACTTTGAAAAATTTGGCTACCTCCTCCTCCTCCTCCTCCAGCGCCGCTTCCAGCTACACCGCCATGGTCACCGCCTCCTCAACCTATGGGTCACTTAGTATAAACTGAAAGAGAATACCCTGCACTCCAACCCTCTCTCAAATGGATAATTCTGTTGATCCTCCTGGCAGCCAAAACTAAAATCAAAGATTCCATCTAGTGTTATTTTATGGCTCAGCTGTATTTTTAATTTGTATGTATTTTATGTTATTTGAAGTTATTTTCCTATCCATATTTGTTTGCAGGGCACTTGTCCTACTCTTACCCACATTTTACTCCCTTTTGCAGCCCTCTAGCCCTTTCCAGGACTTTTTTAGATGCATTTTAGTGCCCAAAAGTTCGGGTCCCCATTGACTTCAATGGGGTTCGGGGTCAAGTTCGGGGTCAAGTTCGAGCCCGAACCCGGACTTTTTTCCGAAGTTCGGCCGAACCCGAACATCCAGGTGTCGGCTAAAAAAACTCTATTATTGAGAGAGCAGTGTTAACAGAGCGTCAGAAGTTGCAGAGTGCATCAGTGAGTGTAAGTAAGTGTCAGTCTTTTGTGAGTGTCAGTGGTGTGTAAGTAGAATAACTGATCTATACATAGTGTAATCAGGACTGAATGTAAATGCATTTTCATCAAAAGGAGTTACCTATATCATGAGCAGATGTTGGTGATAGTACTCACCAGGTGCAACATGGTGCGCATGTAAACACAACTGGGTATGCCCTCCATTGCAGTCGGGGAGATGTAGCTGTGAAGCTTCTCCTGCCATCCATGTTAGTCATGGGTAATAGGAAGGCCACACCCAGTAGCCCTGTGGGACCAGCTTTCTTCGTCCATCATCACTTTAGTTGTCCTCTTGCTGAGTGTGCACAATTATAGACATAATACCTAGCACTACAAAAATTTACACACATCACATTTTTCTTTGTCACACTCACGCTAATGTTTTTGTGTGGAGGTGAATGAATTTGGAGTGGCGGGGGGAGCTAGAGAAGAGTGGCCATAGGAGGGGGAGAAGGGGAGGAGACAAGGGTTGGGAGTAAGGAGAGCGGTGTTGGGAGGGAGGAGAGAAATGTTGGGATGGTGGAGGGGAGAGGAGACATGGGGAGAGGAAATGTGGAAGTCAGGGGGCTAGAGAGGGGAGGAGGTCACAGAGACAGGGTTGCCCTGCTGAGGTGTGGAGAGAGAGATGCAGCAGGAGGCACATCCAGGCCATGGGAGAAATGGTCAATGGAATATGGTCTTCGGAAGACCACTGTGGTAAAGAGGCGCTGCATCTGCCAAAAGATCAAGGACCAGGTAAACTCTGTAAGCCAGCATCACAGGACAAAGTAGACATCAAAAAATGCTGGGGGACTGCAAGAGCACAACCAAAATGATGATGGGCAAATAAAGCATTTACATTCAATTCTGCTACTATAATTCTACTTCTTCTACTACATACTATTAACAATGTTTAGGTGATACTGTCCGTTTAACATTATTAGTTAAATTTTAGCACTGATAGGGGTTAATTTTTTGAAATGGATAAATATGCACATGATTGGTTAAACTTTTCCGTCTGCGTCATCTTTGATAACACTGATAGGATTAATTAAGCCCTGGTTTATATGGCAGTAATTTAAAGGGAACAATTTCCTATTAATCGTTACCGTACCTCATACAATCACTCACAGCACCGTAATTAACAGGTGTTTTCAGTGCAATTAACAGTTTTATTAAAGAGTGCGGTAATATCAGGGATTATAGGTAATTTGTTTAACAGATGCAGTAATTATTGCCGGGTGCATTAATGATCCATTATAAGTATAGGATTTAATTTAATGGGTGCGATAATATTTTAAATTGACTTTAGCGCATGCGTTAACCTAGTTAGCGGCAGGCACAAAATTTGTTAAAATCACGCAAGCGAATCTTTTCCATTTAATGGAGCCATAGAGTAATAGAACCTTCCCATTGTAAAATAATAACAATAGTATACCATAATAATAACAGTGATATACCATTTCAGAGGCCATCACAGTCCATTGCATTGTTGAGTGTGATTTCTAGCTGGATTGTATTTTTCTCACTCTTGTGATAAGAAATGTCTGAAAATGAAGGGGACTAGTATAAATATAACATGAACAATTAAAAAATATAAAAATACAACAAGAGTCAAAAGTGAGATATAAACTTAATATTAGAAAAAAAACAATTAAAAAAATCTGATATATAAATATCTAAAAATTACACTTTGCAGACAAAACCTTAAAAGTGTACAGTAAACTATATGGAATTTCAATTTGGACACCACTGTGCAAGAAATAAATGACTAATCACAACTTGACACCTGTTTAAATGAGAAACCGTCCAACGAAACTGTAAATGAAGTTACAGTTTTAAGAGATTTGCCATTTATTATTGTAAAACCTATTTAACAATGATTTCTTCCCATCTTTCCCTTACTATGCATTGTCACCAGGCTGCACAGGTAAATTAGTTATGGTGGAATAAGGAACATGACTGGAAAGATTTAGGGTATAAACAGCACTTTGGAAACAAATGTGGGTCAAAAATGCCAATGTGCAAGTGATTATGTGAAGCTGGCACTATGGAAAGTGATGTGATAGTATACATGGCAGAGATGGGAGATATATGGCAATGTGTAAAGTAGGAGATGTAAGGCACTAGGGAAATTGGAAACATTTATGGCAATGCAGAATGAAAAGTAGGGGTATATGGCCATGTGAAAAGTAGAGATATATGTCGCTTGTGCTGTCATGTGGTAATGGGTTTGGTGTGCACAAGGGTAGTTTTCGCACTGGAGCCCTGTATTATTGGTGCCAGACAGAGCAAGATTATAACAGTACCTAAAAATGATGACAGCAGATTGGTGAGTGTACATTTATTGTTATAGAGTATGGCTGACATCATATAACCTTTCTCTTAGCTAGCCTAGTTTGCTCCATCACTGACACTCACAAGAAAACTCACATTAAGAAGCCAAAAGGCATGTGTTGTTTGCTGCACTCCTGTGACTTTAAGGCTACCAGACTTTCCAAATCTCCACCTATACTTCTCAATAAAACCCATTAGATTCTACTCATGATATTGTTAACAAATGGACCAAAGATTCATATTCTTTTAGGTGCTTTAATAAAAATATTCCCTCTTCCCGAAATAGCAGAAGGCCGTTTGGGTACAAGCAGGCAGCTAAAGTGTATCTGGCATCAACATGAAAGTTTGGTGGGTCCCATTGCCACAGGATGCTAATTAATTAAAATTAGATTCCACACTTGTTGCTGTCAACAGTGACTTTACCTGGCATTTACTATAGCTTAAACGGTGTCAACATTTTATATTCCATTACTTCTGTGGTTTGGTTGGTATTCAACTCTCACCATTCACCATGCAATCTTTAACCTTGCACATTAATTTTCTGTGTACCATATGGTTTATTTTGTATACCAGCAAATGTATTACTGCATGTGCTGTATTGTTGTTTTTTTTTTCATAGTGATTTGGAGTGTACCACAATGCTGCACTGTGCTCTAGTAGCATCTTCATCTACCATTTTATATTTACAAAGATGGTAATAGTACCTTTATTGACTTGGATTTCTTGCACTAAGCGCACTGTAGTCACGTTTCACTTTTTGTTATTGTTTCTTTTATATTGGCTACAGGATGACTTCCTGTTAAAGGTCAACTGTAGACAAAAATAACTCATGTTTAATTGAAAGATTACATCAAGTATAGATGGTGTGTTAACAGATGCTTTAATGAAAGAATACAAATAAAGCATCTTATTGAGCACTCATTGCTTCATATAGCTCTAATATGGAGCAAGCAGGTTGTATGCAGGGGAATGAAGCTCTGCCCCAAGATTCTAAACAATAAACTACATATTATATCATTAAAACATTTCTATGTAAAATCCCTACACTTGATGCAATTTTTAAAGCAAACACAGGTTAATTTGTTGGTACAGTTGTCCTTTAAGCATCTGAATAGTTCCTTTGCAATATAAAACATTTATCCAACACTGCCACCCACTGTCAATTACCCAATATTACACCTTTATCCTGCCTTATTACTCTTTCACAAGTCTATTCAATATAGTGCAATATGGTCCGAAATGGAGCCAGATTGAGAAGAACACACATCTTTCCTTAATTCACGACCGTTTTGTTGTGTATTTATATTTCTGGTGATGAGGGGTTTCTTCTGGTGTTCCTAGCAGCCTTCAGTGTTAAGCACCAGAAACATAGAATGTGTCGGCAGATAAGAACCATTCGGTCCATCTAGTCTGCCCAATTTTCTATATACTTTTATTAGGACCCAGTTCCCTATCTTATATCTAGGATAGCCTTGTGCCTATCCCACGCATGTTTAAACTCCTTCACTGTGCTTACCTCTACCACTCCCGCTGGAAGGCTATTCCATACATCCACTACCCTCTCTGTAAAGTAATACTTCATGATATTACTTTTAAATCTTTGCCCCTCTAATTTAAGACTATGTCCTCTAGTTGTGGTAGTTTTTGTTCTTTTAAATATACTCTCTTCCCTTACTGTGTTGATTCCCTTTATGTATTTAAATGTTTCTATCAAATCCCCCCTGTTACGTGTTTCCTCCAAGCTATACATGTTAAGATGCTTTAACCTTTCTTGGTTAGTTTTATCCTTCAACCCATGAACCAGTTTAGTAGCCCTTTTCTGAACTTTCTCCAAAGTATCAATTTCCTTTTGGAGATACAGTCTCCAGTACTGCGTACAATATGCCAAGTGATGTCTCACCAGTGCTCTGTACAATGGCATGAGCAATTCCCTCTTTCCACTGTTAATACCTCTCCCTATGCAACCAAGCATTCTGCTAGCATTTCCTGCTGCTCTATTGCATTGCCTACCTACCTTCAAGTCCTCTGAAATTATTACTCCTAAATCCCTTTCCTCAGATGTTGAGGTTAGGACTATACCAAATAGTCTATATTAGGAGGTAATGAAGATCATTATTAGTGTTGAAAGCAAAAACAGGAGAGCAGAACATTTCAGAATAACATTTGCATTATAATTCCTTCATGAAACAGGGAATTATATGAAATAGGTTATGGAATTCCCAAGTTAAGGACATAGTAGACATAGTAGGTGAGTTCTAATAATTCTCTTGAGCTGCTAATATTAAGAATGTTTCAATTACAATTTTTCCTAAACTTGGGATTTACATTCTCTATTCCATGCAATTCCCTATTTCATGAATGTTGCCCTATTTTTTGTACTACCAGATAAATCAGGGTCCAGTGTACCCTCAACCCCCAAGACACTTTTGGTCCCCATGGCCTGCAGTAGCTGATCCTTAAAATACAGCAGGTCAGCTGGTTCTGAGGGCTGTCTTATTCACCTGTCTCTTGATATATATGTATTTGAAATATAATACATTATATACACATTACTATTGGTAGTACACTATCATTATCTGTACATGTACATATACATCTATCTTTGAACATCTATATATACATGATGATGTGAATATATATATATATATATATATATATATATATATATATATATATATATATATACACAAATCCAAGGGAGGTGCACTCAGCGGTGGAGTTTTCAAGGTGACGCTGGCCCGGGTGTCGTGTAGCTTGAAACATACACAAGTCCAAAGACAAGAAAAAAACACGCACTCATGGGTCTTGATTGCAAAGTAGATTCATTCATATTAGTCGATACTCATGTACTGTAGCAACATGTAGTCACATGTAGTACATGTTGCTACAGTACACGAGTATCGACTAATAAGAATTAATTTACTTTGCAATCAAGACCCGTGAGTGCGTGTTTTTTTCTTGTCTTTGGACATATATATATATATATATATATATATATATACATATTTATATATATATACACACACACACAACTATGTACATGTGCTTACATAGATCTACAGTTAGAATGATACATAGACATTCAAGTGTAGTGCAATATTGGACTGCAACTCCTATGGCCCATAGCAATGTGCAGCATTCATTTGTACAATGTGCTGCTTGTCCATCCTCTCTACAGCTAAAATGCTCTGAACAGCTACAGTTCTATAAGAAATAAATGTTGCTTGAGCACTAAATATATTAAACCTTATAAATTATAATGTTATTAATAGTGTTCAGTGAAGTGAACACATTATATAAAAAAATGAATACTAATAGGAATAATAACATTCCCGTTGATTTCATGGAATGAAGACTCTCACTTAAAGTGAATTGCAGGAAACATTTGTGAAGAAAAATAAGCAATTTACCACATAGTTCAATAGCCAGAGAGAGGAAATGATAATCTGTTAAGCAAAAAAGGGATAATTAATTAATAAAATCTTTCCAGCTGTTATTTAAAAATAGTGATAATAACACATAAAAATACAAAAAAACACATTAATACAAATGAAGCCGTTTTCGGAGCTTAGAGTAAAAGTTGGTGAGTGCTAATTAAAGGCACCCACTTGTAGCGCTTTGTGCTTGTTGCACCGTTCACACTCTGATATTTTGATGTTATATTATATCAGAATGAGGAAGGAAACCATTTTGGACTCCCGCTGTAGCCTGTCTGTCTCCACACCGTAAGTAATCCGATCGACTTGCCAAGGGGTCCATACCTCATGGTAACAACGAAAGCCCGTCAGGAACACCTATAGACTCAGCTGCACAGTCCAGTTTACCCCAGCGTCCCAGAATGCCACAGCTGCAGCAGCACAATGGCTCTGCTGTGGGAGGCAAAAGCTCTGATACCCCCGCTGTGTCTGCCACTGTTCTCTTACCACTCAGAATAATTTGCTGTCTATGAAATCTTTGCTCTTCCAGTCTCAGGGGTGACCTCTTGTTCTTTGTACATTTCAGTTAATGAACAGGTCACTGGAGAGCTCTTTATATTGGCCCTGCATATATTTATATAATGTTATCATATCCCCTCTGAGACACCTTTTTTCAAAAATATATAAATGCAATTTTTTAAGTCTCTCTTCATAACTTAGATCCTCCAATCCCCTTATTAATTTTGTAGCTCTCCTTTGCACTTTTTCTAGTTCGTTAATATTCTTTATAAGGACTGGTGCCCAGAATTGTACTGCATATTCAAGGTGAGGTCTTACCATTGATTTGTAAAGAAGCAAGATGATATCCTCCTCCCGTGAATCTATAGCACTTTTTATACATGCCAATATCTTATTGCCCCTTGCAGCTGCTGACTGGCATTGGGCACTGTTGCCAAGTCTGTTATCAACAATTATTCCAACATCCTTTTCATTAGTAGTTTTTCCCAGGGAAATACCATTTAAAGTATATGTTGCTTTGTTATTATTTTTCCCATAATGCATAACTTTACATTTGTCTATATTGAACCTCATTTGCCACTTAATTGCCCAGTCCCCCACTCTGTCCAAATCTTCCTGTAAAGAAAAAACATCAAGATTAGTCTTTATTACCTTACCTAATTTAGTGTCATCAGCAAACACTGAGACTTGGCTCTCAGCACAACGTGGGAGATCATTAATAAACAAATTAAAAAGAAGAGGGCCCAAAAAAGACCCCTTAGGTCAGGGCTTGACAAATTGAATTTGATTTTAGGAGCCAGACAATCACGCAAACATAAACGCAATTCATAAACACACATGCCTACTCCACATATATACAAAACACCTACTTTACATATACACATATATCCATACCCCTCACACACACCTACTTTACATATACACATATATACAAACACCTCACACACACCTACTTTACATATACCCATATATACAAACACCTCACACACACCTACTTTACAATATATACAAACACACACCCACCTCACGCTTTACCTCACTGCACGGGAGGGGGACATTCGTGTTGCAGCTGATCTCCGTTGGTTGGCCTGCTGAGTGCCAGGATGTCACATGACGACACCCGGCACTCAGACATGCGTTGCGCAAGGGGGGCGGAGTTTGCAGTCTGTGCCATGCGCACAGACTTTCCCCCTCGCGCTGCGAAAAAATTAAAACAAATCGGATGGCAGCGGCAAGGGGACCATGAGGCTGACTGCATCCAGGCGCCAGGTCTAATTTCCTAGTCGCCATGGCGACCTGGCGCCTGGGGTTTGTCGAGCCCTGCCTTAGGTACTCCGCTCAATACCCTGGTCCAATTTGAGGATTTTTCATTTACAACAACCCTCTGCATTCTATCTTTTAGCCAATTTTCAATACAAATACATACATTTGCCCCCAAACCTATTTCTCTCAATTTGTAGAGTAACCTTTTGTGTGGAACTGTATCAAATGCTTTAGCAAAGTCCAAATAGATCATATCAACTGCCACACATCACATCAACTGCCATACTGAGTGAACTGAGAAAATCAGACATTAACAGAAAAATTCTCCAAATTGCCTTTCCAATTTTCCAACACAGTTATTCATCATTTTTGGAATTCACTAGTTAATTCACCAAAGTTCACGTTTTGTTCTATTGTGCACTTCTCTGTGGTATTTTGCAACCACTTTTAATTTTGTCTTATTAGTGTATAAAAACTATAAAATATTTTTTTTTTAAAAACCTTTGAATAGTGTTAGAGAGTAGTGTTTTATTAAAATATATTCTATTGCAATTACCAAAAGAACTGCAGGGAGTTTTTATATGTTGAACTAAAAATCCTACAAAATACATATCAGTGGGTTCTATCAATACTTTTATGAAATATAACCTCCACAGTTTTCAAAACCCTAAAAGATACCTTAAATATATGTCATCGGCCTCCACTGTTAAAATATATTGTGCTGAGCATGTGATGTCTTCCATTCTCTTTTCATGTAACAGAACATCAATGAAACATTTACAATACATTTCTGCTAGTTAAACCTTTCTGAAAATGAACAAATCTGTACAATAACCGTAGTGCTTTTTAAAAAAAAAAAGCTAAAATGAAATTATATATATATATATATATATATATATATATATATATATATATATATACACATACATACATACATACATACATACACACAGGTGGCAAGCTGGACAAGGCAGAGGTAATGCTTTGGGCAATTTTCTGCTGAAGAACCGTGGGTTCTGCCATTAATGTGGGTGTTACTTTGACATGTACCAACTACCTAAGCATTGTTGCAGATCATGTAAACCCTTTCACGGAAATTATATTCTGTGATGTCATTGGCCTCTTTAAGCAGGATAATGCGCCCTGCCACAAATAAAAAATGTTTCAGGAATGGTTTGAGGAACACAAAAATGAGTTCAAATTGTTGACTTTGCTTCCAAATTCTCCAGATTTTAACACTTGCACACACTCACAGCACAGACTCACACTTAAACACACACAGAGTCACACTTACACACACACTCACACACAGATTTAGAGTCACATTTACACACACACAGACTCACACTTACACACACACTCACACACAGAGTTAGAGTCACACTTACATCTTACATACTCACACACACAAAGTCACACTTGCATACTCACATCTACACACACATAGGCTCACACTTACACATACAAACTCACACTTACACACACACAGTCAGTGTCACACTTACATACTCACACTTACACACACAGACTCACACTTAAACACACTGACGTACACACACACATACTCACACTTACACACACAGACTCAAAACTTAAACTGTCGGATATTAATCACCATAAAAATATGAATCCGAGTTATTAATTTTATGGCAAGACAGGAGGCTTCATATTTGCATAATCCTTCTTTACTGAA
Organism: Pelodytes ibericus; assembly: GCA_036172795.1. Taxonomy (NCBI): domain Eukaryota; kingdom Metazoa; phylum Chordata; class Amphibia; order Anura; family Pelodytidae; genus Pelodytes; species Pelodytes ibericus. The sequence goes on along the minus strand of CM069861.1, from coordinate 74,412,242 downwards.
ACCTCCAGCTGCAAAAGAGTTAACAGAGTTGTAAAGATTGAACCAATAGAAACAAAACACAGGATGCATATAAAAACGCCCTCAGACACTTCCTCTTCCTCTTTTTTTGCTGCTGCCTCCAGGTGAGCACCTTCTACACTAGAGTGTTTCTCACTATACAGTTTATTTAATCTATACTTCAGATTGCTTTATTACTATGTACTGGGTGTTTTTGTCCCTTTATTGTGTGTTTTCCTTCTCAGGTTATTCCTTAGTTTTAGGGATTTACACCTCTAATAGAGTTCTCTTTTTCCACCATTATTGCTTCCCACACACACCTCAACATTTTATGTTTGTATCTAATGTGTGGCTTATTCAGCCCCTCTCTTGGGCACCCCTGGTGCTTGCACTGCCAGGTTAGGCCCTGTTTTTGGCCAACATCCATATATATTGCGTTATTATTGTTTAAGGCAAACATATCACAAACTGTTCCATGCAAGGGGGTGACCCCCTCTTTCTGACACCTACTGACCTGAGAGTCACCACATATATTTGATAAACCAGGTTATAAAGGGATATTTACTTCAGGGATCTAGCTCCCATATATATTATTATAGGCAGTTTCCCCTGAGAATGTATACCCCTCCGGGTTTATTTTGTTTACATACCAGCTTACAAAAAAAACATTTTAAAAATGTATACACATTATAACTGTATCACCAGATGAAAATACTGATGTTGGGGTGCACCCCCCCCCCCCCCCCCCCTCTCTGTGTAGGTATGCTTCTCTATAAGTTTGCGGCAAATATCTAAAAATAATATGCCATAATATTGCCGCCAACTTTATTAGAGAAGCTCAGACAGTTTTTGTTTTTTTGTATACATTGTACAGCAAATCACCCTGTATTTGCAGCATGCTCACACCTGTATGGTAAGCATCATTTTATACATTTATATTATTTGATCCTGTGACTAGCTTAGAACCCACATTTTTTATTTTCTCTATAAGCGGCTGACCCCATCTGTGGGTGAACCCCCACTGGGCAATTAGGTGAACCCCGTTAAATTTCACTTTTATTATATATAGCTCCCCATTACATCTTTCAGATATCATTACTGAAAGAGTTACCACTTGTCATTTAGGTTCTTAACAATATTGGTTTAGACAGCAAAGCTTTTTTATTATATATAGCTCCCCGTTACATCGTTCAGATATCATTACTGAAAGAGTTACCACTTGTCATACAAAGTGAAATGGATAGCCCATACGTGGGGTCCTTCAAGCATGGCTCCAGTCGACCTTGGCTGCATCTTTGTCAAAGGCCTTGGCCGTTCTGCAACAAACCAACCCCCAACATTACTCAGCACGCCCCTGAAGCTACTTCACTTGCATGGGTCAGATCTGAGGACTCGTACCATTGTCATGATCTGACCCCCTCTAATAAGAGGTCCTGGTTGGACTCTCTTCCTCAAAGAAAAGACAAGGCACCCCTCAAGAAAAGGGTTAAGTGCTCCCCACTTTTGGTTACACTGACTACTACATCTGAACAGGCAGATGTGCCTTCTGGGGATGAGAAATTTAGAACCCTTGATGAATATCTGGCTCGTTCCTCTAAGCAGGGCTCTCCTATGAGACACCCATCTACAGAACTACCCAGCTAAGGGAATCATTCCTGGATGTACAGGCACCACAACATATGCCTCTCTGAACAAGGCCAGGGGTCCCTCAGACTAAAGGGATTGGCCTAACAGCCTTTATCCCAGTGCGGTGGGTGACCCCCCCACTGATATCTCGGGTTACCCCCAATATGTACAGGCACCACAACATATGCCTCTCACGATAAGGCCAGGGGTGACCCCCCCCCCCCCCTATGAATAAAGGGATTGGCCTAACAGCCTTTATCCCAGTGTGGTGGGTGACCCCAACTGATACCTTGGGTTACCCCCGATATGTACAGGCACCACAACATGTGCCTCTCACTATAAGGCCAGGGGTGACCCCCCAATGAATAAAGGGATTGGCCTAACAGCCTTTATCCTAGTGCTGTGGGTGACCCCCAGTGACATGTCGGGTGACCCCTGATTTATATACAGGCACTAAAACATATGCCTCTCACCAAAAGGCCAGGTGTGACCCCCAATGAATAAAGGGATTGGCCTAACAGCCTTTATCCTAGTGCTGTTGGTGACCCCCAGTGACATGTCGGGTGACCCCTGATTTATATACAGGCACAACAACATATGCCTCTCACAACAAGGCCAGTGATGTTCCCCCCCTGATTAAATGGATTGGCATAGCAGCCTTTATACCAGTGCTGTGGGTGACCCCCACTGACACCTCGGGTAACCCCTGATATATACAGGCACCACAACATATATGTCTCTTGTGCCTTTCAGAAACTGCACAGCACTGAGACAGTTTGACAGATGAGACTTATGTGCCCACAGTGCATTACTCTTGGCTGTGCTCTGTTCTGGCTGACGCACTCACCTATGCACCGGCTGCTCTTCATCAGTCCCAGCCAACCCAGGCATTCTCAACACCATACTCTCTGATTGGCAGAGATGCTTCTGAATTCAGGGCTCTCAATGATCCTTAGACCCAGAGATTCACTGAATGCCAGCACCAAGGGCAGGATGCCTGTAAAAAAGGCCAAGAGTGGCCCACTGGTGGCCCTTCATGACCCCACCTCAACAAGGGGTAAGAAGTTGTGGTAAAGGAGTAATAAGCAGGGTTCTATAGACCAGGATCCCCCTAGGATTCCACTCCTTGCTGATCTATCAGGACCCTCGCACCCCAAGGTTGCCCTGCCCCATGACTCCCTCATAGCCTCCCCTAAACCTGGCACACCACACCCTTGGAGATTCTGGATGCCATGGGTCTCCCTCTTTTTGATACTTCGCCATCCCAGGTTCTCAGAGTGGTTTCCTACCTAGCATCCCCTGGAGAAGGAGGTACGCCAGAAGCTCAAGGCGGAATGTCCTTGTCCTACTATACTGTACAAAGTGGCTAACACCTCAGTTTCACCTGACCTTTGTAATTTTCATGCCCAAGAATTTCAACGTCCTTGCAAAGGGCTGGAACAGGGCCTTAGCACCTAACAAGACAAACTGCTGATGTCTTGGCCACCATCACAATTGTTCCTCATCGTAGATAAGGCTTAGACAGAGGGCACCCCACTGGATACATGGCTGTCCCGGGAATGGTCGCAACAAGCCATGTGTCTCCTAGGTAATGCTTACTTGGCTATATTAGCAGAACAGCACAAAGCCACCCTTTACAAATTGGATGTCAAGCTGACATGAACTGGCCTCCAAGGATCTCGGCCCAGAGGCCAACATGTGGGACATATGCTGTATAAAAACATGCTGTGCAGGGATAGGTTCCTTAACTAAATAAATCAACATGTCAACATATTTTCCTAGCTAAACAAAGCTCAGACATCAATTAAGCAGGTCTTCCATGGGGATCGGTTTAATTCAGGGCTGGTGGCAGAGGGCCGTGCCACCAGGAGAACGCCTTTTACGGCATCAGGCCCCTCTGCTCAGAATCTGACGTCCTACCAGTTTCAGAACTGCACATTCTCCTACCGTTCACTATGAGGGTGCATCATCCTCCTTCCAGGCCAGATTAATATCTAGTAAGGGATACGTCGTGTTCTCCCACACATACTCCGTTTTTTCTGACAAGATCACCAGTGGCTATTCGGGCTCTACACCTTGGTGCTGCACAAAACTGCCCAAGCCGGTTATGGAGTGCCTTCACTCTCGCTGAATTCACTATCATTTATATGGACAACATCTTGCTGGTAGCGCAATATCGGCCATCTCTTATAGAATCTTGGCTTTGTGATCAACAAGGCAAATTGGAATTAAAATCCATTCAATCCATACAATTCCTGGGTTTCATGACCGACTCGGTTGTCCTCAAACTTCCTCAGTCCAAGATTTCCACCGCCTTCTCTTGAGTAGCATAATCATCTGCTCTCTGCCTCTATACAGGTCATTTTTCCCAGGGTCCTTGCACTATGTTGTAATGCAATATCTGAAGGATTATCTTCTTTAGGTTCCTATGACTGTATTGTCTCCACTCTTTGATGATGCATCGTAGATTCGGACGCCAGCTCCCTCAGATGGGGGGCATCTCGTGTGGAGGCCTGTGGACCCCGGAAGAACACGGATTCCATATCAACTGACTAGATATCATTAGGTGTTCCTTTGTGATTCCCAGTTTCCTCTAATAGAACTCACTGTTCATTGGTCCTACACATTGGCATGTGTCCCCATTGGTCATTCTCCCCCTGAATCTCAAGGGTCCCTTCAACCTTAATCTGTTTGTATCCAGGGCAAACTGTCAGACACCAGCCATCTTCAGCTGGATGCTGAAACTCTCTCTATGGCAGTGGATGCGTTTCTCCAGTCATGGCCTCTCCAGGGAGCCTATGCCTTCCCACGGTTCTCCGGTCTCCCTATCTAATCACTCCCCAGCGAGTAATGGGCTTATTAATCACCCTGCTGTGGAGATCACATCTATGGTTTCCTCTCTTTCTTGTACTATAATGTTCTGACCCTTTGGCTCTCCCCCTGTCTCGCCCTATACTGTCTATTCTGTACTTTAGTATTATGAACATCCTCAGGTTCACTTTCTCAGCGGTACACGTTCCCTTCTAGGAATGTTTTTCAGCTATGATCCATCGGTTCTTTGCCTTTTATGTGGCATCCGCTTGGCTTGACCTTCCATGTCGTGGCAAAATTTATTTCGGATGTGTCTAGGGTCCTTCATTTTGTTGAGGAATGGCCAGATAACAGTGCTCTCCTCCTGCTCGTTTGCTCTATTTGGTGTAATTATGCCAGTTTTATGATTTCGGGTCTTTCTATGGATTATTTTTCCTTCTACCCGGAAAAAAGGGGTGTCGCAGGACTCACGGGGTCCATAGGTATTTGTCAACCAAGTCCATTTTTCATGCAGTGCCTAACTGGCCGCTTCTGATCTCTTACATCAATCTGTTAAAACCTGTTTTCCTACAGTTGATAGATGGAGTTCTTCATCTTGCTCATTTGGTGCATGGGATCTTTTTCTCTTATTAATGAGCATTACAAATGCAAATATAAAGCCTCCGGTTTTGCCATAAAATTGGGGATTATTCTAGCCTTGGTGAAGAAATAATCTTAATTTTATTAAAGACAGGAGGTGAATATTCCCACCCCCCCCCCCCTAGTTTATTTATTTAGTTTCTCCCTAGCCTTATTACATCTGTGGGTATTATTATATATTATGATTGTGTATCTGATTTTTATTGTTTGAAGTCTTATTAACCCCTTCGCGACCGATGACTGTCCTGGACCGTCATAGGGAAATCTCCCTTTGTGACCGATAACGGTCCAGGACCGTCATACAGGTCCAATCGCGGTATGCACGCTGGCATACTGCGATCGCGCTAACAACAACATGGCTGAGTGTCTCACTTCAGGCATGTCGGTTGAGGACCCCCCCGGAAACATCCGGGCACTGTGACAGCCAATCACAGCGCCCGGATGTTAATAGCTGTCAAAGCAGGAGCCTGCTTTGACAACTATAGTCTCTCCCTGCTCCACGGTGATCGTGGGGCAGGGAGAGACTAAATATAGTGTGTCAAGTCTCCCCCTGGTCCCCCCCCAGTAACAACCAGCCCCCCCAAAGGATTTTTTTAATTTAAAAAAAAAAAAATTTATTTATTTTTTTCTATTGTGCTAATCCTATAGCATAGGACAGAGTATTAATTTATTGAATATAAAATAAATATCAAATGATTAGCAAAATAGCGTAACAACAAAATACAATATCAACAGATGTTAATTATAATTCACATGTATGATATATATAAATAGGATAAAACATGAATTATGTAGCTCTGTAGCTGTATCAATATGCATGTATTATAATTTACTATGCAGTTACAATTCTGACCACAAGCTGGCCCTGCATTTTATTTAGCTACAACCACACCTACATTGATAATGATTGTTAATGATAGTACACCACAATTACCTACAAATTACCAGCATATACTCTGCTTAGGTAAGGTAATATTACTACATATATATACTAAACATATAACTACTCAAGGTGGCTATTTCTTAATATGCCTGGTAAATGACAATGTATGTATTCTAGCTTAGACTCTAAGAATGAGAATCTTATATAATCTCTGGAGATTAGATATGACATATTTGGGTAAATAGCTAGACTATAAGAATTTATGGTTCTTGGTAATATCTATAGGATATTCCTCTGGCTTCCTACTGCAGAAAGGATGACAGATAAACACCAGGCTAAAACATATAGATCCCAGAAATTGTGTGATTTAAGTTTAATTTACCCAAATATATATGCTAATGACATCCATAAAAATTGAGATTATGCTAGAAACAAATTACCACATTTATACATTACTGGCAGAGGTTGGTTTGCAGTTGAGACTCCTTCCATTGAAGAATTGAGTGATGGGAGTTACTACTGGGACTTAGCTCAATACTATGTGTATGGAGATGTCTATTTTTATAGTGAACATGTGCTATTAAAAGCCTCATATTCCTGAGTTCTCCCCAGAAGGAGAGAGACTCAGCCCTTTTCTAAAACATTCCCATCTCTCACTCCACTAGTGGCAGCTTCTCCAAAATCAGTCCCCCAGGTCTTTTCCAGTCTCTCAGGTCTCACCTCTACACCTCCAGTATCCACTTATCAACCAAACCTTATCTTAGCTTCACACCCTCTCCTATGTAACTTCTAGCCAATTAAAAAATGAATGGGTGTGTTTAATTTAAATGAGATGATGTCATGATTTATAGCTATACCTGGATTGTGAGTAAAATGTGAGAAAATATATATGTTGAAATTTAATACAATTTCAAATTGGAGTAAATATTCTTATCAATATTCTTATCATTCCACATTAGATTAAAACTCATAATAACATTTATACCACACTAATAAAATGATAAAAACAATATTCTAATTAATACATAGGATTAATTATACTTTACATATTTATTAGAGAAGGTGTGATATAATTATATATTTTAATGGGCGATTCAAATCAACTAGGTGTATTTATAATAGTCCTTATTAGATTCTTCAAATCGAAAATCCAAATAATCTCTGTGTCTGTCTGTCAGTTTCTGCCAGTTTGGGTGGGCTAACAAATTGAAGAGAAGCCCCCCTTCTCCTCTTGTGTGTATATAGACACAGTTGTGTCTGCATAAATATAATGAGTTGTGGCTTAGAGTCATAAACCTTCCACTAACAATGGCCACCTTATCTGTTCCGGTGATACTATGAACTTATCAGTAAAATATTTGTTTTCAGATACAAAGGTAAGACTGTGGAAGAGTTTCTTTTATCCTCAGGGACACAGAATAAGATTTAAACACCCAGAAGGATGTCCAAAAACTGACACAAAATGGAGGTTGCTTGCATCCATCTTCTTATCCTTGGCTTCTGCTTTATTCATATGTAGCAGTCTCGAGATTACCGTTCAATACCTCTGACAAACACACTGATGTACACACACACATACTCACACTTACACACACACACACAGTCACATGTACACACACAGTCACATGTACACACACAGACTTACACACACAGTCACACTTACACACAGAGACTCACACTTACACACAGAATCACTCTGACACACTTACACACACACACAGATACTCACTCTCACACTAACAGACTCACACTTACACACAGAATCACACTTACACAGACTTACACTCACACTCACACAGAGTCAGATTCACACTTACATATTCATACTTAGACACGCACACACACACACTTACACACACAAATAGACTCACTCTCACACACAAACAGACTCACTCTCACACACAAACAGACTCACTCACACACAAACAGACTCACTCTCACACACAGACTTACACACATACACTTACACACACTTGTTTTATACTATATATCTTTTTTGGATGTATTAGGTTATAAACTGATCTTCTAAATATTACATTGTGTCAATGTTGTAACGGTGTAACTGGTAACAACAGGAGAAGGGACCTTTGTTGCAAGATCACCTCTTGGGAAGTACTTTGTGGTGTTCACCCTGACAAATATGTACCCGAATGTTGAGTCCAGGATAATGCTTTGCCAGGGGCTTGTGCAGCACAAATACAACCTAGAGGTAACCAGGAATGGGTAACTGTAACACACTGAACCAGATTAGGATCCTAAACTGCAACAGGAATAGCAAAGTCAGAAAACAGGGCTTGGGTTGAGGCAGGCAGATATCAAACGGAGTCAGAAAACAGGCCGAGGGTCGAGGTAGGCAGAGATGAAAACATAGCCATAAAGCGGGTTGAGGCAGGCGGAGATCAAAACGAGATTGAAATAAAAAAAACAGACGAAATAACAATAGCCAAAATGGAGAGAAACTCTTTGCACAGGAAACTAGAAAACAATTGAACAGGTGTATAAATATAGGAAGTAATTAGAATAGGCCAATAGAGAAGGAGAGGGGAGTGTCAGTAGGGAAGTACTGATAGTTTAGAGGAAAGCATAGAAACCAAAATATATATGCATATATATAAATAGAACAGGATGGCAAGTTCCCTAAGATTAAAATAGAAACAAAAAACAAACAAAGGTACATCTATTTGGGGGTCGCATAGAGAGCGAGCAGACTCCAAAAAGATGGCCACCAAAGAAGAAAAACGTCGGCGGAAGTCACTCGCGACTTCTGATCTCCAAAAGCATGGCCACTGTAACAACGCGACGTGTGGAGACCGGGTAAGTGACAAATGTGTCATTCACTTGCACACACTCACACTTACACACACAGAGTCAGAGTCACACTTACATACACAAAGACACACACTTTAATACACACACTTTAACACACACAGACACACACTTTAACAAAAACAGACACACACACACAGACTCACACTAACACAGAGACACATTCACACACAGTCACACTTACACACACACACACACACAGAGACTCAAACTTACACACTGAGTCACTCTGACACACACCCAGACATAGACTCACACTTACACACGGATATCTTTTTTTTGTTTCCGAGCTGCAGGACTTCCTCCACTTCTTTCTTCCCTCCCTTTGACCCTTGCACATGACGTTACATGCAGGGTTGCAGAGGGAGGGACTACGCGCAGTGATGTGTGCAGTGTTGGGGAAGCATCTGATCCACTGCTTCTGATACACACATGGACATGCGGATGGAGGTGCGGTTACCTCTGAAGGCATCACCTGGGCTGCACCTCCATTTCCACTGCGCCCCATTGGAGGGATGTTATGGAGGAATGCTGGGGTGTGCATTTTCTAATAGACTCTATTAGACCCTGGGCACCCCAGCCAGTGGCAACCCTCCAGTGAGTGGCCTCCACTGTTCACCTTAATTAGTTAATGTCTAAGGTTAACATAATTAGTTAAGGTTTGTCTACCTTAAGTCCTGTCATGTAACCTAGAACAGGATATAGTTGCAGGACAGGAAAGAATCAGAAGTATAAAAGCAAGTACTGAATAAAGATTCTCCTGGTTAAGCTCCTTAATGGTCTCTTGCTATCTTATATCAATTCAGCAAGCCTGCACTATCAGTCTTCAACCCCTACCGCAGCATCACAGTTCCCATCAGTCTGCACTATCAGTCTTCAGTCTCCCCACCATGGCACCCCAGTCCCCAGGCACAGACTCATATTTGCAATACACATAAAGTCTGCTGTTGTTCTCTCCTAATCTGGAAGCCAAACCAAGGTGTGACTGCAAAAAGGCTTTTGCTTTTTGACATGCACTGAAAAGGCATGGACAAGACCATATATTTACTCCCATAATCTAACAGTGCAAGAACCAAAGCTCTCCACTTGCACCAAAGCACCTTGATATTAGCATGGGGCCTGACCTCCAATTTTAAGGAGTTCATGTACGAGGCTTCACTGTGTATGCATACAGTATGCATGTTTTAATCCATCCCTAACTTGAATTTAAAGCACCCCTAATTAGTCTGTCTAATCAGTATGCAAGTTGTAGTCCACCATGTCTGGGAAAAAATCAGTTGGGACCCTGCCCAGCACACAGACACATCCTACCATGTTGCCTCGAGCGCTCTCTGCACATTGCTTTAAAGTCAGAGTGCCAGGGGTCATGTGATCTGCTGGTCTGTGTGCCTGGGCAGCATGTGCTGGGCTAAGTCCTAGTTGTGCAATATGGGTGATGGGGCATGTCCTGTGGTGCTGCGGTAAGTCCTGGGTTTGCAGTGTGGGTGACAAGGCATGTGCTGGGGTAAGTCCTGGGTGTACAGTGTGGATGACCCATCATCATAAGTTCTGGATGTGCAATATGGATGATGGGGCAGGTCTTGTGGTAAGTCCTGGGTGTGCAGTATGGGTGATGAGGCGTGTCCTGGGTGTGCAATGTGGGTGCATGCGCATGTTCTAGGTGAGCAATGTGGGTTATGAGGCATGTGTTGGGGCATATCCTGTAGATGCAACATTGGTGCTGGCTGGGGTAAGACCTGGGTTTGCAAGGTGGTGCTATGACAAGGGATGTGGGGGCAATAATTAAAAGAGTGGAGTGGAGTGGGAGAAGTGGGGAGCAGACCATTTGGTCTATAAGGGGCTCCACAATTTCTAATGGCAGCCCTGTTGTTGCCATGTGTCTACAGGCAGGGAAAGACTGTCAAGGGGGCAGTGGGGCAATTGTTCCCCTGGCTGTCCTCTAACCCTGTTCAATGAGCTCGGTCTTTTTACTTCTAAATGCCCCAGTGCATAGAAATTTCTACCTTTCTACACAACTGTCTTCTCTATCACTCCATATAGCTTATCTGTCAATATTTCTGTCTATTTCTGATTATAACAGGTGGGCTGATAATGTTGCACTATGAACCACTACATTTTTTGCCTATGGACCAAAAGTTGCTAGCCCTCCCCAGTCTACAGGAAATGTAGGACCTTTTTCTCTCATCTGCTTCCTGGGATAGGTGCACAGAGAGAGCACCCAAACAAGTGGGGACACTAAGCACCACCCAGGGCCGTCTTTAACGCGGAGCAAACGGGGCAGCTGCCCCGGGCCCACTTACTCCTGGGGGGCCCAAGGCAGCTGCCTTGTAGTCCCGCTGCCCCTCCGTATGCACCTGCACTATGCGATCAGCACTGATCGCATAGTACTGGTGCGGCCAGCGTTTTCTGCTCTCCCCGGCTCCCTCAAATGTTTGCCCAGGGTCCAGTCAATGTTAAAGACGGCCCTGGCACCACCGCATCTTCTCATTCCTTGCTTTGTTATTACAAAAGAACCGCTAGGCAGTCAGAAGCCACAGACAAGCTTGGAGTGCTGTGAGTTTGGATAGAATTACAGTGCAGCATGATACCTCATGTCCAAATGGTTCATCTTTATTTACAAAGTGAAAGGCGGGTTACTGGGTAAATACAGTTTGGTTCTATTGCATAGCAGCCCATACACAGCAAAATATACATTTGTATTTAACTTGAAATGGAATTAAAGTCCAGTGCTGACATCATATTACTTTTATTTAAATACAGGTATACAATCTACACTACTATATAACAGCAGGGAAAAAATATAAATGAAAGTGAGGTTGCTATGGTTTCCTTGTGAAATAACACAATTTACGAAAAATGACTGAGAGCCCAAGGCAAGTGTAGTAACAGCAAATACATTTCCAGATCACTTCGCATTTCACTAGACAATACGGTGCTCCGGACACTGTAAAATCTAACAAGTAGAATGCTTAAGTCAGTTGTCTCACACAATATACCACATGCTCATTAAATGGGGCCGGCACCATCAGGGCCACTTTAAAACCCTAGTGGGCCCTGGCCAAAGTCTTTAGCAGTGGGCCACCTTCGACCCAATTTTTCTAAAGTCGCATTGTAAAAAACTGTATGTAAATGTAAATTTTTTAATATTATATGTAACTATTTTCATATCAAATTCAACTATTTTTATATGTAATAAAAATGTTTTTGAAATATTTAATTTCTTGTTTTTATTCCCTTTTTCTGCACCCACATTGCACCTAAAGGACTTAAACACAGCACCATAAAGTACCCACAGCACTTGCCATGCACCTATATTGCACCCACAGCTCTTGCCATGCATCTATATTGCACCCACAGGACTTGGCTTGCACTCATATTACACCCACACAATTTGTCATGCCACAGTGTCAATTTGCCCCATAGTGTAACTTTGTCACACATAACTGCCCCTGCAGAACAAACCATTGTGTCACTTTCCCCCATAGTACATGTTATTTTGCCCCACAGAACATGCCACAGCATCACTTTGCCAATTAAAATAAGCCACTGTCAGGTACCAATTAACATGCCCCAGTCACTTTGTCATTAACGTATGCAACAGTTTAGCTATTAAAACATTCCACAGTTTATCCATTAAATATGCCACAGCTTGCCCATTAATATGCCAGTGTTATTTTGCCATTAATAAGCAACGGTCAATTTGCCCAATAATATGCAAGTATTATTTTGGCATTAATAAGCCACAGCCAATTTGCCCAATAATATGTCAGTATTATTTTGCCTTAATAAGCCACGGCCAATTTGCCCAATAATATGCCAGTATTGTTTTGCCATTAATAAGCCACAGATAATTTGCCCAATAATATGCCAGTATTATTTTGCCATTAATATGCCACAGCCAATTTTCCCAATAATATTCCAGTATTATTTTGCCATTAATTAGCCACAAATACTTTGCCCAATGATATGCCAGTATTATTTTGCCATTAATAAGCCACAGATACTTTGCCCAATAATATGCCAGTATTATTTTGTCATTATTAAGCCCCAGCTACTTTGCCCAATAATATGCCAGTATTATGCTGCCATTAATATGCCCTAGCCAATTTCCCCAATAATATGCCAGTGTTATGCTGCCGTTATGCCCCAGCCAATTTTCCCTATGATATGCCAGTGTTATGCTGCCAATAATATGCAAGTATTATTTGCCATTAATAAAACACAGCCAATTTGGCCAATAATATGCCACCCTCCTCTCCCCTTCCCCAATACTCACCTCCTGGCTGCTCCGTGTCCCCGGTCGTCTCCTCCGTGCAGTCTTCCCTCCTGCACGGAGGAGGGAAGTACAGTCAACAGATATGACGTGATGTCATATACGGTGGCAAGGTTTTTGTTTTGTTTTTTTACTTTTTTTTTATTTTCAGGCAGCCGCATCCAGCGGATGCGGACTGACGGCTGCTGCGCGCATGTCTGTGACTCCGCATGAGACAGTCATATGGGCAGCGGGAGTGGGGGCACATTGGGCAAGTGTGCCCTGGTCAAGTGTCCAGTTTGCCCATTGGTTAAAGCGGCCCTGGGCACCATATAGGAAAGATCACAAGTTGCATGAAAGATCAAAAGAAATCTACAGAAAGTAATAGGGTAATAAACGGACTATGAAGCATCACAAATATGGTGCCTTTTTCAAAATATTTTACATGCTCATCATACTTAGCCAGTCACAGTTCTGGAGAAAACTCCTATAATGCTCAGCCAAAGTTTAACAAAAATGAATGGAATATGAAGCATCACAAATAATTCACATGCTCAGTCAGTCACAGTCCTGCAGAACAAAATACATTTATTTACACAGTTGCTCTGTGTTGAAACTCTCGTCATTATCAGCCATAGCCTAACTAAATATAGGCACTTTCTCTTAATATTTAACCTGTTCAGCCAGACACAAGTCCTCTGCATGAAAATTCCCATCATGGTCAGCCATAGTCTAACAAAATATTTAACAGGCTCATCATGCTCAGCCAGTCACATTCCTGCAGAACACAGTGCACATTTTTACACAACAGGTGCTCCGCATGAAAAGTCCCATCATGCTTAGCCATAGTCTATGTAAATATAGACGCTTTGAAAAGCTTTGAAACTATTGCATATAAATAAATATATTTGCACAATTTTCAATGCTTTCCAGATATATATGTTTTTAACAAATGTGATTGCAGGAGCAGTGTTCCGATTTTCCAGGATTGGGAAGTTACCTCCTGGACTGGGTCTCATGATTATTAGCGCCCAAAAGTCCCAGCGCAGGGAGACCCAGTTTTTTAAGGTGCAAAGTGTTCCTGTAGAATGCTCCTTCTCCATATACATGTGTATGGAGAAGGAGCATTCTACAGGAACACTTTGCACCTTAAAAAACTGGGACTCCCTACACTTTATGAGCTGGATGCTGTCTGTTTTTATGTAAGATTTTATATTTATTTGTGTATCATTAAAAGTGTTTTGTTTTTTTACTGAGAATACATCTCCTTCCTCTCCTGTTCCACCATATCTACCTGAGTTTGGAGCTACTTTGGAATCCTATTTTATCCAGGACCCCACGAGGGGCTCCCGAATACCCTATAGACTGAGCAGGATACTGCTCAGTAAAATGTGAGTGTGTCTACGTCTATGCACTTATATCACTTTACGGTCTATGAATATACTACACTATAAGAGTTTTCTATTTTTTTCCCTTTGCATACCACGGAGAGGATTGCCACCACATATAGGGTAAATATGAGTGTGTAGTGTTTTTGGGAAGCGCACTGTTCACATTGTATGTATTATAAGGTGTGACACCTGTCATAGGGCCTAGCAGGCCCACTTAAAAGATTTGACAGAGGTGCTGGTTGAGGAGACCAGAAGATCCAGGCACACATACATCATCTCATGCTGCCTCTCGTGCTTCCCGCGTGTGTCTGACATCAGAGCGCTGGGGTTACATGACCTGCCCACACTCAGACTTAAGACTTGGGGAGTGCGAGCAGCAGCATGGTATTGCTACTTGACACCAGGGAGATGTAGGTGCTGGTTGGGGTAAGTCCTGGCTGTGCACTATGGGTGATGGGGCAGGTCCTGGGTGTGCAATGTGGGTGATAGGGCACGTGCTGGTGCATGTCCTGTGGATGCAAAGTGGGTGCTGGCTTGGGTAGGTCCTGGGTATGCAATGTGGGTGCTGCGGCATGTCTAAGGTGTGCGAGGAGGTGAGATGGGAAGGGATGTAGGAGCAATAACGAAAGGAGAAAAGGACTGGGGAAGGAATGGAGTGGGGGGGGGGGGTCAGACCATTTGGGTGCTCTTAGGGACCACCTCAACTTCTGATGGCCGCCATGCTGATGTTAAAAGTTTAACCTCTAAAGCTACTCCCATTAGCTGGAAAAGAAACCTCAGAAGATTGTGGAGGATTATTGCCTGCAATATACTGTGAGAAACTGTAGTACTGGTTAAAACAGCGTTCCATTCCAGCATCCGGAATTTCAAGCAGCCCCATTAGCCAGCCTAAAAGAAATCCTCTGATTGAATGACTGTGGAATATCTCAGAAGACCAGGGGGAAGCAAAAGGAAGCATCAGAGGATGTATCGCACAGACATTCTCCTACACTTCCCCCATTTCACACCAGAGAGACTTCGGGGTTCTGATTTGCCCCCCTCCCTCCCCCCAACAAGTAAGTGATGCTACAAAGTACCCAGCCCAGTATCTTTCCTCATATATATATATATATATATATATATATATATATATATACGGTGTGTATATATATATAGATATATATATATATACGGTGTATATATATATAGATATATATAGATATATATATACGGTGTATATGTATATATATATATATATATATATATATATATATATATATATATATATATATATATGTGTGTGTGTGTGTGTGTAAAATATAATGTTATATAGTACCAGTATATGAAACTATTCAGTTTAACTAAGGATACTATATATGTAATCACAAAAATACATCATCAGTGCTCAGCGGGGATTGTAGGCTAAGCTTTAGCTCAGATTCAGCACCATCCAGTTGGACAGTTCCCATGATCCAGCTGACCGGCTTTCTAGTATAATAGAATTGTCAGTCTCTGTAGAAGTCTTACAGATTTAAAATCACATGCACTACTAGCTCAGATGCAATAGTAACAGGCAGAGCACCAGGCATTATTGCATTGTACCTATTGGTTGCCTGCTCTATCACTTTCTTGTACGATTTATTACTTCCCCTAATCTTGTCTCTGTCTGCTCTCTGGTTGCATGGCACGCCCAAAAGAGGGAGGATTAATAAAGAAATAAAAAAGAGAGGTGGAACCTAGATGAAGGGGAGGAGAAAAGATGTGTCCTGATTCTCATTCCTTCAATACCTAATCACTCCCATGTCCCTGCCCTGCCTCTGTCATCTACAGGGAGAGACAGTGCAGATTGCGGAAGGCACAGTGTATGGAGACAGCCTGATAATGATGATGATGGTGTCTGACTCCTCTGGAAGCGGTGGCAGTAGGAAAAAGATGTCTTTGTCCCTTTTAGAAGCAGCACGCTCCCGCTATGAGAGTCTGCAGATCTCAGATGATCTTTTTGGGGAGTCGGGAGATGACAGCAGCGGTAACCCTTTCTACAGCACCTCGCCTGACTCCCGTTCATCAGATGCTGGAGGCTCATCCGAGGATGATGATGACCAGGGTGGTGGGGAAGACCCACCCAGCCTGGAGCAAGGGGATAACCAAGCAGAAGGCCAGGGAGAGTGTGAAGACCGAGGATTGGCATCCAGGCCAGGAGCTGATTTAAAAGTGGGAAGACACAGTGGGTGGCAAGGCAGAAACAGGGGAAAGAGAAGGGCGAGAGGTGAAGAGGTGGCACCTGCTGGTGGAAAAGCCAGAGAGGACCTAATGAGTGATGGTAAAATACAGAATGAGGATGAGATGCCCGGCAAGAACGTGCATCCAGGGCCCGGAGATGACCTGAGAGAAGAGGAGGGCTGGTCACACACCCTTCAGGATGTGCCCACCCCCAGCTTCAAGGAGACCAGCGGTAAGACTACTGAGAATTAAATCTAATTACACATGGCATTATCTGTCCACCCACCCAGCCTCTTCCTCACATCATCAGTGCTCAATAATCTCTGCATCTCACTCTGTTTCTCACCTCAGATAATCACTATTCTTGTCAAATAAGATGACTTTATTAGCAGAAAGAAAACATCACATATTATTTCAAACTACCCATCTACATGTGCGTCTATTCATTTTCCATAGATCGTCTATCTAGACATATTGCTACCTACCTGTTTGCTACCTTCCCGTCTTATCTATCAATTGCCAAGAACCATTCCTATTAGAGGTTCAGACTTGGAGCTGAATACCATCACATGGGACATTTATGTTGTAGGTGCTAGATTATGGATAAAACTAGTAATTAATCACACATATCAAAGTCCAGCACCTTTCTTATGTAGAGATTTTTTTTAAAAAGCACAGGAAACTAAACATAAAAACAAAAAGGAGATTATTTTATGCTCTCTGTGCCAGGTAATAATGCACCTATGTTCTAAATTGTGCAACTAAATATTACATAATATAACCAGAACACACATATTGCATGTTGTTATCCCTAATCAAATTAATTGCAAAGCATGAAGAAAGTAAACATGAAGTGTTTTAAACACTAGAGGCCAAGCATTTCCTATATCTGACTGGGTAGCAGCTTTGCATGCTTGTTTTGGGTTTGTGTTTTCCCAAATCCCAACAATATACACAATTGGTTAATAATTGTATTTCCTGAGGAGTAGTTGAAACATTTTATTTCTATATTTGCCAATTTCCTGAAGCTATGATTATTATTCACTTCTTAGTTTTGTAATATGTTGACAATATTTCCTTTGCGATTTGCACTGACATAGAGTAAGTACACTAATAGAGTACTAAACAGCACTAAGATAGAGTTAAGTACAAATGCTCTCAGAAATATGATATAATGTAACTATACGTTATATGTGGAGTTTATTATAAATATGCCAAGTAAACTAATTGTTCTGCCCCAAAATCTTGTGCTGTCAATTTACTCTCAAGTCCGACCAATGTTGGGTGTCCTGTCTAATCTATAGAAAGGTGACATAAAGAGACTGTATCACCTAAACAATGTTTTTACTGTAAATGTAGAGAATAAAAAAACGATTTAAATGATCTAGACATTATGTTGGCAAAAGTGCAAACAAATGCCTAAATTAGAAGAAAAATGTGTTTTGAATGCGTCTGTGGAGTCTCCTGTTTATGACATCACCTGAGGCACAGTATGCAAATAAACTGTTTTTCAATGGGAAATGTGTAATTTGCATACCAAGGTGATGTCATAAACACGAGTCTCCACAGACACATTAAAAATACATGTTTCTCCTAGTTAGGCAATGTAGAGTTAATTTTCAATAATTTTTTTATTCCCTATATTCACATTAAAAACTAGGTTTAGGTGATGCAGGCTCTTTAAAATTCTAGTAGATCACTATTAATACAGGTAAAGGAGGGAGTGCAAGTTTCCCTTAAAGAATCTCCAGATGACTAAAGATTTCTGTGCTGCACATCATGACTTACCTGTACCTATCAGTGCAAACCTACTTGAATGTGCTAACCTAATTCACCCATTTTATGTTACTTTGTCGTGGCCTGCCAAAACATTAGCCATGCACTTGCTAACCAAACTATCCAGGCCAACAATCTCATTGTGTATTTACATTAATATAATAATTTTTACATTTAAAATAAACATTGTACATTATTTTATGTTCATTTACTTTATTTTAAGCTATTTCATTAATTTGTCCTTTATAATACATATATATTTATTTTGACACATTTTTAATTTTACCTGAGTTTGGGCAATTTTAGGAGGACTTCTGCTGTTTTCAAAGTCTACGGGGTGGACCGAGGCTACCAATTCAGCACTCAAACTCCACGGGAGCTCGGCTGCTGAAATGGCACAAAAATCAGCCACAATGGCTGATTTTTGTGCCGATTCAATCAAGATCAGTTCATGCCTACGTTGGGTTTGTGTGAACAGGATTAAAACTATGCTTGTTATTACCCAGGATCATAAGGATCATAAGGTTTATTGGTGCTGGAAAATCTCTATTGAGTATAATCTGTGTGCATGTATGGGTGTCATTTTTTCCAAAGTGCCTTTAAGATTGCTTCCTACGAAAATGCATTTCCCTCTGTCAAAGCACTGTTAATGCCATGTAGGGTCACAGAAGGCCCTTCTGTGGTTTTCAAAGCAGCATTATGACACACACTATATCACACTAATTGGGAGACACATTCATATTTCTTTACAGCTGTGTTCAGAGCACTCCCTGCTATTGTGGCTCCAAAACATGTCCACTCTCCTGTCTCAATAAATCAAGTCTTCTTGTGTTATTGATTAGTATAACCCTACATTCAACTCATTGAACAATGTCCATTTATTTAATACTGAAGTAAAAGCCCAATATGATTTCATAACTGTATTTCATTATTTAATAACAAGCATTTTTTTTTTTTCAAACTCACCCATGCGTGTTGAATAGATGTGGCAATTGGTTGGGATTCAAAATAAAATATCTTTATTTCTTCACAAATAACCTACATACATGTGCACCATCTAAAATTGGTTAGCCACATGTTCAGAAATACGTGTGTGTATTGGGCCCCATGCATTTTTTCTATGTACTGTAATTAGGGTTGCCACCATTTCTATGAAAAAATACTGACCTTGCTGGTGCCTCCATAGGTTAACATTGGCGTCAAACCAATTTTTTACCGGCCTGCCAGTAAAATACCAGCTGGGTGGAAATCCCTAACTGTTTTGGTGAAGAATAAATTGTTACTCTTAGAAAAATATTTGGTTATTTATTAGTTAAATAGTAGTTGTCCAACAAGTATTTAAATCAACTATGTTCAAACAAAACTACATATTGTTGGTCCTAATGAGAATATGGTTAGTTAAACCAATCGGGCCACACTTTATTATCAAATAAGCTGCATTAGGCCGACAGGCCACATGTTGAAGGTCCGTGATGTAATATGACTTGTTGTGCCTCTTGTGATATAAATGTTAATGGACTATAAACATTTGCCCATTGTTTTTCTGGGACCTTCATTTGTCAGTTGGATTCAATTACGGTGCTTTCCGAATTTGTTTTCCAAGATGTTACCCAGTCCCCTCTTATTATTTGTAGGAACATATAAGTGTCACTCCCAAGAGTTCATCACAATGCTTTTGCAGATTATCTAAAGATACAGTTTAGTAAACATTTGCTTATCCTTCTCAAGGGACTCTGTCAAAAGAAAGCATATTTCACAGTATAAATACAGTATGTGGAGTTAAAATAAATGAGATCTGTATTACGCTAATAGAATTGCATGCGATGGTATAAATTATAACTGAAATAAAAATTTCTCCTGCATTTTGTAAAGATTCAATGTAAATCTCAGTCTAATGAGAACTTTTCATGTTAGTCACACTTTAAAATTTAATTTAACCCTTTCCATGTCAGAGGTGTGTGTACAGCACGGAAATTTTTATTTTATTTATAAAGTTTACACTGATATTGTTCTTGTTTTCAATACATTACATACACATTTATACAAGTAAGCTTTAAAAGCACATGTATACATAAAATCAGATATTTAAAGGGCCATCAATGTATAAATAAAGAGAAAAATGTCAACATACGGATCACATAAAACCCGTACTTATTTGAGCATGAATATAATATGAATGAGTTTTTTTGTTTTTGTTTACATTGTATATATGACATTATTGTATAGAAATTTAAGGTTACAAAACACAATTGTCATAATATTCTTATATCCTTATATTTTTAGTTCATTTGAGGTACTAGAGTATTAAATTAGACCTATTATCAGCAGACTACATGCATACTACATGCTAGTCAGATAGCTGGCAATTTTTACAGAGTATGAGATATTATTGTCACAACACTATGTGCTTTTCCTTTACATGAGGTGGTGCTTTAAAGGGACACTACCACTTACATAAGCTGTAACTAGATTACATGTGCATTTAAAACAAACACATATATAAGACATATGCCACTGGTTGATGTTTTTCAATGTTTGAATTAATTGCATATAAAAGTAAAAATAAATGTAGGTGTCTCTCTGCAGGATCCACTTTGAGAATTTTACCCATGATGCAACATTCTTCAAAATCTTCCAGCAAGTATCACTTTACAACTGTGGCCAGAGCCTGCATGATGGTGTGATAAGATACACCCCTGCTCTCTTATTGGTTCCTGTGTATCACTAGTGGGCAGGACTAGATAGATGTGTACGACTTTTTTTTTTCCTGCCTGCCAACACAAAGAGAGGAGATTGACCTGATCAACAGGATCATAACTCTGCCCCCTTGTGATGTAATAGTTACATTACCCTCCAATTCAATGCAAGTCTGTGTTTAGAATTCTGAATTATAGACTGCATTCTGTGTCCCCAGCCCAAAGGGTGAAATACTAGTGCTGTAAAGTCACTGGGGAG
Organism: Pelodytes ibericus; assembly: GCA_036172795.1. NCBI lineage: Eukaryota > Metazoa > Chordata > Amphibia > Anura > Pelodytidae > Pelodytes > Pelodytes ibericus. The sequence continues at coordinate 74,390,887 of CM069861.1, read as the reverse complement.
TGGCACCCAAAAACACTATATTTAACCTTTGTTTTATTATTGTTTGTGGGTAGATTAGACATTTTAGTTGATGAAATATGTGGTTTATGAAAGACATTTAACTAAAAGGTTTTATATGACGAGTGTAAACAGTGGACATGTGCGAAAATACCTGTATGCAAGGCCGGCGCAACCTGTAAGGCGACCTAGGCAGCCGCCTAGGGCGCAACTTAGCAGAGGGCGCCAGAACCGTGCGTTAAAAAAAACAAATTTTTTTTTAAAACAAAGTTTATTGAAGCCGCATTGGCTGGACGGGAGCGCACATCACAGCCACGGACCTGCAGCACCAGGAGACAGAGCAGCAGCGAGGAGGTAAGTAAGGGGGGAGGGAGAGGGTGGCTAAATCCTGGCACATTGAGAGGCATAATTCTGGCATATTGAGGGGCATAGTCCTGGCATATTGAGTGGCATAATAATCCTGGCATATTGGGTGGCTAACTCCTGGCATATTGAGGGGCATAATTCTGGCATATTGAGGGGCATAATCCTGGCATATTGAGTGGCATAATAATCCTGGCATATTGGGTGGCTAACTACTGGCATATTGAGGGGCATAATCCTGGCGTATTGGGTGGCTATGTCCTGGCATATTGAGGGGCATAATTGTGTGGGAAATATTGTGTGGCATATTGTGTGGGAAAATCCTGGCATATTGAGTGGCATAATAATCCTGGCATATTGGGTGGCTAAGTCCTGGCATATTGAGGGGCATAATCCTGGCATATTGAGGGGCAAAATCCTGGGATATTGAGGGGCATAATCCTGGCACATTAAGTGGCAAATCCTGGCATATTGTGGGGGAAAATCCTGGCATATTGTGGGGGAAGATCCTGGCATATTGAGTGGCATAATAATCCTGGCATATTGGGTGGCTAAGTCCTGGCATATTGGGGGCAGATCATATGATAATGTGGGGGGGGGGGGCCGCAATGTTTATTTTGCCTAGGGCGGCAAAAATCCTTGCACCGGCCCTGCCTGTATGTGATAGAAAAAGTTTACCCACGTGTTTGGTCACTACATATGATTCAGGTGGTAACCCAGTTCGTGATAATGGAGTGCAGCCCAGTGGTGTTCCCTGCTGCAAGTATACGGCACATTAAGTAACAGAGAGCATAAATATGCATCTCTCAGTGTCGGTATCAAAGTAATCCCCAGAGAAAAAGTAGATTAAAAAATCTTATATTTGCATTGCACTTCGAATGTCATATAACATATTAATAGATATACAATATTCAGACATATACAAAATATACAAAAATACTGCCAAGAAGAGGGTGGAATAGAAGAGAAGGTTGTTTAGGCAATAAAACAGTAAAGTTCCGATTCTATATTAATTCCCATTGGGATGTTAGTTCCCATCCTAAATATTCAATATTCTTATGGCCAATAATGTGCCAATATTGACTTCTATGCAAAATACTCTGAATATTGCGAATAAATGCAAATACTGTAATAAAGACTACTTGAACAGTAACTGCAATGTTCGGCACTGTAGAAATGTCCTGGAACAAATATAAATCCAGGGAACTTAAGGTACATTGAGCATAAAACTAATAATATACACAATGTTCTACCAGAAATTCAAGCACTCTGTAGACCATGACATAATAAGGCTTCTTAAATTGTTGTTCTGTTCACCATTGAAAAATGCAGAATAATTAATTTGTCATACATGGTGGAATGTAGTGTTCTCAAAAAAGCTATCTCTGGGCAGATGCATGACATCAGTTTTAGCTTGATATGCAAATTACACATTTCTCATTGAAATATTGAATTTGTATATCATAACAATATATGTCATAAACTGGGCGCTATTCAATAAAAGTTGCGTTGCAGACGAGTTGAGTTTTCTATACATTGTGTAGGACAAACTTGCTAACTTTACAAACTCACTTCATTTGACCCTGCACAATGTATAGCTACATTGGTGAGACAAAATGTTCATCTCACCTCAACTCACCTTTTAGTGAGTAGCCTCTTGTGACCTGTAATATGCATACCAACCCACAGGTAATGTTATAAACAGAAGACACCACAGACAAACTTGAACCATATTTTTCTCTTATTTTATGCTTTGGCTTGAAATGTTGCTAATATAATACATAGCTCATTTCTGATATTTTTTTTACACTCTACGTTCACAATATAAACAATGTTTATGTTGACAGAGTCCTTTTAAAGTTATATGGGGCTATTCACTAAAGGTGAATTGAGGTGAGATGAAAATTGAATCTCACCAATTTAGCTATACATAGAAACATAGAATTTGTCGGCAGATAAGAACCATTCGGCCCATCTAGTCTGCCCAATTTTCTATATACTTTTATTAGTCCCCAGTTCCCTATCTTATATCTAGGATAGCCTTGTGCCTCTCCCATGCATGCTTAAAATCCTTGACTGTGTTTACCTCTACCACTTCCGCTGGAAGGCTAATCCATACATCCACTACCCTCTTAGTAAAGTAATACTGATATTACTTTTAAATCTTTGCCCCTCTAATTTAAGACTATGTCCTCTAGTTGTGGTAGTTTTCCTTCTTTTAAATATACTCTCTTCCTTTACTGTGTTGATTCCCTTTATGTATTTAAATGTTTCTATCCCATCCCCCCTGTTACGTCTTTCTTTCAAGCTATACATGTTAAGATGCTTTAACCTTTCCTGGTGAGTTTTATCCTTCAACCCATGAACCAGTTTAGTAGCCCTTCTTTGAACTCTCCGTATCCTTCTGGAGATACGGCCTCCAGTACTGCGTACAATACTCCAAGTGAGGTCTCACCAATGCTCTGTACGATGGCATGAGCACTTCCCTCTTACTACTGCTAATACCTCTACCTATGCAACCAAGCATTCTGCTAGCATTTCCTGCTGCTCTATTACATTTTAAATTATCTGCTCTAAATTATTACCTCTAAATCCCTTTCCTCAGATGTTGAGGTTAGGACTGTAGCAAATAGTCTATATTCTGCTTTTGGGTTTTTACGCCCAAGGTACATAATCTTGCACTTATTTACATTAAATGTCAGTTGCCATAACTCTTACCATTTTTCTAGTTTAGCTAAATAATTTGCTATTTGGCTTATCCCTCCATGAACATCAACCCTGCTGCAAATCTTTGTATATTCAGCAAAAAGACATACTTTACCAACAAGACATTGTGCAGGGACAAACCTGGTTAGTTCTCCCCTTAAGTAAACTCACCAGGTTTGTCCCTGCCGAATGTATAGCTAAATTATTACATTTTAATCTCACCTCAACTGCTATTCACCTTAATTCACCATTTAGTGAATAGCCCCAATAGAGATGTAGCTTTTAACACTGATTGCTAGTGATCACCAAAAAAATCAGTCTGTGATGTCTGGTTTAATAATTCATTTTATAAATATGTGTGTTGTAATGATTTAAAATCAGTTCAGGATGTGCTGTACTTTCTGCCCCTAAGGCGATGTCTGTTTATTTACATTCAGTATTCTCATATGGTTGTTGTTTGGTAGGTATTTTTTTGTTATGCTCTTGGAAGCATATTATGCCTCCAAACATTCAGAAATTGAAATTAATTATGTTTGCACAGCAGTAGAGCATGCCCAAATATTAAAACAATAGCACATCACATGTAGGACATAACTAGCTCAACAAAAAGCAGTGTGTACACTTAAACTAAAGCTGTACAGAAATGTTTAAAAAGTATGATTATTACAAGTTTATTTAAAAAGAGTATTACTTGTTACTTTAAATATCTTTATTATTAGCACAATAGCTCAGTGTTCTCATACCCCCACTGTTCCCACTTTAAGCAGGACAGCCCCATATTTGGGACCGCTATTCTGTGGTCCCATCTTTGAATCACTGGTATCTGGGACACTGAAAAATTAATATGGTGTATGCGCATACTGACACAACCCCTCCTAAACCTCACCACCATCACCCCTCCTTGGAAAGTACAGTATTTTTATGTTTCCCAGATTCTAGCTTTTATTCACGAAAATGTTAATAATATTGAATATTAGTATAAATGACATATTTGTTCTGTTCTGATGCAGTAGTTACCCTTTTCAGCTTATATTATAATGCATAAACTCAGTATTAAGTGACAAAGAATGTTTTGGTAATCATTGTAGTGTCTTGTATTACAGCACTGTTCGACATGTTGATTCCCCAAGCTACGAAGCCAATAACTAATTTCCCTTGAGAGATGTGCTATTAGCTGCACAACCCAAAATCTTATTCTTCAAATTATTTTATCTTTTATCTCCAAGATACATGTGTGAGCTTTCTGTACTGTAGTCATCCCACAATTTCTGGAAACACTGGTACAAAACTTGAAATTCCTGGTAAGGATTCTAAAATTATTAGTAGAGCAAAATCTATCCTCCATAGCCAGGCACCAAATAACTAAAGTTTGATACAATAGCTTGAAGAGTTTCGTTTTTCGGACAAGTTGCAATTAAATTCTCCACTGTTTGCTCAGAGCACTAGTCTCTTGTAGAACTGGTATATGTTGGACAGGTATATTTATATTTATATAGATATATAAATTTGAACAGCATGGTCCAACAGTCTAAATACACCACCCTCAGCTGGTAATATTTTGTAATCAAATGATGTTAATTAGTGAAGAATACATTATTCAATACTGAGAGAAATCTATCATTTTATTTTTTTTTATGTATTTTTGTCATTTATGTGAATATCCTGAAAATGTAGTGATGTTATAACTTCACAAACCTTGCAATAGACACTAGTGTCCTAGTGTCCTTGTACTGACTAGAGAAATGTCTGGAATTTTGAAGCCATGGAAAAAGAAAAAACATTACGTAAAAAAATATAGATTTTCGGAAACAAAATGTAAAAATGCCAGTGAAGTAGTTTTACAAATTGAATTATCATTTTGTTACACTGGAAACATGAAATGCAGCGTATATAAAAATATGCGTTAAACAAAAGTACAGCTTATTCAGTAAATAATAAACGACATTTGCTTTATTTTTTATTACAAATAGAATAACAAGCTCTGTATATGTTAAGAACATTTAAACTATACATGAGAACAGGTAACATGAGAACAAAGCAACTACAAAACCCAAATTTAACTTTTTACCTGTTAATTAAACCCTTTGCAACTCTTGGACGGTCTATGATTTTTTTTTGTTCCAAACGACACTAGGACAGCATAGAAAGTCCTACATTAAACAGCTCCTACATTAGCTGTGCTCGGATCCCACTGACTTCCCTCAGTCTGAGAAAATGCAGTCGACACTCAAAGCGAGCATCGGTTACATCTTACTAATTATAGTTCAGGCACGCCTCCATGACGTCAAGTTAAGACCCTGATCGTGCCTCTGCATTTGTGTCCCTGGCTACCAATCACGTTGTGATCAGGGCATTTGGTGCTTTGGTGCTTGCGGCACCAAGGGGCTAAGGCCTGAGATAGAAACAATCAACTTCTGTATACCAACAAGATGGATCTCGCCACAACCAAACCAAACCGAAACCTTTTTTCACTGCAGCGCACCTAGAGACAGAAATTCATATTGCACTTATTTGAGAATTGCATTCTCAATATTTAAATTGTATTCCAGAATTTGCTTGCCCTCAGGTGAGAGAATTTCAGGTGATTTGAGACTTTACCTTAAAGTCTCTGAAGTCTTTCATTAAGGTATTTATTTTATATCGTTTGAATACCATATCATAAGTGTATTATTCCACACTCCATATATTTTCAAATTTTTCCAAAAAAGAATGGAAACGTTTTTTCCCTAACTTTTCCAGTATTTTCCAGGCCGTATAAACAAAGAGGCGGCATAGGGAGAATTAAGCAAGGGGTGAGGCCTAAGGTAAGGGTGAGGCCTGAGAAGGGTAACTAAGCAGGAACACCCTAGCAAGGGTGACTAAAGCAGAAACACCCTAGAGAGGGTGACTGACGCAGGAACACACTAAAGAGAGGAAGGAATACAAACAAAACAAAGGTAGGGTGGCCCCTAGAGGAGGAAGGAGGTATATAAGCAGAGAAACTTTTAATTTCATGAGTCAGGAGGTCAGGGCAGAACCATGACACCAGTCTGAAGGCAAAGTCTGAAGGCAAGAGCAAGGCAAGTATTTTTTTTTTTTTTGACAAAGAAAAGGAGGTAAACTCTATTCCTGCATTAAAACCCTTACATGACCTGATAAAGCCCCTGGCAGTTGGCCATAAGCCATTATTTTTTGCCAGCCGGCCTGTAAATTACCAGCTGTGTGGCAAACTTATGTTCATAGTTTTACATTTTCTACTCTGATTTGTCAAAATTATGTATTCTTGTTTGAGAATCACGGTGAATGTTCTAAACCTTTTGCCGAAATGCTACAATAAATTCAGATTAGAGTAGTAGACCCATACTTTTGGACTTTACAATATATATATATATATATATATATATATATATATATATATATATACACACATACATACATACATACACGTATATATGGAAAATAGTAGTCCACTCTCTCCCTTATACACCAGATCCATTATACATTTCAGAACTTGTTGCTTTCTCTTTAAGAGAAGACAGGTTAGTAGATAAGTGATTGGAATTCTAAAGATAGTGCTTCTTCACAGTTAGATTGTGCACAAATCTATTTATACCCAGCATTGATCAAAATAAATTAAAGTGAGAACTACTTTGGCATGATAAATATTTAGTAAAGCAGGTGGAAATTCATATAATGGTAATTTAATGAAATTTAGTCATTTATTCTCATCCCCAACTACAACATTAATACTTTTGTCTTTCTTTTTTTGCCTCCTCTTTAACCTCTGTAAATTTTTAGGTGTGGCAATTGCATATAATGAGTTGATTGCTGGTTTAAAGAAATTGCAGTTGTTGCTTAACAAGTTTTTGTTACCTTTAGGTAAGCTGCAGTACTGTATTTTCCACAAGGAATTTTCCTAGGGCGACACTTGCCTTGTATGTCTTTAGGGGCGGAACAAAATGCAAAAATATTTAATTTTTTTATTTTTTTTAAACCCGCCCCTTTAAAAAAATAAAAAAAACCTGCGCTTGGCGGCATAGACGGAGGTGAGAGGAGATCGGAAGATCCCCCTCACCTTGGCTCTGCCTGACAGCAGGGTGCCGAACAAGCAGCATAGAGAAACCTCCATGCTGCCTGTTCAGCTCCCCGTGCAGTGTGACGGGGAAGTGCTGACAGGTCACGTGACCGGCGCTCTGACGTCAGACGCACACCGGGTCACGTGACCTGTCGCAACAACTGCCGGGGAACCGATCAGGCAGCATGGAGGAGACCATGCTGCCTACCACTAGACACAAGGGAAAAGGATAAGTCCTGGGGGATGAGGGAATATTAATGGCAAATAATACTGGAATAATATTGGGCAAATTGGCAGGAGCATATTTAGTGGCAAATAATATTGGCATGTTATTGGGAAAAGTTGGCAGGGGCATATTAAATGGCAAATAATACTGGCATATTATTGGGGAAATTGGCTGGGGAATATTAAATGGCAAATAATACTGGCATATTATTGGGAAAATTGGCTGGGGAATATTAAATGGCAAATAATACTGGCATATTATTGGGAAAATTGGCTGGGGAATATTAAATTGCAAATAATTCTGGCATATTATTGGGCAAATTGGCTGGAGCATATTAAATGGCAAATAATACTGGCATATTATTAAGCAAATTGGCAAGGACATATTAAATGGCAAATAATACTGGCATACTATTGTGCAAATTGGCAGGGGCATATTAAATGGCAAATAATACTGGCATATTATTGTGCAAATTGGCAGTTGCATATTAAATGGCAAATACTAGCATATTGTTGGGCAAAATGGCTAGGGAATATTAATGACAAATAATACTGGCAATGTGTAGGTAATGAAGTGATGGGGGCATGTAAATGGGGTGATGGGGCATGTCCTTGGTGTGCAATGTGGGTTATGGGTCATGTCGTGGATGTGCATCGTGTGTAGGGGGGGGGTGTCCAAATTTTGTCTGCCTAGGGAAGCATAAAACCAAGATACACCACTGGTAAGCTGTATTTCATTATGTCCATAAGTGGTTGCTGCTGTTTTTTTACATATAGTTGCTGCTGTTTATATTTCTGTCTATATATGGTTGCTGCTGTTTTTGTTTCTATTTCCATGTAGAGACTGCTGTTTTTGTTTCTGTTTACATATGGAGTACATATGTCAACATTTTAGTATATGTTCAAACCAGACAAGTATAGAATAGCCATAAAACATAATTGGTCCAAAAGTTCTGGAATTGGCCCTCAGTTCGGGAAGATTCAAGGTACATCTGGGTCATTTCTGAAGCGGAATCTCGAGCTACACAGTATGCCTAGGGTTGCTACCCAGCTGGTATTTTACTGGCAGGCCGGTAAAAAATTGGCTTAATGCCAACGTTAAGCCTATGGAGGCACCAGTGTTAGGGTTAACTCATATTTATTGTTAATTCAGCACTGGAAGAGTTAACAGAAGAGTTACCTTCAGGGAAGGGTTAAACCCCCCTTCCCTCTTGGAGGGAGCACATTCTTTGTCTGTGCCTACCACATAATTTACACACAGAGACAGTTAGTCTTTGCTAACTATAAATCTAATGATACCAGGCCTTATCTATTGGTTCAGTCTAGGTTGGAGAAAGGGAGGATATTATTCTGTGTCTGCATCTTAGGAGTTTTTGTTATTCTTAGTAGGCACAAAGAACCAAAGATATATTGATGTTAGTTAATTATATAAATATATATATTTGTAACATGGATGAATTATATGTCTACACCTCTTTTGTACTCCATTTTATTCACCAAATATTAACCAATGATGGCTAGTGTCCAATGCCTTGTTGCTTCTCTATAAGTGCTTGTCCAAACAATAAACTTCAGAGTTACTTAACGAACGGCCTTTGTGTCAGACATGAGTTACTGTTCGAACGTGTTTGGTGATGTGTTACCAACTCCCACCACGTGAATCCAAATCAGAGTGAAGCATTGCCGTATACTAGTATGGGAGACAGGGCATTAGCCCTATTCCCCCAATGTATTTTTTAGGGGGTCTGGGAACACTTGCCCATTTTTCGGCACATGCTATAGTATTTTTTAGGGGGTCTGTGACACTTGCCCATTTTTGGGCACATGCTATAGACATGGACATGATAATGGAGATTTATATGTTGTATGTATAATTACACTTACACATAATTAAAAAAGAACATTTACTTTATAATGAAAAGTTTAATGAAGTAACTTGCAGAAAACTGTTGCACTAGAGCAGCAGGTCACAACTCCATGAAGTGAAATGTGTGTATGCTCTGGGAGTGGTGATTGTCCATCTGTTGTCCATGTGATACAGTTTGTTCTGAGAACAGCTTGTTTTTTTCATTATATAATAGAGTGATATAATTGGCTGCTCTCATGAATATTTGGTTGTTGCTTATGAGAGCAAGATTAGCATAATAGTAGCTTTGTTTGATCCTTGGAATGCATGTAAGCTCATGCGGAAGAATTCAAAAATAATACTGTTCTTTATCTACTGGTTTGCACCTTTAGCATGTGGGTGATTTATGTAATTTTGGAGATAAACCTAAGCTATCCATTTATTTTGGTTTACTCTGTTATAACGAATGTTTTAGATAAATTAAAAAATAATCGTTAATACAGAGCAACAACATTTAAATCAGCTAGCATGTTTTATATGATTAACTAATTCCACAAACAAATAGGTTGCTACTGTGAAACAGATTTTTCAACATTTGTGCTTTTGATATATGACTCGGATGAAGCATAAGATCTGTAGGAGTTTCGTATTTGTAGAAGATAGCCAAATTACTTATGAGGACAAATGTCTAACTATTAATTATAGCCAATTATAAACACTCATTAATTATCTTTTCTATAGTAAGTCTTAATAATTAGTAATCAGTATCTGTCTGTAGTAGCTGTTATAGAGGACAATATACACTCCTTAAAGGGATACTCTAAGCGGCATTGGTTCATCTGGTAGCTATTAACCTTTACACTGTATAGGTTTTAAGGCATACCATTGCTTGCAAATATTTCTTAGGAATCTCTTGAAAAGGTTGCTGCCATAGCTCTCACTCTGCTTTTGCTTACTTGTAAGAAGATTAGTACATATACACTGGGTCATTAGTTCAGAAGGATATGCAGAAGGATTTGTAATTACCATCTCTACACACCCTTGGTGTTTGTACTGTAACTACTCTGCCACTTCCGCCACCAACAGTTAGGGTTGCCACCTGGCCGGTATTTTACGGGCAGGCCGGTAAAAAAATTGGCTTCAGGCCAATGATAAGTCTATGGAGAAAGTACCAAGGCCAGTATTTTTCAGAAGAAAAGGGGGCAACCCTACCAACAGTTAGCTACTATTCCCATAATTATCAACTAACAATGTTTTGTGCTCAACATCATGGGAGTTGCAGTCAACAAACATTATTGCTGTGTAGTGTAGTGTGGCACTGCACACATTTTGAGGTATTCCAAAAAAAAATAGAGTAGTAAAAAGGGACATAAAGGCTTGGATCCCAAATAGGGCACTTGTTAGTTATGCAGCAGTGGTAGTAATTTTTGGCACTCCAGGTGCTGTTATTACATTTATCATGATGTTTGTTCAGCCAACCAAATGGATGGCTGTGACTCATAAGATGTGCCTTCCACAGTAGCTGCAGCACCAATTCATAATCATATAATAGCTAACCTTTGAGACTCCAGTTGTTGAGTCTTCACTTTCCCATTGTGCAGAACATACCAGACAGCCTGAGACTACATGGAAAATGTAGTCTCAACAGTTTTGGTGTCTATCCAGTAAAAGTCGACTTTCATTTTGAGACTAAATCAAATTTGGACTTACTTAGACTTAGAAAAAAAACCAGGTTTGAATCTTCCTGCATTGAAAGTACTGGGAAGCCAAATGATTAAAGTTATTTTTGAGACGTCAAACTCGGGTGCTGGATTTGACTTGGTCTCAAAAATATCTTCTAATATTAATTGTAATATTTAATTAATTAATATTCTGCCTCCCATTACTTCCAGTTCCGAATACTCTAAACTGGGTTTTTTCTCTAAGCCAAACTCGGCTGTCGAATTTTACGTCTCAAAATGAAAGTCGACCTCCCAAGTCAAATTTTAGTAAACAGACCCATAGGAGTGTTAACAAACCCTAGCTGAAATGCATATTTATCTATGCATGGGAAGCAGCAGCATTAGTGAATGGAGAGGAGACCAACTGCTAGCAAGAGAGAAAGTAAGCAGACCAATCCACTCTGACAATGAGAAGGTGCATAGCATTACATAAAAGTTTTTTTTGTTGTTTAACTCCCCAGCCTGCCAAGTGTTGTTTTTTTTTTTCAGCTCTGTATGTCTAGCTTCTCCCTCCTTTGCTGCAGCTCCAGGTGCTGGTTGAATTTCCAGGGGAAATGTGTGGCAAGTGCAATGGATGGCAAGTGCCTCCCCAGTCCCCGTCTAGACTCCCATGACTATGCTGCTTATCAATAGTGATAAAACAATACATGGAAGAGACGAATACATTTAAATTATTCCCACGTGATTTTCCGACCATTTGTACAAAGACAGAATATTCTTTAGAATTCAAACTCTTTTAGAAACACAATGGATGAAATGCAGAATAAAACATGTTTTAAAAGCTGTAAAAATGCAAGGTAAAGGCAGCTTTGTGTGTACATTAAATTTTAGGCAAGAATAAGTAATTACCCTATGAAAGGAAAGCCCGATGTGGCAGGACAGTTTAATTATGCTTTGCCCAAATTACAATAATTAAAGAAAAACTCTTTGTATTCTGTTTTTTATGTTTGATAAGTGATGTCAGCGTTATAACAATGAGAAGTACAGTCTTTTATTTTTTTCTGTTTATCTAATGCTGCCAATTACACTTTACTTGCAGCATGTTCATAACATGAATATATTTAACATATTTAGTATGTACCATGTTATAAATGTATTATTATGTGTAATATTTCAGCCTGCGGCCATTAAAAGCAAAGTATATAGTTATATAGCAGAGGAAAACTACCATATTTTAAGAAACCCCAGTATAAGACGACCCCTATTTTAAACACCAAACAGAACAACGTATTAAATCATGCAGTACAATGCACAGATTTATTTGGCCATCTGGAAAATGTATCATGGCCTTGGAAGTCAACAGCAGACAGGGGCGTCTCCAGCAATCATGTATAAGGGGACAGGGACAAAAGTAGGGGGGCAACTATAAAATGCAAATTTACATATATATATATATATATATATATATATATATATATATATATATATATATATATACACACACATACTTATATCATAGGGTCTACTCAATAAAGAGAAAATTGCAAGGAATTTAGACTGGTAAATAATGAACAAAAAGTCCATGAAAATATTGGACAAATGTCATCTGAAACAAAGGTGTTAATTAAACTTGTTTTCGTCTGAAAGGACAGAACACAAATTTCAGAGGAACCCCGGTCTAGTCATTTGCATATTAGTACTCTACAAATGGTTGGGTATAAAAAGCTCTAGCAGAGATGAAATCCTTAGATCCTCATGTCACATAATAGCCACTTATCCAGGCTATCACAATGGATTCTGGGATAACAAGTTAGGGGCTCCAAGAATCAGTCTGGGTTAGGGAAGCAAAGCGAACAGAAGTGTTCTGGGACAGGACACTCAGAGGTTATAGACCACTGTTAAGGTAAACTATTCTACACACTAACTTTGTTGTTGTTGACTAATACTCCCATGATATACAGTCAGCCCTTACTTGCAGACTGGGGTATTTGTAGTTTATCTTTACCCATCTATTGCGCAGGTACATGCTGGTATGTTAGCAGCTATTACCCTGGTCATATATATTTTTTTTCTATTAATGGGTAGCTAATATTTGATTTCCACAGGGAATCTCCCCTCTGGAGCCAGCAAATGTAGGCAGTGGAGAGGAGGTTTGGAAGTATTGGGAGAGGAAACAATTATGCAGATGCCCAGGGAAACTTAATGTTGTTTATCCAGTAATTCATACACAACTGAACCCTATCAGCATGCCTTCTATATCATCAATGTTAGATAATTCATCTATAGGTTGCGCAGCACTTGCCAATGTGTGATATAAATATGCTTTGGGATTATACTATAATAAAGGTTAGGGAAAATGTACCCCACAGAGTGTACCTGACATAGCGTTTAGTTTGATTAAAATGCCCCCTTTAATGGCAAAATCCACTAGCACTGTCATGATAGTACCTCATGCCAAGTCAGTAATCGATGGCCATTTTGTGAATTGCATACAAAAAACATACTCAAAAAACTAATTTGTAAAACAGCTTTATAGTGTGTCTTATATTCTGTTCTGCTTAACTCACTGTGTGCATGAGAAAACCAGATTTATTTTTTTTATTATATTTACCTTTGCACTGGCACAGCCTTTTGAATAAATACTTTCCCCAATACTTAGCCAAGTCTCATAATATTTGCAGAAGAAAATGTAAACACTGTAATATAGTCTCAGCAACTTTAACCCATTGACTTTTTCATATTTACATGTACACAAGCTCGAGCTGTTTGATATTAAATGTCTTTTATTATGTATAACAGATTTATTTTAGTAAAAACTATGAGCACATTTGTTTTTGTTTTTTTTATGCTATACAACATTCTAGCATAAAAACTTGCATTACACACTATTATCATGATGATAAAAACAAAGTGTTTACTCAGGAAGGATACGTTCAGATATTCGCTAGTTTTCAAGTATGTCATGGGGATGTTACTTTTGCAAAACATTGAGGGGATGTTACTATTACCCAATTTAATGGTCCTTGCATATTTGCCATATAGTGCATTAGCGAAGTGAGTTTCCTTACGGGTAGATATGTGTTTCATGATTAACCCAAAAAGTTACCACCAGAATTATGCATGCTATTAGCAGGGGACGGCTGGCAACATTTAGCCTGAAGGGCACAGACACTAGTTAGTATCCCACAATGCAATGTTATCAGCCCACCCGTTATCCCCAGAGATAGACACAGGACAAATGTATTGACAAATAAAGTACAGATATTGATAGACAAACAAGACAATAGGACAAAAAGAGTGACAAGACACCCAGCCACAGTACCAGACTGGGAATAAAAACCAGCCCTGGAAATAATAAATATAACCCTTACATCATTATACCAGCCCTATAGCATAACATTATTTTTTGTTTATAAAAGGGAAACCGTGCATTTTAAAAGCACATTTGAGGAGTGTTTTTTTAATTTATTTTTTATAGATAAGACTGATAGATACCTGTGCACAGGGCAACACATACCCCAGTATACTAGGTTATATCTCACACATTGCCCTGATATATACCCAATGCACAGGGCAGTACATATATATATATATATATATATATAAAAAATGTCCCTGAATGGTCAGAAATAAAATGTGGTCACCCATTTCACCAATACTAACATCTGAAATTTTATATAATGGTTCTAGAATTATTTAAAAAAAAAAAAGACAACATGCATGGCTTTTTTATGCTACATTTTATTAATCTATGAAATCTATACAATCCAGTGAAAGAGTTCTTTTAATTAATGACTCACACAAAGTAACAAAAACATGTTGGAATGGTTCTCTGTACCACAGCAGGTTGAATGCGCCCTAGAGTAAAGTTCTGCTTGCTCCAAAATTATGACACATATATAATTAATTAAAAACGTAAACCAAAATGTGCAAATTCATAAAATAAACGTAACAGTTAAAACACATTTGTTTACCTGGAATGTTTAAACCACATCCTGTATTAAAATTATCGTATTGTAAATTTTTGTTTGGAATGTTTTCTACTTTATTAAAAAATTGGGACTGCTAACTAATTAGTGATTGAATATATTTACTCGCAGAGCAGATGTGGCACACATAGCACTGCTTCTTTATGCACAAGCCAGTCATGTGATCACACTCTTTACTGCTCCGGACTTACGTAACTTTTTAGAGGGCTTGGATTTACACAATAGGAGACTAACCCTATTCCTGAGAAGTCAACATGAATTTAATAGTTTTAGAGTAGCTTCTGAAACTGCCACTAAGTAGTAATTATGATGGAAAATCATAAGAGATGTGGGTTGACTCTGTGTAAATACATTACTGTCGATCCCATTTTTTTGCAATTTCACGTTACTAGATGGAGCTACTATAAAACACCCTTAGTCCACACACACAACAGGGAGGGAGTACTAAAATATCTGTTACACCAGTGACACAGATCACCTACATTACCCACTGCACCACAAGTTAAAAAAAGGAATGCAGGAGGTGCAGAGCTACTGGGATTTAGAGGTCGGTTATCAAAAAATCCAATATCAGTGAATAAGAAACAATGTTTTAAGAAACAATAATACCAGTTTTTGAAGTGTATGTGACATACACTTCAAAAACTGGTATTATTGTTTCTTAAAACTACTGAAAATATTCTGAACAGTAATTTAAGTGCATGTTGTGGTATTTTTTATTGTTGACAATGTAGTTATTCTATACAAAGTTATGGTTGCTGGTTCAAAGAGGAATTACAGAAAAGTATTTTCGGAAATACAATAAAATGATTGGAATTGCTTGTAGTTTAAATCTATTACAGTGGTCAGTAAGCTGTAATCCCATATCATTGCATTTGAATTAATGTAAAAAAAAAGCTTTCAGAGATGCTTCTGCTGTGTTCCAAATAATAATGAAAATCATTTTTAAAGGATCACTCCAGTGACAAATGGAACAAAGCACAAGTAAATCAATATAAAGCATTATTTAAAAATAAATGGAGGTTGATAGTTTCTATTTTGTTATGCAAAAAATGTGGTACTTTCCTTATTGTAGGACACTCTTTAATTAAAAAGTTTTTGTGCCGTCCCCCAGAGGCAGACAAGGCAAGTGCCTAGCACTTGGCTTTTTTGCCTCACGCTAAATACAGTGCTGGGGCTACTATAGAAAGGCAAATACAATGGCAAGCATCGGGACTAAGGTAAGACAAACAAAGGACAGGGCTAAGGCAAGCAAAACAAGGGTTGGAGTGAGGAGCCAGGATCCTCAGATGCTTCTAAAGCGAAACTAGAACAGGGACATGGGGGGAGGGCAGAGGTGCAGAAATCCTCAGGTGCTTCAGGGAAAGAGGGTAAAAAAAAAAAAAATTGCACAGACAAATACACAGTACTAGTCTACGTCTCTAAAATGGTAATAGTGTAGGTTTGGTTAAACCAAATGGCCATGTGATAATAAGCTTGCCAACCACATAACCACATAAGAGTACCCTTGTTATGCCACTGCCCTAGAGGATTACCTATCAAGTAACCATTTAAATGGTATTTCTTGCCAGAATGCAGGTTTTATAAAACAATAAAAGTAAGAATGGGCATATACCATAGTTTTTATATATGGGGCATTTCTAATATACCTCTACATATGTTATCCTTTTATCATTTTAAATTTAACACATTTCCCTGTTTTTTATCTAGCAGATTATTTTTTCAGTGTTTTTTGTATTTTAGCATCTATGTTTTTTTTATAGAAATGTCTTTTTTTCAAACAAATTTAATAAAATCAGATTTATTCTCCACATTGTTGTGCAACATTTAGTTACAGATGATCATGGTTCATAGTTGATGTGCAGAGATTGATGCTAATTTATCCATACAAACATCTATAGATTATGTATTTGTTCTTTACATTAACAGTGTGTGTTCCTTCGAATGCTACCTATTAGAAATATGTTTTTGTTAGCTCAGTCATCCCTCCATAGCATCTGAGTTTGACATGCCTGTCTTAATGATATTACTGGATTTGAAACTGCAGTCACAAATTGATATCCTGGATGAAGGGATTAGTATAAACATGCCAGCAGAATTATATCCCAAGGTTACCACTTTCTATTTGAAGCACTGAATACAAAATAACACCTGACAACTCTTCAGTCTCAAGAGTGGAAAGATGATCTGGACACATTGTGCAACAATAGATATCTCAATTTTATTTATAAAGAGTACAAGGGAATACATAGACATAGAATGTGTCGGCAGATAAAGTCCATCTTGTCTAGTCCAATTTTTTTTTCTTTTCATTAGTCCCTGTCCTTATCTTATATCTAGGATAGCCTTTTACCTATCCCATGCATGCTTATACTCCTTAACTGTGTTAACCTCTACCACTTCCCCTGGGGGTCTAGGACTCTTCTTCGCTGCATCTTCATCGCTGACAGTTCAGCGCGGCAGTTAGAACACTGAACTGTCAGCAATGAAGAATAACGCGGCCGCTTCGTCGTGGACGTAGCTATGTAAGAGCTGACAGTTCAGCGCTGAACTTTCAGCTCTTACAAATGTTAAAGTAAAAAGAAAATAACCCCCCCTAATAAATGATCCCCCCAAAGTGCCCCCCAAAACCCCAATACTAAAATGAACCCAATAAAACTCCAATACTAAAATTAACCCCCGAACCCTAATACTAACTCCCGACCCCTAATACTAACCCCCTAAACCCTAATACTAACCCCCGAACCCTAATACTAACCCCCTAAACCCTAATACTAACCCCCGAACCCTAATACTAACCTCCTAAACCCTAATACTAACCCCCTAAACCCTAATACTAACCCCCGAACCCTAATACTAACCCCCTAAACCCTAAAACTAACCCCCAAACCCTAATACTAAAATTAACCCCCTAAACCCTAATACTAAAATTAACCCTGAACCCTAAAAACTAATTCTAACCCCCTAAACCCTAATTCTAACCACCCAATACTAAAATAAATTTACCTTTAGCGATGAAATGTCCCGCAATGAAATCTCCAGCAACGAGCTGTCTTGTGGTGCAGAAACGGCGGTGAAGCGGCTGGTCGGATGCAGCCGCGATTAAGTGTCCCATCCCCTTCCCCTGGAAGGCTATTCCATATATCCACTACCCTCTCAGTAAAGTAATACTTTCATTAGTCCCTGGCCTTACCTTATATCTAGGATAGCCTTATACCAATCCCTTGCATGCTTAGTCTCCTTCACTGTATTAACCTCTACCACTTCTACTGGAAGACTATTCCATGCTATTCAATGTTTCGATGATATCCCCCCTGTCACCGAAACAGCTTTCAATTTTAAGAAACATGTAAACGTCACTGATTCTTGTTCCAGTATGTTAAAATGCGTCTGTGCAGGTTAATCATTTTCATGGAGTTCTCTTATACATTAATCTTCATTGTAGATATTAATTTAATGACCACATCCTGGCAGGTATAAGTTGATTTTAAGCACATAGTGAAGGCTTTGATGTTTTCTGTGAGGATTGTAAAGCAAACTGAGGGACAACAAGCGGTAGATGAGCTTTAGATGGTATGTGAACAAGAAGGAGAGTTTGCATAGACAAAGTAAAGGTAAAACCAGGGCTAGAGTCCTGCAGGAATGTGTGGGAACGGCGTTCCTGCACTTTTTTCATGGCAGGAACGCCGTTCCCTTTGCTGCTGCAGGACCAGGGCAGCTGCCTCTTGAGCCCAGCCGGTGCTCCTCCTGAGCCGATACTTCACTATGCGAGCAAGCGGCATCGCATAGTGAAGGAGTCAGGACTCAGGAGCGGAGGACTTACTTCCAGGTTTCTCCTCCTCCGACCAGTGCCGTCTTTCCCAATGGGCATTGTGGCATTTGCCCAGGGGCCCCCAAGTTCTAGGGGGCCCCGTCCAAATAAAAAAAAAAAAAAACAAATGTACCTTTTTTTTTCGGCAGCCGCATCCACTAGATGCGGTCCGAGAAAAAACAGTAAGTCATATCCTGTGGTATTGTTTCCCTCCTCTGTGCAGGAGGGAAGAAGACCGCACGGAGGAGCTGGACAGAGACAGGGAGCACCAAGGAGATGGTGAGTACTTACCTCCTTGTTGCTCTCTGTCTCCGGTCGTCTCCTCCATGCATCTTCCCCCCTGCATGGAGGAAGGAAGCTCCGGTCGTCACTTACTGTCAAATCCGGTGGCAATGACAGGAAGTTTTTTGTCTGGGGAAAGGGGAGGAGGGTGGCATTTAAACAAGCAAATCCTGGTCTATTGAGTGGCAAAATCCTAGTCTATTGAGTGTAGGGTTGCCACCTGGCCAGTATTTTACCGCCAATGTTAAGTCTATGTAGCACCAGCAAGGCCAGTATTTTTTTGAAGAAAAGGTGGCAACCCTAATTGAGTGGCAAAATCCTGGCATATAGAGGGGCAAAATCCTGACATAGAGAGGTAAAATCCTGGCATATAGAGGGGCAAAATCCTGGCATAGAGGGGCAAAATCCTGGCATATAGAGTGGCAGACTCCTGGCATAGAGGGGCAAAATCCTGGCATATAGAGTGGCAGAATCCTGGCAAAGAGGGGCAAAATCCTGACATAGAGGGGCAAAATCCTGGCATACAGAGTGGCAGAATCTGAAACCAGTGGTGACAGCAGTTAACAGTCTTCCAGTGACATCCAGGATTGTGAAAGGGGCTTCAGTACAATGAATTTGGTGATGTCACCCATTAGGAGTGGGTTTGGCATTGAACGCCTGTCTTCTCTTTTGTTTATTAGTCTCATTGGGCCTCCTGTGCATTTATGGGATCCTTTACCATATGTCACAAAATGGCTGACCACACATCGCAGTGCAGATGATACTAAATCTTGAAAAGTTGATAATCTTGCACGGCAAGGGCAACGTTATTCAGTTTGTGGGATATTTTCTAATGGGCTATGTGTTTAGTTTTTATACACTATTTGTTTTAGAAATTCCCTGCGAGGGAAAGATCACCCATTGTGGTGATTATTCTGTTAGTATGACTAACAAGTTAACTCCCTCACAAACAACACCATTCACTTATTACAGTTGTTATCACTGTTCTATATTCATTTGTTTATTGCATAGCTAATTTAATTTGTTTCAACTGTTCTATATATATTTGTTTATTGTATGTGAATTTTGCAGTTGTTTGTGTAAACTGGCACTTTACAATAAATGTTGCACTGAATTTTCTGTGAAATATATATATATTTTTTTTGGGGGGGGGGGGGGGTGTCAGTGGATCTTGGGTGAGTTCCTACACTTTTTTTCCCAGGACTTGGCCCCTGGTTAAAACTGTTCCTTTGATTTATGATTGCTGAGATACTAAACCTTTACTGCACAATTACTTAAAGGCTTCATTTGAGAGCGGTTATCAAATTGCACACACAGTTTTATCTCCGTGTCAAAATGAACCACTTTAGCTGGGGGCCATTTTCATGATACATAGTATAGACAGCGGCATCCAAGTTTTTCTGACGTGGCCAGCATGATCTGTATGATCAGAAATGCATATGCAAATTGTGCCACATACATTTTTTTAATTTATAGTATTTGGGAAGAATAGCTTGTTAACCATAGAAATATATTTGGCTGATAAGCAGTAATTCTAATGTATTTGGCCCATAGGCTGCACTATGGATGCCCTTGGTATAAGCTTTTGAAATAGATGTGTGCCTGTGAGCTGAAGGTATAAATATTGAAACGGTCAACAAGAGGTCAGAAAAAAGCAATACTTTTTTTAATTGACGAGGTAATGATAGAAATAAAATTCAAGAAACATTTTATTTATCTTAATGTGATCATTTCATTAAGTGGTGAACATTAGAGAAAGTGCTATATGTGGATATGCTACTACAAACCAAAACATTTTGAGTAGCCAATGCTGAGTCAGGATACTGGAAGTTCAGGAAAGCAGTATAAGGTTGCCAGGACTGGATACCAGAAGATTGTCAAAGGAGTATAGACTGGTTCAGGCACATGTCAGGTTATCTGCCGACACATTCTATATTCCATAGTGGATGTATGGAATAGCCTTCCAGCGGAAGTGGTAGAGGTAAACACAGTGAATGAGTTTAAGCATACGTGGGATAGACACAAGGCTATGCTAGATATAAGATAGGGCCTGTGACTAATAGTATTTAGAAAATTGGGCAAACTAGATGGTCCATGGCTCCAGGCTTTAACATATTTATACTTAAAACCACAATAGTGACATATCTTTTTAAAAAGACCATACTAAATTGGAAGTTAAATGTATTTTTCTCCATAAAACTCATAAGCCTGGAGGTCTAAATTCAAGGTTTGATGTACAACATTTTATTGATTGAAAATGGCTCTGTTATTGCTGTCGTTGTCACTTGGCACGAAAATGTTCTTATTAATTAACATCTACGTTCCAAATCTACCTAATTCTGCATTCTATTGTAGACTAGTTGAAATGCTTGCTGATTACCCAGACTCTAATATTATTTTAGGAGGCGATTTCAATGCACTACAAAACTTCTCGTTAGATAGATTTGGGCCTACAACCCATCACCCAAGTAAACCCCATGAGGGGTTTGGGTCTGATAGATCCTTGGAGGGCCTTGAATCCATTGGTGAGGGATTTTACCTTTTTATCCAGTGTGCACAATACTATGTCCAGAATTGACTTTTTCCTAATAGCTCCGCATCTACTGCATACGGTCAGGCAAACCAAAATTCACAACATTCAGATTTTAGACCACGCCCCTATCGTTCTCCCTAAAATTCTCACTAGGTTACTGGCTGATAGATTACAAAGAATATTACCTCATATTCTTCTTCCGGTTCAGAGAGGATTCGTGGGCATCAGATCCACCTTGGCGGCGCTATGGAGGGCAACGAAATCACAGGGAGCCCCTCCAGCAGCTTTAATAAGCCTGGACGCGAAGAAGGCTTTCGACCAGGTGGCCTGGCCGCACTTAGTGAGATTATTTAAATTTCAATATTTTGGAGCTCCATTTCTGGGCTTTTTTTGTAAATTGTACTGTGATCCAACTACACAATTCACGGTCAGCGTTTTAGACTCTGAGAAGGTATATATGGAACGAGGTGTCCGTCAAGGCTGTCCATTATCCCCTCTTTTATTCAATATCGCCCTAGACCCAATACTTCGTATCCTTTTCTCAACCACTGTGTTTAAGGGGATAGGGGAGGGAGATTTGCAAGTCAAAATACATGCATACGCTGATGACGTCCTACTGGCAATCTCAGATCCAGAGCTCTCATTGGAAGGGACTCTGGATCTCATTGATCAGTGGGGCACAATCACAGGATTCAATATAAATCGATCTAAAACTAAGGCAATTTATTTAAAAGGCTTCAGGGTTCCACAGAGGTTAGAAAATTTGGGCATCCATTGGGAAGCAAAGGAGATAGAATACTTAGGGGTAAAAGTACCCATAAAACTGAGTGACTTGTACTCAAGCAATATCCCATTCAAAAACGAGGGTCTCTCTCTGCGCTAGAGATGGCAGCTGTAGGTCAGAGGTTAAACTGGCGTGTACTATCAAAAGTACACACCAGTTTATCTTCATACTAGGGACAACTAACTTTTCACTTGTGCTTCTATATTAGTGTCCCTTTAAATGGCAAAACCACAGATTACAGTCAGACTTGGATTAAGCTATGGTTTCCATAGTTCCACAATCTCATGGTATAAACAGGAAATACTCTGTTGCGCTGCTTTTTCCCAGCAAACCATTATTTGTTTTTATTATTCTACAGGAATAATATTTTTAATTTGGTGACTTGTGATTTATAATCGTTATTGAGGTTGCAGTGCAACTTTAAGTTTTTAAATACATTTTAAAAATGTTGTATTTTAAGTTTGGGGATAACCACTCCTCTGTTTCATTTGTTCCCAATTTTGGGTTCATGCCTTCAGACATTTTTTACTTCTCCAGTTGGAATTTTGTTCCCTTTAACAATAGCTTGATTAGAACATATTGTTATTGAATATTCACAAGATTTAGCACTTTCATTTGAATCTGACTGATAATGCTGAAACGCACACAAGTGACACAGATGGCACTTGGGAAAAACACAAGATGTGTGAGAGGTGGAAGAAAAAACATGGTTTGAAATGTTTCATTGTACAAATCTAGTACTAAATGCCAATGCCTAGCCATATGTTCTCTTAGTTTTTTATAGTGTGAAAAAAAATGAAATCAAACTTAGTAAAATGAACAAATTAGTGTTAAGAAAAATGAAGTTGTTCTGCCAGGTATTTTTTTTAACATCAAATTAGCTTAAGTAATAAAAAAAAATACATACTTTTTTGATAAATATTTGAAAATTCTTATTTTCTATACTAATGAAGTTATTAACGATTAGGCAGCAACGTTTTAATTGTTTTATCTACTTTTTTATTGCTAGCGGCAATCTTAAGAGCTTCAATTTCAATTAAAAAGAAGTGCACTTTCTTTGAAGTTGAACTGTGTTTATTTTTCATACTTAATGGAATTTTATATTTTTCAAAGTTTAATCTATTCATCTTTACTTAATTAATATAAACCAAAATGAATCACAGAGGATGCAAAGTAAAGTTGTGTGATGACATTCTGATATAGTTTGCATTGCTAAACTCCTATTTAATATGTAGATATGTATCTATCTATACTGATATCTGTAAATGTGTGTGTGTGTGTGTGTATATATATATATATATGTATATATATATATATATATATATATATATATATATGAAATCTTGTTTGAAACTATTCAAATGAAAGTTGTTGGCAAATCAGAAATCCATCAACACGTTAACCCTTTCAATAGCCCATCACAAATAAGTCCAAACACTAAACAATGGACTGACTAGGCCTATTTTTCCAATACATCTACTAATGCCTGTTTTTTTTTTTTTTCCGATTATCTTGTCATTTCACTACAGTTCACTGTTTAGTGAATAAACTCCTTTTGTAACAACTTCTTTTAGTAACTAAATATATGTGGAAACATTTAGCCAATTGGTTACAATTCACTTAATCATACAATGGTTTAAAGGGATACTTTAGACATTAAATTAATTTTGATGTATCTGTTAATGGTTAACCTATACATTGTATAGGCTTGTATACAAATGCATGCATGGAATCCTTATGAATATCTTTCAAAGTTAATTCTACCTTGTTTACATTTGCCTCATAATTGTTTATATTGCAAAATGATCAGTGCTGTTGATGATATGTGCAGTAACTGCTTCATTAAGAAGTTGGTAACTGCCATCCTGTTTTGTTTTTGCAGCACAGATTCATGGGGCAGAACAGCACTGTGATGCCACTGGGGCACCCTGCACATGTCCTGTTGGCTTCCTTATGCATTTCTATGGGAGACCTCTGATTGGTTCCCAGATGATTTGGGGGACCATATATTTTTTGCTAGAGCAGATAATGGAATTATGGGAAGGAGAGATGAGCTATTTGATATCAATAAAAACAATAAAACAAAACGATCTTCTGTTTTGTTTTATGTTGACAGCAGTGATTGGATGGGCATAACCCACCCAATCATGCTTCCTCTTGCATCTCTCTGAGAGAGCCCACTGATTGACTACCAGGAGATAGATGCTGAGGTCTAATTTTTTTTAATTGAGCAGGAGATGCCATGGTGGGCTAGCTCAGAAGAAGGATTGCAAAATGTATGTTGTCCGGTTATGTATAAGAAAAAACAGCTTTAATATGCATTTATTTGTACAGTTTTTTTTTCAGATTGGAGTAATGCTTGAATCAGTGACAGAACTACATTTTACGTTGACCAAAAATTAAGGAGTAATGTATTTATATATTTTTTTTTTTTTAAACTATTGCTGACCATATGTAAATGTTTTAGGTAAAAATGTACCGTCATGGACATTTATTTTAACAGTTATTTTCTGTTTGGTTTTTATCTCCTTCTAGGACCTACTCGTAAAATGCCACCCACTTCAACTGCAATGGATTTTTTCCAGCTGTTTGTCCCTGATAATGTAATAAAGAACATGGTTACACAAACCAATATGTATGCCAAGAAGTACCAGGAGAGATTTGGGAGCGATGAATCTTGGGTAGATGTCACTCTGTTGGAAATGAAATCCTTTCTGGGCTATATGATATCAACTAGCACTCAACATTGTGAATCTGTGCTCAGCATATGGAGTGGGGGATTTTACAGTAATAAGAGTATCTCTCTTATTATGACTCAATCAAGATTTGAAAAAATTCTAAAGTATTTCCACATTGTGGCCTTCCGTTCCAGCCAGACAACTCATGGCCTCTATAAAATCCAACCTTTTCTCGACTCTCTCCAAAATGGCTTTGACTCCTCTTTTAGGCCTTCCCAAACCCAGGTAAATGTTTATCTCATATGTTTTTATTTCTCTATACATCTCTAGTTTTAAATTGTTTTTAAGTAAAGTAACTGAAATTAAGAAAATATCTCCAGTTTTGTGGAACTAGATAGTAAATACAAAGAAAGAAACAGATCTCCAGGTAAAGAAAAAAAATACACACGCTAAAAATGACTATGTATTTTTAATCAAGGATGTTGCTACTTTGGCTCAGTAGTATTTCAGAGATGATCTACTGTGTCTTTCCAAAAAAATGTAAAAAAAAATCTAATAAAACAGAGAATGAGATTTCAGCACTTTTATACAGTGACAGATGTCTAAATAAGAACATACCTTCCACACAGGCAAATATAATATTAGAAATCGGCTTTGACACATATCATCCAGAATGCTCTTATCAGCATAAACACTGACCAGCTATAACATTATGACCACCTGCCTCATATTGTGTAGACCCCCTTTTGCTGCCAAAATAGCCCTAACCCATTGAGACATGGCCTCCACTAGACCTCTTAAGGTCCTCTAGAATGTAAGCTTACGAGCATGGTTCTGTACCTCATGTACCAGTCTGTTCTATTTTGTCTAACTTAGTATGTAGTTCCCTTCTATGCTCTGTACCAAGCGCTACAAGAATTGTTGGCGCTATACAAATAAATGTTAATGTAATATAATGTTAAGGTCTTCTGTGGTATCTGTTAGCAGCAGATCCTTTAAGTCACGTAATTTGTGAGGTGGGGGCTACATGGATGGGACTAGTTTGTCCAGCACATCCCACAGATGCTTGATTGGTCTTAGATCTGGGTAATTTGTTGTTGTGTTCCTCAAACCATTCCTGAACCATTTTTGCTTTGTGTCAGGGTGCATTATTCTGCTTAAAAAGGCCAATGCCAACATGAATGGCAGGACCCAAGGTTTCCCAACAGAACACTGCCTCCACCGGCATGCCACCGCTTAGTGGTGTATATAGAATAGTTAGTATGATATATGTAGAAATTTACATTTATTTCAAAAAGGCAGTTTCACAGTGACTGGCTTCCTACATATAAAACATGATGTGTTTTCTTCTACTCTAAAGTTGTATATGTAAGGTAATTTAATTTATTTTTTAAATAAATGTGAAATGTTATAGTTAAACCTGCTTTAGTGTATCTTCTTCATATATGCTGATGAAGCAGAATGCTGGGAGGTCACATCACCCCAGTGATCTGACTCCGAAGACCCAGCGGAAGTGTCAAGTAGCATTGGATGATGTGTGCGCAGTATGTGTAGGTACCCACCATTTTTCCCTGTACAATGACAGGGGATGCATGGACTGCCATGGGTTCCTTCTTGAGAGATGAATTGTATTGGAAACTTGGCAACTCCGATGTTGCCCCCACTACACACCACCCTGAGACTGGAAGGAGTGCTCATTTAGCAGCCCCTATCATGTGGCACATGGGGCGTACTCACCTCAGCTCAGATTTTAGGTAAATAACACACACAATGTGTCCCTACTGGATGTGAGTATGTTTGGCATACAAAAGAACATGCACAGCTAGTCCCAATGGAGTATTTTGTATAGTATACAATATACAATGTTATGCATTTAGCCAATTTGTGTTTCTGTGGATTTCTATTGCTTAGTTTCTTTTTTCAAATAGAAATTTTTAGTTTCTTTATTAGTGCTAATGGGCAGACTGCGTATCGAAGCCATAATGTCTAATATAGCTCTTTAAATAAATCAAAAGAAGACAAAATTAAGTGTGTGCTGACTTATCTTCTAGTATATTCTAGCTCTTTGTGATACTATGCAGATGTCATTTTTTTTCAGAGAAACTACAAAGTGGCTATACCAAAATTAATCATTTTAGTGTGCCCTTTTTAAAAAAAATGCTCGCAGTATATATATATATTAATTATCTGGTATAACACTGGATTCTGACTTTGGGAGTTGCATTTGTTAGCACAGACAAAAGGTTGCTACTTTCTCAGGCCTAAACTGAGTGGCTGCCTTCCAACATCCACATACAACTTGGCTGGTGTAGATGAAGTGTCTCTCCTTCCAAGTTACATCATTGTGGCAAACATTGGCACAGGTATCTAGACATGTTGTAATGCCAAGGTAGAACAAGAGATTATTGGGACTTTCTTATTAAACATTTTAAAGAGATTTGCAATGTCCAGACATTTTTTTCAGCATGGCAGTTGTACACCAATGTTGAAGTGACTTCAACACTTAAATAGTGTTAGCAGCAAGAATAAAGGCCAGGCTTTAAAGAGTATCAGTGCATTTCTATAGCAGAAATGAAAGCAAAGGCATTGAATAAAAAACAAATTTCACAAAGTGATTACATAAATTAGAAACAAAATAGAATTAATGTAAATACAGTTACACTAGGGCCTACTAAAGAAAGAGGGAAATGCAGGGAATTGAGATAGGATTTTCAAACTTTAGGCTAATGTAGCTGAGTTGGAGAAATTCCAACAACTGAAGAAAGGGATTTAGGGGGTAATTATTTCAGAGGAACAGAATATACGAGACAATGTAAAAAAGCAACAATGTAATAGAGTAGCAGGAAATACTAGCACAATGCTTGATTGTATAGAGAGGTGATGAGAGGGTTGCCACCTTTTCCTCAAAAAAATACCGGTCATCAGTGAGGGTGGAGCCACAAAAGGGCGGGGCCACAACGGGTGGAGCCAAAAAGAGGAAGCACTAAATATTCTGAAGGATATCCTGAATGGATATTCCCATTATACTCAACCAATCAAATGTTTAGCTGAGCATGATATAAACTGTATTCCACATTATGTGGAATGCTAATTGTCTCTGGCTGACTTGTGGTATTACAGCTCTTGGAGAATACAGACCCTATAATACTCAGCAAACCTTATTGTTGGCTAAGCATCATGGGGATTGTATTCCAAAAAGAGCTTAAGTGCCAAAGTTCAGCTCTATCACTGCAACTGTTGTAGTCTGCATTTACCGTGCTCAGTTAGTTTAGAAAATGCTGAGCATCATGGGAAATGTAGTCCACAACAGTCTATAGCCATATCACGTCCCTTACCTCACTGTAAAGAAGGTGGAAGCTGGATCCTCTTCAGCCTGGAAGCTGCCAGGCAGTCAGCTGAAGGATCCACTGTCTGGTGGTCAGCCTGAATGTTTGGTGAAAGCGGAAAGGGATAGTGCTGCTGGGGGGGAAATGGATATATTTTTGGTGAGGGGGGTATCAGCCTGTATTTGTGGTGACTGAGGGGGGGCTTTATGCACCAACACCAGAAATACAGGCTGATCCCTGCCACTCTAGATCTCTCCAATCAGCATCTGCCACCCCCCCCAACAGTCTCTCTCTGCCACCATTGCTCCCCTCAAACAGCCCCTGTCACCCCAACCTCCCCAAATAGCCTGTTTGGCACCCCAGTGCTCAGACATGCTCTTGTTAATATCCCAGCCCCCCAAAAATCTGTCACCCAGCCCCCCCCCCCCCAAAAAAAAAATAGTAGTTAAATTAAATTAACCTAATTCAATATGAACCTACAAATTTTATAGCCTGCTAGAAAGTGTAAATACCACATTAAATAAAAAGGGTAACTTATCCTAAACAAAATGCTGTAGATCATTTTTTGGGAGGGATTTTAGCCTTTTTTTTTTTATAAAACATACATTAAAATACAGTACTCTGACAATATACAGTACTATCATACACATAAGAGCATGGCAGTGTTTTAGGCATACTTATATGTTTATGTAGTTTTTTTTTATATTTTTTAAGGTTATCCTATTGTGTACTGCTTTTTGTTTATTTTTCCTCCTCCCCAAAAATGCTCTCTCTGTCACCCAGCTCTCCCCCAAAAATGCTCTCTGTCACCCAGCTCTTCCCCAAAAATGCTCTCTGTCATCCAGCTCTCCCCCAAAAATGCACTTTGTCACCCAGCTCTCCCCCAAAAATGCTCTCTGTCACCCAGCTCTCCCCCAAAAATGCTCTCTGTCATCCAGCTCTCCCCCAAAAATGCTCTCTGTCACCCAGCTCTCCCCCAAAAATGCTCCCTGTCACCCAGCTCTCCCCCAAAAATGTTCTCTGTCACCCAGCTCTCCCCCAAAAATGCTCTCTCTGTCACCCAGCCCTCCCCCAAAAATGCTCTCTGTCACCCAGCTCTCCCCCAAAAATGCTCTCTGTCACCCAGCTCTCCCCCAAAAATGCTCTCTCTGTCACCCAGCTCTCCCCCAAAAAGGCTCTCTGTCACCCAGCTCTCCCCCAAAAATGCTCTCTGTCACCCAGCTCTCCCCTAAAAATGGTCTCTGTCACCCAGCTCTCCCCCAGTAATGCTTTCTGTCACCCAGCTCTCCCCCAAAAATGCTCTCTGTCACCCAGCTCTCCCCCAAAAATGCTCCCTGTCACCCAGCTCTCCCCCAAAAATGCTCTCTGTCACCCAGCTCTCCCCCAGAAATGCTCTCTGTCACCCAGCTCTCCCCCAAAAATGCTCCCTGTCACCCAGCTCTCCCCCAAAAATGCTCTCTGTCACCCAGCTCTCCCCCAAAAATGCTCTCTGTCATCCAGCTCTCCCCCAAAAATGCTCTCTGTCACCCAGCTCTCCCCCAAAAATGCTCCCTGTCACCCAGCTCTCCCCCAAAAATGCTCTCTGTCACCCAGCTCTCCCCCAAAAATGCTCTCTGTCATCCAGCTCTCCCCCAAAAATGCTCTCTGTCACCCAGCTCTCCCCCAAAAATGCTCTCTGTCACCCAGCTCTCCCCCAAAAATGCTCTCTCTGTCACCCAGCTCTCCCCCAAAAATGCTCTCTCTGTCACCCAGCTCTCCCCCAAAAATGCTCTCTGTCACCCAGCTCTCCCCCAAAAATGCTCTCTGTCACCCAGCTCTCCCCTAAAAATGCTCTCTGTCACCCAGCTCTCCCCAGAAATGCTCTCTGTCATCCAGCTCTCCCCCAAAAATGCTCTCTGTCACCCAGCTCTCCCCCAGAAATGCTCTCTGTCACCCAGCTCTCCCCCAGTAATGCTCTCTGTCACCCAGCTCTCCCCCAGAAATGCTCTCTGTCACCCAGCTCTCCCCCAAAAATGCTCTCTGTCACCCAGCTCTCCCCCAAAAATGCTCTCTCTGTCACCCAGCTCTCCCCCAAAAATGCTCCCTGTCACCCAGCTCTCCCCCAAAAATGCTCTCTGTCACCCAGCTCTCCCCCAAAAATGCTCTCTCTGTCACCCAGCTCTCCCCCAAAAAGGCTCTCTGTCACCCAGCTCTCCCCCAAAAATGCTCTCTGTCACCCAGCTCTCCCCCAAAAATGCTCTCTGTCACCCAGCTCTCCCCTAAAAATGCTCTCTGTCACCCAGCTCTCCCCCAGAAATGCTCTCTGTCACCCAGCTCTCCCCCAGTAATGCTCTCTGTCACCCAGCTCTCCCCCAGAAATGCTCTCTGTCACCCAGCTCTCCCCTAAAAATGCTCTCTGTCACCCAGCTCTCCCCCAGAAATGCTCTCTGTCACCCAGCTCTCCCCCAGAAATGCTCTCTGTCACCCAGCTCTCCCCCAAAAATGCTCCCTGTCACCCAGCTCTCCCCCAAAAATGCTCTCTGTCACCCAGCTCTCCCCCAAAAATGCTCTCTCTGTCACCCAGCTCTCCCCCAAAAAGGCTCTCTGTCACCCAGCTCTCCCCCAAAAAGGCTCTCTGTCACCCAGCTCTCCCCCAAAAATGCTCTCTGTTACCCAGCTCTCCCCTAAAAATGCTCTCTGTCACCCAGCTCTCCCCCAGAAATGCTCTGTCACCCAGCTCTCCCCAGAAATGCTCTCTGTCACCCAGCTCTCCCCCTAGCCCAAAAATTCTCTCTGTCACTCAGCTCTCCCCCCTACCCCAAACATGCTCTGCCAGTCAAGCCCCCAGACATTAGCTCAGTCCTCCATACATGCTCTGCCAGCCCCCAACACACATGCTCTGTCAGCCCAGCCCCCCCAAAGATCCTGTTTCCCCAGCTTACCTCATCCATCCCGGGAGAGCTATCAGTGCTGATAGCTGTGACAGGCATGTCTGCAGTCTGTCTCTCCCTCTCTCCGGGCAGACAGGAAATGGCTTTGAGAAGCCACTTCCTGCTGCTGAAACTGGCAGGGAGAGACTGTCAGTGCTGATAGCTGGAGAAACTCAGCTATCGGCATTTAAAGTGGCGGCGCCCACATGGAGAGGGGGAAAAACCGGCTTCTGCATTGCCGGTATGTTTCTAAAGCCGGCACCGGCTCCTAAGAGCCGATGACGAACTTATGACCAGAATAGAATCAACCAAGTTGGGTCGATTCTATTCTGCTTCTTGATTTCTGGCTTTGTTCCTGACTCTGCTGATCTCCGTTCTCCTGACTCCGGCTCGTCTGACTACAGACTTTGGTTCTTGACCTTGGCTTGATTCCTGGATATTGCTTTTGGACTATTTTTAACATTTTGCTATTTATTATTAATAAAGGTACTTTTGCATCTTACCTTCCTGGTCCCTAACAAGCTGTCACCAGATTTTGAGAGGATATTATCATCGGATACTGGCTATATGTCTGTGCCGCTTACCCCACACCACAATTTTTACATGCCTTGCATTGTCATATGTTTTGTAAGTACCTCCAAGGATGAGGGGTGTTTTATGTTTTATATTTTGCTTTTGTTTTTGGGGTTTTTAGTACTCTGGAACAATAAATGTTACGTTTGTATCACTGGTAATAGAGATACTTTAAAACTAAACAAGGAGTACAATTTATAGAAGTGGAAAAAGCCTGGGAACCAATGATCTAAATTATCTGGTGCAAGAGAAATTCTAGGAAGAGCAAGAATGAGCAGGATGACTGACATTGATGGGCAGAAAAATGCCTGAAATGAGAGGACAATTCATGGACTTCATCTTGGTTTGCTGTAGATGAAAGAGCATTCAAGTTAAAAAATGTTCAAGCATTCATCACTTGTATAGAGAGAGTTATTAGCAGTAGAAAGTGCTCCTTACTGGAGACCGCATCTCCAGAAGGATATAGATACTTTGCAGAGAGTTCAGGAAAAGACTACTATATTGATTCAGGAATTGCAGGAAAAGGTTAAAGGATCTTAACTTGGAAGAAAGATGAGAGGGGGGGGGGTGGGATAGGATAGGATAGAAATATAGATATGCTCAAAGGGAATAAAAACGATAAATGAGGAGAGTATATGGAGGAGAGTATATTTACACAGAACAGGAGGACATAGTCTTAACCCCTTAGTGACAAGACATTTTCACCTTGACTTTCCCTTGGTGACAATGGCTGTTTTGACATTTCTGGGGTGTTTGTGTTTAGCTGCAATTTTCTTCCTTCTCACATACTGTACCCACACAAATTATATGTTGTTTTTATCGTCATAAGAAGGACTTTCATTAGATACCATTATGTTCATCATATCTTATAATTTACTACAAATAAAATCATAAAATATGATGAAAAATTTAAAAAAAAACACACTTTTTCTAACTTTGACCTAAAATATAATTTAGACAAATACAATCATTAAAAAAAGACCCTGTCTAAATAGTTTCTAAATGTTTTCCCGAGTACAGAAATATGCATGTTTCCATATTTTTCGGTATTTTTTTGCGAGTTATGGGGCAAAAACCAAAAAAAGTGTTTTTTGTTTTTTTCCTATATTGAACTTTTGACCCGAACCCAAAATTTAACCCTATTACTAAATTTAACCCCAACTCTAACCCTTATGCTATCCCTTAATATATTTTAATTTTAATTTCATTTTAACCCTATCCCTTATGTTAAAAATTATTTAATTTTAACCCTATAGGCTAATCTATCTATTTAACCAGTTTTATACTAAATAAATATTTATTTTAATTATTTTACAATGCTATGCTGCTTGGCTACCACTAGGGGCAGTCAAGCAGCATATTTAGAGCGACGGAAGTGAAGTTACTTTCACTTCCGAAGCTCAGACCTCCAGAGGGCATAGCCATATTGACGGAGCATGGTGCCCCAGAAAATACATTTTGGTGTTGGCTATTGCATTGACATCGAGGCAATAGACCAGCACAATTAAAGCGGTTTTCGCGATCATTGATTCGCTTGATTCACTGCAGGACGTGCCAGGCACGTCCATTGTAGGGAACAGAGTTCCCTGCAGGACGTGCCCGACACGTCCATTGTTGCGAAGGGGTTAAATTAGAGGGACAAATGTTTAAAAGTAAGATCAGTAAGAGGTTAATGCAGTGAAGGAGTTTAAGCATGCATGGGATATGTATAAGGCTATTCTAGATATTAGAAAATACCAAGAACTAATAAAATACTTTTAGTCAGAAGTTGGGCAGACTGGATGAGCCAAAATGTTTTTTTTCATCTGCCGACACATTCTATGTTTCATGCACAATTACTTATTGATGTTAGCGTTCCTGATATGCAGTATGAACCACCATGTAAATGTATTCTAAGATCACATAGCCATAGGTCAAACCCAGCTGAGAGCCATTTGGCTGCAAATTCGAAAATGGTACCAAAACAATTGTAATATTATAGTTGAGGATGCACATAAGGACATTAAGTAGGTTAACTGTAGATTGGTATTCCAGTTGTAGAGTATATGGATTCCCATATAACATGTAGAGCCATTATTTATATGTGTGTGCAGAATCCTGGATTTATAGCAACAGTGAGCTACACTACTAGTTTTTGTATAAGTAAGTATAGTATTTTGTAGTTATTTCCTTGTTTACTGGTGACCTAATTATTGCAATTCTGCAAGCTGAAGTTACTGGGAGCTGCAATTCATCATCCAGAAAGGTTTGTGTATAGGTACCAGTAAGTAGGAGTCTCTAGGGCGCCGTTGCTAGAATGCAACTGCAGTAGACCTTTCCAATGAATAATGGAATTAAAGTGTGCATGTGATATGCGAGAGCAAATCCTTGGAGATAGTAACAGATCTAGAAGAGAAGAAGGAGTATTTCTCATGTAACTTAGAATAGTTAGGCCTTGAGAGTAGTTTCTGGAGAGTAGGATCACTTCTAATACCCGGCTGTCCTTGAGAAGTGAGTGTAAGCATAGTGGCTGTACAAAATATGATAAGAGGTCAATCTAAAATCAAGGTTTATAACAAGTGAAAAGGTCATGGCAGGCAGCAAAAATCAGAGTGAGCATCAAGGTAAAAAAAACATACCCAAGAAAGGAGGGCATCGAACACTTCGAGCGAAACCCCAAGAGCAAATAGTAACAAAGGTAAATATACTAAAAATAACTGATTGAAGTCTGACTTTTGATTTTGATAAGGCTAGGGATGGAAATCACCCTTGGTGTCCCACAAACCCACAAGTAGTCTTGCTTCAAGACACATGCATATAAGACATGGACACATAAGCAAGGCAAAGCTATGCCAGGATCTGGACACCACCAAGAACAAGAATGTCATTCCTGACGTTTTCTAAAGCAGAGAGTTCAAGTAACAGCTGAGAGTTAGTCTGAAGATAAAAATGTCAGGATGCGATAGAGGAAGAGAAAATGCTTGGTCACATGTAATAGGGACAGCAACCTAATAATAGCCCTTACATAGTGATGCAATACCTCTGGACTACATTTCACCGATTTGCAGTGTTTAGCAAGTCAAAATATCCACCCCCCAAATATCTCTCAAATACATTTCTCAAGAGAAATAGAGCCACACATGCCCCAGAAATGCTACTACTAGTCCTCAATAAAATGCTAAATTTAGAGCAATTACCAATAGTTCTAACAGCTCCAAATGTGCACTCTGTCTTGAGACAGTTCTGTTTTTTTGTTGGTGGTCGTTACCATCAAATTCGGGTCTGTCCTGGCATGACTGCTGCATACACTTAGTGCTTTTTTGCACCTTGCACAATCACCATTGCATTGCAACAATGTGAAGGAGTGAATTTCAGACACCCGCTACTTGTACCAGGTAGTTTGCAGCTTGATTCTGTGGAACTCAGCCTTAAGATGTTGGCAGGTATGCAACAATGCAGTTGGCAGTCTGGGATGCTGGCAGTATGGCTATAGAGGAGTCTTTTCAGCCAGGCAGCATGCTATGAACTGATTAACTTGATTAACAACCACGCAAATATAGTGTGGTAGTTAATTTATTTGATCGTGCACAAAAGTGGTTGCAGAATGTTTTTTTTCCTCTCCAGTATCTGAGACAACTGAATTACTAGAGGGTAAGTCTGCACCCACAAGACAGCGGTTCTAACGTGGGTCAGTCCTACATCCAGTACAGGTGGGAATATAAAAATGGTTTCCACCATGGACCAGAAAATCAGGTAGGGGGGATATACTTTACATGGTATAATGACCATGTTAGCCAAAGATGTGTAGTTTATTATGTCTGAACTGTCAGATTTCCTTGCTCGAGAGAAAATGTTTTTTATTCATATCCCTTTTTTTCTATAACATAGGACACATTTTGTGTATATGGGAAAACACAAAATATATTCTCTTGGCACCAACCGAGCTAATAGATCTATAAAAAAAAAGTCTGTTTTTTTCTGCCATCAAAATGGTTTCTTAGCATTATGCAGTTGCAGAAAAGGAATATTATGCTGATTTATGCAGACTGGCATAATTCCACATACTGTGATTTTATTGAATGTTGTTTATTGCACAGTGGATATGACTTACATGTGTGTGAATAAACACAAAACAGCAGGAAATATAAAGGAATTTGTCACACATCATCTCATACTTTTTCTCATGTTCATATCAGCCACACAGTGCCATCTGGTTGATCATCTTGTTTTTTAATTTACCTATCATAATCTTATAATAAGTATGACGATGTCCCAATCCATCAAATAAAATATATAAACCATCATTACAGCATATGTATAAAATACACAATTTTTTATACTATAAATCTTTATTTGGATTTATTAGCTTATAACTTATCTTCTTAATATTACATTGTGTCAATGTGTCATTTATCCAATTTTTAACAGATTATAGAATTTATCAGCATTATTTACAAAGTATATGATTTCAGATATACAACTTAATATTAATAAAAGGAAAAAAAACTCAAATAAATAAAAAAGAGGTTTGTAATTAAAAAATTAAAAAACTTAAAAAGTTAATCAGTAATTAGATTATATTAGTATTGACAGATCTAAAATATACATACACAACACCAATCACTGTGTCCACAATACACCAGTATATATAGATATATAACTTACCTTTATAAGGGTATATAACTTACCTTTATATAAACACACAAATAGAAATATACAGAGGATCTTAAAAGTACATCAAACCTGATGAGATGCCCCCCAGCATTTGTATTAATCCCATGTAGCATTTGCCATGTTATGACTGAGTTATATAGTCTCTTTTTTAACGCAAGATTATTTGATTGATTATCACACAGTTTTTTGCAGACTTGAAGATTATTTTTCCCTGGGTCTCTTTAATGCATAATGTGAATTTACATGGCTCCACTGCAGTCTCTTTATGGTGCTTTCATCACATTTTTCTAAAATGCACAATTAACATCTCCCACATTTATTGCCACATGAAACAATAATTGGCACTGTGGGGGCAGAGCTTGTGAGGTTGAGTATCAGAGTATACATGGTGGCACACTTGTCCTAACAGCTCGACTGCGCAAGTGTGCAAAGCTCCACATGCACAGTATGCATTCTACAGTGTCCCAGACGACCAAAAAGCGGGTTAGATGTACAGCCTGGAAGGACAGTGGAACGGACTCCCCAAATCGACTGCCTCGCAAAGTGGGTCAATGGGGGGTTATGTATACAATGCTTCTGTGTTTCTCATGATTTCAACACATCCATAACCTAATATATCAATAGTTGTAGACACTGGCATTCTTTCACACTATTTTGAATGGAGGTTAACTAAAACTTTTGTTTTATAAAAGTAAGCTTTGATATAACGTGGTGCGTGATGTGAGTCCTGAGATCTCACAATACTTCCATTTTATTATGGAAGTTTATAGTGAAATTATGATAAAGTCGTGTTTTTTGCATGTTATGAGGCAATAAATGCAAGTAGCGCATTGCTTTTTCCTGAACATTTTTTTTCAGGATTACCTTTAGTAAAGAGTCATCAAAAGGCTAAAGATGCAACTATGCATTGTCTATGGCCAGCTGAACTCTTCTACATGGAGACAATCACCAAGTTGATCCTGCACAATGTATAGTTGAATCAATCACATGAAATGTTCATCTTACTACCAATTTACCTTTTTGTGAATAGACTTCTGTGTCTATCTCCCAGGATCAATAATATGTCAATAATATATTTAGAAGGGGGTGAAACGGAGCAATAAAATTACACCAATTACACCATTTCAAACTCAGAAAAAATATCCAGTTCCCAGGTGTTTTTTTAATAATACATGTGTTTCCATACTGTAGGGGCAGTGCAGTATTTACCGTGAGGCATCCTAGGCGGATGCCTAGGGCGGCAAATTTCTAGGGGCTGCAACGCCCCCCAACACTGACCAGCAGTGAAAAAAACACAAGGGCAGCCCGATCGTCGTGATCGGGCTGCCCGTGTGTTTTTTCTTAGGGGGCAGAATAATGACAGGTCACGTGACCCGGCGCTCTGATCTCAGACACACACCAGACTACGTGCCCTTTCTACATTCACCGCAGACATCTGAACAGGCAGCCTGGTAGGACAATAATGGGGGTGATGGGGCATGTAATGAGGTGATGGAGGCAAATAATGGAGGTGATGGGGCATGTAATGGGGGTGATGGAGGCATATAATATGGGCTGTGTAGCGTGGGTAGGGGGATGCCCGAATTTTGTCTGCGTAGGGCATACACCACTGTGTAAGGTCTACTCAATAAAGAGAGAATTGCAGGGATCTAAGGCAAGAATTTCAAACGTAATGCAAAACTGGCTGATCCAGAAAAATTCTCCCATTCACTGTTTCCCTAAATAGCATTAGTATAATGATATAATATATAATATTTTATAATTGCTCTGTCTTGAGAAAAATGTGTGTTATAATAATTATTTTTCTAAATGCATATAGCAAAGCTTGCAGTATACATGGCATAAATTAACAAACCCACCATTTTAACTAGTCAATCACTGTTCCTTAGGTGCTTCATGAGCCTTTAATTGATGAAGATCCAGTATTTATTGCTACCTGCACAGAACGGGAATTACGCAAAAGAAAAAAGAGAAAATTCAGTCTCTGGGTGAGACAGTGCTCTTCTACGGGATTTATTTGCCAGGTAAGGACAGCTGTGGCCCAGACGGGCAGATGGCCTACCCTTACTTAAAGTGTTATTCTCCTCCGAATGAGGGAAACTGTAAATCCACGATACATATATTATAGTCTTAGTTGGCTAAAGCCTTACATTCCTCAGTTGAGTTTATGCTTCTGATATTTTTATCATAGTTTCTTGCAACTTCAGATCACTACAGGGTAATAAATACTTATTTCAGTTTCTCATTTCCCACCCCTCTGTTATATTTCAAACTGTCATTAAAATGTTTTTATATTGTTTTCCAAGCCCATAAACAGCAATAGCGAAAATAAAAATGTCGGTGCGCTAAGCTAGTCGAAGGCTCAAATAATAAATGTATAAAAATAAGTTTACCAAACAGGTATGAGCATACTGCAAATACAGTGTGATTGGCTGTACAATATATACAAAAAACAAAAACGTTCTGCCCTTCTCAGCCTCATAAAGTTGGCAACAACTATACAAACCTAATATAAGTGAGAGGTTTTGGTTATATGA
The DNA here is from genome assembly GCA_036172795.1 of Pelodytes ibericus. Lineage (NCBI taxonomy): Eukaryota > Metazoa > Chordata > Amphibia > Anura > Pelodytidae > Pelodytes > Pelodytes ibericus. The sequence goes on along the minus strand of CM069861.1, from coordinate 74,351,960 downwards.
GTTGGCCAAAGCATTATTAAGCTTAAGAGGTTGTTGGCCCCTCATTGTCTGGTTGCAGCTTGCTGTTCAGGGGTTAATTGGGATGAGGTTTAATTGTACCTCTTCCAACACATTAAATAGGTTTTTGTAGCAGTATAGACTGCTTTGTGTGCCCACTTGATAGGAAGTGAGAGTAGCTTCCCTATTGAGAGTGTGCCTTGACATGGTGGGTAAGCTTAATTATGCTTTGGCCAATTCATAACCAAAATCCCTCATTTATATTATGTTTATATATTGTAGCCAACTTTATTATGTTGAGAAGTACAGGTAGTTTTTGTTTATTTGATAAACAGCAATAGCTGCCTTCCTCCAGGGTGTCCAACATGCAGCGCCCAGACGGGACAGGTGTGGCCCGCTTGATATTGACATACACACACACACAGAGACTACTTAATGAAAAAATAAATCTTTATTTTATTTTTCCCCTTCCCTGCTAGTTTACCTTTTATCTGCAGGGAGGGGGTTGTGGCTCCAACTGCTGCTGCCTGCTTAAATTTTTTATACATTTATATTATTTGAGCCTGTGACTAGCTTAGCGCACCAACATTTTCTTTTCCCTGCTTACATTGGCCGCAAGCTGATCCAACCAAGAGGAGGAAGTCCTACCCCTCGCACTCTGATTTTGTTGGAGCAACAGGATGTCACTGACACCCCGGTGTTTCAGCAAGGTCAGAGTGCGAGGGGGCGGAGCTTCCTCCCCTTGCGCTGCACAAGTGGATGGATCAGCTTGCGGTCAATGTAAGCAGGCAGCAGCAGTAGGAGCCACAATCCCCTCCCTGCAGATAAAAGGTAAACTAGCAGGGAGGGGGACAAATAAAATATTTTATTTTTCATTAAGCAGTCTCTGTGTGTGTGTGGGGTATTGTGACTATGTGTGGATGTGTGTGTGTGTGTGTGTGTGTAAGTGTGACTGCGTGCATGTGAGAGTGTGTTTGTGTAAGTGTGACTGTGGGTATGTGAGAGTGTGTTTTATTGCTGGAGAATTTGTGACACACTCACACATTACTGGACACCTCTGCTCTAGATGTTTAGTACCTAGCTAGAGCTCTATGGCATAGCTGAAGTGCTTACAGATTATGCTGCTTTTCATGGGTTGTGATATTTTAGCTAATTAAGTACCAGCATCTAATCATTCCCTTTTATTAATCTGCTTGAATCAGGGAACTCAGGGTCCATAACAGGTACAAAACACTGATGTCCACTGAAAGAACCTACTGTTGATTAGTGTTTTTTTAAAATGATAGTTTGGACCCTACCTAAAGGTGGATGGCAGTGTTCATATTGCTTATTTCCCCCCATTAAAAAATCAAAGAAACATGACAAGTAGTGCTCCCAAAAGCACATTTACAAAATAGTGACAGGGGCCATTTTTGATCACAGAGGTGAGATTCAATTGTATTTATTTATTATATTTATATATTGTGCCAGGGGCACAAGGGGGACACATGGGGAAGAAACTTTATATTTAGTCGGGACTTGGGGCTATCACCTATCCCAAGCACTAAGGTGGATCAATTATTTTATTTATTAGGGACTTGGGGCCTAGTGCTGGCCCCAAATCCCAGGGGAGGCAATTATTTTATTAATAAGCACTGCAGGCATTTGCCCCCCTTTCGGCCCCTGCATATTATTTTCAATAGCGCCGGCCTGTGGCCCCATTGGGCCAATACTAATTTTATTACAGGCTGCAGGCATGTGCTGGCCTATGGCCCAGAAGCTCCATCAATTTGTTATTGTTTTTGTGACTGCGGGCATGGCACCAGCCCCGGCCACTAGGGTCCATATATTTTTTATATTAGTAGAGGGCGCTGGGGAAGTGTCGTTGCTCCTCCAACATTTTTTTCAATCTCGGGTTAACCCTATTTTCAATGATAAAGTATGACCGTACACACATAGTAGATTGGATAAGTATGACGCATCACAGCAATCATGACTTTTGTTTCCCTGGCATGGAATGGATTTAACTAAGCTTAACTTTCAAATCATGCATTCTAATCTATTATAATAATTTCATCAACCAATGTGCCATCTGCTCTAACTAGAGTAGTGAAATGGAGGAAAAAACATAGTATGAGTGTTTAGTATACAATACAATTACTGTTTGGAAAAATGTACTTCAAGCCACAGAATTTCAGAAACTATTGCCAATATAGATTTATTTAGAAAATATGTTAGATACCTTTAAAATGGGCCTGGATAGATGTGTGTGTTAGTATAGGCATTCATATTTATTTAGTGCTTGTTGAGAATTTGAAATTGCTGAAACAAGTTAATGTACATCAGTTGTATATCTCCCAACATTTCAATGACCAAAAGTGGGATACTTTTCTTTTGGGGCATTGGCTGAGGGGGTGGATATGGACAGGGCTTTACTGGGAAGTTCTGCTTGACTTTTTGGCCAGTTGGTAGCTATTTATGTATTACATTGTTTTATTTACAAATAATCAATATGTTAACCCATTTACTGCAGTTTAAACACACTGTATTGTGAGTTTCACTTCTGTGAAACTGTGTGATACAACACAGTGGTTTGGGGCAAAAACAGGAACTGCCCCTCCTAAATATGTTGTTAACCCACTTTAGGATTGTGGGGAAAAGCAATAATATAACATGCATGTTGAAAACATATCTTTTTTGTGACCATACAGATTTATTTCTAGTTGTGTGGTTTGCACAAGTCTAACACCAACCAACACCTAGTCAACTTAACTATACAACATCCAACACCCAGTCAACTTCACTGTCCAACAGCTCCATGGAGATATCAGTCTGTAGTAGGAACTGGGGTGATTGCCAAGCAAATGCAAATAAATCCTTGAATAAAAGCTTGTTCAACCAGCCAACAATGAAAATAAGCAAGACATTTACATTTCAGAATTGGCCCACAGCTAGAGACAAATACCCACTGTAGTGATTTAACACAAAGGTCTTGAATTGCCAATGTCCTGCCTGAATTCCAATGAAAAGATTAATGGCAAGAGTTCAAGATTGCTGTCCATAGATGAATACCTATACACACTGGAACTGGTGCAATGTTACCATGATAAATCGCCCCATCGACCAGAGAAATAGACAGAAAGGCCAAGGGCAATGACAAAACAATGCTCCCGAGTTTTATTCTGTTGTACCATCAAGATTCTCCTATAGGTGTATGAGGTCCGCTGCACTTTGCATAGAGCAATTCTTTTGTTTGCAAGTATAAAGCCCAGTTATAAATCAGAACACATTTCAGTTTTATTTATGTCTGATCTCTTAAAGATTTACGTCCATTTGAAGGAAGGAGGAGGCACTGATGGCCTTGACACCTTGAAGAATAAACCACAGCTACACAGCATGGTAGCCAAAAACCTGTGTCAAAATTCATCTGGGAAGAACTACATCATATTTACTGGTCCAAGCATCACAAGCTTGAATCTTTTTGAAGAGTTTGAAAAGCAAGGTTTGTATAAAAAGTGTTTTAAAAGATTCACAAAGCTGGTCAATAATTATCTGAAATATTTTACTGGGATATCTGCAGTCTAATGTAGAAATACAAAATAAAAGGCATGTCTATTAATACTATTATTTTGATGATTTTTGTTAACTAGAGAATTACATATTTACATTTATCAAATATACAAAATATATATATATATATTTCTGAAAAATACCCCTTATAATCGAGGTTGTCTTATAATCTGACCTCAAATTGAGATCAGACTATAAGACTGGGATCCAGAGCTGCAGGTGACCTGGATCCCCCTCTCTAACAGCAGCGCAGACTCCACCTGCTGCCGCCCGGCATGACCGCTGGGACTTCTATGATGAAGCCGGGTACTTCCGTCGTTCCGTCATGCCGGGCGGCAGCAGGGGATATCTGCGCTCATCGCACAGACATCCTCCGCTGCCCCGCTAGCCACCAGGGAGAATCGGGCAGCCGGGGGATGTCTGCACGATACGTGCAGACATCCTCCATGCTGCCCGACCCTTCCGTCTATTATGACGGACCAGCTGTCCGTCATAATAGACGGAGGTGTTGGGCAGCATGGAGGATGTCTGCACATATCGTGTAGACATCCCCCGTCTGCCCCCACTAGCCACCAGGGACCAAGAAAAAGGTGAGTGGGGGGGGAAGGGGGGGGGCAGAGAAACGAGGGGGAGGAAGCGGGGTAGAAAGACAAGGGGGGGGGGGACAGAGAAACAAGGGGAGGGAGGAGGGAAGAGATACAGACAAGGGGAGGGAGGGGGGCCCAGAGAGTACCAAGGGGAGGGGGGCAGAGAGAAACAAGGGGGGGGGGAGAGACAGAGACGAGGGGGGAGACAAAGGGAGGGGGAGAGAGAGACAACACTAAGGGGGGGAGAGAGAGAAAGCTGGGGGCAAGGGAAACATTGGCACATAAAAGAAAAATAAAAACAAGAAATGCATTTTTTTATATAATTTTTTATTAAAAAAGCAATTTACATGTGAATATATACAAGTTGAACTTTTTTCCTATAGGGTAGTCTTTTATTCAGGATTTTAGTTTTTTTCCAAAGTTTGGGGGGTCGTCTTATAATCAGGGTCGTCTTATAATCGATCAAATACGGTATGTTGTAAATAGTTCAGGAATAGTCCTGCATGTTTCACATAAGCTCTGAGAGTCAATGTTCACATCACACACACAAAGCAAATGAGCATGATAACTCTCTAAACACACCCTTGCTGCTTCTCCATGTGTGACATTCCATATGAGTGTAGATTCCTAGTTATTCTTGATACAGATAATACCTGTGTTACATAACCATCAGGTGTGAGTTCAGTGTGAAATAACATGCTGCCTATGATGTGTAAGGTACTCGCCTGGGATTTAGATTATTGTTGCTGCTCCTGAGTTTGGTGTATTTCGGTGTGTTTTTGAAAGCATTCAGCATGTATTCCAATTGACCCATCTTGTAAACAACATGTATTCTGCACTCTCAGACTGGAAAATGTTTTATGTTTAGCCTATATTCCATAATTTCCTAATTAAATGAAATTATAACATCAGCTGCAGCTCTCTACACACACCCTTCCAACTTCTCCATGTGTGGCAGCCATTGAGATATGTGCAATATTGCAAATGAGTCTAGATTCCTAGCTATCCTTGACACAGTTAATGCATGTGTTAAATAAACAACAGGTGTGAGTTCAGTGTAATAGAACATTCTGCCTATGGTGATAAGTATTTTAAATGTACTTACCTTTTCTTCACCACGTCCTCAAATCTGTTATTCCCACCAACTGTGTTCACCTCAAAACTTAATTAACTTTTAACTCAGGCAAGGAACAAAATAGAGAGCTGAAAATATTACAATACACTTTGTGGCATACTAAAATGGCAATATGAATAGTGCAACAGAGTGTATAATTAAACAGAAACACAATATAAAAAATATTAACATATGAAAGGGGAAAAGAGTGAAGTTTTATGTCAATAAAGAGGGGAAAAGAACAGAGGGGTAAAGAAATTTAGACAGAAAAAAACTATGATATATAAGAAATAATAGGCAGAGAAAGACAGAGAAGATATATAGTATAATGGGGAGTAACCCCTGGTGGGACAGACCACCAGCAGCTCTGAGGTGTGGCATTAGAAAGCATGGACCAATGAGTCTCAAAGGCCGACTTCATCCCACTACTGTCCACACAATTGCAAGTAAAATAGGTAAACATTTGCTGTCTCTAACATGCCAATGAATAGATTGTCCCTGTAGCAATAGTAGTTCTCAGACCACGGGATTCAACACGGAAGTTCTGCAGGCATGGATATTTTCGATCTTCTATACAAAGTAGTTCAGTAAGATTTTCCATGGATCGAAATAGATTATATAGGGGACCAAGAGAATACATATGTTAATGCAACGCAGATCTGCTAGATGTTCCCATAGTGTTGAAACCGTTTCTTCCACTATCTCTTTGTATGGTAGCAGGTGAAAAGCATCCCTCTAGTCATTCAGAGCAGTTGACTGAACAGCAGAGTTAGATATAGAGGTTGTGGACTGTGGTCCCTTGGGTGGCCAGCAACCATCTTAGGTAGGCCCAATGTGCCTCCCTGTCTTTTGCAAATGCGCAAAGAAATTCTCCACCGGAGATTGATTAGTTTCAGTTTTAGTCCCTTGACCCTTGTGGGGTATTACTTGTTCGATTATATCGCCCCATAGTTTCCCAAGCCTGTGTTTTTAGACTAATGAACGAGTCAAGGAGCAGAGCTCCTGAGAATTATGGTTTCCTCTGTAGCCAGCAAACTGGACACTCCCCCTCCAACATTTTAAACATAGGAACATTCACATGCTATAAAACAATTTCTTCACTTTTCATTAAAGACTGCACATAAGTGCGCACTAAAGTTCCATAACAGCCCTGACCTGACTTATGTGATGGAAAATTTGCTCTTTTGAATGCATATTGACAATCAAGAGTATAGGTTTAATCCACTTTCTTCCAAATTATAATGTTTAAAGCACTATGCTTACATTGTTACAGTGTTAATATAGAGCCTAAAAATGATGTTTACCTTGTTGTATAATATTACTTTAGTCAAAGGATTCTGAATGCATAAATAGCCTTCCAGCAGAAGTGGTAGAGATTAATACAGGCAAGGACTATCCTCATAAGGATTTCCTGAACGAAAGATAAGTGCAGTTACCAAATACGGTATGTGTATTTTACAACAGGTAGAGATACAGGCTGAATGGTTATCTGCTGACACATTCCATGTTTCAAAGAGAAGACTGTGGCACATTAACACATTGTTCATAGATGTGTAAAATATTTTTCAAGTTAAAGATAGAAAAAGTGTTTTGTTCTTCAATTTTCCACTTTTTTTTCCCACCATTTTATTATTTTTTTCTATTAAATTATATGATATGATAAATAATAATGGTAACTTAAGAAAGGCCTCCTTATCCTGTAAAAAAAGTATATAATGTGTGTGGGTACAGAAAAATTATAGCTAAACACAAAAACTGCAGAAGTGTTAAAACCAAGGGGGAGATCATGACCAAAATGTATGGTCACAAAGGGATTAATAAATGTTCTCATGATCTCATTATTTAGATATTTATTGCTGTGGATTGTTGAGTTCTCGTAAAAGTGACTGCACTGGGCTTCCTCTCTCAATGCTCAATAATACAGAAGTACCCCAGTCACGAGGACAGTATGGAATCAGGATGAAGGGAAATATGTCTCTAATTTGCTGGTACAACAGAGGACATTTTCGTTTTCTCACTAATGCGTACTCTCCTCTTCAACAAGGTGCGTAGGAAATATATTATATGTATATATATATATATGTATATATTTTTCTGTACAGTCAGGTAAAACCGAATGATTCAAACTTAAGTCCAAATATCAAATTAGAAAATGTGAAGAAAACTGTACAAAATTGTTCTATGTATATGCCTTCACATATTGTTGTATATATTGTATAGCCATATGATTATATACAAAACTCACCATGATGGGAGAGTTTTTCTGGAAAATGTACTTAATAAACATTATATAAATTAATAAAAAAATAAAAATGTGAAGAAAACAGTGTTAGGCGCTACTTTAATTAACTTGTTATTATAGGGGTTGCAGCTCACTATCCAGTGAAAAAATTACCTCTATTTTCACATAAAAAGAAACAACAACAAAAGAAAAGGGAAAGGAGCGCAAAAATAGAATAGAAAAATTATAATTAGTGTAAAAAATAGTGCAAAAGAATATATATACAAATGGTGAGAAAATATAAAAAATACTTATAATGAACAGTGGATAAATCCACACAGATTTTTGATTGGAGATCTCAGTAAATATGGGATGTCCAAAATATGGAAGACAAAAAAAAAGAGGGGAACAATAGTGCTCTCTGTTGGACAAAATATTTATGGTTCAGTGGATGATAGGAATTGTACTCACAAATTTTGGAGCAGTGCTCTGCTCTCTATGCAGGTTAAAAAGGAGATCCCCAGAGATTTGTAGGGAACAGCAACGTTATGGATTCTCTTATGAGTATAGATGTAGGTATTGCGTCTCAGTGCAAATACATATTCATAAATGTGAAAGAGAAAACACTGCCATAGTGAAGTACCGTATACACAATATTTTAATGCAGGGCTCGACAAACCCCGGGAGCCAGGTCGCCATGGCGACTAGGAAATTGTACCTGACGCCCGGGTAGGATCAGCAGCACACAGCGCTCCACCGTCCTGAAGTTAGATAAAAAGTTTTTTAAAAAAGTACCGGTATTATTCTTTCACAGCGCGAGGGTAAGCAGAGTGTGCGCTTCCTGCTCCGCCCCCTCGCGCTGTATTGTCGGATCGGCAGGTGTCACGTGACATCCCACCGATCAGCAGTAGCGTGCAGACGGTCTGTGCCTGTGTGACGGGCATGGGCCAAGCTGCAGTAGAAATACTCCCTTCCGTGTAATAAGGTAAAACAGCAGGGAGGGGGAGTCATTCTCTTTTTTTTTATCCTGATGGCTTATGTGTGTGTGTCTGGCTAAGTGTGGATGTGAGTGAGTGACTGACTGACTGTCTCTGGATGTGTGGATGTGAGTGACTGACTGATTGTCTCTGGATGTGTGTGGATCTCACTGACTGTCTCTGGATGTGTGTGGATCTGACTGACTGACTGTCTCTGGATGTGTGTGGATCTGACTGTCTCTGGATGTGTGTGGATCTGACTGTCTCTGGATGTGTGTGGATCTGACTGACTGTCTCTGGATGTGTGTGGATCTGACTGTCTAGGGATGTGTGTGGATCTGACTGACTGTCTCTGGATGTGTGTGGATCTGACTGACTGTCTCTGGATGTGTGTGGATCTGACTGACTGTCTGTCTCTGGATGTGTGTGGATCTGACTGACTGACTGTCTCTGGATGTGTGTGGATCTGACTGACTGACTGTCTCTGGATGTGTGTTGATCTGACTGACTGATTGTCTCTGGATGTGTGTTGATATGACTGACTGATTGTCTCTGGATGTGTGTGGATCTGACTGACTGATTGTCTCTGGATGTGTGTGGATCTGACTGACTGTCTCTGGATGTGTGTGGATCTGACTGACTGTCTCTGGATGTGTGTGGATCTGACTGACTGTCTCTGGATGTGTGTGGATCTGACTGACTGTCTGTCTCTGGATGTGTGTGGATCTGACTGACTGACTGTCTCTGGATGTGTGTGGATCTGACTGACTGACTGTCTCTGGATGTGTGTTGATCTGACTGACTGATTGTCTCTGGATGTGTGTTGATATGACTGACTGATTGTCTCTGGATGTGTGTGGATCTGACTGACTGATTGTCTCTGGATGTGTGTGGATCTGACTGACTGTCTCTGGATGTGTGTGGATCTGACTGACTGACTGTCTCTCGATGTGTGTGGATCTGACTGACTGTCTCTGGATGTGTGTGGATCTGACTGACTGTCTTTGTATGAATGTGACTGACTGACTGTCTCTGTATGAACGTGAATGACTGTGTGTGTGTGTGTGTGTATGGTTTCGTGAATGTTCCGTTGTCTAGCTCCTAGATTTTTTTTCTGGCTCCTAAAAGTAAATTAAATTTGTCAAGCCCTGTTTTAATGAATAAAAAGAAAAGGCTTACTTAAAATTTTGTGAGTACAGATTATGTAACTCACAAAAGCGCTGTAATGTACAAGGGGAGATAGCTGGCTGTACGATGGATAAAAAAGTCGGAGTCCAAATCGAGTAAGCAAAATTCGTCTTAAGCAGCTGTTAAGTCCAAACACCGAAATGTCTAATGCCGGATGCTGAAGTCACGGAGAGGAGGGGGCGTGTCAAACGCAATCCGCCGTGTGTGGCTTCTTCATGTGCACGACTCCCTTCTCTTGGCGTACTTCTTATGTAGTGTTGTTGATGGACACACCTCCTCTCCGTGGCAGCATATGATTGGTTATATTCCGCATGTATTTGTTAACACAGGTGTAACTAACCTGCATTATATCGTAAGGGGAACTAATGTTAATAAAAGTATATTTTATTTAAAAAACGAAGAAAGGATATACAGGACACTGCTGCGGAAGAAAGAAGCTGACCACACTTCATGTCATACGGACACAAATAAAAAGTTATATAGATAAAAAATATGTATATACATATATGCACATTGAAAAAATATAAATATATAGATACATATAGCTACGCGACAAAGCATCCTCTATCCACAGCAGTGTCCTATTAATCTAAATGTTATGAATACAAAAATACAAATAGTGGAATTATTAACATAGGATAGTTTACATTTACCTGTTAATACCAATCACACAGAGTTATTCATACAAAAATGCAAAATTACAAAAATAGAAGATACAAATAACTTTTAATCCCTTGTACATATATTAATAATTAAAATCAATATCACATATATTAAAATTAGTATGACACATGTAGAGGAATATGTATTATTTATAATAATCAGACATTATCAGACAAATACAGTTGTATTTACTCCTAGAGTAAGGAGATAAAGGAGAAAAAAGAAAAGGCAAGAAGTTATATCATTTTGTAGTTAATAATATGTATAGAATCACCTTCATTAATATCAGAAAATGTCAGATATCTGTCTAAGGATGTTTTATCAAAAGTTATGCAAATCAAATTCTATATTAAGTCCCATAGGGATTAAGGTCTTTAAAATATATACCCATTTCATCTCTGTTTTTCCTATTGTCTTAATAAAGTCTTCTCCTCGCCAGTGTTTTTTAAGTTGTATTATTCCTATATAGTGTAATTGACCAGGATCTGCTTGATGATATGTAGCAAAGTGTGCAGATACACTATGTTCCATAAACTTATTACGAATGTTGTTCATATGTTCCCCGATTAGTTTGTGCAGAGGGCGAGTGGTTCTACCCACATATTGTAAACCACAAGGACATGTTAAAAGATAAATGATGTTACTGGACTTGCACTTAATTAATGATCTTATCTCATACTGCTTTGCATCATAACGGGAACTAAAGTGTGTTATAACGGTTGCATTTCATGACACAACTAGATGTGCAAACTTTGGGACTCCGAAAGAATTTTTTCTTTTTTCTCTAAGGAAACTCTTGCTTAACACAGACCTGATATTCGGTGCCCCTCTCTAGGTGATACTTGGTTTGTCAGTTAGAATATCTTTTAGTACTGGATCCTTCAGTAGCAATTGCCAATGTTTATGGAGAATTTTTTGTAAATATTTATAATCCTGGCTAAAGTCTGTTAACAGAGTTATCCTTTCTGTTTTTTAGCTTTCTTTTTAGGTACATGATCCTCTTTGTCACTATTAACCTCTCTCAGGGCCTTTTGAATGAGATTATCAGGGTATTGTTTTTCTCGAAAATTCTCACTTAATTTTGTTGCTTGTTTCAGGAAGATCTCCTTTTCCACACAATTACGTTGTTCCAAATTAGAAAATGTCTCCTATTCAGATGAATAAAGGACATGGTGTTAGCAGATTTTCAAGCAAATTAAAACATATAGATAACTTTTTTTTAAATGTTTACATAACGTCTACTGGTGGCATCACCTGTGGCTTGATATGTAAATTATACATTTACCACTGAGAAGTATTTTAGCAGCATATCACAACACAGGTGATGTCATAAACAACAGGCTCAACAAATTATTCTGTTTGCTTACATTTTTGCTAATACAGTGTATAGATAATTTTGTAATAATTTTACTTTTTTAGATCTCTTTTATTTTTATCATATATAAAAAGACAATACAAACACTTAAATACAATAAAAGTTAAAAAAAAAATTATAAAACAGGAAAATATAAAAAAAAAAGACTCCAGAATAAGTGCAGAGAGAGGAAACAACCTTGTATAAACTGCTTCTTTTAAAGTGCAAATCGATATCAATAATGATACAACCTTTCCCTCAGTTAAATATTCATAGTAACCTCCAGTATTTTTAGGTTTAGATTTTAACAGAAATTACACATGGGGAAAACATGTTGTCAAAGACAGTTTCACTAGTCCGTAATAGGAATAGACACTCTTTAAAGTGTCGTAACTACATAAAGTCACTCATTCACAATTAAAGTTTCCATCAAGGCGGCCCCCTTCCAAGTCTTTGTGGATACCGAAAAGCTCACCCGCTCTCACCCCCACCGAAAAGAACATCAGACAAAATTGCAAGTGAATTAACTCCCAGCACTAGAAATAGCTTTGACAGAATTCCAAAGATCCTCTATCTCCTTGAATCTGGTTGCCAGTCCCCTAGGGTAATAAAATCCTTTTTCTAACACTGGTTGGTTATCTATCTGCTTCTGAATCTCATCCCAGTCTGGGATTTCCTGCCTCTTCCAATAACGAGCCAACGATAATTTGGTTGCCAGAAAAATATTAGTTACAAGGATTAATTTTGGTGATCGCGAAGGATCCTAATTAAAATGGAAAAGGAAAGACTGAGGTGTGAGAAGAACATTTTTTTGAAAAATAAAATCTATAAGGATTGCTAGTTTTCTCTTGATAGGAGCCAAGTGATCACAGGACCACCAAATGTGGAGATGTGTACCCTCCCCTCTACCACACCTCCAGCACAGACTTGAGACACTGGAGGATATTTTATCAAGGCGGGTCGGGACCATATACCAGCAAAAAAGGATCTTGTAAAATAGTTCTTGTAAGTTGATCCCAGGGCCGATCCTGGGCAGGTGCGCGGGGTGCACCGCACCCAGGCGCTGTAAGACTGAGAAATATGGGGGCGCCTAGACTGGAGCTGCCATGCACTTGCACATGCTGGGTGCCGGACGCCGGGCGCCTTCTTCCCTCATCATGATCCTTCTCCGTTGAAACGGAGAAGGACATAAGTAGTGGGAGCCGAATATGCTGCTAAACACGGAGGTGCGCCCTCCGTGGGATAAACTCCGCCCCCTCACACTGTCAGAGCGCCCGGATGTCACCTGACTTCCTGCTCGTTCTCAGAAGAAGGTAAATGCTGCAGGGGTTGGAAACCCACACCATCTGAACATCCCCCTCCCTGCAACAGAAAGGTAAATAACCAGGGAGTGGGACAAACATTATAGCAACCTTTTTTAAGGTTATAAAAAGGCCATACATCCGTCTGTATAAGGGTATGTGTGTAAGGGTGTCTGTGTGTGTGTGTAATGGTGTCTATGTGTGTTTATAAGGCTTTGTCTGTGTGTATAAGGGTATCTGTGTGTGTGTAAGGCTGTCTGGGTATATGTGTGTAAGGCTGTCTGTGTGTCTGTAATGGTGTCTATGTGTGTGTATAAGGCTGTGTCTGTGTGGATGTAATTGTGTGTGTAAGGGTGTCTGTGTATAAGGGTATCTGTGTGTGTAAGGCTGCCTGGGTATATGTGTGTAAGGGTGTCTGTGTGTCTGTAATGGTGTCTATGTGTGTATATAAGGCCGTGTCTGTGTGGATGTAATTGTGTGTGTGTATAAGGGTGTCTGTGTATAAGCGTATCTGTGTGTGTAAGGGTGTCTGTGTATAAGGGTATCTGTGTGTGTTAGGGTGTCTGGGTATATGTGTATAAGGGTATCTGTGTGTGTAAGGCTGTCTGGGTATCTGTGTGTAAGGGTGTCTGTGTATATGGGTATAAATGTGTGTAAGGCTGCCTGTGTATATGGGTTTGTGTGTGTGTGTAAGGCTGTCTGGGTATATGTGTGTATAAGGGTATCTGTGTGTAAGGCTGTCTGGGTGTGTGTTTGTATATGTCAGTGTGTGTCTGGGAGTGACTGTATATGTCAGTGTGTGTCTGGGAGTGACTGTGTATATGTCAGTATGTGTCTGGGAGTGACTGTGTATATGTCAATGTGTGTCTGGGAGTGACTGTATATGTCAGTGTGTGTCTGGGAATGACTGTGTTTATGTCAGTGTGTGTCTGGGAATGACTGTGTATATGTCAGTGTGTGTCTGTGAGTGACTGTGTATATGTAAGTGTGCCTGGGAGTGACTGTGTATATGTCAGTGTGTGTCTGGGAGTGCCTGTATATGTCAGTGTGTGTCTGTGAATGACTGTGTATATGTCAGTGTGTGTCTGTGAGTGACTGTGTATATGTCAGTGTGTGTCTGGGAATGACTGTGTATATGTCAGTGTGTGTCTGGGAATAACTGTGTATATGTCAGTGTGTGTCTGGGAATGACTGTGTATATGTCTGGGAGTGACTGTGTATATGTCAGTGTGTGTCTGGGAATGACTGTGTATATGTCAGTGTGTGTCTGGGAATGACTGTGTATATGTCAGTGTGTGTGTGGAAGTGTCATTTATAAAATTATTTAACAGATTATAGAATAATGTTGCATATATGAGAGAACATGTGTTTAATCATGATTATTCAAATTGAATGTGCTAATCAAATGTTAAAATAAATATTATATGAGATGATGGCATTGTTTTAATTTTCACACTTGATTAGCACATTCAGTATGAATAATAGTGATTCAATATTTTCTCCATTACTAATCACACTGGGTTTCTTCTTTTTCTTCTTTTCTTTTTTTCAAATAATTCATAATACAATTTTGGTATTTTAATTTATATTTCATGAAAACGTGTAAAGGGGAGGGGTTAGTCATATAACCACGCCCACCATAGGGGCGCCCAAACAAATCCTGCACCCAGGCGCTCATGACCCTAGGATCGGCCCTGGTTGATCCCATGTAGTGCTCCTCTGGTATTCCTACAAACGGCAGACCATGACTCCAAAGGGAAAACTTTACCAACTTTATTCTCAATAACTAAAATGGTCAATCTTAACATGAGTAAGTGTGTTATCTGCAAGAACCTGCAATTTAGAAATAATATTGGTACCCTCAGAAAAATATACAAATTTGTTAAGACTGGAGCATTCTACCAAAGATAACTCAGAGTCGGCTAAGTTAAAGAGATTTTGCAGTTCAAAGAAAGAGGGTAGGTCATTATGTGGTAACATGTCGCACATTTGGAGAACCCCAGAGGAGAGCCATAGAGAAGACTGAATATCAGAAATAATGCTCCCAGTGGGGCCAGGTTGGTTAAACCCTGTAACGGGAAAAAAAATCCTCTTAAACTTAAACATCCCCCTTATAACGTCCGTTATTATTGGGTTGGTAATCTTAAGTTTATTAAATGCGGAAAGGGTAGTCCAAAAATATAAAAGGGGTTAAAGCCTGCACATTTAATGGTCTCCAAGTGATACCAAGCTGCTTGGAGAGAAGGCTTGTGTTTCCAGGCTAAAAAAATGTGAGAACAGGCATACCTCTTGTAGTCCGTGTAGGTCCGGGAATTGCAAGCCTCTAGCCTTAAGGCTTTGTTTCAAGGTTTTATTAGCAATTGTGGGGGGGGGGGGGGGGGGGGTTGGTGTCCCATACATAGGAAGCAAATTACAGACTCAGTTGTTTAAGGTAAGAGCTAGGGGCCCACATAGGAACAGCCCTCATAAAATAAAGAACTTTCAGGAGGACATAGGCCTTGAGAGCAGGGGCGTTGCTAGGTCTTCGGATGATCTGGGGCTAGAACACAGGGGCGTACCTAGAGCATTTGGCACTCGGGCGGACCCTGAGTGTTGAACACCCCCCCCCCCTTCCCCCTAAATTAAAAATGTAAGAAAACACCCACAATTTTTTCAGTGTTTGAAAATTGTACAATTATAGATACCAGGAATATTGTGCCACTCAGAACCAAGTAATATTGTGCCAGTCAGATACCAGTAATATTGTGCCTTTCAGATACCAGTAATATTGTGCCACTCAGAGCCGAGTAATATTGTGCCAGTCAGATACCAGGAATAGTGTGCCATTAAGAGCCCAGTAATATTGTGCCAGTAAGATACCAGTAATATTGTGCCAGTCAGATACCAGTAATATTGTGCCACTCAGATACCAGGAATATTGTGCCAGTCAGAGCCCAGTGATAGTGTGCCAGTCAGAGCCCAATAATATTGTGCCAGTCAGAGCCCAGGAATATTGTGCCATTCAGATACCAGGAATATTGTGCCAGTCAGAGCCCAGTAATGGTATGCAAGTCAGAACCCAGTAATAGTGTGCCACTCAGATACCAGTAATATTGTGCCAGTCAGAGCCCAGGAATATTGTGCCAGTCAGAGCCCAGTAATATTGTGCCAGTCAGAGCCCAGTAATATTTTGCCAGTAAGAGCCCAGTAATATTGTGCCAGTCAGAGCCCAGGAATATTGTGCCAGTCAGATACCAGTAGTATTGTGCCAGTCAGAGCCCAGGAATATTGTGCCAGTCAGAGCCCAGGAATATTGTGCCAGTCAGATACCAGTAGTATTGTGCCAGTCAGAGCCCAGCAATATTGTGCCAGTCAGAGCACAGGAATATTGTGCCAGTCAGAGCCAAGAAATAGTGTGCCAGTCAGAGCCCAGGAATAGTGTGCCACTCAGAGCCCAGTAATAGTGTGCAACTCAGAGCCTAGCAATATTGGGCCAGTCAGAGCCCAGGAATATTGTGACAGTCAGAGCCCAGGAATATTGTGCCAGTCAGAGCACAGGAATATTGTGCCAGTCAGAGCCCAGAAATAGTGTGCCAGTCAGAGCCCAGGAATAGTGTGCCACTCAGAGCCCAGTAATAGTGTGCCACTCAGAACCTAGTAATATTGTGCCACTCAGAACCCAGTAACATAGTGCCAGTCAGAGCCCAGGAATAGTGTGCCAGTCAGAGCCCAGGAATAGTGTGCCACTCAGAGCCCAGGAATAGTGTGCCAGTCAGAGCCCAGGAATAGTGTGCCACTCAGAGCCCAGGAATAGTGTGCCAGTCAGAGCCCAGGAATATTGTGCCAGTCAGAGCCCAGGAATATTGTGCCAGTCAGAGCCCAGTAATAGTGTGCCACTCAGAACCCAGTAATATTGTGCCACTCAGAACCCAGTAATATAGTGCCAGTCAGAGCCCATGAATATTGTGCCAGTCAGAGCCCAGTAATATTGTGCCAGTCAGAGCCCAGTAATATTGTGCCAGTCAGAGCCCAGTAATAGTGTGCCACTCAGAACCAAGTAATATTGTGCCACTCAGAACCCAGTAATATAGTGCCAGTCAGAGCCCAAGAATATTGTGCCAGTCAGAGCCCAGTAATAGTGTGCCACTCAGAACCCAGTAATATTGTGCCACTCAGAGCCCAGTAATATAGTGCCAGTCAGAGCCCAAGAATATTGTGCCAGTCAGAGCCCAAGAATATTGTGCCAGTGAGAGCCCAGTAATAGTGTGCCAGTCAGAGCCCAGGAATATTGTGCCAGTGAGAGCCCAGTAATAGTGTGCCACTCAGAGCCCAGTAATAGTGTGCCACTCAGAACCCAGTAATATTGTGCCACTCAGAACCCAGTAATATAGTGCCAGTCAGAGCCCAGGAATATTGTGCTAGTCAGAGCCCAGTAATATTGTGCCAATCATAGCCCAGTAATATTGTGCCACTCAGAACCCAGTAATATAGTGCCAGTCAGAGCCCAAGAATATTGTGCCACTCAGAGCCCAAGAATATTGTGCCAGTCAGAGCCCAAGAATATTGTGCCAGTCAGAGCCCAAGAACATTGTGCCACTCAGAGCCCAGTAATATTGTGCCAGTCAGAGCCCAGTAATAGTGTGCCAGTCAGAACCCAGTAATACCCAGACACACAGACACACACCTAGACACCCTGACACACACACCTAGACACCCATACACAGTCACACTTTTTTTTTATTTTTTACTTACCTTACACTTTGTCCGTCATCCAGGACCTTCTGCCGGATGTCCGTCCACCTGACATCCGGCAAGCAGCTGACACAGCGCGACGGGGGCGGAGCTTGCACCCGTCCAGCTGTGATCTCTATAGCCAGGAGGAGAGGCTAGGGAGCGAGCTCCCTTTAGCAGCCTCTCCTCCCGATCGGCCCTCACCCCCGCGTGAGGTTAATCCTCTGATTCTGGGACTATGTCCCAGACGGAGGAAAGCTCACCGGGGGATTTTTTTTTTTTTATATATATTTATAGCCCTGGAGTCTCGGGGCTAAAGAATACTTTAGCTCCAAAGTCTCCATTCGGGGCTATGAAGGGGGGACTCGGGGCTATAGCCCCAGTAGCCTACCCCTAGCGACGCCTCTGCTTGAGAGTATTAAGACGGGCAAGCCATGATGTATCTAGTCCTTTCCAGCTTAAAAGCAAATTTCTCAGGTCATAGACCAAGTTCTCATAGTTAAGAGAGAGTGTCTGTCTGAAGTCAGAAGTCATCTTAACCCCCAAGTAGGTCAGCATTCTATTTGACCATTTAATATTACTAATCTCAGACACCCTTTCTAACTGACCAGGTGAGAGAAACAGCATAAGTAACTGAGTCTTGCTTAAATTCACTTCATAATTAGAGTAGGAAACATATTGATTTATCAATTGAAGGACCTGAGGGACAGAAATCTCTGGTGAAGTAAATGAAAGTAGCACTTCATCGGCATACAATTCAATTTTTTATTCCTGCTTCCCAACCTGAATGCCCATAACCCAAAGAGAATTTCTAACCAAAGCTGCAAAAGGTTCAATGCTCAGTGCATATAACAGTGGTGCCAATGGGGACCCCTGCCTCGTGCCATTCTTAATGAAAGCAATTCTGAATACAAGGAAGGGCACGTAATCCTGGCCCTCTGTGCCGAGTAAAGAGAGCATAGCATTAATCTTAATAGCCCCTGAAAGGCCAAAGGCATCCAAAGTCTCTGATAAGAAAAGCCAGTCGACCCGGTCGAATGCCTTTTCGGCATCAAGGGCCAGGAAAACAGAGGCTCCCCCCACCATATACCAGCGAGAAAGGATTAATTTTCACAGACGTAAGCATTAAACCGAAATTGTGCTATCAAAACATGGACGTCAATTAGAATGTGATACTTCATCATAATTAGAACCTGCTTACAAGCCGTATAATAGAAATGCAGAAAAGCATACATTGTGATACATATTTTTCTCAGACTTAAAATAAAACCAAAATTGTGTTATCAAAGCATAGAAAATAGGTCTTAGCGTCTCAGTATAGCTTAAGTAGTTAAAGTTTGTTTGCATCTTTAAAGGAGTAATTAAATAATAAAAAATTAAAGGAAAACCTTATAAAAATTCTATCAGGTGGTGAAACTGATGTGATAAATACAGAATCCTAAAATTAGTGGCTGATTAAATTAGTTTTCTCAGACCTAACAGTCAAACCAAAATTGTGTTAACAGAGTATATGCATCAAATAAGTAGGAGAATACATCAAATTCAGGGCCTACTTACAAACCATATGTTAATAGTGAGACAAAACGTGCTTTGTGAGAAAAAAAAAAACAGTCTCCCCCTTCTTTGTCTTCTCCATCCCCACCTCATATACAATGAAACGGTTAAATTCGATATTGTTGCTTATTTATCATCTGTAAGCAGGCTCCATTCCCGCATGTATTCTCTGGCTTGAGAATGGTGTTGACAGTTTAATTTTTTCCCTTTGAAAAGAAATGATTAATTTGGTGGGGAATCCCCATCTATATAGGATAGCATTGTCCCAAAGACTGAAGGTAAGGGACTTGAATTCCCTCCTTTGAATCCTGGTGGCTTGAGAAATATCAGCATACAGGCAGATGGTAGAGAATTTAGGATCATGCATTGGATTCAGTCTTACTTGCTTCATAAGTAAGTCCTTCACCTTAGCTTTATGAAAGAATGTGATAGTATCTCTTGGAATATCTTGTGATAGATTTAATGGTCTAGGAAGTCTTTGGACTTCAAATGGGAGGGGGCCAATCAGGATCAAGGAACACTTTTAAAAAATCAATGAGATGGTCCTCAAGGTCACTATTTTTAACAGATTCCTGTATGCCCCTTAATTTGAGATTCCTTGTCCTAGAGCGATCTTCAATTTCCGTCACTTTCTGTTTCAGGGACTGAATATCTTTATTAAATGATGTACTCAGTGTTTGAATCTCCTTGAATCCCTCTTGCAGAATATTTATCTAAGATGTCTGATGGGATATAGTTAAATGTAATTCGGTTATATCTGATTTGATATCCGCCCAGTTTTTATCAAGATCAGAGCTTATTCTTTCATATAAGTTCTCAAGGGCAGAATTTAGCATGTCCTGAAAAATTAGTTAGTGCTGCCTCGCACTCCCCGCGCATCGTGATAATACAGAGCAGATGCTCTGAGCCATCACTAAGCGCGGGGAGCATGAGGCAGCACTGATTGAGCTCTGAGTGTGTTTAACTGCCTGCCTCCGCTTCCCTATCAGTGATCCGCACTGCTCTACAGAGTAGGGGGGGACATTCACCTCCACACCCAGTGCGGTCCGCCCCCCACCCCCAGCTATGCTTGGGGGGTGGGGTTGAAAGTGGTATTAATGGAAAGTAGAAGAGTTAAGGAACATTAGTAAGTCAGCCACGAAGTGGAAGATCATGTAAAGTCACAAAGCTGAGGTGCATGGTTCGTAAAAGAACATTAACTGCCTTACTGCATTGTGCCAACTGTAAAGTTTGGTGGAGGAGAGATAAGGGCATGGGGCTGTTTTTCAGGGGTTTACTTCCAGTCAAGTGAAATCTTAATGTTTCAGCATACCAAGGCATATTGGACAATGCTACGCTTCCAACTTTGTGAAAACCATTTGGGGAAAGTCCATTTATATTCCATACTATCTGAACCCCAGTGCACAAAGCAAGGTCCATAAAGATCTGGTTGGATGAGTTTGATGTGAAAGAACTTGACTGGTTCACACATGACCCTCACCTTAACCCCATCGAACACCGTTGGTATGAACTGGTACGGAGATTGGTAGCCAAGCCTTCCTATCAAACATCAGTGGATGATGTATTAATGTATATGTATTTAGAATGTGATGTCATAAACATCCCTGGTGTAATGGCCAGGTGTCCCAAAACTTTTGTCCATATAGTGTATGTTGTGATATCAGTGACGTCTTTATGTAGTATATCACACTTTGAGATGTATTACATGACAGTCTATACAAGTACTATGCTATAATATATTGGTAGTGATTGATTAATGTGAATCTGCTGGGATTTTGGTGATAACTAAAGCAAATTACCATAGTGTTATATATTGGGGTTTTATGCAGTCCACCTTCCAGTAGATGGCAGCATAGGGAAGTTATGCACTTGTTCTGTTGTGTTAGTGTCTCTTGTGTTATGGTCATTATGTGTGTGTGCTGAATACAACCCCTATGCCATACGGAGAAGTATCGCAGGCGAGGTTGAGCGTTTTCTCCAAATCATAGTGTACACCAACACATATACATGTTTGTTATGCTCCAATATTGCTCCACTTTGGATAATCTTTTATTTACCTGGTCTGTTTTTACTTACAGGAGTCATTATTAAAAGAAAGAGTGGAGAGATTCCTTGTCCCTTGGCAGTGGAAGCATTTGCCGCTCATCTTAGTTACATCTGTAAATATGATGATAAATATAGCAAGTAAGTGTGATGGTGTCACAAAATGATCTGGGTCCAACTCTGGGTTTAGGTAAGAGTGGAAATTATGAGGCAGGAAGTTTCCAAAAATGAATTTGATATACTGTGCAGTTAGTTATACAGGTAAATCAATGAGTATGTTGGCACTATATTAACACTACAGCGAAATATGTAAACACAGATACTGAGCCTGTTCAAGAGTTTGTGATACCTGCACTGATTCCAGACCTCCCTGTTGCTCTGGCGCTATTTGAACTAGTATTTTCTCTTTTTTTAAGTACAAACATGCTCCTGAAATTGTGTTAAAAATCTGTCATTGCATGGGTGGCAGAGTTGCAGTATAACCTGCTTTGCGTACCCACTAGATAGGAGGGGAGAGTAGGTTCTCACCCTATTGAGAGTGTGCCTTGAAGTGGCGGGTAAGCTTAATTATGCTTTTGCCAATTCATATAACCAAAACCTCTCATTTGTATTATGTTTATTTATATGTTGCCAACTTTATTAGGGTGAGAAGCGTAGACAGTTTTTGTGTTCTATATATATATATATATATATATATATATATATATATATATATATACACACACACACACACATTTCCACCTGATATGAACTGATCATATATTTTATTTCTCTTTCATTTTAGGTACTTCATTTCACATAAACCAAACAAAACCTGGCAGCAAGTATTCTGGTTTGCCATAAGCATTGCTATAAACAACGCCTACATCCTCTACAAAATGTCTGATGCCTACCATGTGAAAAGATACAGCCGGGCTCAGTTTGGAGACAGACTTGTACGAGAGCTTCTGGGATTGGAGGAGACGTCCCCTTGCCATTGATGCCAGGCTTGTCTTCAGTCTCATGAGGTTTGCCCAGAAGCAAGTCATGAGTCTGAATCTTGGGATTATCATTCAGGGATATTGACCCCAATTATGCCAACCTACTAAACATGATGATGATGTAAGCCCCACTGAGTCAAGAGGATTTGAAGCATTGTTACGTTGAGAAACAAAAACAGGATTATGATTTAGGAGGAATCGCTAGTTCTATTTTCTGATTTATTTCTGGAGAAAAACAACAACCTGCAACACATTTAAAAAAAAAAAAAAAAGCTTACAAAACATGAATCAATAATGTGAGATGGTGAAGTTTAACATTAGTGATCAGTATCCGCCAATGAAATACATTTTAAAAATTACAGTTTTCTAGAATCAATGTCCAATAGATAACCTTCCAATTATTTATTTTTAGCTTATTTTGCTGTTAATTTTTTTCTCTGTTGCTTAATTAAATTTAGTTACTCGGATTGAAAAATATACATTTAAATGCTAAGTATTTTGATAGATTCTTTAATGATCAATAATTTTGTCATGGAGATGTATGCTTTGTACTTGTTTATTCTGCGTTGGATTTATTTTCTTGTAGTCTATATTTATAACAGAGCTGTATTGGTATATTTTTTAGGGGGTGCTTCATAATAAATGCAATGTATACAAGTTTTCACAGAGGACTATAAAAACTTGTAGATCTGTACAGTTATTTTCCTCTGATGAAACTTGCCTTACGTCACGCATTATCCATAGATCATTAGTACTATGAAAAGTTACAATAAGTTGTGTTGTCGTGTTACAATCAATAGCAGTTAATGGAAACATAATATTACAGTGCAGAAATGCTAAATCTTAGTCCTACTGTTTCTATTATTTAATACTGAGGTAAAATTTATATCTTATAGTTTTTCATCCACCTTAAACAAGACATGTCCATGTCACAAGGCCTCCTTTGTAGAATCACTACTACAAAAAGTTCTTTACCCAATCGGATCACTTCGGTGATCCTAGGAGCCCTCAGATTCATGCTACTTAAAGAAAACCGAAGTGATCTCAAATTGGCACAAAATGTGGCCAATTTTTGTGGCAATATTTTAGAAGTCGAACTCCTCTGGAGCTGTTGAAATGGTAGCCTTGGTGCTCCCCATAGATAGATGACTTTGGCTTATTTTAGGGCCATTTTGTGAGGACTTTGGCTTTTATGGAAATAGCCAAAGTCAAAGGGAGGGCTTTGGCTGTAGTCGAAATAGCTGAAGTCCTCCCAAAATGGCCTGAAATTCAATCAAAATTTGTATCTGGAAAAAATAAAAAAAGTTTTAAAGTCACACATTAATTAATTACATTAAAATAAATAAAATGAACATAAATTAATATATAATTTTTTTTTTTACAATTTTAAAATGCTTATATTAATGTAAATATACTATTATAATTACATTAATATATTATAATATTATATAAGTATTTGTGTGTTTGAAATAAGTTTACTTTAATTCTTCTACACTTTTCTACCTGACATTTTAAATTTCCATTGATTGTGGACCAACTTCAAAAGTCTCAGTCCTTTAGGAGTAATTGTAATCCGACCACCCAACCGAATGTGGCCGAACTGACAAAATTGGCCATATTGGGTAGCTGAACTTTGGACTTTCAGCTTTATGCCCCAATCTGGCTTGACTTTGAGGCAGATCAGGGCATATTGAGTAGACGGGTTTAAACCCCAAAGTGCTTTTTTTTTTTAAACCTATAAGCTTAAGCTCGAGATTTAAAGTTTGATACTGAAATCTAGTATTCATTGCAGTATAAAATTACATCAATTTACAACTTTATGAGATTGGGTAATGGTTATCGCAAACACCATATTCACTAATATTTAAGTTAATTAGCTTTACTAAGAAATAATATGTAGTTTGATTGTCTTGGTTGTGGCAAATACCTTCTACTTAAAGGTTGCTTTGTGCTGTGGTATAAGTATAAACTGATGTCATATTGGAAACACACCAAAAATTCATGGTTTAAATCCAAAAGAAATATGAATTTATTTTCCTGACACAATTCTTTTAGAACTACATAGTTGCATGTTTATACCATGGATAAACAAAATGTTGCTAAATAAGTTTACATGGAGTAGTATATTTTGTGATATACTCACTTTAAAACTGTGTGTCTGTACTCTGGATCACTAATATCACTTATATATCTATTAATGTAACATTTCTTATGCAGTCTTAACACATGGAACTAACTGGTTTATTTGTAACCTGATTCTGTTGCACACAGGGTAACTAAGCAAAACTGAAATAGGAAACTAAAATGGCTGCTCCAAACAGCATTAGTCAATTCATGTTTTTTCGGTATCTTGCAGTGGCACACATAAAACAGTCTGGCAGCAGAAGGATACACACATAGTTATGTAATTTCCCTTCCCACTACAGTTTGACACAAATGTTATCTTTATAGCATTAGAAAACTAGCTGTTCAAGTACACATGTATTAAGCACAGATTTTGTTTTCTTTCCTCATGTTGACTGAGGTCTGTGCTTGTTCTTTCCCCAAAAATGTGATACAACAATGCCAAGTAATATTTATTGCGGTACAGTGCAACATTTTTGTAAGCTTACAATTAGCTGAATTTTATCAATGTTTCTTCAAGACTTCTTAAATGAATGAAACTGCCTGTTTGAGTCTTTAAGTTATTCTTCTGATTTCTATTCTAGGGATCCAATCAGAAAATGCTATACTCTAGTTAACTGAGAGAAAGCAAAACTCATATATTGGGCTGGATTCAAGGACCTGAATTAACTTCTCGTGTAATTGAATACCATAGGTTGCAACAGAAAATGTTGAGTTGAGATACAGTACACAGTAATAACTCATTTCATTGAATAGAGCCATATTCAATGACCTGAGTTAATTGATCTCATGTCATTGAATCCCAAAGAGTGCAATAGAAATTTTGTTAAAAATAGTTGAAAGTGATCTTTTGCATCATTGAATCGACCCATTGTCTTTAGCTATATAGCCATTATAACCATTTTTAAAACTGTATTCTTAAAAATTATTTTTGGCAATTTAAAATGATGATTTGACAAACAGGATAGCCAAGGAAACCCCATAGTAAAATGAAGTCTTAAAAGTGTGGCAATTGATAAACTGCTTCAGATATTTCATTGAGATCATTTTCGCTTTTATAACTATTCGACTTTAAAGAGAAGTGTGTTGTTGTACATGTTTGAATGTGCCTTCTTATAGTGAGAGTAAGGGTACATTTTATTTTTCTTAAATGAAAGGCCCCTTTAAGATGAGTAAAAAAAAAAAAATTTCTCTCTATGATTTTTCATGGCTGACTTATTAAGGTTCCACTGCAGCATTTTGTTCTACTTGAAGGCTTTGATTTGACAAATTCGGAACCTACATTGTGTGGAGATAGTCTGTCAGTGGACAGTATTGCTCTCCCAGTGATCTCTACATGTGTCGAAATTCACAGATTCAGCTGGAGATACATTTGCATCTCAAAGGATGGATTTATTTTTACATGATTTGTTGTAACATAGTATTAATGAAAAAGGTTTCTGTGGCATCAGTATATTCTCTGAGAAAGCGAAATATTTTGAGATAGAACCTGTCTTTACAAAGTGCTCAAATGAAAAAAAAAAAAAAAGTGGCAATTTAGTTTTCCATTTTAAATTTGGAATGAGGGTGAGAGATCTCTATACAACTCAGTGGCAATTCCACAATATAATGACTGGAAATAAACATACAGTATGGTTTCTAAAGTGTCCAATAATGTGGGTATCACAAGAATATGTAATAATATTTCATAATTGGCCACCTAAAGTAGAAAAAAATAGACACCTCTTACAAATAATGATGCTTTATTAACCTAATTATATATCACATAGATGATAGTTAATCATAATACATAAATGACTAATGATTGAGCATAAATAATAATTATTAAGAAACAATAAATAAAACATACTAGGCAAAAGATGTATACATTTCTTTTGTTTACATGTAACCTATAACCATAGTGCTTCCAGTGCCAAGTTTTCAGCATTCTATTAATCTCAAGATTTTATATTTATGTTCAATACTTAATAAAAAAAATTAAAAAAAGCAATGGGATTTTCTATTGCAGAGTAAAGTCAATTAGTGGAATCATTCAATCAGTTCACCCAATACTTTTGAAAACAGCTTTACATAAATAATTAGTTTACCACAAACTTATTTTACAGTTGTTTATAACTTTATGACATAATATTAACGTTTTATTAGCACTCTAGTATATATGCAATATTCAGAATATTAGTTGTTTAAATTATTCAGTCATTTGTCCCCAATGTCTCTGTAATGGAGGTTTATCTACCAATTTAGGGAAGGGATGAACAATTCAACAGTGCAAGGGAGCAACGTCTATGTGAATCACACAGACACTGCCTCCTTGTTCGTCCACTGCCTCCTTGTTCGTCCACTGCCTCCTTGTTCGTCCACTGCCTCCTTGTTCGTCCACTGCCTCCTTGTTCTTCTGCTTTTCTTGTCACATGAGGTCTGGTGTTCTAACACATCAGTACATTATATCAGAGAAGAAGGAGCTCAGGCCTCGTGCTGGACCATCTACCATTAAAGGTAGACAATTGAGAGGGTAATAGGAACATAGCCTCTCTCGAAGTATGCAATCAGGACATTTGTGGGGTTAACATTCTGACAAACCCTGGAATTAGTTGGATGGGCACCGAGGTGTGCTCGTCCAAGGCACTACCAACTGATAAAAAAACAAACAGCTAAGCAAAAAGAAAACAATATCAAAAAATCTTAATGCACTTTTAGTCACATACTTTCAGTAACTGGCATGTTTCAAATAGCAAAATGATTTCTATAGCAAAAGTTAAGGAAACATCTTAAAAGAAATGACTTAAACTGCTTGCTACTAATTTGTGATTGAGATGAATAAGTGAAAATGGCCAATTTTATCTGCATTCAGACAGGAAATGCAGCATCAGATAATCTGAACAGATATTGTCCTTCAGGAAATGTTTACTCTTCTGATATGGCAAGTGAATTACAAAATGGGTTTTGCGTATATACAATCAATGACTTCCAGGAGAAATTAATTGAAATTGCAATTATAATTTTTTTTCTCTCGTTTATTGGGGGATACTAAATGTGGTGATTTCCCGATTACATTGTCTAGGGTAGCTAAAAAAAAATGTAAAAAGTCAGCCATGCAATTTTTTTGTTTAATGGAATCATGTTCATTAATATCCTTCAAATAATTAACCATTTAGACATGTTGTAAAGGTATACAGTATCCTAACCATCAATTTAATAGATATTCCATGGCTGATGGGAATGTAGCAAAGGTGAATTGTCATTTAGCTTTAATCACTCAAGCTTCTTGTGTCTTTACTAATAAGTGAGTTAGGATGCACACAATCATCCTGTACAGTGCATCATGGGTATTTACATAGCACAGGTTTATTCTTGATAACGAAGACTTAACCATATCAAGTTAAGTAACTACATGCTAACCACAGTTAAAACCCAGCACCTATTTTTTTTTTTTTTTTATTTCGTTGTAGTGGGTTTATCCTGAATAATTGCATTTTAAATAAATAAGTCCAAAATGTTATTGCAAAGTCCATAAACCATGAAATCAAAAAGACGGGCACATAGACAGACACAAACATTGAACGGGTGGGATATACCTCGCAGTGCTTAATCTTAAGCAGTAGCAATACTGTATTACCCAATAATACATTTTTTCTGATAATACATTTTCATAAGGAATTATTCTGATGTGATTAGCAAGTAGCACATGCATGTTATAAACATATTATTAGCATTTAATTAGCACTAGCCTAGTGGAAGACCCATTGTTCCTAAAAATTAAGATAAGTGGTGATTAAGCTTATCTCATTTATAAACTTGATACACGCAAATACATTTTAATTTATAAGCATATTATATATAAAATCATTCATATCAATTTTTTATAAATAATGTTATATTTCAACGAGTGAACTATGGCATATGACCATATTGGTTGCATAATTGTTGCATTATTTCCACTATTTGTTGTTGATTGTTAATGCACCCTTGTGTTATGACATTAAAGAGGGTTGAAAGTTAGCTTTTCTGTATTTTTAGACCTTACACACTCGTTAAAGGACAACTGTAGCAAAAATAACTTGAATTTTAATTGAAATAGAAGGTTTATATACAAATTATTGTATATAATAATAAAATTAAGTATACTATTGAGTACATTGTGTTCCATGTAGCTGGATCAGGGGGGGCTGACATTTTGTTTAGAATCTTAGGTAAGATGAAGGAGGATCTTAAACACCTGACTCAAGACTCTAAACAAGATGTCTTCTCCCTGTTATACCTTATTGAGCCTTATTTGCTCCAAATAATTATATTTATTTTATTCTTCGATTAAAGGATTTCTATATAAAAAATATATACTTAAACAGACTAGCTAGTTTAGGGCCTTAGGTTTTCAGGTGGTAGGCCACTACTGTGACACCACATAAACAGCTCCATACACACGTAGAGACACGCGTTCAGTTACAGACATCGACACGCATGCATTCACACACAAATAGTGGATTCTTTTTTAGGAGAGAAATAAACATTTTACCATCTGTTTAGTTCACAGGGAGACATTCACTGGTAGTCCAGTGGTTGCTACAGTCCCACATGTTCATATGGGAGTGCCAGGAGGACACGTGACACCCAGCGCTCTGCACGTTTGTGGTAGTGCGCAGCGTGGGCACCTGAGTGAATGATCTACCCCTGAGCACTCCTTTGTCAAACCCTGTGACTGAAGACATAGGAGGACATAATTAACTTTCACTGTCTGCTTGGGTCCAGTAGTTCCTTGCCACCTTGGCCCAGCATTGGCCTCTGGGTGTCGCATTCTGTGCGGCCACAAACCTTAGGGTTATTTTTTTTGCTACAGTGGTCCCTTAAGCAAATCCCCAAAGCAGAAACCTTATATATCAAAAGCACCCAAAATAGACCACAGAAAAAACACGTACAGCAAATAAGAGGCACTAAGTTTTGAACTTTTGCTATTATTTAAGAAGCAAATGTTAAAATAAAAATCACTTAGTGCCACTTTAATTATGGATAGTCCCATCTTTATTTTACTAATTGCAACATTCTTGAGGTACATTTCTGTCCACCAGTTTATTGGACATTAATAATCGCACTAAATAAATTCATCATGATAATTAAGTTTAAGCACTAGGAACGTGACCAAAATGTAACATTTTTGGATTTGTTAGTCACATATGGTCACTGTATATTTATATACCTATTCATGTGTATATACCCATCTATATATGTATATTGACATTACGTATATATGTGCACAAAGTTGATCGAATTTTTAGACACATATATACATATAAAATAAAATTAACAAATACAGGTAATATTGTTCTAAATAATAATATTGGTATAAATCTACTCTCCTATATATAAATTAATATGGTAAAATATACAATTATCATTATTATACTTCCCCAAGCAATAAAAGTTAATGATAGCAGACACTACTTTAGAAGTTCAATATAGATATATACAAGCCGCTATATAGTTGCTGAGAAATAACATTTAGTTTGTTGCCAAAATATTGAACTATTTATACACTATATGGACAAAAGTATTGGGACACTTGATCATTACACCAGCATGGCATCGTGTCCTAAATACATAGATATTAATATATAGTTGATTCCCCTTTTTCAGCTGTAGTTGCTTCCACTCTTCTGGGAAGGCTTTCCACAATATGTTGAAGAGTTTCTGTGGGAATTTTTGCCCATCCAGTAGAGCATTTGTGAGGTCCGGCACTGATGCTGGACGAGAAGGTCTGGCTCGCAATCTATAGAAAGATTATTCCCCAAATTGTTCACACAAAGTTGGAAGCATAACATTGTCTAAAATGTCTTGGTAAGCTAAAGCATTAATGTTTCCTTTCACTGGAAGTAAAGGACCTGGCACAACCTCTGAAAAACATACCATACTACTATCCCTCCTCCACCAAACTTTACATCTGGCACAATGCAGTCAGGGGTAACGTTCCCCGGCTATCCGCCAAACCCAAGTTCACCCATCAGACTGCCAAACAGTGAAGACTCCACAGAATAAGTTTCCATTGCTCCATAGCCCAGTGGCGGCATACGTTACACAACTAGATCCAAAGCTTGGCTTTGTTCTTGGTGATGTGATCCTTGCATGCAGATGCTCGGCCATGGAAATCAAATTCCATGAAGCTCATGCCAGACACAGTTTTTGTGCTGATATTAATGCCAGTGGAAGTTTAGAACTCTCTAGCTATGGAATCAGATGAGCACTGACAACTTTTATGCACCATGCGCCTCAGCCCTTGGTGACTCTGCTCTGTGACTTTACACGGTCTTCCGCTTCTTGGCAATTGCTACAACTTTCCAATAATACCGCAGTTGACAGTGGAATATCTAGTAGATATGAGTTATTGGTGGCATCTTATCACAGGTACCATGCTTGAATTCACTGAGCTCTTCACGACAACCATTTCTTTCCACAAATATTTTTCTGTGATTAACTAATATGGAATTCTATGGAAGTTGCTATCCCCTAGGTCCTTGAAAAACCATAATCTAAACCCTATAACAGTTTGTCAAGTTCTTATCTAGATACTATATTAAAAGTAAAGTCAGTGAGATGTGTAGTTGGTTTATTGTGTGTATGCGTGTGTATTGTGTAAAATAATAAATGTGTTCTACCATTTTACAGAAAGAAAAAATGTGTATACGTACATAGGTGCCCATTAATGTTAGCTCTTGTAGCAAAAATAATTTCATATGTCGTAATACAAAATTAGTTAACTTACTAATAAAATGTTAATATATTCCTTAATATACAATATACTAACATTTACATAAGACTGTTTTGTAGTATGCAAAAATAGGTGACTGCCAGTCTGTATTTATTATTTAAAAAAAAATTATAAACATCAGTGGGCAATATAGTGCCTTCTGAGTCCTTTACATCAAATTACACTGCAAGCAAAGGCTTTAATTGGTCTGTATCGTTTGTATTCTTGTTACATCTGTAGGCCGCTTGGCCAGTGCACTATCGTGTGATGTCACATATGCTGCATCACTAAAACACCAGGCCAACTTGTAGTGTCTGTCTTACCCTAAACTATGCATCTGTATTCCAGTTATTTATAAAACGAAAACGATAAAGATTTATAGTTGTGGCTTTGTGAATGTTGGTCATTGGATTATTTTGTCATTGCCATCATAAAAAAACAGAATTACCCCAACCTTTGGCTCATACAATCCAGTGTAGCTTTCATGGCATATGGAGGCTATACCTCCACTATAATACATACCAGTGCTCATAAAGTGACTTTATCACCTAAACATTTTTTTTACTGTGAATGTAGAAAATGTGGCTTAATATGCAAAGTACATATTTCCCATTGAAAAGCAGTTCATTTGCATATAAAGCCACAGGTGATGTCATAAACTGGAGACTCCACTGACACCTTTAAATCCCATTTTTTTTCTCCTAATTTAGGCATTTATTTGCAGTTTTGCTAACACAATTTATAGATCGTTATATAGAGACTTAAGGGGGTAGAGAGAGAGAGAGAGAGACAGACAGACAGACAGACAGACAGACAGACAGACAGACAGAGGGAGAGGAAGAGAGAGAGAGAGAGACCCTTACGGGGGAAGAGAGAGAGAGACCCTGACGGGGGAAGAGAGAGAGAGACCCTGACGGGGGAAGAGAGAGAGGCAGACAGAGAGTGAGGGAGAGAGAGACAGAGAGAGACCCTGAAGGGGGAAGAGAGAGAGAGAGAGACCCTGTATGGGGAAAGAGAGAGAGAGAGACCCTGACGGGGGAAGAGAGACCCTAATGGGGGAAGAGAGAAAGAGAGACCCAAGAGAGAGGGAGAGAGAGAGAGACCCTGGAGAGAGAGAGAGTGAGAGACCCTGGAGAGAGACAGAGAGAGAAAGAGAGACACGAGAAAGTGAGACACGAGAGAGAGAGAGAAAGAGAGACACGAGAGAGAGAGAGAGAGAGAGAGAGACACTGGAGAGAGAGAGAGAGAGACAGACACTGGAGAGAGAGATAGACAGACAGACACTGGTGAGAGAGAGAGAGAGAGAGACACAGGAGAGAGAGAGACACTGGAGAAAGAGACAGAGAAAGAGAGAGGAACAGAGACACTGATGGGGAAGAGAGAGGGACCCAAAGAGGGAGAGAGACCCCAAAGGGGAGGAGAGACATGGGAGAGAGAGATACTGAAGAGAGAGAGAGAGAGAGAGAGAGAGATAAAGAGAGATACTGAAGGGAGGGAGAGAAAGAGAGATACTGAAGAGAGAGAGAGAGAGTAAGAGAGATACTGAAGAGATAGAGACATGAGAGAGAGAGACAGTGGAGAGAGAGAGAAAGAGACACTGGAGAGAGAGAGGGGGTAGAGAGTGGAGAGAGAGAGAATGGTAGAGAGTGGAGAGAGAGGCAGACAGACAATGGTGAGAGAGAGAAAGAGAGAGAGACACTGGAGAAAGAGAGACACACTGGAGAGAGAGAGACACTGGAGAGAGACAGACAGACACTGGTGTGAGAGAGAGAGAGAGACTGGAGAGAGACAGACAGACACTGGTGTGAGAGAGAAAGAGACACTGGAGAGAGAGAGAGAGAGAGACTGAAGAGAGAGAGAATGGTAGAAAGTGGAGAGAGAGAGAGAGAGACAGACACGTGTGAGAGAGACAGAGAGAGAGACACTGGAGAGAGAGAAAGAGGGACACACTGGAGAGAGAGAGAGAGAGACTCTGATGAGGGAAGAAAAAGAGAGAAACCCTGATGGGGGAAGAGAGAGAGACCCTGCCGGGGGAAGAGAGAGAGACATAAGAGAGAGAGAGAGAGAGAGAAGGAGGGAGAGACAGAGACCCCGGAGAGAGAGAGTGAGAGAGAGAAACTGGAGAGAGAGAGGGGTAGAGAGTGGAGAGAGAGAGAGACACTGGAGAGAGAGAGAGACAGACAGACAGACACTGATGGGGAAGAGAGAGACCCAAAGGATGGAGAGAGACATTGGAGAGAGAGAGAGATACTGAAGAGAGAGAGAGAAAGAGAGATACTGAAGAGAGAGAAAGAGAGATACTGAAGGGAGAGAGAGAGAGAGAGAGACACACACACAGAGACCCTGAAGGGGAAAGGGAGAGCGAGACCCTGACGGGGGAGAGAGAAAGAGAGAGACACTGGAGGGAGAGAGAGAGACAGACACTGGTGAGAGAGAGAGAGAGACACTGGAGAGAGAGAGAAAGACACGAGAGAGAGAAACAGACACTGGAGAGAGAAAGAGACAGAGAGAGAGAGACACACACAGAGACACTGATGGGGAAGAAAGAGACCCAAAGAGGGAGAGAGACCCCAAAGGGGAAGAGAGACGTGGGAGAGAGAGAGATACTGAAGAGAGAAAGAGAGATACTGAAGGGAGAGAAAGAGAGATACTGAAGAGAGAGAGAGAGAAAGAGAGATACTGAAGAGAGAGAGAGAGAAAGAGAGATACTGAAGAGAGAGAGAGATGGGGAAGAGAGAGAGAGACCCTGATGGAGGAAGAGAGAGAGAGACAGACAGACACTGAAGAGAGAGAGAAAGAGAGAGACACTGGAGAGAGAGAGAGACACAAGAGAGAGAGAGAGAGAGAGACACTGGAGAGAGAAAGAGACAGATAAAGAGAGAGACAGAGACAATGATGGGGAAGAGAGAGACCCCAAAGGGGAAGAGAGACATGAGAGAGAGAGAGAGACAGACAGACACTGGTGAGAGAGAGAGAGATACTGAAGAGAGAGAGAGAGAGAGAGACACGAGAGAGAGAGACAAGAGTGAGAGATACTGGAGAAAGAGAGAGAGAGACACTGATGGGGAAGAGAGAGACCCAAAGTGGGAGAGAGACCCCAAAAGGGAAGAGAGACATGGGAGAGAGAGAGAAACTGAAGAGAGAGCGAGAAAGAGAGATACTGAAGAGAGAGAAAGAGAGATGAGAGATACTGAAGGGAGAGAGAGAGAGACTGAAGGGAGAGAGAGACATGAGAGAGAGAGAGAGAGAGAGACACACACACAGACACCCTGATGGGGGAAGAGAGAGAGAGACCCTGATGGGGGAAGAGAGAGACCCTGATGGGGGAAGACAGAGAGAGAGACACTGGAGAGAGAGAAAGAGGGACACACTGGAGAGAGAGAGAGAGAGACTCTGATGAGGGAAGAAAAAGAGAGAAACCCTGATGGGGGAAGAGAGAGAGACCCTGCCGGGGGAAGAGAGAGAGACATAAGAGAGAGAGAGAGAGAGAAGGAGGGAGAGACAGAGACCCCGGAGAGAGAGAGTGAGAGAGAGAAACTGGAGAGAGAGAGGGGTAGAGAGTGGAGAGAGAGAGAGACACTGGAGAGAGAGAGAGACAGACAGACAGACACTGATGGGGAAGAGAGAGACCCAAAGGATGGAGAGAGACATTGGAGAGAGAGAGAGATACTGAAGAGAGAGAGAGAAAGAGAGATACTGAAGAGAGAGAAAGAGAGATACTGAAGGGAGAGAGAGAGAGAGAGAGACACACACACAGAGACCCTGAAGGGGAAAGGGAGAGCGAGACCCTGACGGGGGAGAGAGAAAGAGAGAGACACTGGAGGGAGAGAGAGAGACAGACACTGGTGAGAGAGAGAGAGAGACACTGGAGAGAGAGAGAAAGACACGAGAGAGAGAAACAGACACTGGAGAGAGAAAGAGACAGAGAGAGAGAGACACACACAGAGACACTGATGGGGAAGAAAGAGACCCAAAGAGGGAGAGAGACCCCAAAGGGGAAGAGAGACATGGGAGAGAGAGAGATACTGAAGAGAGAAAGAGAGATACTGAAGGGAGAGAAAGAGAGATACTGAAGAGAGAGAGAGAGAAAGAGAGATACTGAAGAGAGAGAGAGAGAAAGAGAGATACTGAAGAGAGAGAGAGATGGGGAAGAGAGAGAGAGACCCTGATGGAGGAAGAGAGAGAGAGACAGACAGACACTGAAGAGAGAGAGAAAGAGAGAGACACTGGAGAGAGAGAGAGACACGAGAGAGAGAGAGAGAGAGAGAGAGAGAGAGAGAGAGACACTGGAGAGAGAAAGAGACAGATACAGAGAGAGACAGAGACAATGATGGGGAAGAGAGAGACCCCAAAGGGGAAGAGAGACATGAGAGAGAGAGAGAGACAGACAGACACTGGTGAGAGAGAGAGAGATACTGAAGAGAGAGAGAGAGAGACACGAGAGAGAGAGACAAGAGTGAGAGATACTGGAGAAAGAGAGAGAGAGACACTGATGGGGAAGAGAGAGACCCAAAGTGGGAGAGAGACCCCAAAAGGGAAGAGAGACATGGGAGAGAGAGAGAAACTGAAGAGAGAGCGAGAAAGAGAGATACTGAAGAGAGAGAAAGAGAGATGAGAGATACTGAAGGGAGAGAGAGAGAGACTGAAGGGAGAGAGAGACATGAGAGAGAGAGAGAGAGACACACACACAGACACCCTGATGGGGGAAGAGAGAGAGAGACCCTGATGGGGGAAGAGAGAGACCCTGATGGGGGAAGAGAGAGAGAGAGACCCTGACGGGGGAAGAGAGACAGAGAGACACCCTGACGGGGGAAGAGAGAGAGACATGAGAGAGAGAGAGACAGACAAACAGACACTGGTGAGAGAGAGAGAGAGAGAGATACTGAAGATAGAGAGTGAGAGAGAAAGAGAGAGAGATACTGAAGAGAGAGAGAGACGAGAGAGAGAGACAAGAGAGAGAGAGACACTGGAGAAAGAGAGAGAGACGCAGAGACACTGATGGGGAAGAGAGAGACCCAAAGAGGGAGAGAGACCCCAAAAGAGAGACATGGAAGAGAGAGAGACATAAGAGAGAGAGAGAGACACATGAGAGAGAGAGAGAGAGAGAGAGAGAGACTGGAGAGAGAGAGAGAGGTAGACAGACACTGGAGAGAGAGAGAAAGAGAGAGAGACACTGGAGAGAGAGAGAGAGAGAGAGAGAGAGAGACTGGAGAGAGAGAGAGACACGAGAGAGAGAGAAAGAGACAGAGACAATGATGGGGAAGAGATAGACCCAAAAAGCGAGAGAGACCCCAAAGGGGAAGAGAGACATGAGAGAGAGAGAGAGAGAGAGAGAGAGAGAGACACACGAGAGAGAGAGACAAGAGAGAGAGACACTGGAGAAAGAGAGAGAGAGACACAGAGACACTGATGGGGAAGAGAGAGACCCAAAGAGGGAGAGAGACCCCAAAAGGGAAGAGAGACATGGGAGAGAGAGAGATACTGAAGAGAGAGTGAGAAAGAGAGATACTAAAGAGAGAGAAAGAGAGATCAGAGATACTGAAGGGAAAGAGAGAGAGAGAGAGAGAGAGAGAGAGACTGAAGGGAGAGAGAGAGAAAAAGAGATACTCAAGAGAGAGAGTGAGAGAGAAAGAGAGATACTGAAGAAAGAGAGAGAGAGACACTGGAGAGAGAAAGAGACAGAGAAAGAGAGAGACAGAGACAATGATGGGGAAGAGAGAGACCCAAAGAGGGAGAGAGACCCCAAAATGGAAGAGAGACATGGGGAGAGAGAGATACTGAAGAGAGAGCGAGAAAGAGAGATACTGAAGGGAGAGAGAGAGAGAGAGAGACTGAAGGGAGAGAGAGACATGAGAGAGAGAGAGA
Source organism: Pelodytes ibericus (assembly GCA_036172795.1). Classification (NCBI taxonomy): domain Eukaryota; kingdom Metazoa; phylum Chordata; class Amphibia; order Anura; family Pelodytidae; genus Pelodytes; species Pelodytes ibericus. Next base: position 74,314,997 of record CM069861.1, on the reverse strand, counting down.
CACACACACAGAGACCCTGATGGGGGAAGAGAGAGAGAGACCCTGATGGGGGAAGAGAGAGAGAGAGACCCTGACGGGGGAAGAGAGACAACCTGACGGGGGAAGAGAGAGAGACATGAGAGAGAGAGACAGACAGACAGACACTGGTGAAAGAGAGAGACAGACACTGGTGAGAGAGAGAAAGAGAGACACACTCGTGAGAGAGAGAAAGAAAGAGACACTGGAGAGAGAGAGACAGAGACACTGATGGGGAAGAGAGAGAACCAAAGAGGGAGAGAGAGAGACACACAGAGACCCTGATGGGGGAAGAGAGAGAGAGACCCTGAAGGGGAAAGAGAGAGAGAGACCCTGATGGGGGAAGAGAGAGAGAGAGAGAGAGAGAGACCCTAATGGGGGAAGAGAGAGAGACCCTGACGGGGGAAGAGAGAGAGAGAGGCACTGACTGGGGAAGAGAGAGAGAGAGACCCTGATGGGGGAAGAGAGAAAGAGAGGGGGCAAGTCCTGTGAATGCAACATGTGTGCTGGGGTCTGTCAATATATCCACAAAGTATGTACACAAGATTATATCTCACTCACTGCCCTGATATATACCCCAGTAGAATCTTCCTGTTAAATGACAACTAAACTTTTTTTTTTGGTCAATAATTAACTTAATCAAACATTTTTCTTTTAAGGGGGGGTAGGCACGTGATGCCGCGCAATGACGTCACATGGCCTTGTAAACCCAATGATCGTGCAGCCATGCCGGCAGCGGGCCCCCCTTCTGACTTGGGCCCTTGGGCAGTGCCTGAATGCCTGCATGGTCAGTCCGCCCCTGGTGGGAACTACATTTTCCATGATTCTATGGTGGAGGAAGCCTCAATTGCAAATGCGTGTGCACCTTATTGCAACCAAAGTTTCAACTTGGGGGACACTAGCTGTGTCAGCAATGCAATTCAGATGCCATTCGGCCCCTTGGTTTATTTGTGTCTGCGACACAACTGTGCCATGGGGTCAGGGATAAGAGTAGGAGGGACTGGGGACTCACGGAATGAAATAAAGTACAAAATAAATCATCCCCCCCCCCCCCCAAAAAAAAGTTGTCCTTTAATTTGCTTGTATGTAGAATGAAACCATAATATTTTTTGGAGATCCTTTAAATTTCTGCCCTTTTTTTGTGTGTCAAGTTACTGTTGTAGGTAGTCACCTGAAGGTTACTGGAAATTCCAGAAAGTGGAGATGATATATAGAGAAAAAGGGATTGTTCATTAAACCCCAGGTTGACCATGTGAACCCTGGTGTATCAATCAAGTCAGATTTGCGTAGTTCTCCAACTGGAACCAACGTTAAGTTGGTCAACCAAGCCTGACTAAGATGATTTAACCCAGTCAGGTTTGTGAAGTTAAACTTGAGCAAACTTTAACTAGGTCAACCCAGTTTGTCTAAGTGGACCCAGGTAGCACCACTCAGTTGGGTTTGTCGTTTCCCCTCAATCTGAGCTCATAAGAAAAGTAATCTGAAGCTGAAACCTATTCAATAAATAAAGTACTTGTGTTGTACTCAGTTTGCACCCAAACCGCCATGAGATTTTTATTTTCTATAATGTAATATTAAGTGAATAAACTCCTAATATGATAATTTTGCTAATCAATAATGTATCAATAAATAACAATTAATGTATCAATAAATATGTCCTTTGGTTCCACAGTTTGTTGATTTTTTTAATCTAAAAACTATTTAATGATAGCAGACACATTAATTAATTTAATCATTGTCTTAAGTAACAATGTAATGCTTTTTAATATATGTAACCACTACTTGTCAAAATTGAATCACTTTAAAGAGAGAATAATGCCAAACCCTGCTTTGCTGACTTTTTAAATTATCTTTTTAACATGTTTTGTTATGAAGATATCACTCATTTAATATAGGAGACACTGAGCATTTTACTTTATCCTTGGTCTGATTGTGGCATGGTTGGTACCCGTACTTCCCCTTGGTCTGTCAATATGACAGTCTGAGGGACCAATAGGAGCTTTAGCAAAGGCTTGTTCATCACTGACCAATCTAAGGCCACTTCCTCTCAATTTTTCCACAGTCATATCTTCTAAATGAGTATATATAATACATAAAGCAGTTAACTCAAAAGACCAGGGTCAATCAATTAAATGTTTTAACATTTTGGCTTTGCCCTCTTTAACCCTTTAAGGACCAGGGATTTTCCTGGGCCAAGGACCAGAGCGTTTTTCAAAATTCATAAATTTCCTCTCTCTCATTTAACGCACCCATACAAGTTATATGTTGTTTTTTAGAGGACAGTTAGAGCTTTCTTTTGATACCCTATACATAAAAATGATTTACATTTTAGTATTAAAGAATACATATAAAAGAGGAAATTTTTGAGGAAAAAAAAGTTTTTCCCCATTATTTTACCAATAATAAGCTACATAACTAGTGCAACACTAACCCACTTATCCCCCCTAATTAACTAACTAATAAAAAAGAAAAATATTGATTCCCAAACCCCCCATAACAAAAAAGACAGAAAAAAAAAACTCTGAAGAGTGCGATGTCAGATCAGTAAAAATCATGCAACAGGCATGCAGGGGTTAAATTTTATTAAATAAATATATTAAAATTACCTTTATTTATTAAAAAAAACTTTATAAATTGTAAAAAAAAAAAAATCTGTTAAAAAAAAAACTAAATGAGGGCCATAAAGTGGAAGGAAACTGATCACAGTTAAAAACTGTGATCAGCAATGAAAGGGTTAATTTTTTTAATTTTTTTTTTTTACCTATGTGTATGTAATTAATTTCTTTTTACTTACAGGTCACTCTCTGTGCTTCACTATAAGAATGTGAAGCACAGGGTGTGAATTAGAGGCAAAGTCAGTGTGTGAACACACTGACTTTGCCATCTAATTTGCATGTTATCGCGGTGATTGAGCGATCACATGGCCGGAAACTGACCGATCGGGTCCAGGAGCTTTGCCTCGGGTGCGAGGCTTAGTCCTGGACCCTTTGCAGACTAGCTGGCGGTGCCCACGGAGCGCACCGCCGGCTAGACTGCATGACGAGTTAACTCGTCATAAGGTCGCTAATGCGGCGGCTCTTATGACGAGTTAACTCGTCATAAGGTCGGGAAGGGGTTAATTGTGCATGAATACATTTGAAATGGAGAGTGTATTAATACTTCATTGAGTGTTTTCTACTCATTTAACAGTAGTATTCAAATGTGGTTAATTTAACCCAAGTAAATCAAAACATATCTCACAGGTTTATCCGTGATGTTGTGTTTGCTGCACCCTGTTTTTGTGTAACTTTGAACTGCACTAATTATACCGTAAGTGTTCAAAAGGTATAATTGACTGTGCCTTTAAAATATACGTGTACTGAAGAACACTCCTAATGACTTACTGTACATCACAGAAATCCCCAGCTATCTAAAATACCTAGTCTTTTCTGATGCATGGAATTACTGCCCAGTCACAGAATGCTACTGATAATATTCTCTTTTAAGAACAGATGTAGAGCCACAGGTGGACACCTAGGCATTTTATATGGTGTAAATATACTAGAATGATTGGACTTCCAGGTCAGATATTCAACTAAATTTGCCTGTGTGTATTAATCATATGCAACTCTTTCATTAGCATTGGTCGTTACTGTTGAAGACCTCCAGCTGTTGTTGTCAGAAAGATCGGCCATATTTCCAGTTAGATCCTCTGAGAGCTCCTTAGCTCCTTCCTGATGAATTAACTGTATTGAGTCGGTGCGTATATGCATACTGCTGGGCTGCACTTTGCTTGATCTTTCTTTAGCATGTTGAACATGTGTTCACAGAAACATGGCCAATGGAGGGAATTTTGAAAATCAGCGCTGAAATATATAGGGCACTCCTGAGAGTCATAGTATGGTTAGTAGCTTCAGTAAGTTGGTACTTTGGAATTAAAGGGACTATATCACCTAAACATTGTTTTTACTGTGACTATAGGCAGGATTTTTTAATAGTAATGAGCAAATTATCAGTGGGCTATTAATGAGCAAATTATCAGTGGCTATTAATGAGCAAATTATCAGTGGGATATTAATGAGCAAATTATTAGTGGGCTATTAATGATCAAATTATCAGTGGCCTATTAATGAGCAAATTATCAGTGGCCTGTAAACAAGCAAATTATCAGTGGGCTATTAACGACAAAATTATCAGTGGCCTATTAACGAGCAAACTATCAGTGGGCTATTAATGAGCAAATTATCAGTGGCTTATTAACGAGCAAATTATCAGAGGCCTATTAACAACAAATTATCAGTGGGCTATTAATGAGCAAATTATCAGTGGCATATTAACGAGAAAATTATCAGTGGCCTATTAATGAGCAAATTATCAGTGGCTATTTGTGAGCAAATTATCAGTGGCATATTAATGGATATACTATCCAGGGGGAGGCAGAATTATTTTCAGGAAGGGGCCCTAACAATTCTGATGGCAGCCCTGACTGTAGGGAATAAAAATGAGTGCAAATGATCTTCACATGGTGTTAGCAAAACTACAAGCAAATGCCTAAATTAGGGTAAAATGTGTTTAAAAATGTGTCTGAGGAATTTCCTGCTTATGACATCACCTGTGGCCTGATATGCATATTTCAATAAGAAATGTGTAATTTGCATGTCACGCATGTGATGTCATAAGCAAGAGACTCCACAGACACATTTGAAACACATTGTACTCCTAACACAATGTATGGATGATTTTCAATTGTTGTTTATACTGTGCATGCAGAGAATAAAAAATGTTTAGGTGACACAGTCCCTTCAAACCTTTCTTGGTTCACATATGGCAGGACACAATGATAAAAATTCACTACCTATTATATGATAATAGTACAGGTATCTAGAGCTCTCAGGCACCTAGGAATTCAACATGATTATAGTCAGTTATGAGAATTCACCAAGTCAATGTAAAGATTTGGCTTATGGTAATCTGTGTTTTATAGTGTGTGGATGTTTAATAAATATGGCTAATAACTCCTATTACTATGGAACTCGATTTAAAATATTCAAAGGCACATAGGTTGCAACGAATGCAGTAATAGAATCCATGAACTATATTGTACGTATCTTATCATTTACACTTGGAGAAAAATTGAAAAAAAGGGTATTTGTTTTATGACTAAATGAAACCATAGAAAAGTGACTTAATGCAGTTCAGCAATGTAGCCTCATTCTTAACCCTACTTATGATAGTTACAACTGCCCATTAACTGTTTGGTTGCCAGATTGGCTATTTAACAAGTTAAATCTCTGCCATCAAAGGGATAGCGTTGATATACATGTACACAGTGTTGTTTAACAACAATTTATGGAACAAAATGTACAGGTATATTTGTGTTTTCCCATCTATTCCCTGAATAACTGCAGGCATTAATGTTTCTATATGTTCTTAATATTGTATGTCAGCTTGGACTAACCTTTCAAAAAATGCCATGTACAATTCCTGTCTGAGAAATCCAATTTCCATTTTGCTGACAGATATTGAATTGTGATTTGTTTGACACTGGAAGCATGCTTGTAATAAATTTATATTATGTTTTGTACAACACAAACTAATGTGTAAAAAAAAAAAAAAAAACAACAACTCACAAACAAACCAAAATGATGAACAAGACAGAAAAATGTATTCCCAATCTCACAATGATTCTGTTGTCATGTGATTTTATTTACACAAAGTATGTTTATAACTTTGAAATACAGTCAGATATATCACACGTGACGTCTTTGTGTTTATTCACTGACTTCGAAGTTTATATTTTTCTTATATGAAAAGTCAGCTATATTTAGAAAAAAACATATTGCACAAGTGAATGGTTAAAAGTAACTTTTTTTTAAGGAAAACTAAAGTTTAAAATTTGACACTCCATGGCAATATCTTCTCCATCTTTATTAATCTCCCTCTTGCTACATTTTTCTTATCTGTTTATCCTATTATCCCTTCTTATGTTCTGTCTGGCCCATCTTTGGCTTTCATGTACACCTACAATATGTCCACTTTTCCCTGCTCTATCATTTAAACAGCCAATATCAGGGGTGGAATCCTACAGCCTTTCACATGTTGCAGGATTACATTTCCCTTACTACTCTGCTAGCCTCTTAACTAATCGAGCATTATGGGAGATGTAGTTCATCAGCAGCCGCGGGTTCCCCACCCTGCCCTATGTCCACAAATCAGAGCTGCAAAACACATGGTCACACCAAATCGTCACACCACTAAAGTGTTCTGGGTTAGGTAGTTTTGAGTTTGTTTCCTTGTTGTACATCTTCTGTAGCAGTAATGGCAATGTCTGAGAACTACACATCCTATGATGCTCAGTCTGTCAAAAATCTGACTGAACATCATGGAATGTGTAGTTCCCAAATATCTGTGGTGCCAAGGTTGGCTATCACTGTTCAATAACATTTGTTTCTGCTTAAATAGTATGCCAATCATTTTAATTAGCTGCTGCTATAACCCAATGCAATTGTATATAGGTAAACAAAGTTTTCATACATAACGCATATTACTTTCTAATAAAATTATTTTTGAGTAAATTACCAGCACATACATATATTAATACTACATATACTATTGTTCAGAAATTAGGGGTCACTGAGAAATGTCCTTTTATTCAATAAAATGCATCAGATGAGTTGCAGAATAAATAGCAAATACCATCAAGACTTGATTCTAAAGAATGTGTTTTATTGGTTGTATAATCAGAACAACAGTTTTCAGCTGTACACCAAATGGTTGTATCAGGTAGCTCCAATTTTTGGCTCAGAAATGGTGCCTTCGAATTGTGGACTTATTCGGATCACATTGGTACCCGAATTTTGAGCTACTATTCCACACATATCTCTCGACAACAAAATGCAACAACACAAAATGGTAGCCTTGGTCCTCCCTATAGACATCTATGTTTACTTTAATTCTTCACTTTCCTATTCAATTCTAATTCAACTAAGATCTGGAGCTTATGTGCTAATTTCATGTATGTTTCCAGAACTTGGATTGTTATGGGGTTGATCGGCGACTTAGGATAGCCTAATTTTTATGCTTTATATAGAAAAATTGTCCCGATTCAATTGCTTCTAATGCTCTATTTTCCCAACGGTCCGAACAGCCGAGTTTATGGATAATAAGTAGACAGAATTCTGTTTCTGAAATTCGGCTAACTTGTCTGATTTGAATCCATTAGAACACAAATCTGTCTATATTGAGTTGACCTATACACATTGATCAGCCATAACATTATAACCACTGACAGGTGAAATGCCTAACACTTATAATCTTGTTCTCATGGCACCTGTCAGTGGGTGGCATATATTAGCAGCTCGTGAACATTTTGTCCTCAAAGTTGATGGTTTGACGACCATCTCCAAAACTGAAGCTCTTGTGGGTTGTTCCCGAACTGCAGTGGTCAGTACCCATCAAAAGTATTCCAAGGAAGGAAAAGCGGTGTACTGGCGCCAGGGTCATGGGTTGCCAGGGCTCATTGATGCACGTGAAGAGCGTAGGCTGGTCCATGTGATGGGATCCAAATGACAAGCAACTATAGCTCAAATTGCTGAAAAAGTTTAGAAAGGTATCAGCACATACAGTGTATTGCAGTCTGTTGCATATGCGCTGCATAGGCGCAGACCAGTCAGGGTGCCAATGCTGACCCCTGTCCACTGCCGAAAGTGCCTATAATATGCACGTGAGTATCAGAACTGGACCACAGAGCAATGGAAGAAGGTGGCATGGCCTGATCAATCACGTTTTCTTTTACATCACGTGTGCGTTGCTTATCTGGACAACACATCGCTCCAGAATTCACAATGGTAAGAAGGCAAGCCAGCAGAGGCAGTGTGATGCTTTGGGCAAGATTCTGCTGAGAAAGCTTGGGTCCTGCAATTCATGTGGATGTTACTTTGACATGTACCACCTACCTAAGCATTGTTGCGGACCATGTACACCCTTTCAGGATATTTTCTGATGGCATTGGCTTCTTTGAACAGGATAATGCTACAGAGGGTGTATAATGTTATGACTGATTGGTGTATACACCTTTATATTATTTCGGTCTATACTGAGGTTAATGCAGAAAGTTATGTGTTACTCCTGAATGTGTAGCATTCCATGGGACTGGCTATTTTAGCCATGGTTTATTAGTTGTGAACCTCCACAGTTTTGAATTTCCCAATTGCATTTTTCCTCAAAAAAAAAAAAAGTTATATGTAAAAAAATAATAATAATTGGGGTGTTAAACTGTCTAATAAGAGTAACAACTACAAAAAAGGGGAACACATTATCTTAGTTATGCAGAAAGGCTAAAACAGTCACATTTGTTTTTGCCCAGATAAAAAAACGGTGTCTTACATATCATAACGTTTTATAAATATAGAGCTCCCTAGTCACCTGTTCTTTAACATAACTGCGCAAAGGACAAGAAGTCTGAGACTAGAAAAGTGAAAAATTCCTCAACAACAAAGGAAGGGATTCTTATAGGTAAGGACAGCAAAGGTTTGGAATTCTCTGCCGGATTGTAATTTTGACCACAATCATTTTTTCCCCCTAGGTTGCTTTCATAGACTTATTGACAGCGAGCCCATTTGTTTACTGGCATTCCGGTAAAATACAGTCTGGGTGGTAACCATACCTGTATGGCAAAATCAAACATTTCTTAAAGATGCTGTTCCATAGCAATACTCCATATAAGTGCTGCATCATGGAAATGGAAGCTAAAGAAATAGATCTAGCATTTTATTTTTGTTTCTTAATGCTCCCTGCCCTATAAGAAATGAATGAAAAGGTAAAGAAAGTTCCTGAGGTTTCTTAGCAACTGAGTCAGTTACCCAGAGCCAACATCTCTCTGTCACTGCAAGCAGAATTCTTACAGGCCCTCCCACCTGTCATCTCATGATGCATAGTGCAGCTAACCTCCATATACAATGCTTTCACATGAATGGCCAATTAGAGGGATTGCTCTGATGAATCTGTGTTATCAGTACATCACATCCTGAAGTACACTATCACTGTTCCAGCTAAGCTACACACAGGTTTCAGAACCAGCGCATAAAAGACATTTATGTGCGCACAAACATTGCTGCCCTTTGATTTGAGTCCACAACAACTGCATCAACTCTTGTGAATCATTCTTGTGGCACTCACAGGCCGCCACAGCCGTTATAATAATATTTACTATGTGAACGACCTAGTGCCCTCGGTCTGACCCCTTTTTAAAAAAAGACACCAGAGGGAGGGGCAGCAAATCAGTAAGATAGCCAAGGACCGCACCCGCTACAATGTTATTCCAGCCACGTACAACACCAACTTCACCCGCCTCATTGGGGATGTCCAACTGTTTACCCCAGACAAGGTGGAGGGCTGGTCAGACTTGGTACAGGTTAGTATGTAGGTACTCTGAGACCGAGGACGCAGGCAGTTTGCTGCTGAGGAACCTCAAGAACACTGAGAATATGCAGCTACTGGAACCCTTGCATACAAGCCTGAGCTGCTGGTCTTACAGCGAGATCCTTAGACACCTTGCTTATTGCCGGATTATCACTATTATTACCCTCAGACAGCTGAAGACAGTTGCACTGCAGTCTGGACAGTACAGGAGGTCAATATTGAACCGTGTTTACTTGCTGGATACTGCATTGCATAATAGCCTTTGGGTATTACAGCTTATATGGACTGTGTAGTGTAGTGTACAACAGGTAAGAGTGCCAAAGACTGTCCATTATGTGGCTTCCACAGCCATAACCCACAGTCAAAATTGATTGGAAATAGAGTCTATTAGTTACAAATACAACAAAACTGAGACCAAAATTTGTCGAAATTAAGCATAATTGACCTATCGAATTCCACAGATCAGAGTCATCAGACAGTTGGTATTATTTCTGATTAGTTTTTATTCTGCATATCATTATGTTATGTGGAATAAAAACTAATTTTAAATGAATACTGACTGTCTTATGACTTTGATCTGAGGAATTTGTTCATTTGGCTTATTTTCAACTAATTTTCGGCTTAAGTTGTATTTGTAACTAATAAAATCAATTGACCTCAGTTGTATATGTACCTAATAGACTCAATTTCCACTCAATTTCGGTTTTAGTTGTTGTATATGTATGTATACTAGTATAAGGTTGGGGAATTCTGATGACAGAGAAGAATTTCTTCCCCTACCTTATTCTATTAAGCTTAGGCGTAATTTCAGTTAGTTAGGATTGCCATTCAATCGTAATTTGAAACTTTCATTCAAATTTTTATACTACTGAACATTGAATACATTTTCCAATAGTACAAATGAAAATAACGAAACGAAAATAACAAAGGAATTTCATCCAAAACTGAAACGAAAAAAATAAATAAAATTGTCCAAAAGGACAGTAAAGTCTGTACTGGGCTTAACCCCTTAAGGACAGATGACGTGCCAGGCACGTCACGGCAAATCAAGGACTTGCCGACAGGTGACGTGCCTGGCACGTCATGCACTTAACAGAGTAAAGAAAGCGACCAGCGGTGTTGCTCTAGATAGAGGCATTGTGCAACACCCCCAAAAAGTGCAGGGGCGCCCTACGATCACTCCCCGGAGTGATCGTAGCAGCCATTTAAAAATGGCTGCTCCCCTGCACACATGTGCTTAGAAAGCGAACGATCGTTCGCTTTCTAAGCATCTCCGGTGTTGCTAAAGTGCCTCGCTAGCGAGGCACTTAGCAACACCATGATGCTCCCCCAGAACCGATGGTGGTCGCTTTCCTATACAGGCTGCGCTTCCCTTCTAATGGCAAGAGCATCGGAAGTGAAAGTATTTCACTTCCGATGCTCTAGGGGGAGCCAATCAATGCCGGCACAGCAGATCTGTGTGATCTGTGTGCAGGCATGTATGATAAGTGCTCTGATGAGCACTTATCATACAGTCAAAGGCAATATTTTTTTTTTTTTTTACAAGTAAAACTTTTTTTCCCTATAGGATAGTCTTATATCCAGGCTTTTCACCCCCCCCCCCCCCCCCCCCCAAGGAATATCCAAAGTTTGGGTGGGTCGTCTTATAATCAGGGTAAATTCACAGTGATCTTCCAGTCTTTATGCAGATGTGTCAGTTTAATAAAACAATAAAATGAAGCATAGCATAGGTCTCTTATTATCCCCAACTTTAATTATGTTCTTCTTTTCCTTTTTCTTTTTTTTTCCTTTAAATATATTTTATTTCATCAACATTTTCTCTTACTCTCCAAGAGTAATCATATAAAACCCACCTCCCAAGGTCCTTATTCATAACAGAGCTTGGACATAAAAACAAACCCGAAACAAGACACAAATACGTTCATTTTGGACACGACAGGACGAATTTGCCAGAATTAAGATATTATTAATATCGGTTTAGGATTGTAATCTACAGTCAACACACCTATTATTTGGTCCTTAATGATCTCGGGTTAAGGCCTCAATACATTTATTCCATATTTCTTTGTTGGTTGTTTTTATAGTTTGGCTATAGGAGATTCCTCTCTCCATTTTTAATTGGTATTCCAATTGGGTTTTAATTTCCTTCCAGTTAGGGATCAATGTCGTCTTCCATCTCCTTGCGACTGAGATTTTTATTGCCGTGAGAAAATGCAAGACAAAGGCTCTTTCCCATTTTTTTGTTATTAGTAAATATTGCCTTTGACAAGTATTGATCTGCCTCCCTCACCTTACTAGTTTTAGTAAGGGAGAGAGACAGATCAGATAATGTAAAAAATAAAATAATAAAATAAAATATTTAATAAAATTTTAAATACCAAGGGCTTTTATAAAAGCCATTTAACCCCTTCCTTGCCATTGATCGCTGTGTACGCAGTGATCATACACAGCAGCACATTTTTTGCTGTCTGTGCATTTATTAGGGGTTAATTTTTTTTACTGTAATTCATTACAGTATAAAAAAAGCTCTTTTAAGAGAGATTAACCCCTTGCTTGCTGTAGATCACTGCCTAAGCAGCGATCTGACGCAAATGCAGCAATCTTGCTGCAGAAGCATTTTTAATTTTTTTAAAAACTTTTTTATTACACCCGTCACGGGTTAATTATACCCGCTAGGTGATTACGTTTAACGTAAAAAATTTTTTTAGCTGTCTGACCGCATGTATAGCGATCAGTAACAGCTGATAAGTGACAAAGGCGGGTTGGCGTTTGCTCAGAGGAGCATCACCATTCGTCTGGTTAGATCAATATTTGTAAATATTTGATCTGACCAGTGTAGATCTGCCTCCCTCTCACTTGAGTTTTAGTGAGGGAGACAGACAGAGCTGTATAATGTAAGTTTTTAATTATAATATATTTAATAAAATTGAGACCCAAAGGCTTTTATAAAAGCCGTTTCCAGTATTTAACCCCTTCCCTGCAATTGATCGCTGTGTACGCAGTGATCTTACACAGCAGCACATTTTTTGCTGTCTGTGCATTTTTTTAGGGGTTAATTTTTTTTACTGTGATTTATTACAGTATATCAAAGGCTCTTTTAAGAGCTATTAACCCCTTCCTTGCCATATATCACTTCCTAAGCAGCACATATGGTCACTGCCTAAGCAGTGCATATGGTCACTGCCTAAGCAGCGCATATGGAGCAATCTGGTTGCAGAAGGATTTTTTTTTTTTTGCTATCAGCATTTTTTTTTTGTCACACTCGCTAGGGGTTAATTATACCCACTAGGGGATTACGTGTATTCCTTTTGAAGCTGTCTGAACGCGTGTATAGCGATCAGTAACAGCCGATCAGTGGCAAAGGTGGTTTGGTGATTTCTCAGATGTGCATCACCATTGGTCACCGTCTGGTTAGATCAGTATTGGTAAATATTGTTCTGACCCATATGGATCTGCCTCCCTCTCCTCACTTTTAGTGTTTTAGTGAGGGGAAAAAGACAGATCTGTATAATATATTTTTTTTAATTGTAATAAATTAAATAAAATGTTAAACAATTGTGAGTCCCAAGGGCTTTTATAAAAGCCATACCCTTTGTATAGTGTAGCCTGTGTATTAACCCCTACCCTGCCACTGATCACTGATCATCTTGTCTGTGCATTTTTAGGGGTTAATTTTTTTTTGTACAGTAATACAAAGGCTCTTATAAGAGCTATTAACCCCTTCCTTGCTCTACATGTCAAAATTCCAAGTTGGAAAATCAAAAAGCGCACCTCTCAAATGTAGCCTTTCAACCCCCAACAAAGCTGACAAAGCTATGCATGGGTGGTATCCCTGTGCTCGGGAGATGAACATATATGCTGAACATATATTGTGGTATTGTTTGTCAGTGACACATACCGAAATATGTGAATTTGTGTCTAAAGTACAATGTATGTGGGAAAAAATACACAATAAAATGACTACCACAAACATTGACAAAGGCTGGTGGTAGAATTGGTGCAAGGAAAGTGTTAAAATACCACCATTAAAAATAGCCTAGGGTGTCTACTTTTACAAAATATATACTTTTTTGGGTAAAATACACTGTCTTACTTTAAAAAAAAGTCCCAAATGAAAGATGGGCTCAGGCTGACTACACGTCAAAATTCCAAGTTGAAAATGCGCACCTTCACAATCTGGCCCTTTAGCCCCCAAACAACCCAACAAAACCTATGCATGGGTGGTATACCAAAATCTGTGAATTCATGTCTGTAATACAAGGTTTGTGAAAAAAAAAACACAAAAAAATTACTACCACAAATTTTGACAAAGGCTGGTGGTAGAATTAGTGCATGGAAAGTGTTAAAATACCACCATTTGAGATAGCCTAGAGACGCGAGATTTCGGCCGTTTCGCGGGCTTTTCTCTGCAGGGAGGAGGTGTCCGTCCAGGGACACGGAGCAGCAGCTACCAGGTAAGTGATGGGGAGGAGGGTGGTTCCTGGGCATCTGAGAGGCATAATATTACTGGGCATCTGAGAGACATAATATTACTGGGCATCTGAGAGGCATAATATTACTGGGCATCTGAGAGGCATAATATTACTGGGCATCTGAGAGGCATAATATTACTGGGCATCTGAGAGACATAATATTACTGGGCATCTGAGAGGCATAATATTACTGGGCATCTGAGAGGCATAATATTACTGGGCATCTGAGAGACATAATATTACTGGGCATCTGAGAGGCATAATATTACTGGGCTCTGACTGGCATAATATTCCTGGGCATCTGACTGGCACACTATTCCTGGGCATCTGACTGGCATAATATTACTGGGCTCTGACTGGCATAATGTTCCTGGGCATCTGACAGGCATAATATTCCTGGGAATCTGACTGGCATAATATTACTGGGCTCTGACTGGCATAATATTACTGGGCTCCGAGTGGCATAATATTCCTGGGAATCTGACTGGCATAATATTCCTGGGCATCTGACTGTCATAATATTCCTGGGCATCTGACTGGCATAATATTACTGGGCTCTGACTGGCATAATATTACTGGGCTCCGAGTGGCATAATATTCCTGGGAATCTGACTGGCATAATATTACTGGGCATCTGACTGGCATAATATTCCTGGGCATCTGAATGGCATAATATTCCTGGGCATCTGACTGGCATAATATTCCTGGGCATCTGACTGGCATAATATTCCTGGGCATCTGAATGGCATAATATTCCTGGGAATCTGACTGGCATAATATTACTGGGCTCTGAATGGCATAATATTCCTGGGCATCTGACTGGCATAATATTCCTGGGCTTCTGAATGGCATAATTGTCCCTCCATGCTGCCTGTTCGGCTTCCCGGCGATTGTGCCGACAGGTCACGTGAACGGGCGCGCGTATGACGTATATTTCAGCATCCTGTGTTGTTTTTTTTTCATCTGGCCTTCAGATATGAAAGGCAGAGTGATTTTACTACTGTTTAGAATTGTCATTCAAATCGTTTGCAATAAAGTTTGCATAAAATAGTTCATTTGTACTTAATTTTAACTGTCAGGCAAAATGGTCGGCCCTCACGCATGTTCACTTCATCAAGTCTGGCCCTCTTTGAAAAAAGTTTGGACACCACTGGCCTAGGGTGTCTACTTTTAAAAAAATATATGGGTTGATGGGGTAAAATACACTAGCTGGCTTCAAATATGTCCCAAATGGGACATGGGTGCAGGCTGTCTGCATGTAAAAATTTCAAGTTGGAAAACAAAAAACTGCACCTCACAAATTTGGCATTTTAGCCCCCAAACAACCCAATAAACCTATGCATGGGTGGTATCCCTGTACTCAGGAGAAATAGTAGAATATATTTAGCAGTTTTATTCCGTTCGCTTTTGTCGATGAGGAGAAGATGTTTCAAATAAAAGTCAGGACATCTGTGTATTTTTTTTTTTTTTACCATATTTTATTATTTTTTTTAATAATATTATAAGATATGATCAAAAAGATGTATACCACAAAAGTAGTAGACTAAAAAGACAGTAATGTTGTAGAAAAAATAGAGTGTATTACAAGGAAGTATAAATATACAAGTAAATGACCATATGTAATATACAGCAATATAATATAAAATCACAAGATGAGACTGAAAATATATAAACAAAAATACAATGATACACCAAATCCAGTGGAACAGACCCAGTGGGTAAGGGATTTTTGGCTCTATTTATATTTTTTAGGTATATTTTTTATGTATTTTTAATAATTTATCTCTTTGTTGCACCCATTTGGGGCCCTTGATTTGGTGTATCATCAACTGACTAAAATGTGTCTAAAATGTTAGGGAGGGACTATTGCATTTATCTATTTGGACTTATGGTTCTGGTTCCCTTGGACATTTGCCAAAGCCCAGTCCCAGACTCTATCTGCAGCTGGATTAGCTACTGACTGGTACAATACCCTGCAAGCTACAGGCGAAGAGTTTAAATTTCATTGACTAAACATTTCCCTCATTTCTTTTTAAAGCACATTGCTGGAAAACTGGCTATGGCATAGAAACATAGAATGTTTGATCTTTTGAATTTTTCATCTTTTTATTTCTTTTTTTCAAATACATCTTTTATATTTGCATGTATAGAAACCACTAAGACAACTAACTGTCCGTTACAAACAACGGCTAGCCTACAAACAGAAGCACATGAACCGTATTTAACAGTACAATTTATATGAATAAAAAAATAAAATACAATGACAATATAAAAGAGTTGTACGAAATGCACATAAAATCTGAAGAAAGAAAGAAAAGGCAAGAAAGTCTAATTATGAAACATAGAATGTGTCGGCAGATAAGAACCATTCGGTCCATCTAGTCTGGCCAATTTTTTTTGGAGTACTTTTATTAGTCCCCCGTTCCCGGTCTTATAGCTAGGATAGCCTTGTGTCTATCCCACGCATGCTTAAAATCCTTGACTGTGTTTACCTCTACCACTTCTGCTGGAAGGCTATTTCATACATCCACTACCCTCTCAGTAAAGTAATACTTCCTTAGTTATTAATAGGCATACTGGCTGAGGCACATTTATGGGCATACTGACTGTGGTATATTCATGGTAAAACTGGACCATATCTTAATTGGCAAACTGACAGTGGCATATTTATGGGTTGGCCCTTGAGAATAGTTTGTTTGCATCCAGATAGATTAGACAGAGTGCTGCTTAGAGCTTAAGCTGTGGGATAAATTTAAATCAGACGTTTGCAGGAAAACAGACTATGCTTGCGCAACCTAAGAGTGGCATGATGATGGGAAAACCAATAGTGGCATATTCATGGGCATACTGGCTATGCTTCATAGGCAAACTGGGCATATAAATGGACAAACTTCTATAGCAAAAACATGTGCAGTGTATGTTTTGCTTATAACTAGCGATCTTGGTGCTAGTAATCTGTGGATGCTTATAATGGTTTAGTAAAGGAGCATGATAACAGCTGTGATGGATTGTTGCTGCTCTCCTTCCACAGCCAAAGCTCTAAGCTGCACTCTGTCTACTCTAACTGGATGCAACAAACTATTCTCAAGGGTGAATTCTCCCCATTCAGTACAACAAGGTTGGTTGAAAATCGTTAACCCTTGTTTGGGTAATCAAATTAAGATAATTTCTTTTCCTTTTTGTGTCTTAATTCCTGACACATAATATTCAAACCAATTGTTTGTTCGGTATCCTACAAGTCACTTATTACTTAGAAACAACAAACCACCTCTATTCATGAGCAAGTAATTTACAGGCAGTTTTCAACACGCACAGGGATTTATTCCTAAGTTATTATTTTTTTACTCTCATTTTTTCAGTCAAGCAGGGAATCTTTAGATGCAGGTCAACAATATAGACTTACTGTCGTCCTATTTTATCTAAAGAGGGAGAACTCACTTGACTAAGGGTTCACCCCCATCTCTTATGCTAATACAATAGTGATTTGAATTTATTATCAAGTGTACCTAATTTACTTATTTTGAAGCTATTTAAATCTAGCTCCAGCAACCAAGATCTTTTTTGATTTTAACTCTTGGTTTTTATTCATTATATATATTTTTTTCACTTTCCTTTTATTTCATTATTTCTGTTGGAGCACTATTATTATATGTTTGTTTGAGAACATTTTAAATTAACTAATACAAGTTATAATGTTTTAACTGGGAGCACCTGTTCCATTCTACCCAAACTAATAGTGGCATATATAGCATGAATAGGCAACATAACAGTGGCATATTAATGGACAGACTGGCTGTGGCATATTAATGGGAAAACTGTCTGTGGCATATTAATGGGAAAACTGCCCGTGGTTTATACTAATGTGGAAAAACGTGACATATTTAAATAGGCAAAATAACAGTGGCATATTAATGGACAGACTGGTTTTTAATGGGTAAACGAGCAGCGGCATAATGGGCATACTGGCTGTGGCATATTAACGGACAAACTGGCTGTGACATATTAATGTGCAAACTAAGAGTGGCATGATGGGAAAACTAATAGTGGCATTTCCATGGGTATACTGGCTGTGGCATATTCATAGGCAAACTGGGCCATATTCTAATGGGCAAACAGTGGCATTTAAATTGACAAACTGGCTGTGACATATTAATGGGGAAACTGGAACATTTTATTGGTCAAGCTATGGCATATTTTAACGGGCAAATTGGCATATTTTAATGGGCAAACTAACAGTGGTATAGTAATGATTAATGTGCAACCTAAGAGTGGCATGATGATGGGAAAACCAATAGTGGCATATTCATTAGCATACTGGCTATGCTTCATAGGCAAACTGGGCATATAAATGGACAAACTGTCTGTAACACATGAATGGGGAAACTGGCATATTTTAATGGGCAAGTTGTGGCATATTAATGGGCAAAAAGTGGCATATTTTAGTGGGCAAACTAACAGTGGTATAGTAATGAGCAAACTGGATGTGGCATATTAATGGGCAAACTGGCTGTGGCTTATATTGATGGGCAAACTATGATATATTTGAATAGGCAAACTAACAGTGGCATAATAATGGAAATACTGGTTGTGGCATATTAATGGGTAGACTGGCAGTGGCATATAAATGGACAGACTGGCATTTTTAATGGGCAAACTAACAGTAGCATATTAATGGGCATTCTGGCTATGGCATATTAATGGGCAAGCTAAGAGTGGCATGTTGATGGAGAAACTGAAATATTTTATTGGGCAAACTGGCATATTAATGGGCAAACCGTAGCATATTAATAGGCAATTTGGCATATTTTAATGGGCAAATTGGCATATTTTAATTGGCAAACTAACAGAGGTATAGTAATGGGCTAACTGGCCGTCGCATATTTATCGGAAAACTGGTTGTGGCTTATGTTAATGGGCAAACTGTGACATATTTGAATAGGCAAACTAACAGTGGCATATTAATGGACAGACTGGTTGTGTCATTTTTGGGCAAACTAGAATATGTTATTGGGCAAACAGTGGCATATTAATGGGCATACTGGCTGTGTCATATTAATGGACAAACTGGCATTTTTATTGGCCAAAATAACAGTAGTATATTAATGGGCATTCTGGCTCTGGCATATTAATGGACAAACTGGTTGTGGCATATTAATGGGCAAACTAAGAGTGGCATGTTGATTTTAATGGGCACACTGGCATATTAATGAGCAAACAGTTTCATATTAATGGGGAAATTGGCATAATTTAATGGGCAAACTAACAGTGGTATAATAATGGGAAAACTGGTTGTGGCTTATATTATTACGCAAACTGACATATTTGAACAGGCAAACTAACAGTGGCATATTAATGGACAGACTGGCTGTGCCATATTAATGGACACACTGGCCGTGGAATATTAATGGGCAAACTGCCTGTTGCATATTAATGGGTAAATTGGCTGTAGCATATTAAGGGGCAAACTGGTTGTGGCATATTAATGAGCATACTGGCTGAGGCATATTAATGGACAAACAGGCATATTTTAATGGGAAAACTAACAGTAGCATATTAATGGACATTCTGGTGGTGGCATATTAATGGACAAACTAAGAGTGGTATGTTGATGGGCAAACTGGCTATGGAATATTAATGTGTGTGTGAATAAATATCAATATGAATTGTTTTATAATTGCACAATAGATGAATGTAGCCCACCATCACCTCGCAGACTTTGCTTCGGGCCCCCAAGTGGAAAAGGTTTGCTGACCCCTGCCCTCCTGTATAGTATTTGCTCTGTGTAATATCAGTGCCATATATCATTACTGTAGCATAGCTGTATTTTAATGTTAATTGCTGCCTACAATATGTAATTGCTCTCTAATATCCATGCAAACGTTTTAATATAGGCACTATAGTACTTTTATTGCAGTGTTGCATAATAAGAAGGTATACATGTTGAGCTATACATACATTTTGTTCCATATATACATTTTCTACATTGCAATAAACGTATTATACACATTTTATACACTGAAATAAAAGTAAAAGTACTCTGTGCCTATATTTCAAAAGTATACCTGCATATTAGAGAACATTTACATACTGTAGGGGAGCAGGGGGGGGGGGGGTGAGGTGGAGGGCATGATTGCATGTTCGGGTGCGGTGGGTTGTCAGAGGTCCATGTTGCCCAAACAAATTCATGCCCAGGGATCAATCAATATTAAAGATGGCACTGCTGCCACTAGACACCAGGGAGCTGGGGTCTAGGACACTTCTTCGCCGCATTTTCATCGCTGACAGTTCAGCGCGGCAGTTAGAACGCTGAACTGTCAGCAATGAAGTATAACGCGGCCGTTTCACCGCGGCTGCAGCTATGTAAGAACTGTCAGCTCTTACAAATCTAAAAGTAAAACGAAAATAACCCCCCCTAATAAATGATTCCCCCCCCAATAGTAACACTAAACCCCAATACTAACACTAAAATTAACCCCCTAAACCCTAATACTTACCCCGACCCCTAATACTAACCCCGACCCCTAATACTAACCCTAATACTAACCCCCGACCCCTAATACTAAAGTTAACCCCCAATACTAACCCTAATACTAAAGTTAACCCCCTAAACCCCAATACTAACCCTAATACTAAAGTTAACCCCCTAAACCCCAATACTAACCCTAATACTTACCCCCGACCCCTAATACTAAAGTTAACCCCCTAAACCCCAATACTAACCCCGACCCCTAATACTAAAATTAACTCTCTAAACCCTAATACTAACCCTAATACTAACCCCCGATCCCTAATAGTAAAATTAACCCCTAACACTACTCCTAATTCTAACCCCCTAAACCCTAATTCTAAACCAACTAAAATCGGTAAAATACTTACCTTTAGCGATGAAATGTCCCGAGATGAAATCTCCAGCGGCGATCTGTCTTGTGCTGTAGAGTCGGCGGTGAAGCGGCCGCGCGGAAGCAGCCGCGATGAAGTGTCCCATCCCCGGGAGCTGTGGCTCGTGGCTGGTGTAAGTCCTAGTGTGGATGATGGGGCATGTCCTGGGGTGCTGGGGCATGTTCTGGGTGTGCAATATAGGTGAATGGGGCATATTCTGAGGTGCTGGGGTAAATCCTGGGTGTGCAAAGTGCATGATGGGACATGTCCTGGGTGTGCAATGTAGGTGAGGAGGCATGTTCTGGGGGCAGGGTTGAATCCTGCTCTGTCTTGTAAACAGCAAGCATCCTGCTCTCTCAGCCTGGAAAAAATGTGATGATTAGCATAAGTTCTGTTAAATATGACATCACTGGACCAATGACCCATCAACTTCACAGTTTATGTGGTGTTTGGTGTCTAATAACCTCAAAACTTAATTAACTCATAACTCGGGAAAGAAACAATGTAGAGAGCTGAAAATAGTTGTGTTGGCCTAGAAATTCAGCATACAATCTGCATGGATTGAATTAACTCTAGTGGATCACATAACATGTATAACTTGCATCACTATAAATAAGAAAGAGGACAACAATCATGTTTTATCTATAAAGTATTTATTTTCTTTTAAGTTAAACAATTTTCAATGATGCTTTGCATTTATAAAATGAACAAGTACAGGCCCTGTACAGCAGACACCATTTTATTATTTTAACCAAATGGAATTTGAACAATTACCAAACTATACTTTTGAATAGAAAAAGAAATAATGTTATTACATCAGTATTAAGTCATGATAACAATGAGAATACATCACAATAAAGACCCTATACGAACTTGCTCACTGCTCTAGGGCCTTTTAAGTAATTTGTTTTATTTTCTGTTCTAATTTGGGAAGTCAACGCATTATACATAAATCACAGCAAATGACTTTGGCACACCATGTCATGTAAACATCCCTAACCATGAAAAGGTTTATCTATCAAGTCCAGTATACTGTAGATGCAACCCATTGTATGATGTCTATTCAGGAAAGCACTGAGAACAGATACACTTTTATTGTTCAGGCAGATGCAATAGAATTAATTGCAAAGTCATCTCTCTATAAATGGTACAGGGCATTGACTTAGAGAAATATCCTATATATTATGCCAGCAACAACCAAAATGGCAGGTAGGGGGCCTAATTCCAATGTCTAAGAGCCATTACAAGACTCAAAATGCATAATGGGTCTGTACTCTCCTGTTTGCAGTTGCTGTCTAGATATTACGGTTATGGATTAAAACCAAGCAGCTGCCTCCATATTTATTTTCCTATCCACTGGAGCAATCTATCCTTCATTTTTACCGATATGTACAGCTGACACGTTTTGGATCATCAGGATTGGATGAGACATTCCAAATTTTTATTAAGCACACCGTACCAAGTACATGGGCAGGTAACTTTATATAGTTGTTAATTCACACCTTCTGTGGAAAACAATCGTTTCGAACGGATAGCTTTTTTATAAACATCATGACGCTTATATTTTGCTTTAAATCTTTATAAAAAGGAGTCTAAAACTGGGTCAATTTCTGCTCATTGAAAAATATTTCTATTATAATTATCTGAGAGGGAAATGCATATCAAATTCTAGCCATCTAGCAGGTAACCTATGAAATTTCATACAGACTGAATACTTTGTAAACGTATTGGCATAGTCTTGTCACTGTCATTGATCGGAAAAAACACTGCGTACATGTTGTCAAGTTGAATTCACATCTGGAAATGGCACTAAGCAACTTCTCAAGAACGGAAGTTTACAGAATGGAAAAACACCTTTTGCTGTTCCCACGATACCGGACGGGCATCGACATGAAAGCATCAGAAATTCATTCAATACTTTTATATAAAGGATTTGGCCTAAATGTTTTACAGTCACACAGAATCTCTCTCAATATAAAGACCAATAGGTGCATCCTTATTTCTTTTAAAGGGTGAAAAAATAAGTTGGGCGTATGAACACCCAAACATCACATGAACAAAAATTGATTCCTTGTTCTCATTTGTCTACGTAATTTGCTGCTTCAGTGCTCGTGGTGGTCTGCCAAACAGAGTTCAAGGCACTGCAGGTATCACTTGCCTTGTGGAGAGCCACAGCACAGCCTGGGTAATGTTTTTAAAAGTGCTTTGGGTAATAGGCACTTTATCATAGAACAGTCTTGTTAAAGGGTATATAAAATGATAAATGGACTGCCCAGTTAACATAGCCCTGTTTAGTAAAAATGACAGCTGGGTATGTTTTCCCGCTTCTAAAAATACCTAAGGTACGAACCTACTTAGCCCAACTTGCCAAATTTCATTTTAACCAAAATAACCAGAAGAGAAAATTCATTGAAGTAAATAAACGTAGCAAACTATGTGCTGCTTCCATCAATGGATGGATACTGAAAGCTGCATCCTGATATTCCTCTGCGTGGGCTGCACCACACACATTGGCATTTGCACCTTCACCATTAACGCTAACTTAAAAGCTTGCCAAATATGATTTAAAAAGAGATTAAAGACATTTTAGTTTCCTGGGAATCATCAGCAGTTTAAAAAATGACTGAGATCTTGGCAAAAAGAGAAGAGGAAGAGGAGGAGGAAGAGGAGGAAGCTGAGAGATCATTTTTCATTTGAGTTATGAATTATCCGGAAAGACCTTCTACAGTGAGCTTACCATGAGAAGTGCAGACCTAGTCAAAAATACACCATTATTGTTAGAGAGTTACAAATGCTAAAAACAAAATGGGACAAAAAGATAAAAGCACTTTATCACCATCAAATGCACAATTATACACCCAATAACCATTGGAAGAAAAAAAAAAATTCTTCTGGCAGCAACTGAATGGATAGTTTTGGATCTTCGTTCAGTACCTTGATGTCATCTAGCAGGCGTGAAATGTCTTCACCAGACTTCACAATCATTTCATGTTGTTTAGTTCCTCAAGGCTGAGATCTGTTCCGCCAATAATGTATTGCATCGGTTGAGTCATTTGAAACATTGCAATCATATCAGCAAAAATAAAAATTGTATTGACCGACAACACATACAGCGGGAAACAGTCATATTTTTTCCTGCTGAGCTTAGAAAGGTTTGTAGTGAAATAAAGAAATGATGCACTGAGGGAAAACGCGTTTTGGAAAACAAAAGGGCCCCCATTCCCACCCCCAAAAAAAACAATAAAAAAAATTAGATACTTTTGGTTCTTTGATGAAAGAAAACAACAATGAATGTAAAATGAATTCATATGTCCACGTCATAAATCATCTTCCACTTAGCGGACTAGTTCCTCATGCTCATCTTTATACCTCTTCTCTGATGATGTCATTATAGCCACTGATTCTGCTGTTGCCCTCTTGAGGATCCATGTGCAATAATGCAAACTTTTCACAAACCAATGAGAATAGAGAGCTTTGCAGAAGGCCCTATGTCTTGTCTTTTTTTCTCCCAAACTCCCTCCCACATTCAATGTACTCCCGATTCCAAAACCAAGATGGAATACTGAGGTATATAATTCCGCAGAACGTTGAACAAATACATCTGCAATGCATTCAGAACCGATGTCCATGAAATGGTATTTATTTCCCCCCCTTTTTTTTCTTCCCCAAATCTTCAGACATTTCTACTGTTGTAGATTAAGTGAAAATTTCCACTGCTGTGACAGTGAAGGACTGCAGGCTTCCACTGTTAAACCTCCATTTTTGGCGTTTTTACTGTCTAGACAAAAGTTGCTACCCACGTGCCTTAGTTTGGAATTATTTTCAATCTGTTCCCATTTCTGAAAAATAAATAAAAAAATAAAACAAGTCAGGTCAACATTCAAACAACGCAACAAAACAAGTGCCAAAGCAAATTACAAGCACCACTGAAGAATGAGCATATAAATTAGGAACTTCGTATACTGCATCATAAGCAACAGAAAATTGGAACATCAATTTAACAATACATGTAAATTATAAGTGGAGTAGAAGCTGGCGCTAAGCAACTGCAGCTCAAAACTGAAAATACCTTTTTACCACTTAAGAATGGGTCTTAATATTATTCTGTACATAGCAGTCTCTCTTCTTAAGCTATCATTCAGTTTATGTTTTGCTGATTAGAAATGTCTAAAAAAAAATATGCTGTGCAATTGTGCAGCTTGTTTACAGTGAAGCTATGACTTTTTACACAGTATGGCATATGAGGTATAAACATCTTCATTAAGTTACCAATCCTATTGTCCATAAATCACTGCAAATGTATGTTCGCCGATTACAATCATATCATGTGATAGTGGAACCCAAGCAGAATGAAAATATGTTGGTGGCGACTAGGGTAGCCACCTATTTCTAAAAAAAAAAAAAAAAATACTGTCCATAGCTGTGGGCGGGGCCACAACACACACAGTGACAGTCTCTCTATCTCTCTCTCTCACACACACACACAATGACAGTATCTCACACACACTCAACACAGTGACAGTTTCTCTCTCACACACACACAACACAGTGACAGTCTGTCTCACACACATACACACACACACACACAGTGACAGTCTCTCTCAGGCACCCATTATTTGTAATAGCAATAGCATAGTGTTTGCTGCTCACCTCTCCCTGCTGCCTGCAAAACAAATACTGATCTTAACATAACTGGTATTTTAGCTTTACTGGCATCAGCTCCTACCTCTCAATTACCGGCCATGCTGGTAAAATACCGGCCGGCTGGCAACCCTAGTGGTGACTTTCTAAGGTGAACAGAGTGAGAAAGGTTTGGGGCTACCTTACAAATAGGCCCTATAAATGGCATCAAACCACCTTGAAAATAAACAACACTGCCACTAGACGGGAGTAAATATATGAGTGGTAATTTGAAAAGGAATCTGTTTAAAAAAGGAATTTAAAGAACAACTCTCAGCAACCACATTAAATCCTGATATTATTTAATTAATAATTGTTGATTTACATTTTTGAATATTAATGTAAACATTTTGCAAAATTAGAACATTGGGCACCTCCACCGTACTATTAATAATTGAGATGACTACTCCAGATCAGCTTTCGCCAATGTGAATATATAGCTAACAAAATATAGACTGTCTCTGAATATATAGTATACAAAATACAGACTGGATCTGTGATCAGTGAGCCAGCCTGAATTTTGGTTGATAAAATTTAGCAAAAGGCATTTGTTCACTCTTTGGTTTTTAACCTTTTCAATATGTTGTATGATACATATTTTTTTTGTTAAAAAACATAATGTATAAATAAATAAAATAGTAAATAAAAAGTAATTGTTCTATACCAAAACCTGCAAAAAACAAAAACGGAATAAACCCCAAAATTTATTTTTTAGATATGAAAGATCATTTCTCCCAGTTTTTTTTTTTTTTATATAATTTAAAGTACCATTCAAAAAAATATTGCATTATCTTTGCCAGAGAAAAAAAACTTTGCACAAATTATTTTGTGAAGCTGCTACTTCACTGAGAATGTCAGGCAACTGTTGGTTGCTCCTAGTGGTGGGTCTGTGTGTCAATCATGTAAGATGAGCGGGAGGGGGAAATATATTTGTGAATTTGAATGAAAATGTGAATAGTTAGGAATGATGACAATGGAGCAGGAGTGAATGCATATGTGAACGTGCATGCAAATCTTCATATGAACAATCAGGAAGTAGGACAGTGTAGTAGGAGGGAGCAGGCCGACAGACAGATACAAGATGTCAGCACTGTAGTATAAGAAAGAGTACAGAACATGTAGAAGATATATAGGTAAGTTGCTTGTTCCAGCACATTACACCAGGATAAACCGTAGTAAGGGAAGCCTTTTATATTTTTAGGTATTAATCCAATTTTAAAAAAGGATGAAAGTATATATGATACATGAGCAAACTCACATGTTAACTCAAGATTTATTCCCATCACCAATAAACATTTACAAAATTCATTAAGGTAGACTAGAAGTTGCTTTACCACCATTTGTTAAAATACACATGAAACCTCCTAATGGTACATCTTGTTTAGCAATATTTCATCTACAATACCCTTGCCTCATAACTCTGGAGACCAAACAAAGGTCTAGATAAAAAATGACACACAGAAAACTGAATGCAGCAGGAGATCCCTAGTGAATAAACCTGTCACATGCTCTTCAAGCCTCAATAAATAGAGCACAACCAAAAATAACTTAAGATTTCTCTACAGAGCTCCAAGTATGTCAGTGTGCTTCAAGAGAGTCCCTTTGCCTTGGTGATGTATATTATTGTTGAAAGCGCGTGCTTATTTAACAGAAAATAACTACCACTGCCAGGAAATGCAGAGTACTATTTTGAGCAATCAAGAATGAGGTGAGAATATAAAGCTTCATTAAGGCATTTGCTGGAGAAACCAGAGAACATTATATATATATATATATATATATATATATATATATATATATATATATATATATATAAACACACACACAGTATTTGAACAAAATTATTGGGACAAATGACCATTACACCAACAGGGACTTTTATGCCATTGCATTTTAAATACATTGATATTAATATGTAGTTGGTCCATCCTTCGCATCTATAACAGCTTCCACAAGATTTTGGAGTGTTTATGTGGGAATTTTTGCCCATTCATCCAGTAGAGCATTTGCGAGGTCAGGCACTGATGTTGGACGAGAAGGCCTGGCTTACAATCTCCATTCCAGTTCATTCCAAAGGTTTTTGACAAGGTTGAGGTCAGGGCTCTGCCCAGGGCACTCAAGTTTTTCCACACCAAACTCTTCCAGCCATGTCTTTATGGACCTTGCTTTATGCACTGGGACACAGTAATGCTGGAATAGAAAAAGGCCTTCCCAAACTGTTCCCACAAACTTGGAAGCATAGCATTGTCCAAAATGGCTTGCTATGCTGAAGCATTAAGATTTCAATTCACTGTAACTAAAGGGCCCAGCCCAACCCCTGAAAAATAGCCCCATATCATTATCACTCATCCACCAAACTTTACTGTTGACACAATGCAGTCAGGCAGGTAACGTTTTCCTGGCATCCGCCAAACCCAGTCTCACTCATCAGACTGCCAAACAGTCCACACATTTCCACGTCTCCAGAGTCCAGCGGCAGCATTCTTTATACCACGTGATCAGACATTTTGGCATTGTACTTTGTGATATGAGGCTTGCATGCTTGGCAATTGATACCCATTATAGGAAGCTCCTGCTGCACAGTTTTTGTACTGAGTGGAAGTTTGAAACTCTTCAACTATGGAATCAGCAGAGCATTGGCGACTTTTACGCGCCTCAGCTCTATGTGACCCCACACTGTGACATTACATGGTCTTCTGCTTTTGTGGCTGAAGTTGGCTGCGGATCCTAAATGTTCCACTTTCCGATAATACCACAGTTTACTATCTAGCAGGGATGACATTTCACAAACTGACTAATTGCAAAGGTGGCATCCTATCACACAACCCATTTATCCACAAAATGTTTGTTACTCCAGAATTCAAGGCTAGGTGCTTGATTTTATACACCTGTGGCAATGGGTCTGATTGTAACACCAGAACGGTGTGTCCCAATACTTTTGTCGATATATATATATATATATATATATATAGATAGATAGATAGATAGATAGATAGATAGATAGATAGATAGATAGATATCCAAAATGGTTAGAAAAACACGCACTCACGGGTCTTCATTGAAAAATATACAGTCAAAACTTTTATATCACAAAAAATACATTTTGTAGATCCAGTCGACGTTTCGGTCCGCAACGCAGGCCTTTATCAAGACTCAGATAAACAATGCATAACAGTATCTTATATGCACAAAAATTAACACCACCGTGAAAAAAACGTACAAATGGGAGGGGAGAAAGCCATTACTCATTGATCATTTGTGATATAAAAGTTTCGACTGTATATTTTTCAATGAAGACCCGTGAGTGCGTCTTTTTCTAACCATTTTCTAACCATAGTTCCCTGACTAGAGGGAGTTACATTTCAGGTTGCTCTTAGAGCATTAATTAGTGTGCTGCATAAACCCTATGCAGAGGGCAATCTGTCTGACCTGTGTGAAGAGCTGGGGCTGAGACACAAAGAGCCTGCTTAGCTGCCCAGTAGAATAGAGAGGGAACTTTTATGTTAGTCAGTCTCCTGAGTGGGAGTAGGATTTTACTTGCATTTGTTTCCATGTTTTGGTATGCCTGAAATACAGTCTGCATGCTGAATGAAGCCTGACACATATTGGATAAAAAGCCTTTTTGTGATTTATAAACCAAAGCGCGGCCAGCCTGCCACAATATATATATTTAAATATATATTGTGGCAGAGTTAGAGAAGCTTTCTATATACGTAGCAGGTTGGAGTGCTCTTTCTTCCTAGCATGTAAGGGTTAATAGTTGTAAGTCCTTTCAGGTGGAGTTAATTGACCTGGCATGCATGCTTAAAAGTTAGCCACTGAATGCAGAGGGGAGTCGGACAACAGGGAGAGAGGAGGCAGTTAAGCCAGAGGCTGTGTGTGTATGTGTATATATAAGGGACTGAATGTGATTTAATATATATATGCACACACACACATTATATGGGGGGAAAATGGTTATTAATATTTGTCTTCATAGAATCCCTAACTTGTATTGCTTTCGTTGGTTAAGTCATCTGTTATCAAGCAGGGATTTCAGTTGTGGATAATCATAAAGAATAAACAGGAGTTTTTAGGTATTCTCGACAGACTTGATCAGACTGTTGAGAAGTGACACTATGTTTATTGATAAATATTGCTATAGTCAGTATATGTGTGTGTGTATTCATCAAGGATGTATGCAACATATTAATATATTGTACGTCATTTCTTTAACATGCTTACCTGTCTGCTGTCATTTTCCCTGCAGCCTTGGAGCTTTATAAGGGAGCCTGGAGCTCTATCCACAACAGTAAGGCACAGGTCCATATGTTTAACTGACTTGTCCTTGGTTAATGCCCATTCCTGGGGAAGAAAATACAATGAACAATTTTAATGAATCAGTGTTAATGGATTTTTGCAGCAATCGTAAAGCATACAAGAATGTAAAAAAAAAAATACATTACATGCATTTCAAATCAACCTTCTGGTGATATTACATGTGGTTATGGTTTGCAATCCAAGGTTCAGCTACAACACCCCTTTTATATTGTTCTAAATTCAAATAATTGGTAAAAGCAGAGTTTAAATCTCCTAAAACATTGGGATTTAGTTATTAAAGTACAGGTGTGATTAACATTTCATCCCATTAACTTAACTATGCATTATAAAGGGCAAATATTGCAAACATCCCATTACACCAAAAATGGAACTGAGATGTAATTATCGCTGAAGGACTCAGGCTATAGGGGCTAGTCTCTAAAATGTGAGCTGAACATTTCATCTCTCCAATTTAGTGATATATCGTGCAGGGACAAACCTGGTGACTTTGCTAAGCATGGCAAACTCACAAAGTCTGTGTACAGTTAAATTGGTGAGATAATACTGATCTCACCTCAACTTTTAGTGACTAGCCCCCTATGTATACGAAATGTAGCTAAAGGGCAATCTTTGTTCAGCTCATTTCATTACTCCACAGTTGTCCACTTTGCCCCTTTGTAGAAAATCTATTAAGGTTAAACCATAAACCTTTGAGTAAAGTGAACGTTTTTTTTTTTTTCTGGGAAATTTCAGATAGAACATAATCCAAAAGTTACCATATTTTCTCCCACAGTACTAGCCACAACACCAACATTGCACCTACAAGACTTGCCACAGCACCCACAATGCACCAACAGGACTTTCCACAACACCCACAGGACTTGCCACTGTTCCCATATTGCACCCACAGGATTTTCTCACCTGTCATTCTTGATGTCTAGATCTTAATATAAGTGCATGTACTTTAAAATGCACTTTAAAATAATTTGAAGATTCTCACATGGTATTTCACTGAAGAGTTTACAAGGGCTTCTAAATTGAAACACCCAATAAGGAGAGCTAGTCACAACTGTGATAGAATAAATTCTATTACACATTAAATGCCATTTTTAGGAGATAGGGAGTACTGAGAAAAATAAAATCTGTGTAACTGCAACGAAAAGGGGAATAACAGTATGTTACAGAGCCATATATTAAAATCATAGCATGGTTCTGTAATTCAGGGTTACCCCTTTGATATTCCTTCTTGTTAGAAAGCACTTCTTTCTATATAGAAATCTTTGTAAAGCAATAGATTTCGAGAACATCGACTGTCATTATGTCAAGATTTCTATCCCAATCTATAGATCCAAAACTGCTGTTAGCAGAGAATGTTTTCTTTGAAGAATCGCTATCAGATCATTTTGATAAAACTTACATTTCGCAATCATTCAAAAAAAAAAAAAAATGTAAAAAAAAAACCTTCTGTTTCTTTTCTTTACCAATCTAAAAATAGTTTTTC
Organism: Pelodytes ibericus; assembly: GCA_036172795.1. Taxonomy (NCBI): domain Eukaryota; kingdom Metazoa; phylum Chordata; class Amphibia; order Anura; family Pelodytidae; genus Pelodytes; species Pelodytes ibericus. Next base: position 74,283,752 of record CM069861.1, on the reverse strand, counting down.
AGACATTAAAGGTGAAACTGCCCCTTTAATGTTTTCACTAGACGGGAGAGAGTAGGGGAGATGCCTAATGAATGTAATGTCATGCTTGTATTAGGTAGTTCAATGAGTGAAACCAATACATTATTCTCACTGCAGTAGAACTGTATTGATTGTAATGCTCATCCAGTTTTCCCCAAACATGTTTAACAATAGCTCGGATACTTCACATATTTGCTGGAAATCAATTCTATTGATGCATTAACACTTCTGCGTGATTGATCTTCACTAGCAGAATATGGCCTCACTAAACCAAACACAATTAAAATAATTGCACATGGCCATAATCTGCTTAGTTTCTGTGGGGTAATGCAGAATCCAATATAAAGCTAGAACATTCCTTTCCATTTTAAATGGTTTTCGAATCAATGCGAGTGGTTTTTGTACAGCACTTCAGCTAATTTAAAAAGTAGTGCATCACTTGTATCACATTTAAATAGAATTTACCTGAAAAACTGATTTATAGATATAGAGTGTAGTGTTTTAAAACACTGAATACTAGTATAAAAAAAAAATTAATAATCAAAAAAAGCTATAGTAGAAAAACATCAAAACAAACAGAACATGGTACTTTGTGAAGACCATATTATACCCATTTGACTAAAATGGGGCCTATGTACAACCACAGCGCAGATGCAGAGCGCGCCAAATACTGGCGCTATCTGACTGTGCACCTATGAATAAAGCAGACTCCTGCAAAATTTGGGGAGTCTGTGTTGTGCACGCCAGCTCAGTCCATATTTGCTGAAAGCCACCTGATTAGCGTCGGAGAACCGCCGCCAAACAGGTCCTTCTCTCCGGCACTGCAAAGTATTGGTAGTCCTAAAAAGGTGCAATCGACTGTTATACATAACAAACAGCCATTGCGCATTTTTAATTCTTCTCCCGACACTTTGAAGTGTGGGAGATTTTATACATAACGCCCTATGTGTTATCCTTAGATTACACGCAATTACCCCTTGCCCTTGTGCAGCCATTGAACTGTATAAGAAGGCTGAAATGGGGGGACCCGTAGCCTTATTAATTTAAAATGCGCTCTTCCCATATAAACTGCGGTGGTCTTTTTTGGGCAAAACTCTCCACAGCAGCACTATATTAAGTCCTCAAACATGCTATTCAAAAGGGAACATGATCGGTTTCTTTTTCAGACATGATGGTGTGCCCTGGGGCAGTTCCACCTATAAACTAATCATGTGCTAAGGAGCACTGAGCCCCAGTGCCACTCCCAAATCTAAATCTCTAGGGATAAAGGCCCCCTTCACCACTCCCAATAGTCTGAGAACAGATAGACAAAATGCAGTGCAGTGAGCAGGTACAGCCTGCCAATAACTTCAAGCTCTTTTAAAAATTGACTAATGGGCACCTGAATCAGATTTGAAAGCTACAACAGGTTTAGCATCTTAAAGGAATACTAAACCATTAATTTTCACTTGTGCTTCTAATATAGAATCACAAGTGAAATGTCCGTCGTTCCTATTGTGAGGATGAACTGTACTTTTGATAGCCCTTTTTCTGTATTTTCCAATCCGTAAAAAGCTATTGAAACATGTTGATCTTGGCATATAAAATTGACTTGCTAAAACAAATAAGCAATAGTAAAAACAACTGGAGTAATACCTGATTACGTACCTGGTTACCTCCAGCGTTGTGGCATTCATACACACCTACTACTCCATCTGCAAAATGGCCTAAAGTGTCGAGGCAATTTGTACCTTGCTGCAAAGCTCCAAATGCAATATCTTGATGGTCAGGAACCCTGGAAAAAAAGACAAGCACTTTTTAAGTTATACTTCTGGTGCTTTTGCAACATCTTTAAGACCTGCAACATTTCTCTTCCTCCAAAACAGCTTAACAAAAAGGAAAATAAATAAATATTCATTCCACATAGCATTACATGTAAAGAATAACCAATGATCCAAAATGATCTATATAATGTCTTTTGGAGTCTTCTGTTTATGCCATCACCTTGGCTTGATGTGCAAATTAACTACTTTCAATGGGAAATGTTTAATTTGCATATTAAGCCCCAAAGTGATGTCATAAGTAGGAGACACCACAGACAGAACACATGTTCTTTTTAATTAACACATTTCACTGAAGTTCTGCTAACACAATGCGGGTCATTTATAAATGTGGAGCATACGTAGATAGCACCAAATAATGGAAGTGTGTGTGCCTGTGTAAAAAGCAGACTCCCAACAGACTTGGGAGTCTGCCCTGCATCAGCCAGTTACTTACTTTTTGGTTGTGCCGCCGCTTATTGCGCCAGCGTAGCCAATGTATAAAAAACAAAATAAATCAGGAGCTGAAAATGGCCTGATTAGCATCGAGGAATCTATAGAAAGGCGCAATCACTGTTATACGTAACAAAAAACGACTGCGGCTTTGTTTACCTCCTGCAGTGCACTGACCCCCAATGTATAGATCATTTTTGTTCTCTAAATACACAGTATGAACAAGGTTTCTGTTACAGGGTAAGTTTAGTAATTGTAGTGATTTTCTCAGCTTCTGAGAAGTCCAGGTTACACTAATAAATTGTCTACTATTATAATTGACAAATAATTGAATTGGAGATGTTAAATATAAATCCAGCACTTCATACAACTAACTAATGATTTTAATTAATACATTCAAATAAAAACCTTTAACTTGGCCACTTATCCAGTGTAAACCCAGGTTTACATTTACCTCTACCTCTCAGAAGAAGTAGAGCTGTTCTGACTGTGGGATCTGTTAGAAGCCAACTGCTTCTCTGCCTGTTCAATGAGAAATCATTGGTATCACACAAATTCACTATAGGGGAGTGACAGCTGGTTACCGGATCAGCCAACATGCTTCACAGTAAAACTTGGAAGCTGTTGGTCAAAGAATAAAATGGCATGAACATATCAGTTCATCCCTATACTAGAACCATTTGCTTCTGTGATAGGAGGAAAAATGAAAAGAAAACAAATAGTGGCTCTGCGACTTCCTTTCTATATATTTAGCACAGTATTTTTATTTTGTTTAAAACATATATAATTACCACTATATTCCTTTAAATAATTAATAGTGATTGTATAGGTTTTATACAGATCATCTTCTTGTCACATGATATAACATGTAATAACGTAAAATACACAAAGTTCATGTGTATTCTGAATCCACTTCCAAAAGTAATTGGTTTAAAAAAAATAAATAGATGGATAAATGGTTTTCCTCAGATGGTTAATTAAAGTTCTGTATCTTCAGTAAAATATATTACATGAAGCTGTACTTACAGCTTAAAAAGGGAAAAAAATAGAAAAACATCCAAATAGGTCTCACCAAAGTCATGCAAAATAAACCATTAATTTCTCTTCTTCAAGAAATCACAACACTGCAATTCCTCTTCTCACAGACATCATTTCTCACATTAGACATATTTTGCTCTAACTGTGTATTTGGAGGTTATCACAGAAGTATCAAACTATATCAGGAGCCTAGCTGGATGTTGTGATGGCAGGAATAGTGTTGAGCGAACCCGAACTGCACTGTTCGGGTTCGTACCGAACATTATGGTTTTTGGACCCCGGACCCGAACACGCACATTCCACTGTATGTCCGTGTTGGAGTTCGGGGTTCGGCAATTACATTGTATGTAATGCTATTGGCTTTCTATAAACCGAAATAGAGTCCCCATTCATAAGAAATTATTATGAATGGGGACTCTATTTCGGTTTATAGAAAGCCAATAGTATTACATGTATTCCATAAACCGAAAGTCTATAAACCGAACGACATTCGGTTTATAGAATAGCAATAGCATTACATGTATTCTATAAACCGAATGTCTTTCGGTTTATAGACTTTCGGTTTATGGAATACATGTAACGCTATTGCTATTCTATAAACCGAAACAGAGTCCCCATTCATAAGAATAGGTCAATTGACCTATTCGTATGAATGGGGACACTCACCCACATTTTACTTTATTTTGCAGCCCTCTAGCCCTTTCCAGGACTTTTTAAGAGGCATTTTAGTGGCCAAAAGTTCGGGTCCCCATTGACTTCAATGGGGTTCGGGGTCAAGTTCGACCCCGAGCCCGGACTTTTTTCCGAAGTTCGGCCGAACCCGAACATCCAGGTGTCCGCTCAACTCTAGTCAGGAAGAAACCAGTCAATGGGAAGAGCAGAGAACAGAGGTGGATATATGTGTAAACTGCTATACATGAATATTCTTCAAATCAGGGAAGGTTTTCATAAACAAAGACAATGAACACACTATTGAAGCAAATAATAAATCCAGGAGTAATGTGATATAAAACTTTACTTTCACCATAAAGTTTCACAAAAATGCATTATTCTTAAAAGACAACTAAACTCTTTTTTTTCCAATTGTGCTTTTTATTTAGAAGCACAAGTGAAAAATTAGTTGGCCGTAGTCTGAGGATAAACTGGCTTGTCCTGGTAACATGTGATTGGCAGTTGCCATGCAACTGGCTCACTCTGCTAGTGCAGGGAGAGACCCTCATTTTTATATGGAATCAACAGAGGGGAACTCAGAGTAAACCCACATATATATGTAAAGATACTGGTCAGGTTTACTTAGAAGAAAGGGGTGGGGACTTTTTTTTAAGAAAATTGTCCGTTAAAGCAGCAAAACAATTGCATAATGTGTGAGAATTATTATGTTTAAAAAGATTCAATCTATTCTCCCTACCTACAAATGTATGGTCTATTCTGGTATTCTGTAAAACACGGTTTAGTTCACATTTACAAATCTGTACAAACAGAGATAAGGGTAAATGCAGACTGCAGTATAATTGACTACAAGTCTGATATACACTGATCCAGATGCTTCACATTACTGTTTTATTGAAGCACCAGATTACAGGCAGAAGGATCAATCAGAATTAAATTGCTTCTCAATCTGTTTAGACTGACTTGATACTTCTGTATTCCACATTGCCACATGGCACTATATGAGAACGCCATGTGGCTCTCTGTTATTTTAAAGTCACTAAATGAGCATGCAATAATGAGGATCTGTGTGTTCCCTGAAGTCCACAGTTAATTACTCTTAGCCTATCCAAAGAAAGTCAAGGTCTTCACACTCATGCCCTGGTCAACCTGTGACAATATTAAATAAAACAAAGGGTCTAGGACACTTCGGCGTCGCATCCTAATCCCTGACAGTTCAGCACTGAACTGTCAGCTCTTACAAATGTAAAACGAAAATAACCCCCCCCCCCCCCCCAATAAATGATTCCCAAACCCCAATACTAAAATGAACCCCCGAACCCTAATACTAACCCCCGACCCCTAATACAAACCCCCTAAACCCTAATACTAACCCCCGACCCCTAATACGAACCCCCTAAACCCTAATACTAACCCTCTAAACCCTAATACTAACCCCCGACCCCTAATACTAAAATTAACCCCCTAAACCCTAATACAAACTCTAATACTAACCCCAATACTAACCCCCGAACCCTAATACTAACCCCCAAACCCTAATACCAAAATTAACCCCCTAAACCCTAATACTAAAATTAACCCTGAACCCTAATACTAAAATTAACCCCCTAAACCCTAATTCTAACCCCCTAAACCCTAATTCTAACCCCCTAAACCCTAATTCTAACCACCCTTACAAAAATAAACTAAAATAGTTAAAATACTTACCTTTAGCAATGAAATGTCCCACGATGAAATCTCCAGCGACGAGCTGTCTTGCGGTGCAGAGTCGGTGGTGAAGCGGCTGCGCGGAAGCAGCCGCGATGAAGTGTCCCATCCCCTCAAACAAATACCTGCCAAGTTTGACTAACCTGATCCCGGGACACAAAAAGTCAAAACCCAAAATGGGTGGGGTTGCGTGATGCTGCATGAGTCATGTGACATAGTATCACCCGGCAAGATTGAGCTCCAGCCTTCATCATACAGTCGCTTAAACACAATGCTGACAATGCATAGTGCAATAGAATAGACGAAAAAGAACAGTGGTTCCCACCTATTTGAGATAATTTCTCGTGGAAGTTAATTATCTGGGTATTTCAAGCCTATTGGTTCAAACCTATTCTTAGTCACAAATTAATTTCATAAACAAAGACACTGAACACACTATATAAGCAAATAACTCCAAAAGTAATGCAGGCTTAAACTTGGTAGTCCGTCACTTTCAACATAAGGTTTTAAAGAAATACATTATTCTTAAAGGACAACTACACTTTTTTCCCACTTCTTACGACGAATGTAGAAGCACAAGTGAAAAAGTTCACCCCCTTCCCCCTGGATAATTTATCCATTAATATGCCACTGATAACTTGTCCATTATTAGCCCTCTGATAATTTGTCCATTATCAGCCCACTGATAATATGTCCATTAATAGCCACTGACCTCCTCTCCCCTTCCCCAGTACTTACCTAGATCTGCTCGTCCTCTGCTGTCTCCTCCGCAGTGTTTCCTGCACACATGGATGCGGATATACCGGCTCCTGCCCGATCGTGACTGTCTCCGTGTGAGACAGTCACACAGGCTGCAGGGGCCCATGGGGCAGCTGCTTTGGACCCCATGAATGAATGGGCCCTGGGCAGCTTCCACATTTGCCTATGGTTTTTTTTTTTACATTTTTTTTTTTTTTTTTTTTAAAGGGCCAGGGCCCGCTGGGCCCAGGACGGGTGATGGCGGCCCTGGTCTATAGTATCATGAATGTTGAAAGTAGCTAATTTGCAGATTTAAAACACAAGTGATGTCATTAACAGGAGACACATTAAAAAAAACCTCTACATTCACAGTATAATCAATGTTAAGGTACTGACGTCCCTTTGGTGTCTGTAGTGGAACTGGGATCTGTTCCCTTTGTTTAATTATTACCCAATAATAACCAGGGCTTGAAGCCAAACCTATTCAAAATATTGGGGGACCTGATTTGTCAAGAGCTGCACGCTGTAAAACTGAGCTCCTGCCTACCCAGCATAAAGTATCTGGAGCCTCATTTGGACACATTTAGACTATGTTTTATTGTAAGGTTCTGATATAGAGATAGGATCCACAATGCAGATGGGATGACAGACACACTCCAAATAGACAATACAGATAGTGGGGATGTTTCACCTTAATGATAACACACCCTTGGTTGAGCCGCAGATGGTTAGCCACCAAGGACTTAGAACCCCACACACTGAATGCTAAAAGCAGAGGACGTCCGAAATGAATCTGAAGTATACAATAGGAACGAAGGAACTATAGACTGAATGGAAAGGCGAGGCAGGCTGAAGCCAGGATAACCGGAGGTACAGGAAGGTCAGGATAACAGACGTGGCTGAGGCAAGGAACAAATGGGATAGTCAGGATAAGCTGGGTCAGAAACGGTAAATCAGGACAACTTGGATAAGGCAATCGGATAGTCAGGAACAGGCAGAGATCAGGACGGGCAGCAAGCAATAGAATGGTCGGGATACAGGCAGAGGTCAGCAACAAATAATCAAAACAATCAAAGTAACACTAGTGGGGCTGGAGAGAGCACTTTCACAGGCAACTACTCTCTGGCAGACTGAGGTTTAAATATCCCTCCTAGAATTTATCCAGCCCATGGGCGGGGTTAGATGGGAGGAGGAACCTTAATAACAAGCCTTTGAGGTTTTTTATTTCTTTCTTTTTTCATCCATCTGCGCATGTGCAGACGAACGTGTAGCAGAGCAATGGCATGGAGTCTGCCTGTCGGCGTGTGGATGGCACGGACCTTCAGTAAGTTATATTCATAGTCCGTTTAAATGCAATGACGCTTGTCATGCTGGGACAGTACCAAATTTGAAGGGACAAGACCCCAAAAACTGTGACTGTACCATAAAAATCTTGGACTGTTGCCAGCTACAGTATTCCAACACCTAAAAATGTACAGACTAGATATCAATTTATTACTTCCTGGGTACTATTTGTATCATATAGATGTCTTGTGGGCTACTAAATCCATTGCAATTTCTCTGACTCTAAACGCACCATAACTAAATACTTAAAGAGGGATTAATGCCAAAATTGTAAAAAGTTAAATAAAATAGAACAAGGGTTATCAACCTTTTGAGATCATAACCCCCTTCCATTTCTCTTCAAAGTCTCATGCCCCTATGTTGGTTTTCAGCCCTATTGGCACTTAGTCACCAGTGAATTGGGCATTAGATGGAAACACACTGTGATGCACATTTATGTTCTTTCCGTTTGCCATACTTCGCTCGACTGTCCTTGTATGTTTGGAAGCATGTTCCTTTTGCAATGCAAAATATCCAGGAGCTAGGAGAATTCACCTCCCAAAGCCAATACACCACACCAACATGGAGGCACTGGTGGGATAGGCATGCTTGATTTATAGCTTGTTATATCAGTGATAGACAATATATTATCAAAAGGACACTTAAGCTATTAACACATTATCCCTGTTTTAGTGGCTTTCTTACTTTTTTAAACTTCCCACTATAATTTCTAAAGTTCCAGTAGTGGTCTTCAGCAAAATCCTCCATCATCACTAAAGGACCACTCCGACTTGTAAATGACCAACTTTTGATCTATATTATAATTAAATAATTGTAAAAATGAGTGCATCTAATAAAACTTGAATACCTGTGTTCTAAACAATATTTAATTTACTCGTTTTGAGGATAGCATGTAAAGGTTATATATGATCTCTAAAAAATGACTGGCCATTTGAATGAAAACTAGGATTACTTAATGTAGGATCTATTCAGTCTAAAGCTAGAAAAAAGTTATTTAGCAAACAACAAACAAACAGTAGCAATATAGAAAATATAATTAACAGCAGTGTCTGCTTAGGGTACAAATAACAAAATAGTGGATTTTTGTTGTTGTTGCTTGGCATGAGATGTAATGACCCTGTTGTACAGTATTGAAAAACCCATCTAAAAACAGAATGAAGTATTTTTTTTTTTTAGCATACTTCTTTCTTAATAAAGTATATGTTACAACGATCCCTGTTGAGTTTGACACTTTAATAATATTGTGGTATACAAACCATGCCTGTAGCTATAAAAATATTGCAGGAATAACAGACAGTATTATTATTTTTTTTAAATAATAATGTTCTAATGTAATGCCTTAAGCAGAGTGAGCTAAAATGACTGTGAATGCCTCAAAAAGGAGATAAAAATCTCACCTTAGTTCAGGATAAACATTTTCTAAATACCACTTGAAAGGTTTGCAGGCCAATTTTTTTTTCAGCTCTGTTCGGCTCTGAATGCTGAAGGCAGGGAAGAACAAAAAACACATAAAGTAAACGACACATTATAAGAAAATGAAAACACGCACACATAAATCAAAGGCATTTAAATAACAAACAATCTGTATTACTCAAATCGCAACAGATGTAACATGTTTACAATGCAAAACAAAAATTAATATCTGCACAAGTGGGCATTGCCTATCCAAATAGAACTAGAGACCCATACAGCCATGTTCATTTTATTATTGTAAATATTGTAATATTTTCAAATATTACAAAACATTCTATGCCATCCCCAATAGCTAATATAAATATAATATGGCAGAGTGCATGTAGAACCAAGAATATAAATCGGCCCAGTCAAAGCCATGTGTAAGGCAAACAGGATGACCCATGCCCATTTTTTTTTGCTGCCAAATTACTACTGGAAGTGTTTCAGGTCTCTGTTTTTAGAACTGTAAATAGTATTAAAAGACACACACTTTATAAGCATTTAACAGTGATATAGCAAAGAAGACGTAACAGCAAGGTTGGCTGGTAGGCCATATTTGACACTATGAAATGAAACTCAAACAATGAAATAATCAGATGCAAAGTGGTTCTTATTGAACAGTGACAATCTTGCTGCATGGCCTATGTTTTTGTTACCAGGCCTATGTTTTTGTTACCAGTACTACATGGCATGCACATCACATAAATGCTACAGACGCATATTTAGAAAAGTAACTTTAATTTACATCATGAAGTTCATCGATTTTAAATGCTTTTGGACCACAGAGAAATGTGCAAAGCATGTTCATATAATATACCAGTATATTCAGAGAAAAGTCAAAAGGAGTTGAACATATTATTGCACAAATACACAATTCGTGGAGCTGCTGTACTTACTTTCCAAAAGGTACATTTCTGGCAGAAGGCACAGCTGCATAGTAGAAATTTTTATATTCATCCATCCAAACCTCTGCAGCTCTCCTTGTGTTTCTGTCAAGAGATAACATTGGAATAGTTTTGCTGTATTTCTTATACCATTTAAAAAGATTGTATTTATCTGCATCAAGTAAGGAGAATGTCTTTGGCTTCCTGGAGTCATGTTGGCAAAGGCAGACAGAGGAACAATAGAAACTGTGACCAAAAACACAACAAAGCCATATTCTTCCACACCAAATGCCCAATTTTAAGTGTTATAGGCCTGACTCCGTCCTGATTTCCATTCTTTGTTTGGAATACTGGAGGATGAACACAGTGGATGAGCAGAGATCTGCTTAGTGCAGCAGCGCTGTCAGATACCCCCTTTCCAATCCATGGTCTCTGGTAAAGCCAAAATAGCAGAGTTTGAAGTATAGCTGAATTGGAGAATTCCTTCAACTTTCCTTCTCCATTCCCCCTTTCATAATAAAGTCCTAAATTAGTTATCAGGCATGTATTACCTAGGATATGAACACTTTCAATATTGTGTGGATTAACACAAACACACAGGTGGGGGGAAAAAAAAAATCTTTACCCTGTTGAGGACACAAGGATGTTCCATGCCGTCATGGTATTTTTTTGAGGACACATTGACAACATGGAATGTCCTCCGTTAAAACAAGCGGTGAATTCGACAGCTGAGGTGGTGTTGCTGTAATGCCTCAAAGGTGAAGGCGATAAGCAACACAGAAATTTGCTGTTCATATGACCCGTAATCACTCTGTGGAGTGATGCTGCACTGCTGTGAGCAACAGCTGCGGAAGTGATCAGTGATTATTTCTGTCACTCTTTTCTTACAGACCGCAACATTACATGGAGAACACAAAATTAAGAACTAGGGTTATGTTAGGGTTAGTGCCGGGGTTGGGACCAAAACATCACTGTAATGAAAAAGGTTAGATTAAAAAATATATATCACTATTTTGAGTTATTGCCCTTTGACTTGCAAAAAAAAAACAGAAAAACACAAACATTTACTATTTCTAAATATAGGACTAATATTAAAATCTATTTAGCAGGTTTCTTTTATTAGTGTTTGCAGATGTGTAAAATATTTTTCATGTAAAAGTTAGATTTTTTTTTTATTTCCTATCATTTTTTTTTCACGTAAATTATATATGATTTGATTAAAATAATGGTATCTACAGAAAGCCCTTCTAATTCTGAAAACAAAACAACATCATTTGTGTGCGTACAGTAAATGACAGCTAAACACAAACACAACAGAAATGAAAATACAGCCTGTGTACTTAAGTGTACAACAAAAACTTGCTCCTCAAGGGGTTAAAATCAACACAAGAAACAAAACAATAAATGAAAAGTCTTAAATTTAGAAGGCTACTAGTTTGTCATAATGTATATGTTTAGTAAGTGGAGTCCTGCTAGTACAGTCTACAATTGGAGCTGATATTGCCATGTGATCAACTGCGGGATGTGACTTGCTAATGTGCTAGGTGAATTTCCCCATGTACAGTAAAGGACTGACTATGATTCCTCTCTGTAGTGTAAACAACCCTTTGTCCTTAACACATCCTTAAATGCCAATATGCCAGTCAAGGCTGGTCCTGCCCAAATCAACTTGCCGTGAGAAAATAGCAAAGGTGTGTAGTTTGGGAAATTTAAAGTTATGGAAACTATAGTTTCTCTGGAGTCAAGTGGGTGCAATCTGGCAGTGTGTGCCAAAAATACATAAAGGGAATCAACACAGTAAAGGAAGAGAGTATATTTAACCCCTTAGTGACAAGACATTTTCACCTTGACTTTCCCTTGGTGACAATGGCTGTTTTGACATTTCTAGGGTGTTAGTGTTTAGCTGTAATTTTTTTCTTTCTCACATACAGAACCCACACAAATTATATGTTGTTTTTATCGTCATAAGAAGGGCTTTCATTAGATACCATTATGTTCATCATATCTTATAATTTACTACAAAAAAAATCATAAAATATGATGAAAATTTAAAAAAAAAAACACTTTTTCTAACTTTGACCTAAAATATAATTTGCACAAATAAAATCATTAAAAAAGACCCCGTCTAAATAGTTTCTAAATGTTCTCCCGAGTTCAAAAATATGCATGTTTCCATATTTTTTGCGAGTTATGGGGCAAAAACCAAAAATAGTGTTTTTTGTTTTTTTCCTATATTGACCTTTTGACCCCAACCCGAACCCCAAATTTAACCCTAACACTAAATTTAACCCCAACTCTAATCCTTATTATATCCCTTAATATTTTTTAACTTTAATTTAATTTTAACCCTATCCCTTATGCTAAAAAATATTTAATTTTAACCCTATAGGCTAATATAGCTAAATAACCTGTTTTTAATTAATTAAATATGTATTTTAAATATTTTCCATTGCAATGCTACTAAACTACCACTAGGGGCAGTCAAGTAGCATATTCAGAGCGACGGAAGTGAAGTTACTTTCACTTCCGAAGCTCAAACCGGCAGAGGGCTTAGCCATATTGACGGAGCAGCATGCTCCGTCAATATGGCTCCCCACGATCGCTCCGTGGGGCGATCGTGGGGGTGCCAAAATAGACATTAGGGTGGGGGTCACTAAATAGAAATAGACCAGCACTGTTAAAGCGGTTTTCGCGATCGTTGATCGCGAAAACCGCTTCATTCCCTGCAGGACGTGCCTGGCACGTCCTTTGTCGTCAAGGGGTTAAAAGAAGAAAAACTACCACAACTAGAGGACATAGTCTTAAATTAGAGGGGCAACAATTTAAAAGTAATATCAGGAAGTATTACTTTACTGAGAGGGTAGTGGATGTATGGAATAGCCTTCCAGCAGAAGTCAGACAGTCAAGGATTTTAAGCATGCGTGGGATAGACACAAGGCTATCCTAGCTATAAGACCGGGAACGGGGGACTAATAAAAGTACTCCAAAAAAAAAATTGAGATGGACCGAATGGTTTTTATCTGCCGACACATTCTATGTTTCTATGTTTCTAAAGTCAAATTAGTTATGAGAACATCAGTTGGCTGAGCAAAGTGAAATACCTTAAAGGCATACTGCCACATTGCAATTTTGTGTTCTTATGTTTTAAGCAATATAAGGATATATTTGAATGCAGCAGGACCAAAAATATATATGTAAATTTATATATAAAACTACTGTTGTTTTCACTTTGAAATGAAAAAAGCAATTGAAGAAAAAAATATTTTGACTTATTTCCACCTGTAAGTATGCCTGGCAAGTGTACTATACACTAGATACAGTGTAAGAATATCTTAGAATTCAGCACTATAGAAGATTAACGGTTTTAATGTCTGTCTTTCCACAGAGTGAAATAGTGCCACCTACTGGTAGAACTATATAAGGATAGTGGTTAGTGTGGTTTATTCTGTCCAAACAGTGCACATTTGCAATGGAAATTGATCTAAAAGTGTAATCAAGGCATTTCAGCAAAACTCAATAACCCATCAAGAAAAAAGAAAAAAAAATCTAAAGAAATGTAGTATTTATATTCTTTAAATGCTGCGTCAGCATACTTTCATACATGTAATCATGATATGTTCACAATGCTGCTTCCTGTTCATTGTGAGTGAGCAATGGCTAAAAAAAACCCCTAAATCCTCCATAACAAGGCATGGATTTTATAATAACAGCTATGTAATAAGGCAGCTCCAAACCCCACATCCACAAGAGTGGAAAGCTGTGTTCTAATTCCCCACAGATCCACTATAAATCATTTATGTATTCCTATTCTGCAATTCTGATTATACAGATGATTATTCTTGTGGTTACTTAGAGACCTGTTCATTTTTTGGAGCTTTAACTAGGAATTGTAATGACATTTATTCTGCAGTGTTTGAAAACAGCTTTTTGTTGCAGATTTTAGCATTTTACTATTCTAACAATATACAGATTACATAAGCCACCATCATAGAAACCTAGAATGTGTCGGCAGACAAGAACCATTCGGTCCATCTAGTCTGCCCAATTTTCTAAATACTTTTACTAGTCCCCAGTTCCCTATCTTATATCTAGGATAGCCTTGTGCCTATCCCACGCATACTTAAAATCCTTTATTGTGTTTACCTCTACCACTTCCGCTGGAAGGTTATTCCATACATCCACTACCCTGTCAGTAAAGTAATACTTCCTAATATTACTTTTAAATAATTGCCCCTCTAATTAAAGACTATGCCCTCTAGTTGTGGTAGTTTTTGTTCTTTTAAATATACTCTCTCCCTGTGGATTCCCTTTATGTATTTAAATGTTACGCCTTTCCTCCAAGCTATACATGTTAAGATGCTTTAACCTTTCCTGGTAAGTTATATCCTTCAACCCATAAACCAGTTTAGTAGCCTAAATATCCTACCGGAGATATGGTCTAGAGTACTGCGTACAATACTCCAAGTGATGTCTCACCAGTGCTCTGTACAATGGCATGAGCACTTCCCTCTTTCTACTGCTAATACCTCTCCCTTTGCAACCAAGCATTCTGCTAGCATTTCCTGCTGCTCTATTATATTGCCTACCTACCTTTAAGTCCTCTGAAATTATTACTCCTAAATTCCTTTCATCGGATGTTGAGGTTACGACTGTACCAAATATTCTTTATTCTGCTTTTGGGTTTTTACGCCCAAGGTGCATAATCTTGCACTTGTCCACATTAAATGTCAGTTGCCCCAGCTCTGACCATTTTTCTAGTTTAGCGAAATCATTTGTCATTTGGCTTATCCCTTCATGAACATCAACCCTGCTGCAAATCTTTGTATCATCAGAAAAAAAGACATACTTTGCCAACAAGACCTTCACTAATATCACTAATCAAAATATTAAAGAGAATGGGTCCAAGTACAGATCCTTGAGATATCCCACTAGTAACAAGCCCTTGCATTGAATATACTCCATTGACTACAACCCTCTGTTGCCTGTCACTCATTGTCTAATCCATTCAACAATATTGAAATCCAAATTCCAAGATTGCAGTTTATTAATAAGCCTTCTATGTGCAACCGTGTCAAAACCCTTACTGAAATCTAGGTAAGTAATGTCTACTGCACCACCCTGATCTATTATTTTAGTCACCCAATCAAAAAAATCAATAAGATTAGTTTGGCATGATCTCCCTGAAGTAAATCCATGTTGTCTCTGATCTTGAAATCCATGCGATTTAAGATGTTCAACAATCCTATTCTTTAACAAAGTTTCCATTATTTTCCCCACTACTGAAGTAAGACTTACTGGTCTATAGTTGCCCGCCTCCTCCCTACTACCTTTCTTGTGAATGGGCACAACGTTTGCTAATTTCCAATCTGCTGGGACTACTCCTGTTAACGATTGGTTAAACAAATATAACGGTTTTGCTAGTACACCACTAAGTTCTTTTAATGACTTTGGATGTATCCCCATCAGGGCCCATCGACTTATTTGTCTTTACTTTACACCTGAAGTAAAACCTCTTCTCATTAGTCTTTTTCCCTAAATGAGGTCGCTTACCCTCATTTTCATTTGTAAAAACCGTAATCCTATTCTACATAGCATCCTTCTTTTGTTTTTAATCTAACTAATCATTGCTTTACTTTCCTTTTCTCATTTATGTATCTAAAAAATGTTTTATCCCATTTTTCAGTTACTAGGCTATTTTCTCTTCTACGTGTGCTTTGGAAGCTCTTATAGCTTGCTTTGCCTCTTTCTGCCTACTTTTATAGATCTTTCTATCCTCACTAATATAATAGTTTTTTTTTTCAAATAATTACTAAATACTAGCTTTTTGGATTTTACTATTTTGGCCACCTCTGCAGAGTACCACCGTGGTTTCTTCATTTTTTTGATTTTACTGACAAGCCTAATGCAATTTTCTGTTGCCTTCAGTAATGCAACTTTTAGATAATCCCATTTCTCCTGGACTCCATTTAAATTGCTCCAGTCTGATAATGACTCCTTTATAATCTTATTTTAGAAAAGTTGATATTTCTAAAATTTAAAATTTTTCTGCGTCACTGTTCTTATACTAAACCACACTGGTGATCACTAGATCCTAAACTTTCACCTACAGTAATATCTGATAACAAATCTCCATTTGTGAAGACTAAATCTAATCTGGCCTGCTTTCGACATAGTTCCTCAACTACTTGCTTCAGAGATAATTCCAGTAGGGAGTTTAGGATATGCGTACTCCTGGCGCAAGTAGCTATTTTGGATTTCCAGTTCACATCAGGAAGATTAAAGTCCCCCAAGATTACCACTTCCCCCTTCATTGTCATTTTAGCCATTTCCTCATCTAGTACATTATCTAACTCCTCTATTTGTCCATTGGGCCTTTAAATCACACCTACACCATCAGTTATTTTCCTTTACAATTTATTTTTCATAACATTTTCCTGTCTAAAAATATATTAAAAGAAAAGTAATGCCGGATGTGTTATAGTAACTTTTTTTATTTTTATTTTAGAATTTTAAAGATGCACAAAAACAAACCATGCTAGAAATACTAGTTATAAACAGTGTGTAAAAGAACATTGCAGTAAACATGGACATAATCTTATAGATTGTAGCAACAGTTCTGATTAATAGTATACAATAAACAGAAACTAAGGTGTCCTTTAGAGAAAAAGCTAATTAAGCAGAAAACGGTGACGCTGTAAATAAATAAATATATATCCACCCTTACCCCAGAGCGACACTCACTGATCCATGGTCAGATTAGCTTCCCATAAATATATGCACATGGAGACCTGTCTTGGAACAGTGATATAAACGCCTTAATGCAGGGGATGTTGAAGAAACGACTTTACTGTCCACAGGCTGTCCACTTGTCTGTACAATACACCCTCCATTGTGACGATGTACCACAATCACCGTCACAATTATCATCATTTGTCACCATAAATTAGCACAAAGGAATGGAGGAGCTAAAGTTAAAACATTACAATGTATTACACCAATAAAAGTATCCTCACATGTTATAAAGAAACGTTGTGCTCCATCAGGAGGCACTGAGAAGGAGTTGCTGCCACCGGAGTACCATATTTAAAGAGCAAGCCCAAGAGGCGATGATGGATTTTGCTGCAAAAGGATACCCTTATGCATTGTTCTGAACTGCTTTTGAGGAGACGGATTACCATTTTATCCACATATGGTGGAGTTGTGAAAAGGTCAATGAGTTATGAAGATCAGTTCTAAATAAACTAAAATTATGGATGGGGTAAATATAAACCCCTCTCCTAGACAGAGTCTACTTGTACACAGATTACCTAAGATGTCTTGGGAAGTTTCCCACATACTATAGTAGCAACAATGGCAGTAATAGCAAGATAGTGGAAAAGTACTATACCAATTGAAATTGGAAAGTGGAGAGTTAAGGCGGTTTAGCAAAAGGGGGAATGGATAAACTAGGATAACTGGATAGAGAAAATCTGAACAACTTTCCGAGATAATGTGAGATATGTATGTATGTACGTATATTTAGAGAAACAATCAATAGGGAATGATCAACAGCTTTACTCTTTAGATTAAGGGGAAATGTGAGTAATGGCTAGGGTCCCTGGAGGAGGGACACACTGCACTAATGATTAATGTTATTTGTTGTTTGTATATGTATCATTTGTAGATGTTGCTTGAAGAAAGGAATAAAAATATAGCTTTGACATGTATTTATATGTAATTCAACACCATGTTTGATATAATAATTTATTATCATTTTTTTGTACAAATAAAAAAGCTTAATAATATCAAGAGAGGGGAAAAATACAACAATGGCGCAGATCCCTCGTGTTTGATTTTAATAATAGCCATAGGCAACTGCAAAATATTAATAAGAATCACTGGCATCTCCTAATGGAGGATAAAGATTTGAGTGTCCTGCTGCTGCACGTCCACAGTATAATGTTCACGAGTCGGCCTTAAACATACAACTACAGTATATAGGGCGAACCATCAGGCCACTACATGTACGTATAGGGGAGCATGTCCACAATATTAAAAAGGGCTGCGGAAAACAGTGTATCCGCTCATTTTAAAAACCAACATATGTGTGACCCAGGTGATTTGTCTTTTGGTGTGGTCAACCGGAATTGGATAGGGGAGGGGGTTTCATTAGACAGATAGGTCAAGAGTAGATGAACTGGGTATATACTCTTAGGACTTTATACCCCTCTGGTCTAAACATAGATTTTGATCTTTTTAATTTTCTTGTAAGACCTTTTTCATTTGCATATGATGTATTTTAAGAGTTTTGGGATTTTCTTTTGCTGTTTTTCTATTTTTATTATACATAGTAATTTAGGTTGAAAAAAGACACAAGTCCATCAAGTGCAACTCTTCTACCTAACATTCCTGCTTTTGATCCAAAAGAATGCAAAAAAAAAAACACATATGGAAGCTATTTCGACCATGGAGTGTGTTGAGTAGTTGAGGGAGCCCACTACTATGGAAGAGGAGGAACAGAAGAGAAAGCCTATCATGGGCAAAACGTGTTGTGCGCATAGCCGCCCATAAACAAAGTGGACTGTGTGAGCAGCACATCGCAAGAAAGCGGTTGCCAGGACTTCTGCAATGCCAGCTGCTGGAACTGTGGTAGCAGCATCTCTGTCCCACCTTACGGAGCACAACGTTTATTTTTAACATGTAAGGATACTTACGTTTTACTGGTGTAATAAATTCTAATGTTAACGTCTGCTCTTCCATTCCGTTTGCTACTTTGTGGTGACCATTGTCATAATGGAGGGGGTATTGTACAAACAAGTGGACAACGGAAAGCCTGTGTACAGTAAAGTAATTTCTTCAACATCCCATGCATTAAGAAATTTATAAGCGAGTGTCATTCCGGGGTGGGGGTGGATATTTACACATTTTTATACAACAGTACTAGACAAAGGGACTCCCAGTGGGGCCAAGTGTTGTGTCTATCTGGTCCTGCACATGTGTTTTTATTTTTATTTTTTTACTTTTTTGCAGATTAAACCAAGTTTTATACCCAGCCATTTGTGACAAGCTCCATCTATACTTCTGTTGAGTGTAATACTTACCTATTCAGATTATTTGGGGTCTATACTGTATCACACTATTCGTGTTTTTGCATTTATATTTTAAGGTTCAACTTGATACTGTGCCTTCCTGATTCTACCACCCCCCCCATCCTGGTTTTATCTAGACAGAGGGACACTGGCTGAGTGATCCTGGCATCAGATCCACTCCTGTGAAGCTCCCACTCACAGAGCTTCCATGCACTTGGTGCAGCTTCCCTACTGCAGATCACAGGGTTGCCACCTATACATCACACAGATAAAACGCGCAATCAAGCACACCCCATATTGGGATAAACTTTTTTTTTAAAACTGCGGGGTCCACAATATCACCAGGTGGCTTCCTGTCTAAGCTTGTCTATAATCAAGAATGTGATGGTGAAACGCGTGAGACAGTTTTCCTCTCATGCAGTGATGTTTTTAACACGACTTCAATGAAGAATCTATTTTACTTGGCGATATTTAAGTTTATCCCACTATGAGGTGCCCTTGATCTGCTCGCTTCATCTGTATGATGGATCCTTTAGAAATCACAATAAAAATGGATTGACTAAATGTAAATGTCTCTATTGTTTTTTTGCTACGAGATATAGAAGTTTTCATATGTCTTTAAAAAAAATTAAAATAAAAAGAAGGTATCAGAAAAGGAAAACAAACAAACCTACAAATTAAAAATAGACTAAAAAAAGAAATGGAAGAAGGGTGAAAAAAGAAAAGTGGGAAGGGAGAGAGGGGAGGAGGATGGGAGGCCGAGGTTCCACTTGCACAATGTTAATTAATGTGATTCGTGATCAATGTTGGTAGGGCCACAATCAAACTTTGTGACTTCAAAATTCATTAAAAAAACACCAAAATCTCCAGTCAATAATTAAGTGGAGGAGCAAGTCAGATTTTTAAATTTGTCTGACTGGCGGTATTCATCTCAGTAAAACCGTTACAAACTATTGGCTCATGATGATTTTTTTTCCATTTGGATTAGTCCTACAACACTTTGAAATCGAATGAAATTGTAATCGATTCACTACATTTGGGTCGTGTTATTTTACAATACGTAGGAATGAGTGACTTCACTGCATTCAGTAGATTAATCGCTAGTGTGTTTTTTTTTTTAAGAGCCAACAGGTTTTGTAGTATAATTCTAGGCTAGTGCACTGTTAAAGTCTGGGTCTGAGACTGGCTGGATGGTGCGGATAACCGTGTACCAGAAAGTGAGCAAGGCTGGCAGTCCTACCAGATGTGTAGGAAATCGCCTCTAAGATGATCACATGTCCAGCACCTCGTGGATGTCAGAGTAATATTTGTGAATATCATATAGAACTTTATACCATATTGTTAAAAGCCTAAGGGCTGTTTCTTTAATGTTTGATGAAACGTAGCATGTTTTGGATCATTTTTTTCCCCCATTCCTTCCGAAAATGTGGTCTGTAATCAAGTTTGCATATTATGGCAATACAGACTTGACTGAATTTTGCTGGGATATGAGGAGTTTATAAATATTTAAATTAGATGATTATAAGGGTTTTCCTGTGTGTAGAGGTCCTCTAACTCTTCACGTGGAAGAGATTGTGTTTTGCTCAATCCTTGTCATGACTCGAAGATTAAATGTGGTATTATGAGAAATGAAAATTGCTATACCTTTAGTCTAATTAAAGAGGAAATGCAAACATAACAGAGAGGGAGAACGCTTGTGACGTAAAATGTGTTTCTAAAAATACAACCAAAGTCTCTGGAGCATTTTAGATCTAGAAAAAGTTTAGTGTTGGGCCCCTAACATTAAATCGACTACCAGTTTGTTTCTGTAGTCGCCAAGTGAGTCAGGGGGAAAAAAATGTAATGCTAGGGGATGTCGGCCTGCATCAGAAAGTGGGATATTGAATCCGTCTGAATTCGGTTAAGTTGGATATCCGTGTTTAATCTGCTATGATTTCCTGAAATGTGACAGTTTTTGGACGCAAATCGGGGCTACCTCAGTAGCTGGACTGTCAGGTCCTGATGTGCCATGTTCATTTTCGGCAAACTGATATCATGGTGATTGTACTGTTTGTGAAGACTTTGAAGCCTTTTAACTTGGTTCTATAAGTACCACTTTAAGAGTCATATCCTGAATGAAAGCCTATTCAGCTCTTATTAGCTGGATTTATGGTACTTATTTGCTTATAGTATATATTTGTGACATTTTGTACTATTTTAATTCAGATTGTTATCCCATATCAGTCTCTTTTTATTTGGCACATGTCTATGGTTTATGTTTGGAACCATTTACTATACCAAATTGTTAACCGAAAATTCAGTTGTCCCATATACCGGTTTTCCATTCACCTACTCTTATTTTCATTGTATTTTCTATTTTGGTGTTGGGAAACCACAGTTCTGTTGATAGCAGGATCCTCCTTTCCATCCCCATTATCATACACATGGTTTTTTAAAATGGCCCACATTAGACTCACCTTTAGCTTGTTCGTTATTCTTAAAATTTCAACACAAATAGGTCTGTTTTAGATTATAACACAATTATATGTATTCAAATGGATGTTGGCTTTGTTCCATGATTTATATCTTTAAATAAACTGGATAAAATGTAGGGTACGCTATCAAAACATATCCTACATTCATATTTCAGTTTTTGAAATCACACATTGCATCCTGTGTGGACGGACAAATCCTTACCTGGCGAATACGGTTCCGCTGCCACCAGGGAAAGTGTATGGGTGCTGTTTGCGAAAAACGTGGCCTACCCTACTGCAAGGGATTATCTCAAGACTCCCACCACATTGCCACACACGAAAAGAAATTTCTAAGATTAAGGAGACAAAATGACTGTGTAAGGAAAGAAAAACACAACCATAAAATAGCAAGTCAATAATAATAAATATTATGGCATGGTAAAAATTTCATTTGTTAGAATGTAAATTCATTTAATTTAAATGATTGTTTAAATGTTGAAGTGTGCAAACACCTTATGTATAAACTTTACAAAATTCCCTTATCTTGTATATGGTTCTTGTTTGGTGTATAAATATATTTAAGAACCAAGGGTTCAGTCTGATGAAGGGAATTTGAAAGCCGGTACTCAAAATGTTAGACAATAAAGGTATCATCTTGTTTATAAGTAAAAAAGAATATGCTAACACATATGTATATTTGAGAATGTTCTCTAAAGGGAGCTAAAAATGACTATAAACAAATGGGGGTTTCGCTCACCAAACATTTGAGCCCTAGGCTAAACATACCTCCCAACGTATGCCCCTGGCGAATTAGGATAGAGGGGAAGGGGGGTGAGGGCATTGCTTGGGAGGTTGAGTATCGCACTACTGCGCATGTTTGCTCAAACTGGAAGCACTACTGCGCATAAATCTGCGCAGGCACATTATGCATTCCCCTGGCATCTGGAAACTGTAGAACGATATTGGAATTGCAGGATTGTAATCCCAAATCCCACAGAGCTCTATCTCTGTCCTGAAAAGCAGGATAGAGGTAGAGCTTGGCGGTGCTGCCTCACAAAATCGGGTTTGTCCCACACAGAGCAAGACAGTTGGGAGGCATGGGCTAAATGTTATAAATGTGTGCAAATATATGCAACTACTGTGTACGTATATAAACATTCCAAGCATTAGTTGTAGCCTTGACCCACTACTGCAGTGCATAAGAACCACACGTTGTTCGATTTAAAGACAGACATTCAGTAGTTGAAAAACCTGCAACAATTATATGCATACAGTACATGATTTAAAAAAAAGTATGTGGACAACCCTTCTAATCAGCTGATTGGCTATTTCAGACACAGGCATTGCTGGTGAATATAATAAAGCACACACTTTCAAACTGGTACTGTCATACCAGGGTACCTTTCCAACAATTCAGTTCAGCTTTACAGCTGAGTGGGGCAGCGCTAGCAGGACAGGAATTTTATAAAGTGGAAACATCGAGGAGCTAGAACAGCTAGCACCCAAACTGAGACTAGCACCCGCTAAATCAAATAGTTCATAACAATCAGCTGTCACTAAATCTATGAAAGTTCTTTGGAGCAATGGAAACAGGTTGTGTAGAGACCATCTGGCAGTCTGACAGATGAATTTGGATTTGGCAGGTGCCAGGAAAAGTTATTTGGCAAATACATAGCATGAACTATAAAGTTTGGGGGAAGCTGGACAAAAGGTATGCATTTTTCATGGATTGAGATAGGATTTGTTTGTTCGACTGAAGGAAATTTTCAACAATATCATTTTAGACTATTCTGTGCTTTTGATAACGGTGAAAGGTGATCAGGCTCTATAATGCATATGTTGAGTTCACCTCATTTATAAAGCAGAAGAACCTCTCTACGGTGTAAAACAAATTTATAACGAACACATGTTTATAAACACAGTATAGAATACATTAGTGGTATATGTGATATAACATGAAAACTACTTGTATAAATTGAAAGATGATCAGAAAAACTGATAGAGGCCTGTGACTCCACATGCAAGCTCCGAGTGAGAAAACGTATTGTAAAGATGCTCTCAGATATGCGAGTGCTAGCAGTTTAAAATGGTTTGTATTCCTGATGCAAATAAATGTGGATACTTTACATCTGAAGTCTGGAGGATTCTGGGATAGCTGAGCAGTTATTCCTGGGGGGAAGGAGAGTCCAAGGACCGAAGACTCCTAAGAAAGCAACTAGTAGGAACTGCCTGCTGTAGAGATGGTTGTTTTAACAATAATACTGGGCAATCTTCCTCTTGTCTGCCAGGACAATGTCTGTTGGGGCAGAACATTTTAAACTGCCAGCACTCACATATCATCTGCAGAGATCTTTCTTGTGGAGACACTGACCTCTGGATCTTTATTTTTGATGCTGCTCTAGTTCACAGAGATCTGACAGGGGTGGGGGGGTTACATTTATTTGAATGTGTGTTATTTTGCATTTCTACACTCAAAATATTACGATGTAAGCTTCAGTTGTTCTAGCTATTAAATATACAACTACACTACATAGTAGTTTAGGTTGAAAAAAAGACTTGCATCCATCAAGTTTAACCCAAATGCCCATTAGTCACACTTTTTACTCTGTTTTATATTTATTCTTATGAGATGACTTTCAGAAATATTGAGTAATTGTTAATCTGCTATTATCTATATATTTTTAAAATATATATTTATTTTATATTTATATATTTATAGCCGATTACTGTATTTGCATGAATGTAAGACTATCCCGATTATAAGACGACCCCCCAAAGTTTGGATCTTAATTTATGAAAAAAAAAAAAGTCTACATTCCTTTACATGTAAACAGTTTTTCATATTTAATAAAAATTATTGAAAAATGCATGCCTTGTTTTTATTTCCTTTTCTGTCCCCCTTAATTCCAGTTTTTCTGTTCACCTTGCCAATGCCGTCCCAGACTTGCCCACAAACATGCCAATGCACCCTCACCCAGAACTGACAGTGCACCTCCAGGACTTGTCAATGCACCCCTAGGCTTGCCAATGCCCCCCAGGACATTAATTGCAATCCCTTGTGTCTAGTGGGGAAGATGGAGGATGTCTGTGCACAGACATCTTCTGATGCTGCCCAACACTTCCCACTGGACGGAACACCAAGAGGTCACGTGACTATGGTATTCCATCTCAGAAGATCGGGAGTTGTGTTTGGCAGCATTGGAGGATGTCTGTGTTCAGCGCACAGACCTCCCCTGACTGCCTGCAAGGAGGATCCAGGTCTCTATTTGAGGTCTGATTATAAGATAACTTTGAATATAAGACAAAGTATTTTTCTCATACCATTTGCTTTGAAAAAATCCAATTTGAGCAAATCCAGTATATTTTTCATGTAATTAACAACTAAGGACATTGTATTTTTCACAGAACAGTAAGAATCTTAAAAATGCTAAGCAATCAAGGAATACTCTGGTTATATAGAATTAGCAGCTCTACAAAGCACTGCAGAAAAGGGTGTATTATGAATCACATTGTAACAATGAGTATTAATTAAAAGGTTAATTTATTATGTATTTAGTCCTGGGGGGTATCTTTGGATTGTATCCCTTTTCTATCATCTTGCATGCTTAAAGAGTGACTAAGGTTAAATAAATAAATAAATATATGTTTTAACCTGTCACATGGCTCTTATGCCTGATTAAAATGTCTTTTGAAGGGTACACCTAGTTGCACCATGCAAAGGACAATGATATTTAAAGAAAAAAAAACAACAACCAGTCCCACAACAGCTTTTTTCTTTTGCCTCAACACAACTTATAGCTGCTTGGAGATGAAATTCTCATAACACAGCAGCCTGGAAGCCATTTCTAGACTTTTGATTAATTGTTAATATTTAAAAAAATTTTTTTTAACAGTGCACCTATTAACACCTTCCATATGGTCTAACACACCAATCTTTGACTAGAATTGAAATCACCAGTTTCTGATTTAAATCTCTGCTATTAAAAACTCCCTCCGGTTCTTTTAAAAGGAAGTAATGGGACAATTCACAACTAACAAACTTGCTCTGCTTTGCAGTGTTTGCGTAACCTTTTCTTCAAAAAAAATACCGGCCTTGGTACTGTCTCCATAGACTTAACATTGGCCTGATGTCAATTTTTTACCGGCCTGCCGGGAAAAAAACACTACGAATGTTTAATCTCCAATTACTCTTGCAACCAGTATGTCTCACAGATCTTATTAAAATAGTGAGACTGATTGATATATAACCACCATTATATACTTTACCTATGTATTTCCTACTCCAATCATAGTTATAGATCATAAACTTCAACTTTGCTATAATGTTATGAAGCACTGAGGATTACTATATGCACTAAGTAAATTGAATAGTTTTTAACATGTATGCTGCATGAATAGAGAACTGTAAGAAAATAAAACAAATTTTCCCACAATGCTCCACACGACACGTTAATAAAACCCACAGCCCTGTGGTTCCTCCCTCCCAAATCAGGTACTACTACTTCCTGTTTTGAAGAGGGAAGTAATCCAGGACAAGGTTTCAGTGAAGGTCCTAGGAATGCACTTCCTGTGAAAAAGTTTTTGGCAGGTGTGAAAATGTGTTGTAGTGTATATTTTATCAATTAACAAAATGCAAAGTGAGTAAACAGAAGAAAAATCTAGATCAAATCAATATTTGGCTGCAGAATAAATTTGGGACCAATCATGTGCCTCCCTGGTGGTACTGATTGATATAAGAACCTGCCTGTTCTTCCCAGCACCGAGACCATTAATTCTAACCAAATCCCCAACTCCATTTGCTGAAATGCAGCCCCAAACTTGCAAGGAACCTTCACCACGCATCACTGTTGCCTGCAGACACCCATTCTTGTACTCCTCTCCAGCCCTTTGGTGAACAAACTTCCTTCTGCTACAGCCAGAATGTTTAAAAGTTTGACTCATCAGTCCAGAGCACCTGCTGACATTTTTCTGCATCACAGTTCCTGTGTTTTTCGTACATAGTTGAGTAGCTTGGTGTTGTTTTCATGTTGGAGCCATAAAACTTGTCCATGAAGACCACTTCTGACCATAATTGCCCATTTCTTTGTGCTTCTTCAAAAGAGCATAGATAGCACATCTGGAAAGCCCTGACTGCCTTGAAATTTCTGCATGGGAGAGACCTTGCTGATGCAGTATAACTAACTTGTGTGTTGTTGATGTGCTCAGTCTAGCCATGGTATATTACTTTTGACATTAAAAAGTCTTCAGCAACCTCACCTTGTTACCGGAGTTTGGCTATTCCTGCTTATCATTAGCACCTGTTTGGTATGATTGTTAAATCATACACCTGACTACATGCCTACAAAATCCCTGACTTTCTGCAAGTATACCTAGAAGAATTGATGGCGTTTTGAAAACAAAGAGTGGTCACACCAAATAATGATTTGATTTACATTTTTCTTCTGTTCACTCACTTTGCATTTTGTTAATTGATAATAAACTATTAACATGTCAATTTTTGAAAGCATTCTTTATAGCATTTTTCACACCTGCCTAAAACATTTGCACAGGACTGTACATACCTAGGACCTTCACTGAAACCGTCACCTGGATTATTGCCCTCTTCCACGTGTTATAAAACAGTAAGTAGTAGTACTTGACTTGGGAGGGTGGAGTGGAGGGTGGCTGTGGATAGTATTACTGTGCCACGTGTGGAGCATCGTGGGAAGATATGTTCTGTAGTATTAAATAAAAAATAGAGAATAAAATGTTCATCATTGCAATCATCTCCATTAAGTTTATGTATTTTGAAAGATTTCAGTTTAAATATACCAGATTAAATTGTAAATAAATAAAAAAACTAAACAAAAAAGCACATCTTTAAACATATACTTGGATACATACCCAAATTTTCTCCACCCCAGACATCCATCATCATATCGTACTTCCCCAGCTCTTCAAAGTATGCTTTATCCATCACAAACAGACCTCCAGCTATCATTGGAGTTCTAACACAAAATAAACAGAGAAAAATCAGTATGAGGTATATTTGCTCTAGTCAAGCATGTAACAATGTGAAATCCTAACAAAACAGGGCACATTCTCCATTTGTAGATATTCTTTAAAATATCAAGACATATCTTTGCATCTGCATATTAATTTAACAAATTAATTAATAAATAAATAAAAAGGGAGCACTCACCAGATTAACTAATACAGGAATAGTTTAAACCCCATCTTTGGTTTAAAAGAAAATAGACAACACCAAAGACTGAAGGAGCGAATTTTTACAGAGCTGCTACTCTGGCCTTCATTTTTACATTCCTGACCCAGTTCCCTGTCTCATGAATAAAGCCCCAAGTTGTTAACATTGCAAACCTATGCCACCAACAGAGGGAACCTGGTTAAGGTGGTTTGTCATTGTCAAGGACACATTCCGCAGCAACAAATCAGTGAGCCACATTGCCGGCCAACAGAAACGTCACCGCCGAAAGTAATGCCCATAAATGAACTCTCCTCAACGGGTGGGGTTAAAACTACCACAACAACAGGGCATAGTCTTATATTAGAGGGGCAAAGTTTTAAAAGTAATAACAGGAAGTATTACTGTACTGAGAGGGTAATGGATGTATGGAATAGTCTTTCAGCAAAAATGGTCAATTTAAAAATGCGTGGGCTACGCATACGGCTATCCTAGATATAAAGTCTGGGTACTAATGAATGTATTCCGATTTATTTTAGTCAGACATAGATGGCCGAATGGCAACACATTCTATGTTTCTGTTGGTGGCATGTGAAAACAAGATTGTCAGACCTGAACACATGCGTGAGGCGAGCTCAGAGTACATCCGTGTGTATCAGCCAAGATCCACGTTGGGTTTATTAACGGCATGTGGAAAAAATCTTTTAACTTAGCAAAAGTTCAAATAAACCCATAGTGTCACTTGAAATGTGCGATTATATGTATGTTCCTGTGCACACAGATCGAAAACCACTTAATTTAAGAAAGCAATCAATAAGCATTAGCATTACTCAGTTTACATTGTACATCTCATATTAGAGACAGTATGGGGAAAGCTGATCAGTGTTTAACTAAGCACATCAACAACCATTGGATCACAGGTCATTAAACATAGGGAGTTCGCAAACTGTGCCAAGAAAGAATGATTAATAATGAAGAGTGAGCAGGATTAATATTGAACAGTGAGCAGGATTAATATTTAAGAGTGAGCGGGATTGCATATTTACCACTGTTCCATTGTAACAAACACTAGTAAATGTTACTACATAACACACTTACTTAATTGGCGCCACAGGGTTTCCCTGACGTGCTCTCCTCTGTTCTGGTGTCATGTAATCCCACTTAAAAACCAAGTTCCAGTCAAAACCTGTCAAAAAGACAAAATAATATTTATAAAACTATTTGCAAGACAGAATACAGATCAATGCAAAATACAATTCCGCTACAGGCAGCAACACACACATTATTTATATTTACCTCAATTGTGTTATAGCGTTTTATTTTGTAGGGAAAAAAGTGGTTGGAATTACTTATAATTATAAATATACTTTATACTTTTAAAGCTATTTACACCACAGCTTGTGTTTCTATCTCAGCACTGAACTTGTCAAAGCAATGTATGAACAAAAGGTTCTTCAGGGAGTAATATTAATTGTAGATAGAAATAAAACGTGTGAAATACTTTAAAAAAAAAAAAAACCAATCTATTACACACAATTCATAATTGATAATGGAAATATTGTATATAAAGCAATTATATTACCCCCCAGGGCCTACTCTTTTGCTCTCGTCTCTTTATTCTCTTTTCTGATACAATGGGGCAGAGTGAAGGAAAAAAAACGTCATCTTTGAAATAATCTTTCCCTTGAGTGCACGAAACCTCTCACTCGATGGATACATGGAATGCCTTTGTAGATATTTTGAACTACTTAATAAATCAATCTCTTCAATTCCTACTGCGACATTCAACTCTTTAGTGATATCGGTAATATGAACAGGATGTCATCGGTGCTAATGTGGCTCAAGGGAAGGTGCTGCTAGAACTCCCCCAACCATTATTTACTAGATTGTAAGCTCTATAGAGAATACTAAAAAGTATTAAGACATTTTGAGGTTTAGTTTATCACAATATTCTATAAAATGTGAACATTTTCTCCCATCAGCAGTTGCAGGGGTAAAGATGGTGGCCCCTTCTGCCTTGGTGCATGACCTGCTGACATGTTTAAGTTGATAGTTGACAAACAACAAACATTTTATGAACACAGCAGAGAGCACTATTGTCTAATCTTAAATTAGAGGGGCAACGATTTAAAAGTAATATCAGGAAGTATTACTTTACTGAGAGGGTAGTGGATGTATGGAATAGCCTGCCAGCAGAAGTGGTAGAGGTAAACACAGTCAAGGTTTTTAAGCATGCGTGGGATAGACACAAGGCTATCCTAGCTATAAGAACGGGAACGGGGGACTAATAAAAGTACTCAAAAAAAATTGGGCAGACTAGATGGACCGAATGGTTCTTATCTGCCGACACATTCTATGTTTCTATTGTGTGTTTTTATTCTTAATTTTTGGGTCAAACCTGAGATTCAATATATTGCGCTACCTTTAACTCTTATATACATCTTCTTTAAGTGGTAATATAGGTATTTTCCCACAGAAGGGTGAGAAGCAAATTAAGTATCTATATTTATATATTCTTATCTAATTGTTTTGTAGCGCCTTGCATTAAATCACTTTTTTATATTGTTTTTATCGCCATAAGAAAGGCTTTCGTTACATACCATTATATTCATTATATCTTATAATTTACTACAAAAAAAAAAATCATAACATTTGATGAAAACATTAAGCTCTTTTTCTTTGACCTAAAAAATAATTTACACAAATACAATCATTAATAAAGATCTTAGATCACAAACACCACTTGTTTAACCACACGACGGACAAGGTCTGTCCAATGTTAGTAAGGGGTTAATATATTTTCATATTTTGTTAGGTTATTAATTTTTAGATTGAATAGTGCATTCAAAGGTGTTACTGTGACTGGGATGGGTATGATCACATTAATGATGATTGACTTAATTTTGTCAATATTCTTTTTATTTTGGGGCATGTTCACCATATATGGATGTTGACACTCACATACACAGAAAGAAAGGCAGTTACACACAGACAGCCACATACACACAAGCCAGCATTTATTTATTTTTATTGCAGTGGTCACACAAGGAGTGCTGTACCGTAGTGTAGTCTCTGCGTAATTATAATAGAAAAGTGAATCCATTGATAGGAATGGTTGCACTGTAATGATGTCCTTACATGTTTAAAGTGAGTACATTTTCATTATACATAATTCCCTTTGTTTTAAAGTACATGTGTTCATGAAGGGGGACTATCTATACGTCCTCAAATATGTCCCACAATGCACTATTCGGTGGGCCTTCAATATAGAAAAATACAATTTGGGGCTTAGTCTATTTTTTTATCTAACCATGTTTTATATTTTTATTTCTTTATGGATATGTTCATTCTTTAATCATATTTATGTTCTGTGAGTTTTGGACAGGCTAGATAGGCCTAAAGGTTCTTATTTGTCGACACATTTAATGTTATAGTTTCTTGTTGCTGTGTCAAGAAGCAGCACTAGGTGGCACTGTCTCTTTGTCTATGCATCACCATGGTGATTCAATAGTCCTGCTTCCAAATGTTCTAAGTATTTCAGTGGTGTCTAATTGCGTGGTTTTAATATAAACCACAAGTGATTTCAAAAGCTCCCTAAGCATTATTAAATTACATCACCATTTTAATTGGGTCTGCCCCACCAATAAATCCTCCTGCAACACACACAGACACCAAATTAAATGCTTAGAAAGCATTCTGTATTGAATCTGACAACAAGTGACAATGCTTGTTAAAATCGAATCAAAAACTAAATATATTTGTGTACAACGGGAAAACAAAAACAAAGTACGTAAACAAAAGAACCTTATTAAATCAAATTCACAAGAACAACAAAGAAGGTCATAAATAAAAAGTTTTCATTTGAAAAAATAATGCAGTTGTGAAGGTAGAAACATAGAATGTGTCGGCAGATAAGAACCATTCGGTCCATCTAGTCTGCCCAATTTTTTTGGAGTACTTTTATTAGTCCCCAGTTCCCGGTCTTATAGCTAGGATAGCCTTGTGTCTATCCCACGCATGCTTAAAATCCTTGACTGTGTTTACCTCTACCACTTCTGCTGGAAGGCTATTCCATACATCCACAACCCTCTCAGTAAAGTAATACTTCCTGATATTACTTTTAAATCGGTGCCCCTCTAATTTAAGACTATGTCCTAGTTGTGGTAGTTTTTCTTCTTTTAAATATACTCTCTTCCTTTACTGTGTTGATTCCCTTTATGTATTTAAATGTTTCTATCATATCCCCCCTGTTACGTCTTTCCTCCAAGCTATACATGTTAAGATGCTTTAACCTTTCCTGGTAAGTTTTATCCTTCAACCCATGAACCAGTTTAGTAGCCCTTCTCTGAACTCTCTCCAAAGTATCAATATCCTTCTGGAGATACGGTCTCCAGTACTGCGTACAATACTCCAAGTGAGGTCTCACCAGTGCTCTGTACAATGGCATGAGCACTTCCCTCTTCCTACTGCTAATACCTCTCCCTATGCAACCAAGCATTCTGCTAGCATTTCCTGCTGCTCTATTGCATTGCCTACCTACCTTCAAGTCCTCTGAAATTATTACTCCTAAATCCCTTTCCTCAGATGTTGAGGTTAGGACTGTACCAAATAGTCTATATTCTGCTTTTGGGTTTTTACGCCCAAGGTGCATAATCTTGCACTTGTCCACATTAAATGTCAGTTGCCACTGCTCTGACCATTTTTCTAGTTTAGCTAAATCATTTGCCATTTGGCTTATCCCTCCATGAATATCAACACTGCTGCAAATCTTTGTATCATCAGCAAAAAGACATACTTTGCCAACAAGGTTTAGGAATGTATGAGCAAAAAAGAACCAAAACAAGTGATTCATTAATGTTTAAGTATCTTACTGCACCATATTTTAGATCACCTTATGCTCTACTACTATACCTCTGCCATCCTTTATTGGCATCATGTAGTGTACAAAAATGTGCAGTTCAAATATATAAAGTCATAATTGTGTCCCTATTCGACCAAATGTATAAAACACACACAAAGCATAATAAATAAATATTTATATTGCCTTGACTCTGCTGCACCCCACCCCTTTGTGGACCACACATCTAAAATGAATTTGTTTTTTTTATATAACTTGGCTAATACAGAACAGAAAATGGATGATGCATGGGTAAGGGAGAGACTGCTTTTCCAAGCTACAAAAGTAGAGGGAAATTGACATATTGCTGCTCTCTCTTTTGTCAGATGTATAAAGTTCAGCTTTCAGATGGTAATCTGAGCTTTCTGAGATGGTGAAATGTAAAATATTCATTTCAAAGAGCAAGTCATACCAGAAAGGTAAAATCCTTGCTTAGAGTGGATTTTAAAATGCCCTATTGAGATGGCTTGCAGAGATATAGCTGATAGGGTTGCCACCTTTTCTATAATTTCTTCTTTTTTTTTTTTTTTAAACGACCATGTGTCCATGACTTAACACTGGCTTGGAGACATTTTTGTAAAGGCCTGCTGCTAAAATACTGGCCAAGGGCAAGTCTAAATGCAGAAGAAACCAATGAAACCTAAGTAACATTCCCAAATCTAACAAAAATGAGGTGCCTTTCCATAGTTGTATCCACTAGTGATATGTAGCTACAGAAAAATCAGCACAAAACGAATCCATAAAACTATAGTGCAAACATGTATACCGTATTTGCTCGAATATAAAGAGACTCCCAAGCTTAATGAGTAGGGAAAAAGAATTTTGGTAGTAAATATTACTTAATTTAAATAAATAAAAATGCTAGGTATTACAAAGATAGGCCAAATACAATTTGGGCCCATTCTTCCTCCTTTGAGGATCTGAAAAATAAATACAATGGGGGGCATGTATAAACATGGCGCACACGCAGTTTGCGCCATGGACTGGTGCACTCTGTGTATGCGTCAATGTATAAAGCAGACCCACATGAGTATGCGTTATCTACATTTAATGCGTAGATTTTAGGTTGTGTTGGAGCTTGATTTGTGTCGGGGAACCTCCGCTAAACACAGTTTGACGGAGGTCCCTCTCTCCCACACAGCAAAGTGTCGGGAGTTATAAAAAAAAAGCGCAATCACAGTTATACATATCAAATGGCGATTGAGCTTTTTTTTCTAAACTTCCAACACTTTGCTGTGCGGTTTTTATACCTGCCCCCTAATATTTCCTTACCAAGAATTCTATACGCATATTAGATTACAAACTATCCTAATATCACTGACTCTGTCCCGACCAATAACTCACAGCTATACACCTTTCTCCAAATGTCCGGGAATACTAATATTCTAGCTATTTCTAGATGATAAAAGGCATCGATACTATGCAACAAACTGATATGTTGTCATATATTAAACAATAGCAAATAATGCACTGTATATGTCTCAAATATGATAGGAGTTTCAAAATGCAGCAACCATTTTGAGTCTGATGTAAGAGTTATTTTGTGTATGAAATTTGTATTTCAATATACGAAGGAAGGGTCACCCAAAATTATTTTGCACATCTAAACGGAAATGCTCACATCATGATTGGAGGTACAAAATCCAGACTTTCCATCGAGCAACCTTAAACCCTACATATCATGTTGACCCAATCCAATAATGACATTGGCTCTTTTCGATACAGGTTTCTCTGACCATTCCCATCTCCTATTTCTTTTCATTAAATTTGTTTCATTTGTTCCACCTGGTATTTGACATGTTTGTTGAGATTCAACATCCTAACAACGCTTCTTTCAAACGAAAAATTTATAATAAAAATGCTATTGAATTTCCTTATTTGCTCCCACAACACTTGCCACAGAAGCCACACAGGACTTTTCACTACTATTGTCCCTTATTGCACCCACAAGGACTTGCCATGCAACAATACTTGCTAGGCCCCCGTATTGCACCAACAGGACTCGCTA
Source organism: Pelodytes ibericus (assembly GCA_036172795.1). Classification (NCBI taxonomy): domain Eukaryota; kingdom Metazoa; phylum Chordata; class Amphibia; order Anura; family Pelodytidae; genus Pelodytes; species Pelodytes ibericus. The sequence continues at coordinate 74,249,040 of CM069861.1, read as the reverse complement.
GGCCACCGTATTGCACCAACAGGACTCGCTAGGCCACCGTATTGCACCAACAGGACACGCTAGGCCCCCGTATTGCACCAACAGGACACGCTAGGCCCCCGTATTGCACCAACAGGACACGCTAGGCCCCCGTATTGCACCAACAGGACACGCTAGGCCCCTATAGTGCACCAACACGACTCGCTAGGCCCCCATAGTGCACCAACACAACTCGCTAGGCCCCCATAGTGCACCAACACGACTCGCTAGGCCCCCATAGTGCACCAACAGGACTCGCTAGGCCCCCATAGTGCACCAACAGGACTCGCTAGGCCCCCATAGTGCACCAACACGACTCGCTAGGCCCCCATAGTGCACCAACAGGACTTGCTAGGCCCCCATAGTGCACCAACAGGACTCGCTAGGCCCCCATAGTGCACCAACAGGACTCGCTAGGCCCCCATAGTGCACCAACAGGACTCGCTAGGCCCCCATAGTGCACCAACAGGACTTGCTAGGCCCCCATAGTGCACCAACAGGACTTGCTAGGTTATTCCATAGTGCACTAACAGTCAGTGAAATGGTGGAGTTTATTGTCCCATGGCAATCTGTTAACTCCAAAAGGAGTTTTTACGTTGTTGGACAATAAACTCCACCATTTTACAGACGTGCTGGTCGAGTTATTACTTGGAATATAAAACTTTACACCAAACCATTATGTGATATACATCTAAAAGAAGTTTGTCTAACTTTGGCTTTTGCTTGTGAAGTTGTGCCCATCTGTGCATAACCGTTATTATATCTATATTACTCAAAATTCCATCAAAAAGCGTAATGGTTCAGATATGTTACTAAATACATGACATTAACAAACTCATTTTATTTCAGTCCATATCTAAATTAAACAAGGACAGCGAATTTGCTCTCAAAAACATTCCTACTTCCAAATAAAAATTGGCTTCTGGTGCTGAAGACTTATACAGAATAATTAAAGAGGATAGACTTTTCCCCACAAACATGGTGTTTTAAACGGTCATTATGTAATTAAATTCTGATTCTATTATCTTATTAAAACTGCGAAAAATAAATACTTTGATTGGCCTGTAATGAAAATGAACGCCTCTGTGAAACACCAGCAGTTTATGTAGGATCTTGCTAAGTATTCAGGATGGCAAAGACATTATTTACATTCTCTTGGTTAATGAAGAAATAATTCACTCTAATAGCTGTTCTAAATTACCCACACACACGTTCGATTGATGTACAATCTCTCTAATGACTAAAACATATGTTGTTGCATTAGGAGTAAAGGTTTAAATTTACCCTGGATGCTACTTTTAGTTGCAACCCTTCATTAGTAATGGGAAGTGAAGTCATATATGTCAGCTCTGGGGCAAGGACAATAAAATGCTAAATTCCATATTATATAATTTTTTTTTAAATTACTTTAATGATACTTCCTTTTAGGAAATCTCTTACACACAAAATAGTGACTAAAAATCCCAATGAGGATCGCTCACATGATCGTACCAGCTATAATATTTCTCTTCAGGGAGCAATTTAATTATTTTAAAACCAAATCACTGCCACTAAATATATTGGATGTAGTTACATTGTAAGACTGTGGTTCAGTGTCACCTACCGCCTTTTAAGTCAGCTGAAGCTCCGACATACTGAAAGTTGTCCATATTGATCACGTCAATTATTGGAGATACAACTCTAGTCTTGTCCTAGAATAGATAAAAAAGAAAACAGTTATGTAAAAGATCTAACATATCTAAACATAGCTGTGAATGGCTAAAACCAAATATCTGGCATGTTTTCTCGCCAATAACCCTGTCGATATCGCCAACTAGACCCATTTAGTTAAAAGCGGCTTCATACATGGGATATTATATACCGTACATTTTGCCCTACAGCTATCGATTAACTACAGCTCCCATACTCTTGAACGCGAGTCATAAATATAGCTCACAGAGGATCATGGCAGTTGTAGTTCATCACAGTAATAACCCAAACAAGTGATGCTTTATCTAGCCACTGTTAAATCACATACTGCAATGCAATAATGTTTAATTAACCTGGCTATTGGCAATAAAATTGTGTTCTTTATTAAAGATTTCCACTTTCATCGCTCCATCAAAATGTGTCCGTTTACTTTAGTATACCTTATTTTTGTCCTACCGCATATGGGGGGGAAAGGAGGGGGTGATTGAAGTAAAAGGATAACATCAGAATGAAATCCACAGGATGTCTAGCAGTGCATAGTGAGTTAATGGATGTATGTGGAAAGGCACATTAAAAAGGAAAAGCACCATTAAAGACATAAAAAGAAATCGAATGAGATTTCGGAATCTGAAGATCAGAATGAATAACAACTTCAGTGAAATGAAAGTCTGAACTCTTTAATCAAAGTGGTCAATTCACTGAAATCACCAACCAATCTTTTATATACTTTAGTTAGAGGTCTGATTAAGCAATAAGGCATCAATGCATCTTCTGAAAGAAACACCAAAATCCACACAATGTGCCAAGGATCAAAAAGACTATTTCTCGTACCAGTTTTTTAAGGTAAGAAAAAAAACTGTGAAAGAAAATGTGCAGCAGAAGATGCCATGAGGCACTTTGCTATGAATACAAATCAGACATTGAATATCATAATTATCAGCTCTCAGGGAGATACAGCATGTACTATCCTAGTAAAGAAATTGATACTAAAAACCCGTCAATTTACATAAAAAGGGCAGTATCTCCGAACAAGCTCTAAACAGTCAGTGTTAGTAGTATTATCAAGGATGATTATTTCATGTACCTATTTATATCATGTTTCTTAAGAAAGTGTCGGACATTTTGTATGAACATTTCCCATGAATACTGTTGCTAGGCACTACAAATGGTGGAAGGTGAAAAAGATGTTGACAGAAAAGAGTGACTCACTGGCTCTGCTTCTAGTTCATTTCATATAGTAAGGGGAATTATGCAAAGCTGTTTGTGTATTGCAATCATTCTTTCATTAAGGAAATAGTTCCCATTTTTTTTATATTGCTGATGAGATATAACTTGGGTAACCAAAAAGTTGAGCATCATTTTGGGTGTGGTCAACAACAGCTGCCGACATTAATTGCCACAATGATTAGCTAAAATATCCTGTATAAAAGAGTTAACTGTAGCCAGACCAGCTGATAATAAAGGAGGTATAAGTAATGAGGGAGCAAGAGAATTAGTCATGGCTGCAGGATCTGATGGAGGAAACATTTTTAAAAAGGGAGACTACAAGAGGAGTGAGTCCATAATGGAGGGGACTTTTGGTGGGGGGTTTTTCTTTCATAATTGATTTATTTTTTCTTACTATTAATAAATTACTGTTAGTCATAACACCTAATTTAGCAGAAGGATAAGATTTCTGGAATATGTGCAAAAAGGATGTTTACCCGTCTTCTTAGTAGACTTTAGTCAATCTTTATAATGAAAAGACGTGCTGCCCTTCTACTTGTTTCAAGGTGGCGAGCGGAACACTAAACCTTGTTTATACTGTGCATGTAGAGAATAAAAATGATTAAAAATGATCTTTACATTGTATTAGCAAAATTGGAAGCAAATACCTAAATTAGATGAAAATGTGTTTTAAAAGTGCCTGTGGAGTCTCCTGTTTATGACATCACCTGTGGCCTGATATGCAATTTGAACTGTTTTTCCAATGGGGAATGTGTAATTTGCATAGCAGGCCACAGGTGATGTCATAAACAGGAGACTCTTCAGACACATTTAAAACACATTTTCACCTAATTCATGCATTTGCTTGCAATTTTGCTAGCACAATGTATAGATCATTTTCATTAATTTTTTTTATCCTCTACATTCACAGTAAAAACAATGTTTAGGTGATACAATTCATTTAAATGAAGAGATACCAGAATGTCAATGGATAAATAAAATGTGGTTCAAATACCCATCCCAGTATATTTAATACTCCTATTTGCACTTTATAAATGTTCTTTGATGGGGCATTTAACAAACTCAATCTCATGGAAGATATATGCTATAAATCCTCAACATTTTTCTTTAATTACACATATTCATGTTAGTAAAGTAAAGTAATATCAGGAAGTATTACTTTACTGAGAGGGTAGTGGATGTATGGAATAGCCTTCCAGCAGAAGTGGTAGAGGTAAACACAGTCAAGGATTTTAAGCATGCGTGGGATAGACATAGATGGACCGAATGGTCATAATTAGACTTTCTTGCCTTTTCGTTCATTCTTCAGATTTTATGTGCATTTCAGACAACTCTTTTATATTGTCATTGGATTTTATTTTTTTATTCATATAAATTGTACTGTTAAATACGGTTCATGTGCTTCTGTTTGTAGGCTAGCCGTTGTTTGTAACGGACAGTTAGTTGTCTTAGTGGTTTCTATACATGCAAATATAAAAGACGAATTTGAAAAAAAGAAAAAAAAAAAGATGAAAAATTCAAAAGATCAAACTTTGATAATATTCATATATTTCTTTAAGAATGCAGTATACAATGTCACCTTTGTTTTTTCGTATAACGGTGACCATGATATATAGTGACATATAATGTTATACGGTCATAAAAATGCCAAGAAACATAATGTTTAATTTAAGATGGCTCTGTCACCTTTTGAGATTTGTTGTCCCAATAAATTTGCAAGAATTTCTTTCTTTAGCTGCAAAACTCTCTCATCCTCCTCCCCCCAGACCTTAATTTCCTATTATCTTGGTAACTTTGCAGATTTTACCCAAAGGCTCTGGGAATTTATAACACGTTGGATGCTAAAGGTATGATATTGTTCTCACATACTTACTTTTTCCCAATAAGTGATGTCTAACATTCCCCAAAAGTCCCTATGATACTCAGCCAGCTATCAACTAAGCATTATGGGAAATGCAATTTACAGCAAGCGGGGTACAAAAAGTCACCTTTCACTGTCCCCACTGTTATTCCTCTCCCCATTACACCTTTTACCATAGACCTGTTCATTTCTCCATTTATTTTTACTTGCCCTATAACACTATCTGTATCTTGATTTCTCCTTCTACTTAATCCAGATCTATTCTTACTCTTTTTTTTATTCCTTCTCTATCACGGTTTCTCCTCCCATTCCTCCCTATCTTTCATTCTGCTCCTTCCTGTACACAACGTCCTTCCTCCTATGATCCCAGCCGGCAGACCTTGTAGTGCACAGCAGAATGGTCAATGCGTAGAGCTTCCGCTCCGAAAATACTGGAAAAGCATTGGGCATGTGCAGGAGACGACCATTTTCACGAGGGAAAAAAAAATTGGAGCCCTAGTAAACACAATGCAAAAGGTTTATTTAAGGGTAACTAATAAACGCATATTGACATTAAAATATGAGCTTGAATACAAATTAAATGTGTTTTCTTTTGGATGGCATGGTTCTCTTTTGCCGTTTGAGTCCTCAAAATAATTTGTACCCAAATATCACTTTCTGCAAGCTCTGTATGTGTCAGTGGAGCACACTTCAGACACCAGTTACCTTTACAGGGAGTGCAGAATTATTAGGCAAATGAGTATTTTGACCACATCATCCTCTTTATGCATGTTGTCTTACTCCAAGCTGTATAGGCTCGAAAGCCTACTTAAGCATATTAGGTGATGTGCATCTCTGTAATGAGAAGGGGTGTGGTCTAATGACATCAACACCCTATATCAGGTGTGCATAATTATTAGGCAACTTCCTTTCCTTTGGCAAAATGGGTCAAAAGAAGGACTTGACAGGCTCAGAAAAGTCAAAAATAGTGAGATATCTTGCAGAGGGATGCAGCACTCTTAAAATTGCAAAGCTTCTGAAGCGTGATCATCGAACAATCAAGCGTTTCATTCAAAATAGTCAACAGGGTCGCAAGAAGCGTGTGGAAAAACCAAGGCGCAAAATAACTGCCCATGAACTGAGAAAAGTCAAGCGTGCAGCTGCCACGATGCCACTTGCCACCAGTTTGGCCATATTTCAGAGCTGCAACATCACTGGAGTGCCCAAAAGCACAAGGTGTGCAATACTCAGAGACATGGCCAAGGTAAGAAAGGCTGAAAGACGACGACCACTGAACAAGACACACAAGCTGAAACGTCAAGACTGGGCCAAGAAATATCTGAAGACTGATTTTTCTAAGGTTTTATGGACTGATGAAATGAGAATGAGTCTTGATGGGCCAGATGGATGGGCCCGTGGCTGGATTGGTAAAGGGCAGAGAGCTCCAGTCCGACTCAGACGCCAGCAAGGTGGAGGTGGAGTACTGGTTTGGGCTGGTATCATCAAAGATGAGCTTGTGGGGCCTTTTCGGGTTGAGGATGGAGTCAAGCTCAACTCCCAGTCCTACTGCCAGTTCCTGGAAGACACCTTCTTCAAGCAGTGGTACAGGAAGAAGTCTGCATCCTTCAAGAAAAACATGATTTTCATGCAGGACAATGCTCCATCACACACGTCCAAGTACTCCACAGCGTGGCTGGCAAGAAAGGGTATAAAAGAAGAAAATCTAATGACATGTCCTCCTTGTTCACCTGATCTGAACCCCATTGAGAACCTGTGGTCCATCATCAAATGTGAGATTTACAAGGAGGGAAAACAGTACACCTCTCTGAACAGTGTCTGGGAGGCTGTGGTTGCTGCTGCACGCAATGTTGATGGTGAACAGATCAAAACACTGACAGAATCCATGGATGGCAGGCTTTTGAGTGTCCTTGCAAAGAAAGGTGGCTATATTGGTCACTGATTTGTTTTTGAATGTCAGAAATGTATATTTGTGAATGTTGAGATGTTATATTGGTTTCACTGGTAAAAATAAATAATTGAAATGGGTATATATTTGTTTTTTGTTAAGTTGCCTAATAATTATGCACAGTAATAGTCACCTGCACACACAGATATCCCCCTAAAATAGCTAAAACTAAAAACAAACTAAAAACTACTTCCAAAAATATTCAGCTTTGATATTAATGAGTTTTTTGGCTTCATTGAGAACATGGTTGTTCAATAATAAAATTAATCCTCAAAAATACAACTTGCCTAATAATTCTGCACTCCCTGTACTTCTATCTATGACAGATATTCAGTAAACAAAAGGAGGTAAGCAATTGGACTGCTTCTTTCTGTGCCTTGTGGACTAGACAGTCCTACAGGGCAAGGGTTGACATTTCATTTAGGTGTTCAGACTGAAAGCAGCAACAGATCATCTTATTCCACCTCACAGCCCTTTACAATAGGCAAATGATTTCTATGACAAGTTCACATAGTAAATAAATAAATCAACCAACTAATCTATTGGAAATTCCTTAAGACTATTAAAAATAATACAGTAAATAATGCATAATATATTTGCTGCTGGCAGTTATCCTATTAATATTAAATGTCATGGAAATAATAAAATGCACACCTAGCAAAAATAATTTTTCTTAGCCTGAAAATGTGTGATGAGCGGTTATATTGTAAAGATACAGTTAACCCTTTTGTTCCCCCAAACATTGCTCAGGGTTTTTTCAAACGCGGGTGTCTTTTATTGACCATGCAGACAGTATAGCAGTTCCTCTTAACAGCAGCACATTGTGACCCTCCCACAGGGTGCCGTGGCTTCCACTCCGGGGATTCCCACTATCACTTAAAGCCATACTTCAAAGTATTTAAATAAACGGCTCAATGCCCAGCTGTCAATGCCCTATGATGTCATTAGTGATTTTGCACATATTAAAATGTTCCCGGTGAGACTCACAGGGTCTACAAGGACACTGATCAGATCTCTGCTATTGTGTGATTGTGCTGCCATATTATTTTTTTTAAACTCCCTGACACAATTATATGCGGGATTTCTTTTATGTAGAACCCCCAATAAATTGATTTACACCAACACTTCATACACATAAGTCCAATCATATCTTTACAGATCACAAATTATGTGTAGAGTTGACTATTGTATCACTTGTACACAAATATATATTTGTAATATACACATTTTTTGCTGTTTTGACAAAAAAAAACAGTCATAACTATTCAATGACAATAAGAGTGGGTGAATTTGTGCTTGTGTTAGTGTGAAAGACTAATATGCGAAAAACATTGGCGAAATGGAGGTTATATTTTAAATATGTTAGGTTTGAACATGTAGTTTAAAGTAGGCAGATGGTGAGGTTTTCAAAGGTGAATAAAATCTGGAGATTTGGGAATTTCTTATACTGAATAGTGCCAGGAGATTTTCTTGTTTCAGTATTTAATACCTAAACTAGAACATTTGCCAGTAGCTCAAAATAATCCCTTAGGAAACACAACTTCAAAATCATTACTGTAGTGCACTCAACAAGTCTGGCCTCTAAATCCATTATAGTAGTTTTCTTATCTTAATCAGCAATGACCAAGAAAAGAAATAGCTTTAGAACTCAGTAAATGCAGTTTTTTTCATTTGTTTTCCACATCAAGCTAATGTTACCTTCCAGAGGAACAACACAAATAAATGAAATCCTCTCAAATACAAATGCCAAGAGGTATGCTCTATGCAACTACTCTCTATTTTTAAACCCCAATTACATGGGTATTAAAGTATTACATTTTATAAAATATCTAGACCAGCCCAAATATGGGATTATAGTTTTTAGTATTCTACAACTTGTGCTATCTGGAATTAAACATCCGATGTATTCAGCGGCCACAAAAACACCTATCTCCACTACAGTAACACTCTACTGTAACAGGTCTCTCTGAAACAAACGTATGGAAAATCCTATTGTCAGACATCTTTTTCACTTGTCTCTCCCTCATCTGCTGTTCAACTGGCTTTCCTTTCCTTCAAAGATCAAACAAACTTCTCACCCCTAACTTACCATACCCTTCCTTTTTTCTGCCCATCATACATTACTTGATGGCTTACTTAATATGTCAGCAAAGATGGCTGCTGTTCATGACCAAACATGTTTACGGACCATAATGCTTTAGTTCATTTCTTTCTTTACAAATTTTAGAAGTTGTATACAGATTTTGTATAGGACACAGGGATCTAATATGGTACAGTACTGAAGAGAACCTTGAGAAAATATGTATATAGGATGTTTCTTTAAAACTGAGGAGGTTCTCCTTTCAATATAGGTAACAATTGTATTTGGTAAAGTGACAATTATTTTAAGATTCTAGGTACGATTATTCAAAAGTTTTGCTCACTGTACCTAGAGTATCAGCCGTACCACGTGGACGAGGCAAATGAAGGCCAAAACGCACGTCTGTAGTTGCTGTGTTCCCCGTGCAGATGATATAGCACAATGCATTGTATATAGAAGGTTCACAATCAAAAAATCAATGGATGCTGTGTCAGGATCTCCACCCTGATCCCCACAGCACAATAATAAAGACAATGACCAGCACTCTCAAATCAAACGTGGATTTATTCCGACAACAACGTTTCAACCCTTGGCATGTTTTTTTTTCTAACTGGATTGTTTCCATTGCTGTTGGAATAAATCCATGTTTGATTTGAGAGTGCTGGTCGCCGTCTTTATTATTGCCCCATGCAGAGGAGACCTGGCAGACAACTCGGATCTGGACTGCCCTTATCGGTGGGACCAGTCTTCCCCTTTTCTTTGTCTCTCTCAGTGAGTTATAGGGGTATGTCCAGCCGTGGGTCCCTGCTAGCTGCACCTACCCGTACCACACTAACGAGGCCAATGAAGGTTGAAACATCTGTCTGCCAGGTAATTTGTGGGTGGGACCAGTCTGATATGCTAATGTAATGGTTTCCTCTGTAATGGTGCAACAAGGAACAAACGTTTGTCCATTCTCGCTGTCTCTATACAAAAGTTCTGTCTCCAAAAACAGCAAGACTCTATTAGTCAGCCATAACGCTCACAAATATGACATGTCCATTATAAAGTTTTTTTTTTTTTTATATATATTGTATTTATGTTTCTCTCTTTTTGGTCTTAAGCTTTTTAGATGTGGCCTCTCTCTAGAACATTCTGTGTTCATTAAACAAAGATCCCAGTGCAAGTTAGTATAAGTTGATTGACGCAGGTTGACAACAATTAAGCACTGCTACATCTGCATTTCAGGCAAAAAAATCATTGATTTCATTGATATCGGCTAGGTTTATTTTGTGCCTTTCGGTTGTTGGAATGGGCATTATGAGACATGTAAATTTGTTGCTACAAAGGTCCTGGCTAATGAAGATTAAACAAAACATGTCCCGGGACTTTGAAGTATACCAGAAGCGTATCTTAATATATACAAGCGTGTTTACTATCTGCAGTGTCTCACATGCGAGACAGAGCAGTTCCTGGTTGTCACGTGCTGACAGTCAATCAGATCACTCTGACTGTCGTAAGCGAGAAACCCTTCGTATTTGCATATGGGATCAGCAGGGGGACCAAGTTAAGGTCCCCCCCTGCAGATCCCATGCCAAAACGAGGGGCTATCTAGCACTAGCAGAGAGAGAGTTTCCTATGGAAACATGGCAGCTGTCGGTCAGAGGATAAACTGGCGTGTACTATCAAAAGTACACGCCAGTCTATCCTCACACTAGGAACAACTAAAATTTCACTTGTGATTCTATATTAGAAGCACAAGTGAAAAATTATGTTTAGTGCTCCTTTAAGGTTAATGTAGGCAGTATCATGGCCGGCACTTTTTTTATTTTTTAAAGAAAAGTTGGCAACTCTACTTTTATTTGAACAGGTAAAAACTGGGGATGCAAAACAGTTTTAGAAAAATACTAACCCTGAAAAAGATTTAGGCTCCGCCCACCGCAGCATCCCAGAACAATATTAAAGAAAGCTGCCGTGTCAATGCAGCATTAGTATACGTCAGACCGATATGTTGAATCAACATTAGAGGGCTCGGAAAAAATGATTGGGCCTCCCCTTGCTTGGCATCTTCACAGATCATTGGCGGGAGTAAAGATACAGTTGTTTAAACTACTGTGTTACAACTTGAACGGAAACTGAGGAAAGGCATATTTGTTTATTTTGACTATACTATGGCTATCACAGCAAACTCTCGCTTGCACTTTTAACACTATTACATAAATATTTCTGCCCTCATATTCTCTTTACATTATTAAATCAATGAAGCACTTACTAATGATCACCCACGTCAGCGAGTGGAAAAAAAATATGTGGAAATGTACACACTTATATGTATATTAGTACACGCATCCATTACATACACATGACTCCACTAAAGATAAGCAACCTACGCTCCTCACTCTTTCATACAACTGAGAAGTTTTAATTTTGACATAGTGACTTTCATTATTTAAAGGGGTCAGTAATGATTTAATATATATTTTCATTTGAATAAGCACCCTTATATATGTTTAATACTGCATGTACTCATGTTCCAATGAGAAGAAAATTATACAGATAGCAACAAACTAATGGCAGTATTGTGTAAAAGATTTAACTTTTGCATACATTTGTAAATGCCACTTAATCTGCTCTATTTTGTAACTATAGTACTACTGTTGTCTCATTAACAACATATGCACATGTAAAAAAATAAACCATACAGATAAAAATATACTTATTCTTTTTCATGTTTTTTTATCGCACAGATATTCTACAGTACATATCCTCCTTTGCGATTAATAGTATAAAGGTGATTTATGCTACAGGAACTCGCACTTCCTCCACTATACACACATGCACAATAACATTAAACCGTATGAATGGCCAGTAAAGTAAGGGCCAAACAGGAGGTGTATGTATTTAACATAAAACATATAAAATATTTTGGGCAACAAAATAACAATCATGGAAGCTGTGGATAGCAAGGGGCCTTTAGCTGGGGTACAGAGGACATGGTGACCAAAGGGTAGGTCAGGGACCAGAACTGTAGGCCAGAAAGAGGACTCTGGGGTTGTCAGAGTTGATGGAAAACGATAGGGGCCTGGGAGCAATTTCCTAATCTTGTCTGGGGCACCAAAATACCTAGTCACAACGTTTTTACAAATGAGCATGTTAGTCATCAGACGACGGCTTCAGTTAATGATAACTTTAATTTCACGCACCTCCTATATATAATTTTCAAATTGATTCCAGTTAATACATATGCATACATATTTCAACGCATAATAAAGAAATAAATTACAAATGCGCACAAAAATATCCATATATCCATTTTGTTGGCTTATATAAAAATATCTATCTATCCAGTTAAGTGGATGTTTTCAATTCAACTATTAATGCTGGATTGTTTAATAGCCCCACAAATCTCAGCCCTCCGCACCCAATATATTTTGTCTCCAGGAAATCCTTAAACACAGGCGGGACACTGGTTTGGGGTTTTTTTTTATTCCCTTTTTACAATTTTTTTATAAATTTACAAAGTTCAAATAAATACTAAAAGCATTTAAAAACGGTGTATATAGCAGAATATTCCCATATATTTTTTTTTAAATTACAGACTACAAAAAGTGGAAATGGAGCCACGCATTCCAGCGAAATGAGAAGAGACAAAAAGTGCTTATACGGAATCCCGGTAAATGAAATACCTGCCAGGGGATCCAGATTCTCTAAAAAAAATAATTCCCATGTATCTACTCTAAATAGCCCTTCTCCATCAAGAACCAGCCATCAATTTGTGATGTAATCACTGTCCATTTTATTTCCCCCTCCACGCTCCAGTTCCTTGTAGGGTTGCCACCTTTCCTTCAGAAAAATACCAACCTTACTACTGTCTCCATAGACTTAACATTGGCCGGATGCCAATATTTTACTGGCCAGGTGGCAGCCCTAGTTCCTGGCAATCACAAGTTTCATAGCTAGCATTATTTGAATTAACAGTTGTCTTTTAGCCCAAGAGGTCAAGGGCATGATGGAGTAGAGCTGTTTGGGAAGAAAAGGTTATAATGGAATTTAAATGTTCTGAAGCGAGCCAAAATAGTTTTTGCCAGCCATCAACTAAATCCTTACATGATCACATACAGCCCACATTAGTAACATTTTGAAATCCTTACTCTAGCACAGATATTATCTTTGAGACTTTTATTGATGCAACAATAAGGTATCAGATAATAAAGTATAATACTGGGAAAAAACACATATTGTTTGCATTACAGCAAGCAAATAACTTCAGTCACTAATTGAGGTAAGTCATGCAAATGAGAACAATGTTTAATCCAGGGGTGTCCAGTAGCCCGTTTGACAGCGACATGCGACCTGTCTGACTTAACCGCCAGTGTTACTGTAAAATAAGCAAATTACTGTAAATAAAAAAACAACATTTGGACAGACATGGCTTAACCTTCAAGAAATATAAATAAAGGCAAACATATGAGAATAGTAAAGAAGTGCAACATCATTATTATAAAAAAAACCTTAAAAATAGTGTGTGGTGTCTAAAATTGAAAATGTTTATGATGACTGCCTTTCACTTTCTTTTTTCCTGTTCTTTCATCACTTTATAACATTTTCTGATCTTGCATTTTCTATTCTGGTGACTTCTGGAAAATAACTGAAGGCAATGAAGTCAGACTGGTTTCATGGATGACACTGCAGCAGCAAGTTGAATTTCCAATGACATCACCAGAAATCTGCAAAAAAATATACTGCAAAAATATGAGTGACCACCACTGCCAGCCTTCTATATCATCTTAATTATCAAACTTTTTACTAGATAAGATTTCCTCCATCCAGGCCTTCTGCCCCTCCCCTGCTTGTGTACAATGTATAAGGCCAATGACATTGGCCTGTGTTTGAGGGAGGGGCATTGGATATATAAGCCAACGCCTGTCTCCCACAACTGTGGCTACGTCTCCCTCGTTTCCCTCCCATGATTCCCCCCCCCCCCCCCCCCCGTTTTCTCTCTGATTCTTATCTATCCTTTATTTTATTTATTTAAATTTATTCACGGAGGGCCCTCTTCTAGGCCTACCTGGTACGTCTGTTTTGGCACACCTCTAACCGAATATACCTTATATCTCATATATACTACCACTACTTGCCTTTTCCTAATGTTGCCCCTACCACAAATTTTAACTATATGGATATGTAAGAAACTAGAATTACCACGTAAATTGTATGACCTATATATTTGTGCCCCAAAATAGTCAGAAACTTCCATGACTCAATCCAAGCAGCCATGTGTAAACCCCTCCAAAAACACTAAAAAGCGTTACAAACAATTAACTTCCAACTGTTGTGGGAATTTATTGAAAAAAAAGTAGAGGCATCTAAACAGGATGCCCACCTCTCAAGTTATAACATGCTTGGATACCTTCCAGTCAGTTATCAGCTGAAGCAGCTGTAGTTTCGGCCCAGGACGATTTTCTGATAGCAAGAGACAAGGGAAATTATTCATTCCTAATCATCTTGAATCTATTAGCGGCACAGTTCTGGTTTACATCTTTTCTCACTGACAGATGACAGATGAATCGTAGTAAATATGCTCCTCAGCACTAAGAGCGTTAATTTACTTCCATGCTATTTGTAATTACTTGCAACCTCTGGGGGATATAATTGGATGGCGTGGTGAGATCATTGTCTATAGATCTTTTAGGTGAAACAAAACTCTGTCTCACTTTCGCCCCCAGATACTAACGGCTCATCTAGGGATAGGCACCAATATTTCTCATAGTGGACATTTACTGGACATGTGGATGGACAATTTAATGATGTTCTATGGACCTTTACTGACCTTGACACAGACACTGGTCTCATCATGCTTAGTTCCTCTCCTAGAGTGGACGAATACTAGTTGATTGACAGAGAACCCTGACAAAACAGGTGGCATTTTGGAAAACGGTCACCAAACTGACCTTGAACACAAAGACTCCAAACTACAAAGTGCAGCAGAAATATGAAATCTCTGCATGCTGCTTGATTCTGGATTTCCAGCTTAACATAAGGTTTCTGCTACAATAAAATCTACTTTCTTCCATCTGTTGAACACAGCAAGAATCATGATTGCATTTAATCTCCCCAGAATCTATAGCAACACTAATTCATTCTTTTGTGTTCTCCTGCCTGGATTACTATAATGTGTACTGCAGGGCTTTATTCAATTTATGTACGATGTATAAAAAAATATATATGACGCGCACATAGTGCTTAAAATATTATTTATCCACCACAATGATCAACTTAACCCTAGTCTAAACCCTAGATATTAACCGTAACTACTTACAACACAGTAAAGGAGGAGAGTTTATTTAAAAGTAGTAAAAGTACCACAACTAGAGGACAGTCTTAAATTAGAGGGGCAACGATTTAAAAGTAATATCAGGAAGTATTAATTTACTGAGAGGGTAGTGGATGTATGGAATAGCCTTCCAGCGGAAGTGGTAGAGGTAAGCACAGTGACTGAGTTTAAGCATGCGTGGGATAGGCACAAGGCTATCCTAGATATAAGATAGGGAACGTGGGACTAATAAAAGTATTTAGAAAATTGGGTAGACTAGATGGGCCGAATGGTTCTTATCTGCTGACAGATTCTATGTTTCTAGGTTACTTGTGTATTTTTTTTCAGGTGTAATATTGCTGACTACAAGCATTTACACACAATACATACATGTAAGGCCTGTGTCATTAAAGGGTTAACAGATATTTGTAATTCAATGCCCGACTTATGAAGCACCCATTTATAAAATCCTGTACTTACAAGAAAGCATTACTGCAGCAGTTAAAATATATATATATAGTGAAACACTGTTCTGTGCAGTAATTACTGCACAAACAGTGATTAATGAGGTCTTATAAAAGGACTGTCTGATTGAAGGATATTAGCCAGCTGGAAACCACATTTAGTTTTCATATGTCTATGAAGGATCAATCAAAAGTAATGTACATATTTGATGGAATCAGGTAAGGAAGATAAATAAATAGATGCCCTACCTCAATAGCTGCCAAATTACCTCATCACAAAAGGCAAAACAAAAAGCAATTAGACTCCCTATCATGTTAACTTTATAGAACAGGACACAAGGTGGAGGTAAATCAAGGTGACTCAACATGTCAGCCACCTGCTAGAACTATATACAACAAAGATAACTCCCTAAGGTACTTTATTTGTAATCTTTCCGTATTAAATACGACTATTTAACATGTCGATATGATGCACAGGTGAGGCCTGTGATCTTTTGGCCCAGTGGGCAAAAACTATTTTGTGGCCCACTGTGCAATGTCATTAGCCCAGCCATAATTATCAGATATCAACACAAATAGACAGGTAAGACAGATTTATTGACTGATAATATTTGATAGACATTAATAGATAAGTCAATTGTATGAAATGTCGAAAGTGCTAGCACTGGGGCATTTACAAGAGACAAATGGTGAAGCACCAGTCCATTGAGCCAAGTTAGAGAGCAGCTTGTGGGGCAATTGCACAAGATTTTTTTTAGTTGTCTACGGTTGTGAGAAAATGAGTCTCCCTTTAATTAGATATCAATATGATACAACATATTCTGCCATTCAATCATGAATGTGCTCCTTATTGGTGTCTTCCAACCTGGTTCCTCCAGAGGAAGGAGAGGGTAACGTGAGTAGTGCAGCCAAAGTGTTTGTACTTTACTGTTCTAGTAAGAGACTCATAGAGGATACTAAGAACAGAAATGCATCATCTAATGGATAAGCCACTAAAGACTAACAAAGTAGTCAAAGTACTATAGCTCAAAAAGTAGAGTGGGGGTGCGATCTTGATGAAAATTGGAAGAGGGAACATGATCTCGATCGAGGTTGGGAACCTCTGCTTTAAGTTAGGGCAAGACAGAAATCCACCGAACTGAACTAATATTTATGTCTGGTAGAAATGGGAATGGGCGTTTTGCAGCATGGCCCTGCATATTGTTAATGGATAAAAACCCATAGGATTTAATGTACTACAAAAGTAAAGGTTTTGGACACTTCACCCATTGCTTAACTATGGCATACTGCTATTATCGTTAGAAAACTGAAACTTGTAAACGCTGAGTTATAAACTCTCAAGTAAAATACCTGCTTTCTCAGCACAAGATGAATTGGGAGATCTTATTTAAACAAATCACAATGTGCTACAATATCAACGTTGCATTCCAAGAGTTAATGCCGGAAAATACAGGGCATACTTTGAAGGCTGGATTAGTCACAGCAAAATGTGATGCCAAGTGTAATATTAAAGTAACCAGCGTGACATATTAAGTAAATCAACAGCACCATCAATAGATCAGTAATGTCAGCCAGGGTTGGTAATGCTATTAATTCAAATCATGTAACAGGATCATCCTGCCAGAGCTTGTAATCTTCTCTGACAGTGATAGGTTACCTGTCAAACGCAGTCAATGTAAAAGAACAGAACCGGATGTATGCTCACCTTTCCATGACAGAGGATGTAAAACACATACTAAACAAATATGAAAATGAAATATTTGTCCCAGTAATGTAATTGGTCACAAAGAAAACAATGTTTCCCCACAGATTTGCCATCCATTATTATGGCTTTAGTGCAAACAAATGAACATTATAAACCTCTCCATTATCCCCCTTCGTGACGCATGGTGCTTGCATCCTTGATGACGCAAGCACCAAAAAGCCACGTTTTGTTCCTGGCAAGTCCCTGCAGCGGGATCCAAGCACAGCTCAGCTCAAGGAGCCGTGATGAGCTGTTAAACGTTAGGATGCTCTGTCCCGTCCTAGCGTCTTTTAGGTACTCTAAAATCAGGACAGCATAGAACGTCCTAGTGCCGGGAAGGGGTTACAGGGGCCATTCACCTACCTTATATTATACTTTTTCTAATATATGTGACATTGACTTATTTTTACTTTCAAACAATTTATTTTTATATTGAAAATAATATACACAGCCTCAAAATTCAGTAAACTGTTACAATACATCTCAAAATGTATTTGTGGCTTTTAAAAGTAAAGTAACAAAACTTTTTTTTTTTTTTTACTTTTTTTTCTTTTTGCAGCATGTAAAATAAACAAAAAAGAAACAGCACTGTTTTATAATTTTGTCCTTAACTCTTTGTTTATATTACAAATTGCAAATAAAGTGAAATGGAGTTATTGTCTTGCCTATATCTCCAAGCCTTCCTTATAGGATGCAACTGAATTTTGAGGCCCGGTAAAATAATTTTCAGTGAAAAAATCCATGAGAATTGAAAGTTGCCTTCAATCACTTATATTAGAAGCATGTACAACACATAAAATAAGTTAGGTGGGACAGCTCTATTATTCCCCTATTTCTGCTATCTCTTCTCCCTCAGTGAACAGTTTACATGCAAATCCTGCTGACGGAGGCCAGTTACCATGTGCACAGATATTTAAGTGAACACAAAAGAGGCAAATAGGGAGAGTTGTTAACATTTTTATGAGGACATGTCAGTGATCCCTAACAATGGATTATGTGATTTATGAATAATTCCATAGCAATGTTTCTGTGCCAAGGAACGCTGATCTCACAAAGTTTATTACCAAGTACTGACCTCAGAGCCAACAGTTGGATTATATTCTGGAGAATAATGTCTTAAATAAATAGGTTTAAGATTAATTTCTCAAATATAGTGAAATAACATAAATCATGGCTTTCCAAATTAAGACCTTACTTCTACAGAAATTAATTGGTTGACTATCAAGATGCAGCTGTTTTGGAATGAATAAATACAAAATAAAAAAAAACTGCCTCAATCAATCCTCCTCTGACCTTATTTGTCCACTAGACTCTCTCCCCTAAATAGCTGTTTTGGAATAATTTATTTAGTGACACTGACATCTTCTGGCAAGACAAAACCTCTCATTTAGCTATACTCCTCATTGAAGATTAACTTGGATGGTGTGCAAGAGAAACGTCTTGCACACCATTGCACCTTCACATTTTACTGATCCGTGCATCAATCTGGTTGGTTTTCTAGCAGATTAGTCTATAATTCACTATTCTTAATAATCCGTGTAAATCTCCCCACCAAAAAAATGAAGATCCAGCGGATAATGATTCAAGCATAAGCGTTTAAGGGCTGCAATGATTTTCCAACAACATCTATTTGCAATCTAATTTAAATCATCATCTACATACATTATTTTTAAATAAAGTTAATCCAAGCCCCTCAGTTATCTCTTGAAAAGGGGCAAGGATAACATGTTTTGGCACTCTCTAGCAATCCATGTTTTGGCACTTTCTCCATCACAAACCATAGACTTTATGGAGAATAGCACTCCCCTATTTTCTTTGGACGTCTTTCTATGTGTTTGCACAGTACTGGATGCAGTTCTGCTCCATTTCAGAATGTTCTAATCAAACCCCTTTTGCCCCATAATAAAACTGCTGAGCATGTATACAACTGAGTGCTCTAAATACAGATATTCCATACTTGCCAACATCCTGGGATGGGTGCCAAGATGCACACGGGGATGAGGCAAAAGTAGGCAGTGTAATATAGCACTCTGTGACTCACTCTGTAAGATTGGACTCCACGGTACAGATAAAACAGACATCTAGCTCCAAATGAAGGCATTTTTAAGTCTATATATAGTTTGAGTGGGCATCTGCCGTCAACCCCAAGGTGACGGGACAGGAGCCCAAAAAATGGGGCTAAATGGGTCAAATGTGGAATGGCTGACAACTATGATATACACAGTTGGTAATTTTTCACATGTATGGCAAAGCCTTCTATGTTCACACTATAATAGATAAGGATGTAATGTCTGATTTCTCATAATGCACGTTATATAATATTTTTGCTATAGTTAAGTTGCCCATACTACAACTATTACAGGGGGGAAAAAAAGTAAATTTCACACTTTTTTTTTTTTAAATATACAATATGCTATGAAAACCAAACAGTCGATATGAACCATTTAAACTACAACACTGTTGGGTCTTGCTGCAATAAAAAGCAAGTTTAATCAACTGGCACACACTGTTGTATGAATATGTATTTACCTCAAATACACGTTCCAGAAGGGGCTCCAACCAATGCTCATTGCATTCACAGTGACTGTCGAGGAACGTGAGAACCTTAGATTGAGCCGCGTCTGCGCCTTTAACGCGGGAGCGCATCAGACCTGATGAGAAGGGAAACAAGTAGGTTAGATGTTCATTTATTGCCAACTGTCATATACTGTAACATGTTGAAGTTAATCACATGGTACAATGAGCTTTAAAGTTCACCTGCCAGCTAAAAATAGGTGTACAAAAAGGCAATCAAACATAATATGTTGATCTCTACAGTGATTTGGACAAATTGTTCGCAGATGCATAGTTCAAGAGATATATAGGTTTAAATGTTTTTAATGTAGTAAGCAAATAGACATATACAGCTTCTTGTTGAATTGATTTTTGAAGACATGTATGCACTGTGTAAGGTGAGGTGCATTGTTGGTTCGTATGTGCTACAAATTACTCACTGCATATTTAACAAAAAATTCTGTCAATAGATTAAGACTATATGCCCAATTCAATGACCTAAAATATCACCTATGGCCGGTTTTTAATTCACATTTTTCTGTTGCAGTAGACAACTAAATGTTCAACAATAAGCTGCATAAATTAATGAAAAATCTATACGACACCTATGGCGATACAGACACTCTAAACAAAGAAACATAGAATGTGTAGGCAGATAAGAACCATTTGGCACATCTTGTCTGCCCAATTTCCTAAATACTTTTTAGTGTTATCTTCTATCTCTATAACCCTTTATGACAAGATGAATTTGAATGAATATATATATATATATATATATATATATATATATATATGTATATACATCATACAGTTGCAAACCATAAAGTGCAGGCACTTTTCATTCTTTTTTCACAGCAATTTCTGAGGCACTGTACAGTATGTTTACAATCGAGTAAAATAGGAAAACCTTATGAGATGAGTAATAATGAATTTAGACGTTAAACTCTCCATCTAAAGTGCTATTACAGCTTGCACAGATATATATTCCAACAGAAAATGGCATCGCACAGGCTTATTATTCTCAGGATGCTTGGTCATCAGCAGCATTTGTTAAATACGAACAACATGAGTATATCAGCAAATACATGCAGTTAACAGCAGTCACACAGTACACACGTTTGTTGTACTTGTTAACATCTCTGTAGCACCAATACCCTTCAGGATTATTGAGCTGGCTCAGCAAGGTGATTGTCAAGCAGGTTACTTTTCATAAGAGACTATGACAAATTACACTTCAGAAAAATACCGGCCTTGGTACCGTCTCCATAGACTTAACATTGGCCGGATGCCAATTTTTTACTGGCCAGGTGGCAACCCTATCTCAAAAGGGGAACCCTGCTCTAGATCAAGGCTTGACAAATGTCTGTAGCTCTTAGGAGCCAAACAGAGCAAATCTGGCATCAGTCTAGTCAATATCTGGAACCAGGAAGGTGGTACTTCCATAGAGCTCTAAGTAAACCAGTCACAAAAATATGGAAAGGCAATAGGGTATCTGGGAGTTATGGCTCCCTGTTCCTGGGGTTTGTCAAGCTCTGCTCTAGATCAGTGCTTCTTAAACTTGTCCAGGGTTTAGGGATAACCCAGTTGTACTTCAATAAAATATGTATATGATATGGTTTCATAATGCTTATGGAACCACCCCAGGTGTTATGATATTCTTATTTAAACACAACTGTGTAATCCCTAAATCCTGGACCGTTAGGGGTCCTTAAGGACAGGTTTAGGAAGCACTGCTCTAGATAGTGGTAGACCAGCGTTCTATGTGTTTCCTTCAACCTTTGTACCAATTGCAGAGTAAATTGTTAGCGCTATATAAATAAACATTAATGTAATGTAAAAAGTACCGTGCGAGTGTACTTGTTAAATGAACTGTGCTTTTTACAGAAAATATAGCAATAATGATTTATTAATCGGAAAACAATAACCTCAAAACAATCTACTTCTAATTGAGAAGAATGTTTACGAGCAAAATGAATATATCATTCAGCAGATAGTTGAGTTTCAATTTGGAGTTCATCGGATATTTTGTGCTCCCATACTGGGCTTTATCAAGGGTATAATTAGAAACATCAGTTGTTTGGCAGCATAGGCTTAAATAAGGAAATAATAAAACAGATGGAAGGTAAGGCTGCTCCTGGAGTCCCATCTCTGCATTTATAATTAAGGCAATATATTGCACTAGGGAGAGAGAAAGGATATTTCTACTGTAATTCTCCTAGCAACCACGCATCTGACACAGAAAAATAAAAGATGTCCAGAGTTTGTACAAATGAATCAGGGTTTGATGGCAGATAACAATAGCCTTGCTCCTTGACATTTTTTTCATCGTTTATAGGTAAGAGCACTTTTTAAAAAAAGAAAAATCATAATAAATTTGATTCATAAAATTGTGCACTGTCAAATGCTCATTCACAAAAGTGACATGTTAAATAACATTTACTAAACACATTCTCTGTACAAGATACAACAAAATGTCCTTTTCTTTGACCTCCAGTCAAGTAGTTCATGGGCTATTTGGGGAATCCTTTATTTATAAAGGTTTACTTCCTATCTATCAGAATTAACGCATAATGACCATAATTACAAAAATTACACAAAGAAAAATTAAGTAAAGGGTTCACCAGACCAAGAATATTAAATTACAGTATTAGCTTGAATATAAGACGAGGTTTTTTTAAGAGCAAATGCTGAAAATCGAAGTCTGACTATAAGACTGGGATCCAGGTCCCCCGCAGAGCTGCAGGGGACCTGGATCCCTCTCACTAACAGCCGATGGATGTCTGCGTGATGCGTGCAGACCTCCTCCGCTGCTGCCCGGCACGACCACCGGGACTTCCATGATGAAGCCGGGTCCTTCCGGGTTCATCATAGAAGACCCGGCGGAAGTGCCGGGCAGCAGTAGAGGAGGTCTGCGCGTATCGTGCAGACATCCCCCGGCTGCCCCCACTAGCCACCAGGGTAGTCTTATATTCAGGCTTTTAGTTTTTTTCCTAAAGGAATATCCAAAGTTTGGGGGGGTCGTCTTATAATCAGGGTTGTCTTATATTCGAGCAAATACGGTAATCAAAATAAGTTTTTGCTGTGGAATATACTGGTTCTTTAAAATGAAGAAAACAAAAGGGATGAAGCATTTGACATCTATATGTGTTCATTATGTTACCCATATGTGATCATGTAAGACCAAACAGAGATGCTTTAATATTAATAACCATAATTATTTTTAACATAATTTATATTCATATATCATTAATGCTTTTTTAAGCCATGTGGTTATAAAGTCTATTTTAGATGCGCCTGGTAAATATATAAAGGATTCTAGGCAAACAAAATCTTTGAAGGATCCAGGAATCTTTGGGTATAGAATATCCTTTCTGAACCACAGGCACTTTTTCAGTTTCTGCCCAGTTAGCCAAGTTCCTAAAAGCATGTGTCATTGTAATTACATATATTAAGTGTAATAAATGAGAAAACACTACACATTTTGAAACTATAACTTCTTACCAAAATGTTTGTTAAGTCAAGCTGTATATTGAAACAAAAGGATAATAATTAAATTTACAAATGGAGGAAGTCATAAGGCCAAGATGAAAACAATCGCTGGGGCATTTTAAAAATTCTAAAGCTAGCTAGTAGCTTTAGTGATATCAAATAGGACAAACCTATCCTTTACTAGAATTTAGAGATTACCTAGCTGTGTTTAGATAAATATATGCATTAAACCTGGTATGATAGTTAATTGCAATAAATATCTCACTATGAATAACATTTTGCTAGAATGTACAAGAATAACTGTATACTACAGCAGGTCTATAAATAGAAGTAATATACAATTAAAACATTATTATGATACACACAATCCAAGGAAAATTAGCCACTTGTAGCTTAATTAAAGAAAGCTTATGAAAATTGTTCAGATGTTGAAACAGCTATTTATAGAAGCAGGAGATCTGAGGACCTCGTCTCTTTTTCTTTATTATAGCGCTCTTTAGTAGTGAAGAAAGGGTTTATTGGGGCTATAAACACAGTCGGGTTGTTTTGTTGATTCTTTGTTTTTCACTGTACATTTCACAGTCTTCTTCTAACAACATACGTGTCTTATCCCCAACAAACAGTAAGCCTACTATAAATATATATCAGTATTTCTCTTTTCATCCAAGTATTTACTATGCTCACAAACCATACCATAAGTGTGCAAACATAGTGCATTGCATATCAAACTGATTCATTAATCTGTATTATCCTGCTGTAAACTCAGTTTTACAAATGTTACACTGGAACAATATTTTATACATATGTATGTATGTATGTATGTATGTATGTATGTATGTATGTACAAATATACATGGCAGGCTGGAAAAAATTGGCCAATGTAAAGTCTATGTAGGCAGTAGTATGGCCTACATAGACTAGCTGAAACAATGCCTCTATGGCCATGCCCCCTAACATCCTAGATTGCATGCAAAGAATGTTCTAAGAATTATATATATGGAATCATCTTACAAAATTGTGCTTTGGTAGTTCAATTTTCATTGAGCATATTCATTGCTATTGATGGGGGGGTCTACTTGAAATAATAATGATAATGGCTAAAGAACTCAATTAAATTATTACAAGGATTCCTTCTCCAAACCAAAAAACAAACCACTAATCATTTTCATCCTTTAAACATTCAAACATGTGGTGTTTTTTCTTTTGCTCAATTTTTGTTTGATGCTAAGAATTTACTGGGTTTCAGACAACAATACAGACAATTACATGCAAAGCAAGAAAATATTTATTCATAAAACTTGTAAAAATATATCATATTTTATTGTGAGAATACAGAGTATACTCCTGACAGGCCAGTTAACCTGAAACCAAAAACATGTTCCTTAAGCACAGAGAAGTTCAGACATTATGTGGAGTTATATGGTTTCCATTACCATTTCACAAATGAAACAGTGAAACAAATGGATCGGCACTCAGACGCGGAGTAAGTATTAAAGATTCAATGAAGGGTGGAACAAACAAGGAAACAGTTGTGTTAAGCCCGAAAGACATCAAGCTTTTGTATTCGATTTGCACGACTGTTTCCTTGTTTGTTCCACCATTCCACCATTCATTAAATCTTTGATACTTACTCCACGTCTGAGTGCGGATCCATTTGTTTCCCTATTTCATTTGGAGGAATATTCCGTTGTCCTCACATCAGGAAGGCACTGACAAGAGAGCAAAAGGGTGAGTGGAGAGGTCCTTCTGTCCAGCTTTGACTGCAGCACGGTATTTTTTGGCTTTTTGATTCCATTTCACAAATTACTAACCTTTTTTCATGCACCTTAAAGTTGAGTAATGATAAAAATGTTTATTTTAACAAAACAAGACAAAAGACTAATAAGTTCCTTCCAATATTAGCTGTCCCCCAAAGTGAGACATCTGAGGTGTATTTTTCAATGGGGTCGGGTGATGTCAGTGTGCATGTGCGTGGACGTCTCACATTTCCTTCAAAAAAATACTGGCCTGCCTCGTGGCAATTTGTTTTACTGGCCTGCTTGGTCCAAAATCAAGCTTACAACACTTGAAATCCAAGTTGAAGATGACGCTCTTCGTCAAATGGGCAAGAAGAAGCATTATGAGTTTCTAATGCTGAAAATTATGTGTTATGAAGTAGAACAAAATGAAAGAACACTGCTGACACAATCATTTCTAAACAGTTTAGTAGAGCAAGCAATATTAGGTGCCATCTATGTATAATCTCTTCTCATAATGGAAAAGGAATGATAAAATAAGAGGCTGAAGATTTAACATAAAATTCAAGCATATAGAACCACACAATTTCACAAAACTAGTCATTTATTTTAAACAGCAATAAGTAGAGTACCTTCTCGTCGATCGTTCCGGAGTATCCGGACTTTTTCAATTCGGCCGAGCAAAGCCCCATCATCCGCTGGAAAACAAATAAAGAA
The DNA here is from genome assembly GCA_036172795.1 of Pelodytes ibericus. Classification (NCBI taxonomy): domain Eukaryota; kingdom Metazoa; phylum Chordata; class Amphibia; order Anura; family Pelodytidae; genus Pelodytes; species Pelodytes ibericus. Next base: position 74,223,225 of record CM069861.1, on the reverse strand, counting down.
AAACCAAAACATTAAATTTCCCCTAAAAATATCTACATAAAAGTTACGGTGTTTCTTTGCATAAATTGTAAAATATTACACGAAAATCATCAAACAAGTTTCTTTATCTAACAAACCCATAATAAATTTTGCTGGGTGAAGAGTCCGAGTATATTATATGCCCTGAGTTCATGATAAATATGGGGTCTTGTACCCACTATATTGGGAAAACATGAAAAAGGAGAGAGGGGAAGGGGGTAAAAGAAAGAAAGGGGATAAGAAGAAGATATAAAAGTAGAACATTGAACGACATGATTAAATGTTCTCCCAAATAGCAAATAAAAAGATAAAAGTAAAACAAGAAAATGAAATCAGTAGCTATTTATGTGTATTTATGTGAGTGTATATTTATGTGTAATTTTGTATTTTCATAATAAAATAAAATTAAAATAACTGAAGCAAAATGTATTTATTTATCACTTGAAGAAATGACAGATTTAGCATTTTGAGGATCATTTTAACATTTTTAAGACTTCAGCAGAGTAAAACTGAATACTCCCAGGATTACACTATGCAAGAGAGGGGAGGACAAGAAAGATAGAATCTGCCCACTGGACTCATATTACAATTTTTAAAAACTGTCGAACAAATTTTAAAAAAATCAGTGCAAGGGCATTCTGTGAAAGTATTCAGTGGTGATGTAACAAAGTCTATTGATAACATACTTCCTTGAGAGCTCTTGACTTAATGATTAAAGGGGCTGCATCACCTAAACATTGTTTTTACTGTTCATATAGAGCATCAAAATGACTGAAATGATCTAAACATTGTATTAGCAAAATTCAAAATTAGGAGAAAAATGTGTTTTAAATGTGTCTGTGGAGTCTCCTGTTTATGACATCACCTGTGGCATGGTATGCAAATTACCCTTTCCCCATTGAAAACCAGTTAATTTGCATAGCGTGCCACAGGTGATGTCATAAACAGGAGAAATTGTGTTGAAAACATGCAATTTTAGCCTATAAAAGATGCCATCATTGTTACGCATATGATCACACTGTTTGCACCTTTTTTTTTTTTACTTTTCAGACACTTATCTATGATGGTTTTTAAGTGTCCTCTTTGTACGTATTGGTCAGTTTACTAGCAATGCTATTGTACTAAAAAAGACAATCCTCCAGTCATTTTGCCAAAAGGCTGCATGTCTCAAAATCCCAAAGCATACCATATTACACAAAGACAGTGTTTCCCCACATTAGAGTAAAGGCCAGGGAAATCCACAAACGGACATAAATGAATATTTTTTTTTTCTTTCCAAATTCAAATGTTGCTAAGTAAAAGAGGCTAAATCCTTGCACTACGATTTTCATTTAAAGATGATAAATAGGACAGCATTCCCTTCTTCAAAACCTCCTATAGACCTCCTGCTCTCATTCTGGCATGACACCAAATCAGAGCGGTAAATGCTGCACATAAAAATGGTTTCACCTTCACCCACTCAGGCTTCAGACATTTCTAGCATTGAATGCAGATGATTCCATTGTGCGCAATGTCACTACTGAAGGGGACAATTCCATGACTATTTTAAAAACGATCCTGTTTAATTTCAAGTATATTCTAAAGTTTTATAAATTAGAGTTTTGGCAGCTGTAAAGAGAGCGATATTTAAAAAGGAAAAATAGATGCTGAAAAAAATAGTATGTTTAATATCTGTACATAATATCTGTACATAATTCCGTAGTAATATGAAAGAAATGCTGTGAATAATGTGCCTCCCATGAACTTCAGGTTGAAACAAGCTGTCCCAGGTTGCCTCTTATACAGCACTGAAGCCAAAACTATTATTGTTTATATTCTATAGTGTTTTTTAATAGTGCAGGAGCACGTTAAATAAGCAAAGTGAGAATGTACACAACTCAGAACATTTTGCAGGACAAATCGGCACAGCGCGTTGCACAGAATATCAAGTTTACAGAGATATACCATATTCTCATAGTCCAAGACAGGGCTTGGCAAACTTGATTAAGTTTTAATACACACACACCTCACAGACATCCAGTCACACACACACACACACACACCTCACAGACATCCAGTCACACACACACACACACACACCTCACAGACATCCAGTCACACACACACACACACACACACACACACACACACACACACCTCACAGACATCCAGTCACACACACACACCTCACAGACATCCAGTCACACACACACACCTCACAGACATCCAGTCACACACACACACCTCACAGACATCCAGTCACACACACACACACATACACACACACACACACACACACACACACACACATCCAGTCACACACACACACACACATCCAGTCACACACACACACATCCAGTCACACACACACACACACATCCAGTCACACACACACACACACACACACATCCAGTCACACACACACACACACACCTCACAGACATCCAGTCACACACACACACACACACACACCTCACAGACATCCAGTCACACACACCTCACAGACATCCAGTCACACACACCTCACAGACATCCAGTCACACACACCTCACAGACATCCAGTCACACACACACACACACACACACACACACCTCACAGACATCCAGTCACACACACACACACACACACACACCTCACAGACATCCAGTCACACACACACACACACCTCACAGACATCCAGTCACACACACACACACCTCACAGACATCCAGTCACACACACACACACACCTCACAGACATCCAGTCACACACACACACACTCCTCACAGACATCCAATCACACACACACACACTCCTCACAGACATCCAATCACACACACACCTCACAGACATCCAGTCACACACACCTCACAGACATCCAGTCACACACCTCACAGACATCCAGTCACACACCTCACAGACATCCAGTCACACACCTCACAGACATCCAGTCACACACCTCACAGACATCCAGTCACACACCTCACAGACATCCAGTCACACACCTCACAGACATCCAGTCACACACACACACACCTCACAGACATCCAGTCACACACACACACACCTCACAGACATCCAGTCACACACACACACACTCCTCACAGACATCCAGTCACACACACACACACTCCTCACAGACATCCAGTCACACACACACACACTCCTCACAGACATCCAGTCACACACACACACACCTCACAGACATCCAGTCACACACACACACACTCCTCACAGACATCCAATCACACACACCTCACAGACATCCAGTCACACACACCTCACAGACATCCAGTCACACACACCTCCCAGACATCCAGTCACACACACCTCACAGACATCCAGTCACACACACCTCACAGACATCCAGTCACACACACCTCACAGACATACAGTCACACACACCTCACAGACATCCAGTCACACACACCTCACAGACATCCAGTCACACACCTCACAGACATCCAGTCACACACCTCACAGACATCTAGTCACATACACAAACAAGGTGGCCATTTTTCCCCCCTCAAATGTGTCCTCCCTCCCTGCTTTACCTCAGTACAGAGGAGGGTAGCATTTATTTTACAGCTGTGACACACCATCTCTTCTTCCTGAGTGCAGGGTTGTCACGTGACACCTGGAACTAACACGCATAGCGCGAGTGGGCGGAGCTTGCAGTCTGTGCAATATGCACAAACTTGCCCCCTGGTGCTGCTCTTTAAATGAAACGGATGGTAGTAGCAAGGGGCTACATATGGCTAACAGTACCCGGGTGCCAGGTCTAATTTCCTGATCGCCATGGTAATCCTGGCGCCCAGGGTTTGTTGAGCCCTGGTCTAAGATCGGCATTAACATTTACTGCACACTACGTGTGTAATCTAGGTTAGATGTGTTCCTGCATAGAGAGCCAATCCTAGGAAACAGCTTTGACGAGAGCTTGTCAGTATAGAGACCAAAAGACAAGTTGGAATCTAGCCACATACACAGATACGTATAAGAATTTACCTCAGTCTTGATGTATGTACGAGGATAGTTTAATTTAAGTAATTTATCTTTTGTACAACATGGACACAGTTTTTTCTGTGTTGAGAAACCATTCTGATCCTTTCCACTTTTGACCATTACTTACAGTTACTTACAAAAGAACACATGCTAATTAACTGACTGCTCATACTACGTTTGGTTAAATCAATGGATAGACAGTTTCACAAGTCTCACAAAGTGGGACAGTTACGTGTGTTTTAATCCTTGGGAAATCACAGAAACAGAACAACAGTAGAGGATGGGAATGGGACCAGGGCAGTAACAAGTGTGAGATAACTGAGGCACTAGCAATTGAGTGTGCACAGCAGTTATAACTAGGCGCATGCCTTCAAATCCAAATTCTGGCATCCTCAAGTGTGGGAAATGACCTACGGTCACAACCAAGCCCAGCATTGGGCAATTTGCACCTCCATGGTCAGGAGCCAGGATGAGACAAAGACCTACAAGCTCCCTCAACACCAGTAGAGAAGAAATGAAAGGGGATTTATGTATCCGATTTCATTTTTTTCTGCAAAATGGCTGGTATGAAAGTGGGCTCAATTTGAACTTCTTGCCTCTGCCTGGGAGACATCACCCACCACAGATAGTTATTTTCCGCCTTTAAGATTGTATTAGCCTAACAAAATGTGTGGGATTAAATGTTCTAGTAGGAAGAATCCTTAAGTCAACCACACAAACGTGGGAGTTTTAAGAGTGTAATGTCAGCTCCAGCTACTACATTGTTTTCTACTTAGCAGAACTAATCTTTATTCTTTTGATGTCAGAGATGCAAAATGTAATAATTGCTTCTTAACATCTGGTAATTATAATTAAATGTTCAGAATTGAAAGCTCTAGGTAAACTTTATACTTTGTATTCAGATTTCATCTTGGTCATATTATGTAATGAAATAAAAACAAAACATTATACCATATTATTCAAACTAAAATACATAGTTTACTTTCCTCTGACAAACAGGCATTTAGAATAGCATTCTAGAAATAATACAGACCGTTATTCATACATACAGTGTGACATAGAAGACACACTAAGAACTAGTGGAGAGCAGGTAGACATGGGTCATAGGTAGGGTTGCCACCTTTTTGCCAGAAAAATACCCGCTAAGCCACTGTCTCCATAGACTTAACAATGGCCTCAAACCAATTCTTTGCGATAGTCATAGGAGAAGTAAGTATGCAAGTAGAAAAAAAAAAAGTGTGTGGGGGTGGGGGTTAGAGCTTTTTGTTGCATGCAGAAACAAAATCTTTTGTTTGTGTAATCCTTTGGAGATTGAAGAATGGAGATGTGTTTAGACAATGTTTAGAACATCTTCCATAAGCGTTTCTTTTAAAGTGTCATTGACTAAGCTATAATGCAACTCTTTATTTTAACATTTAAATTACTTTTTATTTATTTATTTTTTTAAGGGGGGGGGGGGTAGGGATAAGAATTCCCATTTTCACTGAGGATTGTCTAGTATTTCTATCTCCATACCTTGGAAAACTCTCCGTTTAGGGGCAAAGTTCTGTACTATTGAAAAAATCTGTCGTTTTTCCCCCTTGGAGGCTGGGAGTGACATGAACTTTACTTGGAATGCTGGGATCTTTTCGCTAAACAGTAAGGTGTGGTGGAATTTGCAGTTAGACATTACTAGCAGAGTTAAGAGAATTATGTGTTATTTATTGCAGTTTGGCTGCCAGGTTATTGTTTAGTCAAGTGTATGGAGACCACTGTTAGAAAGGCAACAAAAGAAATGGTGTTTTGTAGTAGTTGAAAACAACATTTTTGGCAATTCAGTCAATAACACTTACCATTATCACTGAAGTCATCAACTAGAATAATTTCTTTTATAAGGTGGACAGGACTTTTTTTTAAGACACTGAGGAGGAAAAAAAAAAAAGACACATTGTTATGAAAAAAGAAGAAAAGGCATTGTTATTTTAGAACAATAATCCTTTCTGTTATTAAGCTATGCATTTACCAAGCTTGAGATGTTGATCCCGGTCTGACTGCCAATAATCACAATGGCAGAATGCGATGTATTGGATTTTTATACTTTCATATCCTCAAAGGGGTGGTTAATATGTTTACTCTTTCAGTTCTAGAGCAACGGAGAACAAGCACTGTTTACCTAATGCTCTCTTGGAACGATCCAAATATTTGCTACATATATGCTATATATACAGCACATGTGATATTAACAAGCATGTTTTAAACTCAAATAAAAGCTTTCTCTCTACTATATTAACTATCACTATGTACCATAACAATCTGCATCACAGTGAACATCTAGAATATATTGTATAAAGTTTCTTAGCTATTTATAAAAATTCAAATACGGTAAAACCCCCCACAAAAGTCTCCATTTCATACTAATTTAATCTCTGCCCAGTATAGTTCATTAGATTAAAGGAGAGAGAAGCACTCACAAGATTACATGGCATGATTGTCTAATTACATGATACAAGTGATTGAGTTAAAGGGACTGTATCACCTAAATATTATTTTTACTGTGCATGTAGAGAATAATACATTATTGAAAATGATCTATACATTGTGTTTGCAAAACTGTAAGCAAATGCATAATTTAGGCAAAAATTGTGTTTTAAATGAGTCTGTGGAGTAGGGTTGCCACCTGGCCGGTATTTTACCGGCAAGCCAGTAAAAAATTGGCATCAGGCCAATGTTAAGTCTATGGAGACAGTACCAAGGCCGGTATTTTTTTGAAGAAAAGGTGGCAACCCTACTGTGGAGTCTCCTGCTCATGACATCACCTTGTCGATTGATATACAAATGAACAACTTTTAAAGGGAAATGTGCATTTTGTATATCAGTCCACACGTGATGTCATAAGCAGGAGACTCCACAGACACATTTAAAACACATTTTTCATTTTAATTTAGGCCCATGTCTGCACTTTTCCAAACCCAATGTATAGATCATTTTCAATATTGTTTAATACTCTTCATGCACTGTAAAATCAAAGTTTAGGTCATACAGTTCCTCTGACGTAAACATTTTTATCCAAATTATCAAAGAATTATCTATTCAGAAATTGATCAAAAAAATGTCCAGACATCTAAGTCTAATGAAGGCTTTCAAAACACTCTGCCCTGGCTTCCTATACATTAAAAAAAAAAAAGGTGGCTAGGGACTGGTATAGAATATCAATGCCACTAAATTCCAATAATTTTATAATGTGGGTTCCTTTAACAGATGCAATGGTTATTCTTAGCTTGAGTCTGTCTTGGGCAAACGGCATATAAAAATGCAATACTGTTTAAAACATATGTGTTGTCTTAATATTCATGGAAATATGTGTGTACGCACTAAGATCTATTTATTGTATTGAATTTACATAAGCTGGATATCAATTAGAACAAGTTATTTTTGTTCCTTTACTGTAGATACCCATCATCATCTCTGCTGGTGGGACTATCTGCCACTCCCTACCCTCCCACTACTTCTGTAACAGATACGAGTTATTACACACATTCCGGTCCATCATCAGATCACAAACCCATGAGATTAGGCCAAATGGTTCTTATCTTCCGGCACATTCTATGTCAATGTGCTGGCATGCTACTTTCAATCTAATTCTCTTTCAAAGTCATATATAATATTACACAGTTTTACATCAGGCAAAACCATAATGCCAGTAATTTATTGCTATATTCCAAACACCAATAAAACACAAAGCACTGAGAACTGGTACAGAGTCTTCATGAATTAAAGACAAAACTTTAGCAATAAGTTTCCTTCTTTAATAGAGGCAAGAGTTGAACTGAATGTTATTAAGTTGTGGATGTCTGCATAAAGCAAAACTGTGGATCTTAACCTCAATTTTTGTTTCTGTTTTAATGTTTAACCCCTACGCGACCATATGACGAGTTAACTCGTCATAAGAGCCGCAGTATTAGCGACCTTATGACGAGTTAACTCGTCATACAGTCTAGCCGGCGGTGCGCTCCGTGGGCACCGCCAGCCAGTCTGCAACGGGTCCACTAAACAACATATAACTTGTATGGGTACGTTAAATGAGAGAGAGGGAAATTATGTTTTAAAAACCGCATATTAAAAATTGAAAAACGCTCTGGTTCTTGGCCCAGGAAAATCCCTGGTCCTTAAAGGGTTAATCTACAATATTCCCTCAATACAACATAGTGAATATTTTTCATGTTGTTACATGTTTTTCTACTAAATGATTAATCATTTTAACCCCCGATGCTATAAACCAGTTCAGAGATGCATTTTAACCTGGCATCATCCAAATGAACTGTTCAACTACATACATAAGAACAGTAATCCACAGATTTACCTTTCTTACCTTTCTCTGTATATATCACTTATCAGTCATAACATTATTTATAGACTACCACTCCATAAAAGCAGATTGTGTTTGACATAGTGTGCAGCATTGCTAATTCTATGATGTCCTTTACACTAATAAGATGGAACGGGTGATGTTGCAGGGCAAGGGTCCTAAAAAAAATTGCAACCAAAAGCAATGCTTGTGATGAAGTGTGTGGTGGAATTAAGCGACATAATTGTGGTAGGAAATGGTTATTTCTGTCAACATTAAGTCACATCATGAATGTGTAGCCCTGACTATCTAGCGCTTACTACACACTGGAACCGGTCAGTAAGCTTGGGTCAGTGCTTTCATTAATATTCCACAGATTAAGATATCTATTTAGGCCTGAGTCCTTAATGTATTGTTCAACTAATTGAGTCTATTAAATGAAAACAACTTAAACATGCACAGTGTTTTGAAAACAACCCATGATTATCTTTTGTCGAAATAATTATATATATATATATATATATATATATATATATATATATATATTAGTCGATGTAAATAATTAATCATTATAATCATAGCAATCATTTTAATTTGCATTTTTTTAGTGGCGGGAATTAAAGCACATGACAGATTTGTCATTTAAACTAGAAAAAAGAGTGCAGTAAGGTCATAGAGCAGTAAAATCCTTGATATAACACTATTTCCTTCCTCTAAATTAAATGACTTGTTTTACCCACCTGATAACTGTGCGGAGTAAGGCGGACCTCGCCTCATTGTGAAAGGTGATAACCACACTGGTGGCTGGTAAATCAACTCTCCACTGTTTCCTTCGACACCTAAAAGACACATAAGATAACACATAAAAAAACTAAGCTTTCAATTCACACACAATGCAAACAAGGCAGTGTATGGTATTTTGAAAAAGCATCTTTCATTTTTATGATCATTAATTACGCAGTGCATGTGTTAACATGGGCGTCCGCAGGAGGGGGTGCTTGCCCCCCCTGGATTTTTGCAATTCCCCTTTAAAAAAATTTTTTATTATAATTATTATTATTTTTACTCAGTGTGCAGCCCCTAGGGGACTGCAGACCAGTTGCTGGGGTAGGAGGTGGAGGTGGCACCCAAAGCGGTTGCTCTCTGCAACTCTGCTTGCTGTAATACTGGTCTCCCATCCACATTGGTGAAGGTCTCTGCAGCTGTCAGTCATGCTGCATGGAGAGCCAATGACAGGGGTGCCCGGGGATATGAAGTTATAGCCCCGCCCCTCAGCCCTCCATGTGGCAGCATGACTGACAGAAGAGAGCCTGCAGGGGAAGATACTCAGAGACCACAGCTGAGCCTCTGTAACAGGTAGGAAGGTACATGGAAGAGTGGGGTAAATCCAGGGAGGTCCCTCCCATTTCCCTGAGGTCTCTATTTGTCCAGTCTGAGCAGCTCCTCTGACCAGGCTCTGCTCACATCAACATGGTGACAAGTGGATGGGACAGAAAAGATAATTAAGGATAAAATGATGTGATAGATGGAAGCAGATTGCAAACAAAATGGGATGACATGGGGCAGAAAAGATAAAATGTAGGTGAAAAGAGGTCACTGACATGGAGGAATAAAACACATAAAATGATGGGGAAAGAGATGGCAAACATGGAGGAATAAAACATTAAAAAAGGGGGAAAGAGATAAAGAAATGTCATGGATTTAGGAATTTGGGTGTTTAGGGAATCTGTTGCTTTGTGTTTATATTGTGTGCTATAGTGTTGTATCTGGTGCTGTGGAGTTATATTGTGTGCTATAGTGTTGTGTCTGGTGCTGTTGGGTTATATTGTGTGCTATAGTTTTGTATCTGGTGCTGAGAGGTTATATTGTGTGCTATAGTGTTGTATCTGGTGCTGAGAGGTCATATTGTGTGCTATAGTGTTGTGTCTAGTGCTGTTGGGTTATATTGTGTGCTATAGTGTTGTATCTGGTGCTGAGAGGTTATATTGTGTGCTATAGTGTTGTATCTGGTGCTGTGGGGTTATATTGTGTGCTATAGTGTTGTGTCTGGTGCTGTGGGGTTATATTGTGTGCTATAGTGTTGTATCTGTTGCCGTATGCTTATATTGTGTGCTATAGTGTTGTATCTGGTGCTGAGAGGTTATATTGTGTGCTATAGTGCAGGGCTCGACAAATAACAGGCGCCAGGTCGCCATGGCGACTAGATTCTGGCTCCTGGCGCCTGGTATACTCTTTGAGCAGTGTAAACTGCAATGTCCGGGAGTGTGGGAGAAGCAGCACAGAGCAGCCTGCCGATTAGCTCCTCCCCCCCGACTTCCTGTTCCTGCTGCTCACCGGGCTGTAGCAGTGAGGAGATGCGTGTGAGATGTGATGGGAACGCCTCCTGCTGCCTCAAAATGGAGGGAAGTGATACAGGGTCTGTCTTCAACTTCTCACTGTAAGTCTAGTAAGTAAATAGTGTGTGTATTAGAATGTGTGTTAGCATGTATGTGTGGGTTCAGCACCAGAATCTGTGTGACAGCATGTTAGTGTGTATGTATGTGTCTGTGTCTGCATATGTTAGTGTGTGTATCAGCATATTAGAGTGTGTATATAATTGTGAAAGCATGTGTTAGTGTATCTCAGTGTGTGTGTGTGACCTGTGTAGGTGTGTGTTGGCATTTACGTGGATATTAATGTGTTTGTGCATGTATGTAAGAGTGAAATCATGTGTTAGTGTATGTATTTGTGTCTGCATGTGTTTGTGTGTATCAGGATATTAGTGTGTATGTATTTGTGTCTGCATGTGTAAGTGTGTGTATCAGCATATTAGTGTGTATGTATGTATTTGTGTCTGCATGTGTTAGTGTATCTCAGTGTGAGTGTGTGTGACCTGTGTATGTGTGTGTTGGCATTTAAGTGGATATTAATGTGTTTGTGCATGGATGTAAGAGTGAAATCATGTGTTAGTGTGTGTCAGCATTTAGGTATGTGTATGTATGTGTGTGTGTGTGTTAGCTTGTGTGTACATTAGTATGTGTGAAAATGGTGTGTATCCATAAGTGTATGTCATTTATATATGTTTATGGACTGGGACCCAAGCATTTTTCTTTGTGACACAGCATTTGGTACTGGCTCCTAGATTTAAATCAAATTTGTCAAGCCCTGCTATAGTATTGTATCTGGTGCTGAGGGGTTATATTGTGTGCTATAGTGTTGTATCTGGTGCTGAGAGGTTATATTGTGTGCTATAGTGTTGTGTCTGGTGCTGTTGGGTTCAGGGCCGGCCTTAAGTGTCCCGGCGCCCTGTGCAGGCTTGCCCCGTGGCGCCCCCCGTCTTTCACCCCCCTATGTATGTGTCCCTTTCCTCTTCCTTGCCATGTCTGTCTCTCTCTAACTCCCCCATACCTGTTTTCTCTCTCTCCCCCCCCTCTGTTCTGTCTCTCTCTCTCTCCCCCTCCCTCCCCCTGTTCTGTGTCTCTCTCCCCCCTCCCTTTGCCTACAAATGTTGATCCAAGGAGGGGGCGGAGCTAACTGTCTGAGCAGTGTAGCTCCGCCCCACCCTGTGAAGCAGAGCAGCGTCTGCTTCACGGGCAGCAAGAGAAAGTGCTGCTTGGCTCCCGATGCTTAATGCAAGCATGGGGAGCCAAGCAGCACTTTCTCTTGCTGCCCGCGGCTCCCCGTGAAGCAGACGCTGCTCTGCTTCACAGGGTGGGGGCGGAGCTACACCCCTCAGGCGGTTAGCTCCGTCCCTTCATCGGATCCAGCAGAGCTTGCCGAGCAGAGGGCTGGTGAGGGGGTCTCGCAGAGGTCGCACACCCCTAAGGGTGGCTCTGGTTGGGTTATATTGTGTGCTATAGTGTTGTGTCTGGTGCTGTTGGGTTATATTGTGTGCTATAGTGTTGTATCTGGTGCTGTTGGGTTATATTGTGTGCTATAGTGTTGTATCTGGTGCTATTGGGTTATATCTTTGCTATGTTGTTCTATCTGTTGCTGTGGAGTTTCAGCTAGAGCTCTGGATATTTATCTGGTGCTGTGGTTTATATCTTGTGTCATGTGTTTTTAGCTGGTACCGTGGGTTAATATCTGGTGTTGTGGATCTATATCTGGCACAGTGGATCTATATTTGGTGCAGTGAGGCTATATCTAGTGTGGTTGGTTTATATCTGGTGCTGTGGATCTGTATCTGGTGCAGGGTTTATTATGCAACCCTTTGCATGCCTTCACTGATAATGACAAAGCTCCTCCACTTCATGATAACTTGTCAAAAACAGGCGCGGCGCAGAAAGGATGACTGTAAAATTATGCCCCTCCCTGAAAAAATTTCTGCGGATGCCCATGTGTGTTAATGTCAAGGGACTCACTTACCCATGCAAACAAACAATAGGTGTCCTATTTTAAACCATGACCATCCAGTTTTTGGATTATCAGTCCAAGGAAAAAATGGCCTAATGATGTAATCTTTTTGTGGGGTGTAAAATTTTTAGTGGAGTCCAGTATTTTAGTCAGAGTCAACTGCCAGCAAATGACCATGTTAATCTACATTATAAACCTGTGTTATATTATATTGTAAATAGTATTAAAAAGATAGCATGCTTTAAGGATTTACTTTCAAAGATCTCTATTGTGTATATTTGTTTAAGAAATGCCAGATCCAGTAAATCACTAATCCCTTAACTAAAAAACAGAAAAGGTCTGTTTGTTTGTCTGAAGCAGGAATAATTCTAGAACGCTGAACTCTAGAATCATGGGATTCGCACAGCTTATTAATGCTGGAATTTCAAGGTCAACGCAACGATTTTCTACACATTGCTCCTTTTCCGAGTTATGAGTTAATTAAGTTTTGAGGTGATTAGACATCACATAAACTGCAAAATTGATGGGTCATTGTTCTAAATCACTATTAATATCATAATTGACAGAGCATAAGCATTAATCTTTTCCAGGATGAGAGTGCAAAGAGAATAGACGCTGAATGCTTTTCAAACTGAAAGCACACCAAAATACACCACACCGAGGAGCAATGACAAAAATCTAAATCCCGGGGCGAAGATGGGTAGTAAAGCTAGTTATGTATAAGAATTTATTTTAAAATCAGAATACATAGCACTATATATCCTCAGAAATGCACATAAAAGTGCAAGAGTGACAAGAACTAGATCTGGGAATAGAGCCCAAGGCAGATCAGATATAAGTGTAGAGTAAAGAAGCTCACATGCTTAGATGGCCATATAAAGGATATATATGATATAGGCAATACATGTATAAAGGATGTATATGATGATGTCAATCAGGAGTAAATACATAAACTTGGTATACCTTGCCAATGAGCAGTAAATGTATATACATATATATGTATTTACTGCTCATTGGCATGATTCACCAAGTGTATATATATTTACTGAATCATGCTAATGAGCAGTAAATACATAAACTTGGTATACCTTACCAATGATCAGTAAATGTATATACTTGGTGAATCATGCTAATGAGCAGTAAATACATAAGGTTAGAATACGAATGAGAAGAAAATGCATCGTTTTATTCATGCAGATAGACACTCTTCAAAAATAAATGATTTAAAATGTGAAGTGCCAGAGCACAAATTTGAAAAATCAAACCCATCAGTAAGGTCTTGCATGGATTAGATTTTTCAGTGCATGAATGTGTCTATAGGTATATTAAAATAGGTCCTGGGTAAACCCATGTGTATCTCTGAAGATAATGTTGGGTTTACTCTGGAATGGGGACATTAAATATTCTTTGAAAAAAGCAAGTAGTTTAAAAATGTTCCCCCATCACTGATATGGGCAGGGAAGACAGATACATTTTTCCACAATCATTTACATTTGAACGACTGGAATTTAATTGTGCCCATAACCTGAAAGCTTTTAAGCTTATATGCCTGATTTTTGTTATATGCAATATATGAAATCATTGCTGGGAGGTTCTTCTCATAGTCATATATTATATTTTACTCCACCTGAAGGTAACCTTGACATCAACACATCTATGGATGAAAGCACCTCTTAAACACAGGAGGACCAAGGCAAATAAATGAATATCTTCACTAAGCTGAATTGGAAAACTGCTAATGGGATGAGAGTTTTTATGTTTAATTCCTTAATGTACAAGGTGTTCGTATATAACAACGACTCACATATAGGGAAGCTCAGCACCAGTATCAAAAAAGCATATTGTATAGAACAGGCACTGAATGTTTTTAAAAGGAGAAGTTTCATCTACAAACTCCGGACCAGGACAAGACAATGTGCCGTTTGGGTGCAAGGATGAAATGATACCCCTTTCCCCATTCCCACTAAAAACACACCCACCAAAACATGCCCACATCCATTATGTTATATCACGATAATAAAACTAAACTAAAGTTAAACTCATCAGGAACAGCACTTGTCTATGTGCAATATTATAAGAAATATCATTTGGATGCTATTGAGCAGTAAATGCATAAACGTTATCCATGATGAAAATGTGCACTAAATGCATAAACTTTGTATGTCATGCCAATGAGCAGTAAATGCATGCACTTTGTATATCATGCCAATGAGCAGTAAATGCAAAAGCTTTGAATAGCATGCCAAAGAACATCAAATGCATACACTCTGTATATCATGCCAAAGATCATTAAAAGCTCCCCAACCTGCTGCTGCCAATTCCGAACCAGGATCATCTTCTTACTGAGCACCGGGATGTCACGTGACACCCGGCACGCAGATTCAGAAGTGTGCAAGAGGCAAGAGCAAGCACAGTGTGCCAATGCCGCAAAATATAATTTACATAAATACGAAAAATATATGTTTCAAATGTGTCTGTGGTGTATTCTGCTTATGTCACCTTGTGGCTTGATATGCAAATTACACATTTCCCATTAAAAACGAGGTCATTTTCATATCAAGCCGCAGATGATGTCATAAACAGGAGACATCACAGACAGATTTAAAACATATGTTTGTGTCAATGTATAAATCTGAATGCAATTCTGTTAAAACAATGTATAGATAATTTGCCAGGCAGTAGTCTTGCTTCGGTTACACGTCTTTAGGAACATCGAAAGTTGCCATCTTTTCTTCAAAATAGTACCGGTCCCGCTAATGCCTTAATAGACTTATCATGGGTTAAAATGTATTACCGCCTGTCAGTAGAATACTGTCTGAGTTGCCACCTGGCCGGTATTTTAACCAGCAGGCCAGTAAAAAAATTGGCATCAGGCCAATGTTAAATCTATGGAGACAGTAGCAAGGCCAGTATTTTCCAACGTTGCCATGCAGCCGCTATTTTACCAACAGGTTGTGAAAAAGATGGACTTAAAGCCAATGTTACGTCTGCGGAGGCAATAGCATAACTGATTTTTATTTTATTTTTTTACAAAAAAGGTGGGAAACCTAAATACACTTGCAAACCCCAATCCTGATGAACAACTGGAGACTGAAGAGCCATGTTTATGATACATTATGTACATTTATGCTAGGGAATTACAAATTGGCTATAGGTTAAATTCTACAGTTCAAAGAGTAAGAGCCAAACAATTCTATCTATGCTTCCACGTTAGTCTAGTGCTTTAAAATATAATAAACCTTTATATGCATGTAAGATTATTTGATTAGTCAAGTCTACGTGCAGGCTGCCAATTCTAAATGCATGTTTGGAATTGTGACATTTCATTATTCTTTAATGATGCAAGATATAAAACAATGACAAACATATAAATGCTATCACCTGGATTTGACACAGATTAACAGTATGTTATGTGGAAGTTTACAACGTGGTCAAGTTCACATTTTACAATGTGGTCTTTAGCAATACAAGCATTACAAAAGGAGGACTTCACAATAACTGAACAGCACATTTATAAATGAGATTGTTGATTTAATTATGCTTCCTCCTTAGTTTACAGACAGCTGGAATACTATAGAGTTGCATGCATTAAACAGGAGCAACGTCACTTAAGTACATGTTTGTGGCACACAGAATACCAATCGTAACATGGGCAGAACCACTGGTGCAAAAGATCATTGGTGTCATGTATGAAGATAAGTTATGGGACAAAGCTCTATAAGTAGAGTAGTAAACATTCCCTTTTTTTTTTTTTTTTTTTTTTTTTACTTACGCTGTACCCTGCTTTCTACTAGTTTTTACTCATTCTAATTTTTATATTTAATTCTGATTTGTTATTGAGTATTTGATTTGAATCAATGTGGCAATCACAGGGCCATCTTTAAAACGTATTGGGCCCTAGACAGGCAGCACAATTTGTGGGCACACTGGGTACCCCATCAATCATTTGTCTTTGCTCTTCTATTACGGACCTATTCTTCCAAACAGAAGTCAATTAACAGTTCTATCGCTCCTGAAGAATACTTGGGACCATGGGACTTTTTTTTTTTTTACCCCTCGTTACAGATGGCCATGTCATCACAGTGAAGGTAAAATGTTCCCTCTTAATAACTAGAGTGTAGCACAAGATGAACAACGGCATAGTAAATATTTGCAAATTGAAAAAGCTCACGTTGGTCACGCAACAGGAAGTGCCATGAGCGATTGGTTAACATGCCGGCTAATTTGCATCCTGTGCCTTACAATTAGATACTGGAAAGGCAATATTATTCAAAATGTAATAAAATTGAAATTTTAGGCAAAAGTGAAAAAGGTGCAGGTGATTTTTTTTTTAAAAACCCAAAAGCAAATTGTTCGATATTTTAAACTAAAATGTTTAGGTGATAGATTCAAGTTGAGATTCTATTTTAATATTTTACTTTTGATAAGAGATAAAAAAAAATTCCCCCTGAGCTTAGACAAATAAGAGTGAAATAATCTTAAGAAAACAAATAGTGCATGACATTCTGTCTCTGCTAAAAGATGTGTTCCTTCGAAAAGCTTTGTTCACCGTCAAATCATCTTGACACGAAATCAGTTATCCGTGAGACAAAAAAATAAGTTCCATAAATCTCACCATCAAACAATGAACTCGTGTGATCCAATTAACAGATTGTAACTTGTGATCAGTGAGACCAACTAATTTATTGCTATCCGCAGATCACACTATTAGGGCATCTTTTCAACCTTTGGTCTGCCTCCAGGAAGAAGCTATAACAGAATACAAGCCAAGTCAACACATCTGCCCTTACTGCCTAGTATCATTGATTTTGTTCAAATGGCTACAGGAATCATAGAATTGTAATGGAGAGATTTAATGCAGTGCTGTAACAGTCCAAAATAAAAGAATAAATAAATACATTTCCTACACATAGAATGTGTCGGCAGATAAGAACCATTCGGTCCATCTAGCCTGCCCAATTTTCGAAATACTTTTATTAGTCCCCCGTTCCTGGTCTTATATCTAGGATAGCCTTGCGTCTATCGCACGCATGCTTAAACTCCTTCACTGTGTTTACCTCTACCACTTCCGCTGGAAGGCTATTCCATACATCCACTGCCCTCTCAGTGAAGTAATACTTCCTGATATTACTTTTAAATCGTTGCCCTCTAATTTTAGACTATGTCCTCTAGTTGAAGTAGTTTTTCTTCGTTTAAATATACTCTCTTCCTTTACTGTGTTGATTCCCTTTATGTATTTAAATGTTTCTATCATATCCCCCCTGTTACGTCTTTCCTCCAAGCTATACATGTTAAGATGCTTTAACCTTTCCTGGTAAGTTTTATCCTTCAACCCATGAACCAGTTTAGTAGCCCTTCTCTGAACTCTCTCCAAAGTATCAATATCATTCTGGAGATACGGTCTCCAGTACTGCGTACAATACTCCAAGTGAGGTCTCACCAGTGCTCTGTACAATGGCATGAGCACTTCCCTCTTTCTACTGCTAATACCTCTCCCTATGCAACCAAGCATTCTGCCAGCATTTCCTGCTGCTCTATTACATATACTCTATTACACTGTATACTTGGCTTGTGCTGCATTGTTCTTCTTGAATCACCTAACATTTACATTAGTGCTCGTAGACTCTTGATAATAATATATACAGCCGTTCAGATGATGAGCATGCATCATAGTCCTAAAAAAAAACCCTGTTAGGAAAGCACATTCTAATGATGGTACTCACAGCCAGCACAACTTTCTATGCCAATAATAATGGGGAATGTAGATGCTGTATTTGAATGATGACTGGAAGCAACAAAAACAAAACTTCTTTTAACGCAAATTAATTTGAATGGCCTTGTAAGAATAGAAATTAAAGTACTTTATTGATCCTTCTTTGCGCTCTAGATATCAGGGGACAGATATATTTGATCAGTATTTTTATACTTACAGCTAAATAATATTATAGCTCCACCTGGCCGGTAAAAAAATCGGCATCAGGCCAATAATGTTAAATCTATGGAGACAGTAGCAAGGCCTGTACTTTGCGCATGTTATATATTTCTGCTTAATATAATTTTTTTCACACTTATTTGTATCCTGCTTCGCAATGTGCAACTAACTTGTTATTTTGGTCTGCAAAGCCACTGGAAGATCACTTTGTACTCCACCTTGCATGTCCCAAATGTACACTGGAGGTTAACACGTTCTTACTGGTCCTTTCTTTAGATTATCCCATACTATAAAGACACAGCCACATAAATCATTTGCAATATCTGCCAGTAATTTGTCTGTTTGCACTTGCTCAGCATTTTTTAGTCAATTCTGTGACACCTTTTAAAACTGAATCACATTAAACACATCTGAGTGTTTTATCAGCATCAGCAACAATACCTTTACTTTGAACTACAAGTAATTACGGACACCTCTAACACAACAGAGTTGTTCATCTCTGTAACAAGTACAAAGTATTGGTGTTTTCTTGATTGCACCAAGTGTCAGAACATAAATAAATAATAAGCTCTGGCTTATTTTCAAAATTTGCCCTTTAGACCAATGATCAACCTTTTCTGGTCCAGGGCACACCAACGGCCTTCCCAGCACACCACAAGCAAAACTATATAAAGAAAGCTAGCACATGGTGTTAAATTAAATTACGGCCCAACAAAATCTAAATCATTTTATGAAACCCTGTATTAAACTAACATATTAATGCTCCTAAATAAAATAAATAGTATATTTTCATGGCTCAGTTTGAATGCAGTAGAACATGCCAAGAAGTGGTCCTCCCTCCCTCCCAGTCGCTGGGCTTGGTAAGGTATTGTTATCAGATAATACAATTTCTCCTGCCCTCCATTTATTATTGCCCGCAAATACCTTACCATTGCACCCACAGCACCCGATAGCACCCACATAACTTGCCCCAGCCACCGAGGCAGCACTCACAGGACTTCTGACCTTTCTCTGTGTGTGTTTGCATGAATGTTTTCTGGCTCCTAAAACTAAATTAAATTTGTCAAGACCTGAGTTATACAATGCATTACCATTATGGTTGGGAATTATTCCGTGATGTATTATGTATTCTAAAGGCACAGCAAGCAAACAATCAACATTGTTTCCCATAAATATGGAATAAGAAAAAGTTGGAAGGAACAAAAGAATGTTTTAAAACAAATAGTGTTTAGTTCAATTTATTTGCTACCATTTCCTTAGAACAACACTCTTCTGTCAACAGTGTCTATGAGTGTGACTAAATAGACTGGTGACCACTCCTAAAAAAAAAAATATAAATAGGATTAAATCTACCCCAGCTAATAAGTTTCTAAGTTTACTGCTGAGTTTTAGAAATATGCCGTGTTTACATGTTTTCTGTTGTTTTTTTGGGGGGGGGGTTTCAACATTAATCTAACCCAAACCCTAGATCTCAGCCCTATTTTTTTTTGTCTACTTTCTATGTAGGGTACTATGCAGGTTTGCATTCTACATTCTGCAGGGGGGAATGAAAAAGTAACCTACATAAACGCTAGGTAATCTGACTATTCTAGATATACTCTTTGCAGAAAAAGCATGCAGATTTGTGCTTTGTTCAGGCTCCTGTGCAGCATACACACAAGCTTTTACAGCTTAGTTATCATTTTGGATACTTTACTTGCTGCTTTTAATTTAATTTATTTTATTTAAAAACTCTTTAAATATTGTTTGTTTTTTTACTTCCCAGGCTCCAGAAAAATGCAGGTGAGCTCAGTGAGTCAGCCGAGTTTGAAAATCATTTATTTCCGAGTAAAGTTTTAAAATTTAGAATACATATATTACAATTTGTTAAATTACCCAATACATTTTAATAATTTTTTGGAATTTAACAGGAATGAAAAATACAGTTCATTCATGTTAAAGTTGGATTAGCATTGGCATAAAGTTAAGCTATATATTTTAAATACACAAGAATATTTCATGTGCACTTTCACACAGTAGGTGTGTCCAAATCTTGGAATATTTCAGTAGTCGATATTCTAGTTGTATTACTTTGATAATGGTATATAATTACACTGCTGAAATGTTTCTGACAAATAAAGTAAAATGTGGAGTTACGTGGCAAACATCCTCCAGCAATATGTAGTTTGTTCAGCAGTCATGTCTGAGCTGGTCTTGAGCTAGATGACAATATTACATAAGATTAATTCTGGTTTCTACTACTATTAGGCAAGCCATGGCAAATTAACAGAGTATTGACAGTTTGTTATGTAGCATGTAATCTTTAACATTGCCGAATACGGTCCCGGGATCCAGCAAGGCTGATGCATGTACACGTGGCGTTACGTGACTCTGTGATATTGAACATAGCCAGGTCAATACGGAGAATTAAAATCAAAGTAGATATCATCCTCAGCGTGGATTGAGATATAAATAGAGGGAATATTAGTGCAGCAACTTCTTATACCATACAATAGATTTTACCAAACAAAATTCACAAAGGGCTTGTGCATCGAGAGATCGGTTTTCCCCAAAAATTCTGATTTTGCAGCAAGTTGCAAATTCCACACACACCTGTCAGAACACAAGCAGTGCCCAGAGCCTTAAAGGAAGCAAGGGTTAAACAATACATTTTCTGGTGGATTGACGTAAACCCGACGTGTATCTTAATAGATACATGCGGGTTTACTTTCTGCGGTGTCTCAAATGCGAGACACTGCAGGTTCCGGTTGTCGCGCGCTGACAAACATCAGCATGCGCACAGCCAATCCGTGCGGGGGCTCACCCCCGCTCTGACAACTGATTGCGAGGGTCTCTCGCTACTAGCACAGCGAGAGACACTCGTTTTTGCATGGGATCAGCAGGGGGGACCTAGTGCTGATCTCATACAAAAATAAGGGTCTCTCTCTGCGCTAGCAGAGAGAGCCAGTCGCCGACCAGAAGGCTGCCTGCTTCCTATGGAAGCATGGCAGCTGTCGGTCAGAGGATAAACTGGCGTATACTATCAAAAGTACACGCCAGTTCATCCTCATAGTAGGGGCAACTAACTTTTTACTTGTGCTTCTATATTAGAAGCACACATGAAAAAAAAACCGTTTAGTGTCCCTTTAAGCTGCAATATAGCCTTTCCAAAGAGTAATACAATGGCACATATGCTGATCTGACACACCAAGACAGGCTCCCAACAATGCCTCACATCACAGTACACATGAGTTATTTGCGCTATACAGTATTTGCATTATTACTGTATTTCATGAGTGCCGACAGGCTTTAATATATCTTATTGAAAATCCAAAATACTTCTGGTCCCAAGCATTTTGGATAAGGGTTACTCAACCTGAATATCCAGACACTGGATCTCGGCTTGGCAATAGTGCATGGACATTCTGGAGAAGAAAGCAGCTTTCAGCCCTTGGTACTTACTATGGCTAGTACATTGTTTATCCAAATGGAAAATGGAAAATCTCACTCCTTGGGTGATAAATGCTAGGTTATAGTGCAATATAAGCATACAAAAGCACATTTTTGTTCCTGTTAACCATTTTCAGCATTATACTTGTAGTTTTTGTCTATCACACTGAGGCAGAAGAAAACTCCATTACAACAGGCTCATTTTCTGCCCAGATATTCAATGATTAGACCCCTGATGAGAGCTACACATGCTAACAGCAAATCCTATTTGAATGTGTTCGGAATGGAAAGCTGTAATACCATAATGTGTGATTAGCTATTTTGCTCCTGTGGGAGGGGGAGGAATGCCAGCAGCAGGACAAGTCATTGTATGCTCTCTATTATAAAGCACAATAATGGTGAAAGCAATTCCATGCTAGCATTTTTATTTATGGTTTTACATTTGGAAGGACAGCTATGCCCAGCAACGAACTCGTGATCCAGTGAATGACATCACCAGACAAGAAGGATCGCAATGTCATTGCCGAAGATCTCGCTAAATGTCACCTTTAATGTGGAAGGGAGATCCAGTTTCCCCGGCTCTAGCAGGAACACGTTATAAGACATAGCAATATAGCAGGGTCTATCTGTACCATTTTTCAGGCTTTTACTCTCTGCATTCACAGTATAAGCAATGTTTAGGTGATACAGCCCCTTTAAGCCAGCCTCCCATGGCCCAAGCGCAGTTTTGAGATGTATGTATTTATCAGGCCCTGAGGTACAATTAGTCTCCAATGACGCAGGTCTAAGGTTGTGAGGAAAATATATATATATTTTTTTTTTTACCAATATCATGCCTGGGGAATAGTAAACGGTAAATAGAAAGAGTGGAAACCGTGTGCTTCCATTCTACATTATGAGGCTCCGCTCAATGGTCTGGCACAAAACAGTAAAACTTGGAACCTTGTAGTAAATCTGGAGAGTTCATGGATACAAGCATCATAAATATGGCCGAATGAACATATCCATCTTACTTCCACAACAAGTCAGTTAATGCAACGAACAGATCTTCCACATCTTTCTTGCACCTATGCATAATTATCTGATTAGAATACACGATTAAAAAAAAAAAGACAATGTGAAGAAACCACATAGTCAACAAAGCGGGAAATGAAATGAACCCGCCACACAGCATGGGGAGGAATATATAACAACGGTGCTGGTAAGGACGGTTCGGAAAAACAAAGTGATACGTTTCCAAATCTCCACATTTTTACGACGGCTACTGGAATTTATATGCGGTTATTTGAATGATGGCATTGAGAGAAAGTCAGCCCTAGAGATACCACTTTCACAGATTAGACTGATTTGACGAACAATTCAAATACATAATATTAATATAGCAAATAAATGGCCATTTCACTGTAGAACATCATATAGATTTTACTGGTGAGCTTAAATTAACCAGTTTACCCAACAGAATTTAACATCACAGTGAAGAGCATAAACAAATTCAAGAAAGAAAGCCTTACAATTACATTTTGTTTGTGACATTATAGGTTTTCAAAATCTAATTAACTATCCTTCACACCCTTAGTGAAGATCATTTCCATTCATAGAAAATAACATTCCACACAAGCCACTAAAAAGCCTTATAAATGGATTCTATAGCAGCGATAGCGAACCTATGGCACAGATATCACTGCATTCAACATGTGACTGCATTGACACCATCATCACATATGGAGGGATGTGGAGCATGCCTGCTACTTAATTACATAAGCTGCACAGGTCGATGCATTACCATGTATTGCAATACAATAGAAGTTTTTTTTTTTTTTTGAACAAAATATTCATTCATCTCCATAACCTTAACAAAGTCTACAGTGAAAAAAGATTAAAACATCGACTTTATTTTCCATCACTAAGTTGTCCATGAGATTCAAATACCCTCTCATTCAACAAGTGCAGTGATCGTTCAAAAAAAACAAACAAAAAAACAATTTATTTTCTACAAAATTGGGGACTGGTGCAATATTAATAAATCTACACTAAAAAATTGCCATTGATTGATGCACTACCAGTATCATTGGCCAGTGAAGGTCTCTTGATTATTTAGCTATGTTCAATTTACCCACGCTACCTTACACACTATCACAAACGACCCTATCAGGGATATATCTGGTCTGATTGGTTTAGCTTTCACACTGTTAAAACCTGTAAACTTATACTCCGCATGTATGCAAAATCCGAAACTGAAATGAAACTTTACTCTCACTAGAGCCAGGATGCATCAGTATGTGTGAATACATATACCGATAGAATTGGCCCATAAATGTGGCGATTTATACGAATAAAAATACCGTGCCAGTACTTTAAGTGCAAATCCTTTGAAGGACGCATGTGCATCAAGTGTAGGCATTTTAGATATAAATGCTTTAATGGAAGAATACAAATAAAGTTCCTTATTGGACCCTCTATTCCTGTATAGCTCTATTAGGGGGCTGACATTTTGTTCAGAATCTCTGTTCTGGTGAAGGAAGAGCTGACCCCAAGATCTCCGCCCACTGATAGAGCTATACAAGCAAAGAGATCTCAGTAAGGTGCTTTATTTATATTCTTTCATTCAAACAATTTCTTTTTAAAATGCCTACACTTGATGCAATCTTTTAAATATATTAAAAAAAAAAAAAAAATCCCAACAATTGTTATTTTATAATAAAACAAGAATAGTCTGTATTAAAGTCTGCTGGACATTTTTAGACTCCAGGAAGCAATAAAATCTTAATTTGCAGTCTTAGCAATATAGGAAAGTTATAGGAACACTCAGCACATTAGATAGACATGCTGCTGCTGCTGCTGAGCTCTCTTGAAACTGTAATATCCACTTGAAACACAGAATTTAGAGCATAAAACATTTTCACTTTTTATAGATTGGAAGTTTTGTGTTAATGGCACAACTAAATGTGAATGTTGTATGGTGTAAATAGGATACCAAACAGCAATTCAGTCTTAAAGGGACAGTCTAGTCCCCAAATTCACTTTGGTTCAAGATGACAATTACTGCTTGTATAGTGCACAGGCTTTTTGTCCAGTGTCATTTGATGCAGGCTTTCTGCATAAATCACATTTTTAATATTTGACTCAAGCCCTCCCCAGTGATGCATCTGCATGTTTATAGACACTGAGGATATAATGTTGTGTTTCATTTAGTCCCTTTCTGTGCTGCTGGAACAGAATTGTGTTGTGTGGATTGTAACAGACTTGCTCTTGAAAGTACATTATTATGCATTAACATTTGGAAGCTGCATTTTGGGCACTAGACAGTCCCTTTAAACTTGATAAATAAAAAAAAAAAATGTTTCATTAAAAGAACAGTATTTGGATACTACAACTAATGCTTTAAGTTGCTGGAAATGATGTATTTTAGCATATATTTAAGATATCTGTAAAAAATTACACATTAATGTGTGTGCATCCCTGCACACTAAATCTGATGCTGGGTTTGGTTAAGATGAACATAATTTGGGACTGATCGAGAAACCAGTTTCCAGCATTTAACTATGCTGTGCTTTTCAAGGCCTATTCAATGACGTGTGTTATCACTTGGCCCTTTCGACTGCCGAACTGGAATTCAATCATCTGTGATAAATTAACTCAGGCCACTCAATAAAGCCTAATAACTGTACAACTGCAGGAAAACCATTTGGTAGAAACAGCAAGTTAGGTAAATGGGTACAATTAAAGGTATCAATGGTGCAGCTAAGTAGTATTGTTTCATCGTGGGTGAATTGATGGCCATTGCAAGTACCACACATTGCAATATCCAGATTGAAATGGTTCAATACCCCACATCCCACTTACCCCAGGGTCATTTACAATATAGATTAGGTTCATCACATAGCTACCAACTCTGGCAAACCAGGAAGCCAGATGGCAGAGCTTGGGAGGCTGGGTGAGATCTCAACCACACGTGCAGAAGCTGGCGTTCCATTTTTACTGCATGATTACGTCTCTTAAATCCCGCTGAGCTCTCCTGGAAAGAGAGACCGAGAGAGCTCAGTGGGACTGCTTTCCAAAATCGGAAGTGACCCGTGCAAATTGGGACTGTTCATCTCAACATCTCAATCAAGCACTTGGCAACCTCCCCTTCTATGTTAGCTGCATCACTCACTGTGTTCACCTGCAGTCTCCAATGACTACTTCTATGTGATTGGAGTATGCAGGATCACAAGTAGTTTACCTATTTAGTAACTTCTTTCCTAACTTCAATGTCATAACCTCCCAATCAAATATTTTTTTCTATAAAGTTAGAGGCTTTGTTTTCATCCAATATAACGGGCAGTTTTTATCAAATAAAATATCCTTATTTTGGACCATTCAATGCACTGGACGTTTCGACGTAAGAAATAATGTGATACATGACTTGTTTACCTCAGAGTCAAGGAACCATGGATTCTAAAATCCTTATGTGTGTGGTTCCTTAATGGTTTTGTTTGTTTTATATAGAAAACTAAGGATGTACTCTCTAGCTCGTAAAAATAACTAGGGCTGATCTGCATGGCTCTTAATGTCTACAAATGTTTGTCACATGCTAATGTGACTGAGAGCAGAAAGTCCAAAAGAGTAAATGACTTAGTTGTTTCTTAAAACTATGATGAGCTAGAGCATCAACACAAAACAGGTCGATCAATTCAGATGCCTGGTAAATGTGATAACACATTTGTGATGTACCATATGGAAACTAGGGTTGCCACCTAATTGGCATCAGGACAGTGTTAAGTCTATGGAGACAGTCCCAAGGCCAGTATTTTTCTAAAGAAAATATACTGGCAATGCCTCAAGATTAACCCATTTGTCTCATAATTATTGAATATAAAGAACAATATAAGTATCAAACATTTTAAAAATTTTATGCACTGATAACTATACTTATTTTACTACCAATGTATGTAAATGTGATATTGCTCAATAAAGAAAAAAAATAACAGCTGAAACTATGTTTCGCTATGGCATCACAATGTCCCACTTTCTTTTAGGACCGGAGCCCATTTTCTGGGTTTCTGATGTTTTCCCAACTTCTACTTATCCAAAAATGAGCGTATGACAACGCTGCACCTTTAATATAAAATGAATAAGTTTCATCACTTTGGATGTAAAATGAATATGGCACTTAACTTAAACATCGTTTTCATTTGGAATGTAAGTAATTGAAAATTATCTGTATGATGTGTTGGCAGAATTGCAATCAAATACATTGATTAAACAACAATCAAATGTGTTTTATATGTGTTTATAGTGTTTTTTTGTCTTTTAGCCTAAAATGCAAATTGCATATCTCACCCTCTGAAAGTTATTCATTTGCCTAACACAGTGGAAAAAAATGAAAGGTGCTCTACATAAAAAATTAAATACGGTAATTGTACATGTGCTGCAAAACAACTTGTGTTCTTCCCCACAACACCAAAAAGTGATTCAGTCCATGTGATCCTGCACAACGTGTTTTGGCCAATGAAAAACATCCTTGTTCATAGTGCTTCACGCTTGCCTATCAAGTCACCGGTGATTTCAGGAGACAACCCAGACATACTTTTGGTGAATCTACGCATTTCTTTGCAAAGCTGTTAACACAACATCCTTTATTCTGTACATTCACCTAGCAAACAATGTTAAGGTTGAGAAGCTCCTATAACATGCTACAGACATTTTCCTGAACATCAGGGTTGTTTTGCAAGTCTTCTTCTCTTGCCATCTTTCTAGCAGTACAGTGTTCAACAATATAATGCTGCTCCACCCATAACTCATCTGACGAGGCTCCACTCGATTAATGCAATAAATCATTTGTATTAGATTCTGTATATTTAATTTCACAGGACACACAAACCTTCAATTGTTTAGGAAGCCTCAGGGATACCAATAGAATTAATCAGTATGAAAAATCTCATTACATAGATTAACATTTTGTTTTCCTTTTTGCTCTTACTAAAGTGGCAAGCTGTAATTGAAAACAAATGATTGGTTGTATTGTTCATCACTAATGAGCAATGTCATCATCTTTCAAAGACCTCTAACTTAATAAACAAAGCCCATATTAAAAAAGAAATGGAAACAATTGTTTTATTGCGGAGAAGCTGAAGGACAAAAAAAAAAACCATATTGTTACTGGTAGAGAAGAAATATTATTAGATATTAAATAATTCATATTTTATGGAAACTGCCAGCTATAGTGAAATGTACATATGTAAAAGCACATTAATATTTGAGAAGTTCCTTTGTAAAGAAAATGGTGCAAATTATACTTCTAAAACATTTCTAGATATTGTGCTCTATTCACTTAAAGAACAACTTTCTTTAAAAAAAAAAAAAAAATGAATTATGTTCCACTGAACAATTGCATCAAGTGTAGGCATTTTAAATATAAATTTTTAATGGAGGAAAATTACTGAGCCCTGTTGCTTGTGTAGCTCTATCACAGGGCAGACAACTTGGGTCAGAGCTTCCTTCATCTGACCCAAGATTTTGAGCAAATTGAACGTTATCTGTATTCTTTGATTCAACTATTTCTACTTAAAATGCCAATACTTGATGCTAGCTTTCAGTTAAACATAAAACGTATTTTTGCCCATGAAATGAACATGTCCTTCCAAGGATTTTAATTGTGCAGGGACGAATCTGATGAGTTCTTACTATTAAAAGAACAGAGTTGGTACTGCATAATGCACTGTTAAAATGCGAGCATTTTTAACGTCTATGCATTATCCAGGGCCAGGAGATGTGTAGAGGATCCGTGATGAAATGTTAATCTCACCTCAATTTGCCTTTTATTAAATTAGAACCCATTGCTGTCCTAAACTGCTTCTTATAATCTATTTTGTGGAGTTAGCCTACAGTTTGCTAATTGACTAAAGTCTTCATTTATTTGTTTGAGGGAAAATAATGTTTAAGTCATCTTGTGACATCATTCAGACACTTGTTGGTGCAATAAGCTTGTCACAGATTCAAATATTCCCCAATACTGCGAATATTTGCCGCTGGATGGGTAAATGGCAGAGGAGACATTGTGGGGGAATATAGGTACTCCTCGTGTGTGTATTTCCTAAATGTTCAGCCAGTATTTTGGCAGTCTAAGCATCACGGGGTGTGCAGTCCATACAGCTGAACTAAGCAATTAAGCAAGTGATGACTGGCAGGCTCATGTTAGGGCAAGGCCCAGAATAATTTCTGCAGCAGGGCCAAGCCAAGGTACTGAGCAGTGACATCATATACGATTATCCACAAACCATAAATCCGCCAACATTAATAAACACTACTCACATTAATGTTACCATAGTCCCCAAATGATGCAGTCTATTTTAATCTCCGTGTTCACACCTGATTTCCTGCAATCCGTCTACTGCATGATCACTCTTTTTAATATTTGTCAGGCTAATGATGGCAGCGTAATTACATTACAGAGATTATGAAGGAAATCGTCAGTAATTACCAGATAGCACTCAAGTATAAGGGATTGGGATGAAATAGAAACTTAAATAGAAAGTATGGTTAGATCATTTTCGGTAAGGAAGTTAGATGCATCAATAAAGGTAAAATTCAGAAGCTTGGATGATTAAGCCTTTTTTTCCGTGAAGGTTCTACACAGTAAACAGACATGTCCGTCCTACTGATGAGGAGTGATATCTTAAAGAACTGTGGCCACAAATGTTTAATTGAAAGATTTTTATCAAGTGTGAATGATTTATAAATAAAATATGAAAGAATACAAATAAAGTGCCGTACTGAGCATTCTTTACTCTATATAGTTCTCTCAGGAGGCAGACAGGTTGTTTAGAATCTTGGGTCAGATCTTTACTCACCTTGGTTCAGATGAAGAAAGATCCGACACATCTGACCAAAGATTCTAAACAAAATGTATGCGTCCTGGTAGAGCGATATAGGGTAAATATAAGGTACTTGATTTGTATTCTTTCATTAAAGCATGCCTACACTTGATCCAATCCTTTAATTAAAAACAACTTAATTTTATGCTGGTTGTCCTTTAACATCATGTAAGCATTTGTTGGCACGCGTTCTACCTGACTGCAGCATTTGTGTATTCCTGTCTCTTAAAGGAATTTCAGATTTAAAAAAAAAAGGCAACTTATAAATGTTTATTGAATCTGCAATTTTTAGCCTTGGACATGCAGCGGGATCCGCAGTACAGCTCATCTCGGGGAGCCGCAATCTATGCTGCCCTGCAGGCTTTTACTGTAAAATGGAGCCAATGCAGCTTGATTTTCTGTGTCAGAGTGAGGCCACTGACAGTGGGGACCAGACTGCAGTGGGGACCAGACAAGTCCCTGCACACAGCTCATCTCGGGGGGGTTGGTGGGGGGGGGGGGGGGTTAAACTGTCCCAAGATACAGGAACACTAGATGGGAGGAATGGTGTTTAGATAAGCCCATTCCACCAATGGTGCTGTCCCTTTTCCAGCGCTGTTCCATTAATTGTGGTGTTTTTGGTGCAGCCTTACCACCTTTTATCCCGGACTGCCGTTCTCCAAGGATAGAGGAAACGCATAATCTAAATGTCACTGTGCCACCAAAAGTTATGATAATTTAGCTATGTTATCATCCGCCTGCTGTCATCTAAACATTGTTAATACTGTGAATGTAGAGAATGAACATGTTCAAAATAATCTGTTCATTGTGTTAATAGAACGTCAATGAAATGCATTAAATAGAGACCAATATGATTTAAATGTGTGGGGAGCCTCCTGTTAATGGCATCACCTCGTGGTTTGATGTGCAAAGCACACTTTGCCCACTGATAATAGTTTATTTGCATATCAAATCACAGGTGATGTCATAAACAGGAAACACCACAGTCACATGTAAAACAGATCTCTCTTAATTACACATTTACTATTACAATGTAGAGACATTTGACAAATCCCAGAAGCTCCTAAAATCCTTGTTGCTCCTTTTTTTTGGTTTTTTTTACATACAACTCTATGGAAGTTTAACTTCCCTAGCACCTAAGAATAAACAGGCTGCCTTCTGAATTGATCTAGCTACAGAAATGTTTGATCTTTAATGCCCTACATTCACAATATAAACAATGTGCTAGCAGAAATGAAAATTAATTCACTATAATGTTCTGGATATCAGGATACAGTAGACGTTGGATTAGGTTATTACAAGAATGTTACTGGAGCAGGACTGGAAATGAAAGTATTATATAGGAAAACCTTGAGATCATCAGTTAGAGACAGAATTCTTTTTTAAAGTACTGGTTTTACCACAGAAAGTGGCACTGTGATTAATGTTGTTAAGAGGGGGGAAAGTGGAACCATTTAATTTTACAGCTGGTTAGTCTGCAAGGAAAATGGTTGCTTGAAATACATATAAATCACTGCCGATCAGAAGACTTATAGTGCTAATCAGGTTTACAAATACAAGAGAGGAAAAAGACATTTACATAACATTTGCTGCAAATCATAAAATGATCTTTGAAATTTATTTTTGTATGAAAGGCAATTGAGCATAGAGAAGTATGATAATGGAGAGCTTTTATACTCATTATTTCATGTGAATAACCTCAATAAAAACCTCATTTTTGTACATGCTGGTAATAAACTTTGAAGAATAATAGATCCTCTGTTTCTACACCTGGCTTGTCATACTCTGACAGTAAATTCACCTTTTTGAAAAATTATTTTTCCATTATCTGTTCTGAAGTCATTGGTAATTACAGGTAAAGATATCTAAAAAAAAAAAAAGCTACAG
Organism: Pelodytes ibericus; assembly: GCA_036172795.1. NCBI lineage: Eukaryota > Metazoa > Chordata > Amphibia > Anura > Pelodytidae > Pelodytes > Pelodytes ibericus. The sequence continues at coordinate 74,191,482 of CM069861.1, read as the reverse complement.
TGCACTACTTGCACCAAAATAAATAAATTATCTCACTCAATTTTAAATCATTTTCCCTTTGCTTCATATCCTAAAAATTCAAAAAAGTGTACTATTTTTTAGATCCACTACAGTTCCCCACTGATACAGACGTTAAATGCACTTTGTATTTACTTTATCTTTTATGAACTTACAGGGGGTTACTGTTAAATGTGTGTGTCAGAAAAGTGCGGCAATTGTCTGCATATATGTATAAGATGATTACTGACAGGGGGGAAAAAAAAAAACTGTAGAGCAACAGTTGTACCAAAATAAAATAAATAATTTTACAATAATTGCAATTCTAACAAAAAGTTGCAAAAGTGCACAATTTTTTAAACTCTGGAGATTCAATGCATCAAGGTATAACCATGTGCAGAATTCAAAATATCGGTGTGCATTGATTGGTACTGCCACCTACTGGTATCCTCCCCACTACCCAGTCGAGTGGGTAAGTGTTAAAAATATATCTGTTTTGAATCCATTTCATATATTACAGAAAAAAAGCCAAAAGCATGGATTTCTGTAGGCAAACCATGGTGTAATTCAAGCAAGACCTATTTCTAGCAACATAGGTTTTCATCTACTTAATAATTTATATATTTAATAAAACATATTTTGGGCAATAATTTATATATCATATATTGTGCAATCTACACAGCTACTCTATCGATTGCATTTTCTAACATGGTTTTTACAGTGGCATGGGAGTGTTGTATGCTAGGATACTTTTATTTATCGTAACTAACTTTACCCCTAGTCCACTAGTCTCCTTTGTGCGTGCACAGCTACACCCGTCAATATCTGTAATTGGTGAAGCTCTATTGATAGCCCCAAGCACACTGCCATCCAGGTCTATTTTCCTTAAATGGTTCCAATATAGGTTCATTAGCACAGTTTACTTATGACATCACATGTATGAAAGCCTCTTGGACAGGTCAGGGAGGCCAATGTCACAGAACAGGGAGGAGCCAGAACTATGTTGTATTATCTCAGATTGGCTTCTACTTGCCAAGTAGCTATCAGCTTTGTCACAATCATTTTTGGTACTGTAAATGTAGAGAATAAAATATGATCTATGCATTAATATTATTTATTTGTTTTAATCTGCACAGCTTATCCTACATATATGGTTTCCTACACATATATGGTTTGCGGGACATTTCCATTTTATATAGAGATTTCTTGGCATCGGAAAATGGAACAAATTATACAGTTATCAGGATGGAAATATGCAATCATTCATGCTGAGTTATTCCACAGAGCTGATTCATCAGCATGTCTATAATAATTTGCTGCAGGGTGAATCAGTTACTAACAATAACAAAAAGTATTTTTGTTTATGGTTTGATGTAATATGAAAAAACTCCATACATTACGAATGTGCTGCTCAGCCGGTTTGAATGGTGAGAAGTTAGGGTCTCCGTTAACTTAAATATTGTTTATGCTGTGAATGCAGAGTATCAAAAAAATTGCAAAAATGATCTATACATTTGTTTGCAGAATTGCAAGCGAACGCATACATAAAGAGAAAAAATATGTTAAAAATGTGTCTGTAGTGTCTCTTGTTTATGACATCACCTGTGACTTGATATGCAAATGAACTACTTTTCAATGGAACACGTGTTATTTGCACATCAAGCCACAGGGTGATGTCATATACAGAAGACACATTTAAAACATTTGTTTCTATTCCTTTGTATTTAACATAAAGTAACAAAACTGAATAAATATATATAAAATATACAATATTGGAACCATATGAAAGAATTCAAAACCCACTGTATCTGGAAATAGATTGGGCATGACAGCTAAACACAAGGAACCATTGCTGCTGCAGACTAATGAAAACTATTATCTGCAAGTGAACTGCAAAGTGAAATTGCATTTCTAGCACTCTCCAATAGAGCCCATGCACTAAACAGTCACCTGACAACAGAATTGCAACAATCAGGCACATCACGTAAATGCATTTCTGTTTATTTGGCCCACCTCAGAAAAAAACTTGGACACCCCTGGAATAGAACCTGACTTTGTATCAGTACATCAACCAGCCAAATAATTGTATATGTTAGGATGACATCAGACCTGTTCAGGAGCCAGCCCAGATATTTTTACGTCGGGAAATGAGACTTTCATTTTTCTAGATTTTGAATAGTAAACCTACATCAATAAATACTTATGTTATGAAAAAAAGACGCATTTTGTATGATAAAACACGCAACGAGATAATTACACTTTTCTGGCTGGTTAAAAAAAATGACAGCATATTACTTCTTTTGTAGAAACATGGAGGAGAGAAATGCGCAATGCCAACTCCAGACTTGAATACGCTTTAAGCGAAGAATTCCTTTCCTTTATACATTACCACATTTTGCTATCCATGGGGCCCATCTCATTTGAAATATATTCCAGTTATTGTTTTGTCTGGATAGTGCACCCTTCATACTGGAAACAAATTTGCGACTCAACTTGTGCCCAGACAGTGGGAAGTCATGGATAGCCAACTTCTAACAGTAAATATCTAGGTTGCCATCAGTACCTAGCTTATTAAATATTTTTGAAAGAGACCAATTAGATAAATCAAAGTATAGCAAAGCTGTAGCAATTGAAAGAGTAAAAAAAAAAAAAAAAGACATAGAAAAAAACTAGCAGCAGGCACTTTTGGCTCTATGACTTCCTGGCTCATAAGATTTTTCAGACCCCTGGATGATGTTAGGTACTTGTTTTCCTGGCACACATGGATTGCGTGATTAAAAGATGGATCAATGTTTGACTGCCGTTATATTTAAATAGGAATATTAGTCCTTTTGAATTGAAAGTCAGTATAAATTATCCACACTATATTGGCACAAAAATGCCTGTTGTTGGTCTTTTACAAGGATACAACAGACGACTAGCTTTAATTATTCATGGTACATTCTATTTCTGTAATTTTGGCTTTAACCTCTTCGTGAAAGAGAAACAATGCATTGGGGTCCGAACTAGTCAGCTTAGTGAAAACCCAGAAGCAGCCATGGAGTGGACACGTGTTAAATGGAAAAAAAGCTACACGCACAACACATGACACATCACGAAAAAAAGAGGGGAGGGGAGAATTAGCACCTGCACACAAAAAAATCCTGGATGACTGCCTCTTTTCTCCCATTACATTAAAAAGCATGAATTTATTCATTTAACATTTGTTTATTTATTTGTTATGATGTAGCCGTCATGTGAGGCATTGTTGGGAATCTGCCGTTGGTGCGGCAGGCCTGCACATGTGCCATTGTATTACCCTTTGTGTGCGTGGAGTAATCTGGGGATGCATGGAAAAGGCTATATGGCAGCTTAAGGAGGCTGGACACTACAAATAGCACATGAAATGCAAATGCACAACAGTTTATTCAAACTTGTGCAAAATCCCAAAACATTTTTTGGATAACGGATCATTGTGGATCATGGATTTCTGGATATGCTATCTCATAGGTACTGCTTATATTTGGTTTATGTATTCAATTAAATCTATTTTTATATATAAAATGTAAATAATAATAATAATATGTAAACTTTTCAGACGTAAACTAATTAGATGATTAAATGTTAGATAGTTATATCTAATCTGCATGTTATATTATGCATTATCAAATTTCACTGGTTGGTATCAATGTTACACAGATTATGTTCTGTATGTTGCCCATGTTTCGAATTTATGTGAAATGTACTTATTTTTACTTTGACAATTTAATTTTAAAAATAATCCTGCCAGCATGTTCCTCCAATATGGAGCTTCCCTCTTGTGGGAAGGCCAAATTAGCCTTTAGGAAACAAACAAAAAAACTATACTTTCAATTATTGCCCTGAAATTTACAAAAAAGCAAAAAAATTGCGTATTTCTAAACTTGCCACAAAATAATGAAATTATTTCGACAGGGTCTTTTTTTTTTACCATTTGTAATTGTGTATTAGATTTTTCAGGTCAAAGTTGGTAAAAAGTGTTTTTTTTTCACCATATTTTATGATTTTTATATAGTAAATAATAGGATATAATGAAAATAATGGTATCTAAAGAAAGTTCTTTTTTTTTAAATTAAAGTTTTTTATTGTGTCACGGAACAATACGTACACATCTTATACAAAATGCATGTTACAAACACATGTTAAAATGAAAAATAAGTTTGTAAAGATGTGACCAAATAAACTGGAACAAATATACTTTTGTGTAATTGTAGACCTAAAGTATTGAAACAGATTCCAAGACATATTATTTGTGTAATAAGTGGTAGCTATATCTATACCATTAAAATGAACGAACGTCCTAGGTAATTTAGGGTGAACTCAGGTAGGGCACGTTCTCCTGTAATTGCCACTCTTCAGTGAAAAACAAAACAAAACAAAACACTCAAACAAACAATCTTTAAACCACCCTTGCTAGTGGTCCCTAGCGCCGTGTAGGATAAACTGTCATCCAATACTATATACTAGAACGCAGAAACATATATGCCATATCGGCTTCATACTAATACCCATGAAACACAGTCTTTGATTCGAGTTTAAGAAACTTAAACAGTAAACTCAATAAACAAATAGGTCATGGGTGGAGATGATGAAAAAGAGAAAAAGAAAAGGAAAGAAAAAAAAAAAAGGGAGAATAGGGAAAGCTAAAAAGGGGAGAAGAAAAGAGAAAGAGAAAGAAGGGAAAGAGAGGAGAAAAAAAAAGGGGGGGTGGGAAGGAAAGGGACAGAGTACCCAACAAAGACAGAAGAATAATACGAGTACATAGGAGAAGTAGACATATTAGGGATGCATAATCTGGGGGTAAAAGCAGATGGGGGTAGACTGTTGCATCGGCAGAAATAGCGCCGAAGAATTGGGCCTTGGTCTCACAAAAAAAAAAAAAGAGCCAAATTAAAATGCGCCGTGACCTCAAGATGAGGACGGCATGCCCAGGGGGGGGGACAGACTGTGGATGGAGCAAACGAATTACATGGGAACAGACTGGGCTGAGATAAAAAAAAGGGAGATGTCCAGAACAAGGAACCATTTAAAGAGTAAGTCCTCTGATTCAAGAGTCCCGTGACGCAATGGTGACTTCGTTATCAAGCGGAGGAAGATCAAGACTTTTCAAAAAATCAGCGATGGAAGCTGGGTCTTCGATCTGGAGTATTTTGTTGTCCCGGTTCACTGACAGCAAGTGGGGTAACCCCCAACGGTAAAGTATTTCGTGGTTGCGTAGGTGAGCCGTTAAGGGTGACATGGATCTCCTCCATCGGAGAGTCTCCGGGGCCAGGTCCTCATAGAACTGCAGCACAGCTCCTTCGTAGTTAATAGTCTGCAGCGTACGCGCTGCCTGCAAAATAGCTAATTTATCTGAGAGCGATTGCAGGTGAACAATGACGTCGCGTGAGGCATCTGGAGGAGCTTTGATTGCTTTTTTAATCCTATGGCAATCAACAATTCTCAGATTTCTTGAGTCCACATCAGGTCGTAGATGAATGAAAGCTTTCCTCAGATAGGCAGGAAGGATAGTGGGCCCAATATCCTCCGGCACTCCTCGTACCTTGATATTTAATTGGCGCGATCTGCTCTCCAAGACCGTAAGCTGTCGGTGGAACTGTGCCATCTGTAAGGTAAGTTTGGACGTGTGGCTTGCTCCCTCCGATTGAGCCAGTCGGGTCTGGACCTCTGAAATTTCCAGCTTGTCCACTTTGGTGAAAAGTGTTGAGACGTCCGCTCGAACACTTGCAAGTTCAGCTTTAATCACTGTTTGTAGGTCCAAATACAGCTTTTGTATATCTGCCTTCGTCGCTGGGGCTTGCGTCGATGTCTTAGGATTAGAAGGCTTCGCCTGAGTCTCTCTTTGTATGGGTCCTGAGTCTCCCGAGGAATCCTCAGAGTCCGTTTGGATCTGCTGAGAGGGCGATTGTGCCAAACTCGAGGTAGGCTGTAAAGGCCTAAACAGGTACGTCCCGATATCTTGGCTTTTAGGCTTCATAGAGTTCTCAAACTTTTTTGTTTTTCGTCCCATCGCTGAGGAGGGGTGTCAGGGTATCGACTGAATACCAAATCAGCGGGGAATACGACCCAAAAAGCCGGTTTCTGTTCTGTCTCGAGGGAGCCCATATAAAACACGTCTGCTCGTGGCCACAGTTGGAAACGCCCCCCAAGAAAGCCCTTTTTTATGCCAAAAGGGCATGTCACTAATGGGTTAAAAGTATTTTTTTCAGATACTGCAGGTAAAACTGCCTCTTTAAATTGAGTTGGCCAAAACTTTTTTGGGGGGAGGGAGGAATAAAAAAAAATTGTTAATTCTCAGGTCTGAAAATGATCTTAAATTCAAATTTACTTGGGCCAAGGAAAACTAAAAACTAAAAAAACAAAGCAAAAGACATTCATTAAATTAAAACTATGTAGAAAAATAAACAGAGATAAGTAAAAGTAGAATTAAGAATACCTTGCAGGGTTTTTAGCTGTCACAGGAGGAGACAACAATTAAAAGGCTATTACTGTGATGAGTTTTTTGGATTTCACCATTTATTGTTCAATTAATTATACATGCTACAGATTGGGAGTTTGTCAAAAGGTATACTGTGTGTGAATGCCCAAACACAAACGCCATTAATACTGTGCTGCTGGCTATTAAGCTGTCATTTAATATACCAAACTACATGTGCAAATGAGGAAGGCTGGGGTTTCTCAAAACAAATGCTAATAAAAAAACATATAATACACACACACACACACACACACAATTTTGCCACAATCTCTAGTTATAATGGCCGAGTTGTACAGGTTTTGCAGCTTTCTCATGGTTCAAAAAAAATAATTTAAGTGAAAGAGAAAAAGTTATATAACAAAACCACCAGGACTGTCAAACTGTGATGTATTTCCTGAAAGCTCTCCCAATAATATATTACACAGCACCATGTCAGGTAGGGTGGTCATTTCAGAATGCGCAGTAGTAATTGATGGCTCTCTCAGAAAAGTAGTTTTTCTGCCACAAGATGTCTTTATAGTGCTTATCAGGGACAATATTTCACAAAACTGATCTTGTGTGGAATTTTGTCTTTCGTTGTTGGTTTCCTTCCCTCCCCCATCACTCTTTTCGTGTATATGTATATCCAGTTACAGGGGAAAATCTAATAAACATATTTTATGTAAGGAAAAACTGCTCTTCAGGCAGATACAGTTCTCAAACCTTAAAATACCTATTCACGAAAAACTGAGCTAACAAGGGAATTCCAAAACTCAGGCAGAATTAATAGGTGCTTTGCAAACATTACCCAGTTTGTCTATTTTTCTAATGTGTTAGTGAATAACACCTTAAAATATACCACTGACAATGAACTGCAGGTTGAGTATTCCTTATCTGAACTGCTTGGGACCCACAGCATTTCAGATAATGGATACTTACAGTTAACCAGTCCTATAAATTATCACATCAAGGAAATATAGATCGTTTACAGCTGTGGAGCTAGGGTTGCCACCTGGCCGATACTTTACCTGCATAGCTGTTAAACCAGGCTTTGCAGCCAGTACTGGTATCCCAAAAATACCAGCCATACGGCGGGGGAAGACTGCACACACGCTGCACTGCACATCTGACGATGACGGCTCTCAGGAGAAGAGAGATAACAGGTAGGGGGGAAAGAGCGAGAGACATAAGAAGTGATGAGGGAGAGAGAGCGAGAGACATAAGAAGTGATGAGGGAGAGAGGGAGACATAAGAAGTGATGAGGGTGAGAGCGAGAGACATAAGAAGTGATGAGGGAGAGAGGGAGATATAAGAAGTGATGAGGGAGAGAGGGAGATATAAGAAGTGATGAGGGAGAGAGCGAGAGACATAAGAAGTGATGAGGGAGAGAGCGAGAGACATAAGAAGTGATGAGGGAGAGAGCGAGAGACATAAGAAGTGATAAGGGAGAGAGAGCGAGAGACATAAGAAGTGATGAGGGAGAGAGCGAGAGACATAAGAAGTGATGAGGGAGAGAGCGAGAGACATAAGAAGTGATGAGGGAGAGAGCGAGAGACATAAGAAGTGATGAGGGAGAGAGCGAGAGACATAAGAAGTGATGAGGGTGAGAGCGAGAGACATAAGAAGTGATGAGGGAGAGAGCGAGAGACATAAGAAGTGATGAGGGAGAGAGCGAGAGACATAAGAAGTGATGAGGGAGAGAGCGAGAGACATAAGAAGTGATAAGGGAGAGAGAGCGAGAGACATAAGAAGTGATGAGGGAGAGAGCGAGAGACATAAGAAGTGATGAGGGAGAGAGCGAGAGACATAAGAAGTGATGAGGGAGAGAGCGAGAGACATAAGAAGTGATGAGGGAGAGAGCGAGAGACATAAGAAGTGATGAGGGAGAGAGCGAGAAACATAAGAAGTGATGAGGGAGAGAGCGAGAGACATAAGAAGTGATGAGGGAGAGAGAGCGAGAGACATAAGAAGTGATGAGGGAGAGAGGGAGACATAAGAAGTGATGAGGGAGAGAGCGAGAGACATAAGAAGTGATGAGGGAGAGAGCGAGAGACATAAGAAGTGATGAGGGAGAGAGCGAGAGACATAAGAAGTGATGAGGGAGAGAGCGAGAGACATAAGAAGTGATGAGGGAGAGAGCGAGAAACATAAGAAGTGATGAGGGAGAGAGCGAGAGACATAAGAAGTGATGAGGGAGAGAGAGCGAGAGACATAAGAAGTGATGAGGGAGAGAGCGAGAGACATAAGAAGTGATGAGGGAGAGAGCGAGAGACATAAGAAGTGATGAGGGTGAGAGGGAGACATAAGAAGTGATGAGGGAGAGAGCGAGAGACATAAGAAGTGATGAGGGAGAGAGCGAGAGACATAAGAAGTGATGAGGGAGAGAGCGAGAGACATAAGAAGTGATGAGGGAGAGAGCGAGAGACATAAGAAGTGATGAGGGAGAGAGCGAGAGACATAAGAAGTGATGAGGGAGAGAGCAAGAGACATAAGAAGTGATGAGGGAGAGAGCGAGAGACATAAGAAGTGATGAGGGAGAGAGCGAGAGACATAAGAAGTGATGAGGGAGAGAGCGAGAGACATAAGAAGTGATGAGGGAGAGAGCGAGAGACATAAGAAGTGATGAGGGAGAGAGCGAGAGACATAAGAAGTGATGAGGGTGAGAGCGAGAGACATAAGAAGTGATGAGGGAGAGAGCAAGAGACATAAGAAGTGATGAGGGAGAGAGCGAGAGACATAAGAAGTGATGAGGGAGAGAGGGAGACATAAGAAGTGATGAGGGAGAGAGCGAGAGACATAAGAAGTGATGAGGGTGAGAGCGAGAGACATAAGAAGTGATGAGGGAGAGAGCGAGAGACATAAGAAGTGATGAGGGAGAGAGCGAGAGACATAAGAAGTGATGAGGGAGAGAGCGAGAGACATAAGAAGTGATGAGGGAGAGAGCGAGAGACATAAGAAGTGATGAGGGAGAGAGCGAGAGACATAAGAAGTGATGAGGGAGAGAGCGAGAGACATAAGAAGTGATGAGGGTGAGAGCGAGAGACATAAGAAGTGATGAGGGAGAGAGCGAGAGACATAAGAAGTGATGAGGGAGAGAGCGAGAGACATAAGAAGTGATGAGGGAGAGAGCGAGAGACATAAGAAGTGATGAGGGAGAGAGCGAGAGACATAAGAAGTGATGAGGGAGAGAGGGAGATATAAGAAGTGATGAGGGAGAGAGCGAGAGACATAAGAAGTGATGAGGGAGAGAGCGAGAGACATAAGAAGTGATGAGGGAGAGAGCGAGAGACATAAGAAGTGATGAGGGTGAGAGCGAGAGACATAAGAAGTGATGAGGGAGAGAGCGAGAGACATAAGAAGTGATGAGGGAGAGAGGGAGATATAAGAAGTGATGAGGGAGAGAGCGAGAGACATAAGAAGTGATGAGGGTGAGAGCGAGAGACATAAGAAGTGATGAGGGAGAGAGCGAGAGACATAAGAAGTGATGAGGGAGAGAGCGAGAGACATAAGAAGTGATGAGGGAGAGAGCGAGAGACATAAGAAGTGATGAGGGAGAGAGCGAGAGACATAAGAAGTGATGAGGGAGAGAGCGAGAGACATAAGAAGTGATGAGGGAGAGAGCGAGAGACATAAGAAGTGATGAGGGAGAGAGCGAGAGACATAAGAAGTGATGAGGGAGAGAGCGAGAGACATAAGAAGTGATGAGGGTGAGAGCGAGAGACATAAGAAGTGATGAGGGAGAGAGCGAGAGACATAAGAAGTGATGAGGGAGAGAGGGAGACATAAGAAGTGATGAGGGAGAGAGCGAGAGACATAAGAAGTGATGAGGGAGAGAGCGAGAGACATAAGAAGTGATGAGGGAGAGAGCGAGAGACATAAGAAGTGATGAGGGAGAGAGCGAGAGACATAAGAAGTGATGAGGGAGAGAGCGAGAGACATAAGAAGTGATGAGGGAGAGAGCGAGAGACATAAGAAGTGATGAGGGAGAGAGCGAGAGACATAAGAAGTGATGAGGGAGAGAGCGAGAGACATAAGAAGTGATGAGGGAGAGAGCGAGAGACATAAGAAGTGATGAGGGAGAGAGCGAGAGACATAAGAAGTGATGAGGGAGAGAGCGAGAAACATAAGAAGTGATGAGGGAGAGAGCGAGAGACATAAGAAGTGATGAGGGAGAGAGCGAGAGACATAAGAAGTGATGAGGGAGAGAGCGAGAGACATAAGAAGTGATGAGGGAGAGAGCGAGAGACATAAGAAGTGATGAGGGAGAGAGCGAGAGACATAAGAAGTGATGAGGGAGAGAGCGAGAGACATAAGAAGTGATGAGGGAGAGAGCGAGAGACATAAGAAGTGATGAGGGAGAGAGCGAGAGACATAAGAAGTGATGAGGGAGAGAGCGAGAGACATAAGAAGTGATGAGGGTGAGAGGGAGACATAAGAAGTGATGAGGGAGAGAGCGAGAGACATAAGAAGTGATGAGGGAGAGAGCGAGAGACATAAGAAGTGATGAGGGAGAGAGCGAGAGACATAAGAAGTGATGAGGGAGAGAGCGAGAGACATAAGAAGTGATGAGGGAGAGAGCGAGAGACATAAGAAGTGATGAGGGAGAGAGAGCGAGAGACATAAGAAGTGATGAGGGAGAGAGCGAGAGACATAAGAAGTGATGAGGGAGAGAGCGAGAGACATAAGAAGTGATGAGGGTGAGAGGGAGACATAAGAAGTGATGAGGGAGAGAGCGAGAGACATAAGAAGTGATGAGGGAGAGAGCGAGAGACATAAGAAGTGATGAGGGAGAGAGCGAGAGACATAAGAAGTGATGAGGGAGAGAGCGAGAGACATAAGAAGTGATGAGGGAGAGAGCGAGAGACATAAGAAGTGATGAGGGTGAGAGGGAGACATAAGAAGTGATGAGGGAGAGAGCGAGAGACATAAGAAGTGATGAGGGAGAGAGCGAGAGACATAAGAAGTGATGAGGGAGAGAGCGAGAGACATAAGAAGTGATGAGGGAGAGAGCGAGAGACATAAGAAGTGATGAGGGAGAGAGCGAGAGACATAAGAAGTGATGAGGGTGAGAGCGAGAGACATAAGAAGTGATGAGGGAGAGAGCGAGAGACATAAGAAGTGATGAGGGAGAGAGCGAGAGACATAAGAAGTGATGAGGGAGAGAGCGAGAGACATAAGAAGTGATGAGGGAGAGAGCGAGAGACATAAGAAGTGATGAGGGAGAGAGCGAGAGACATAAGAAGTGATGAGGGAGAGAGCGAGAGACATAAGAAGTGATGAGGGAGAGAGCGAGAGACATAAGAAGTGATGAGGGAGAGAGCGAGAGACATAAGAAGTGATGAGGGAGAGAGCGAGAGACATAAGAAGTGATGAGGGAGAGAGCGAGAGACATAAGAAGTGATGAGGGAGAGAGGGAGACATAAGAAGTGATGAGGGAGAGAGCGAGAGACATAAGAAGTGATGAGGGTGAGAGCGAGAGACATAAGAAGTGATGAGGGAGAGAGCGAGAGACATAAGAAGTGATGAGGGAGAGAGCGAGAGACATAAGAAGTGATGAGGGAGAGAGCGAGAGACATAAGAAGTGATGAGGGAGAGAGCGAGAGACATAAGAAGTGATGAGGGAGAGAGCGAGAGACATAAGAAGTGATGAGGGAGAGAGCGAGAGACATAAGAAGTGATGAGGGAGAGAGCGAGAGACATAAGAAGTGATGAGGGAGAGAGCGAGAGACATAAGAAGTGATGAGGGAGAGAGCGAGAGACATAAGAAGTGATGAGGGAGAGAGCGAGAGACATAAGAAGTGATGAGGGAGAGAGCGAGAGACATAAGAAGTGATGAGGGAGAGAGCGAGAGACATAAGAAGTGATGAGGGAGAGAGCGAGAAACATAAGAAGTGATGAGGGAGAGAGCGAGAGACATAAGAAGTGATGAGGGTGAGAGGGAGACATAAGAAGTGATGAGGGAGAGAGCGAGAGACATAAGAAGTGATGAGGGAGAGAGCGAGAGACATAAGAAGTGATGAGGGAGAGAGCGAGAGACATAAGAAGTGATGAGGGAGAGAGCGAGAGACATAAGAAGTGATGAGGGAGAGAGCGAGAGACATAAGAAGTGATGAGGGAGAGAGCGAGAGACATAAGAAGTGATGAGGGAGAGAGCGAGAGACATAAGAAGTGATGAGGGAGAGAGCGAGAGACATAAGAAGTGATGAGGGAGAGAGCGAGAGACATAAGAAGTGATGAGGGAGAGAGCGAGAGACATAAGAAGTGATGAGGGAGAGAGCGAGAGACATAAGAAGTGATGAGGGAGAGAGCGAGAGACATAAGAAGTGATGAGGGAGAGAGCGAGAGACATAAGAAGTGATGAGGGAGAGAGCGAGAGACATAAGAAGTGATGAGGGTGAGAGGGAGACATAAGAAGTGATGAGGGAGAGAGCGAGAGACATAAGAAGTGATGAGGGAGAGAGCGAGAGACATAAGAAGTGATGAGGGAGAGAGCGAGAGACATAAGAAGTGATGAGGGAGAGAGCGAGAGACATAAGAAGTGATGAGGGAGAGAGCGAGAGACATAAGAAGTGATGAGGGAGAGAGCGAGAGACATAAGAAGTGATGAGGGAGAGAGCGAGAGACATAAGAAGTGATGAGGGAGAGAGCGAGAGACATAAGAAGTGATGAGGGTGAGAGGGAGACATAAGAAGTGATGAGGGAGAGAGCGAGAGACATAAGAAGTGATGAGGGAGAGAGCGAGAGACATAAGAAGTGATGAGGGAGAGAGCGAGAGACATAAGAAGTGATGAGGGAGAGAGCGAGAGACATAAGAAGTGATGAGGGAGAGAGCGAGAGACATAAGAAGTGATGAGGGTGAGAGGGAGACATAAGAAGTGATGAGGGAGAGAGCGAGAGACATAAGAAGTGATGAGGGAGAGAGCGAGAGACATAAGAAGTGATGAGGGAGAGAGCGAGAGACATAAGAAGTGATGAGGGAGAGAGCGAGAGACATAAGAAGTGATGAGGGAGAGAGCGAGAGACATAAGAAGTGATGAGGGAGAGAGCGAGAGACATAAGAAGTGATGAGGGAGAGAGCGAGAGACATAAGAAGTGATGAGGGTGAGAGCGAGAGACATAAGAAGTGATGAGGGAGAGAGCGAGAGACATAAGAAGTGATGAGGGAGAGAGCGAGAGACATAAGAAGTGATGAGGGAGAGAGCGAGAGACATAAGAAGTGATGAGGGAGAGAGCGAGAGACATAAGAAGTGATGAGGGAGAGAGGGAGATATAAGAAGTGATGAGGGAGAGAGCGAGAGACATAAGAAGTGATGAGGGAGAGAGCGAGAGACATAAGAAGTGATGAGGGAGAGAGCGAGAGACATAAGAAGTGATGAGGGTGAGAGCGAGAGACATAAGAAGTGATGAGGGAGAGAGCGAGAGACATAAGAAGTGATGAGGGAGAGAGGGAGATATAAGAAGTGATGAGGGAGAGAGCGAGAGACATAAGAAGTGATGAGGGTGAGAGCGAGAGACATAAGAAGTGATGAGGGAGAGAGCGAGAGACATAAGAAGTGATGAGGGAGAGAGCGAGAGACATAAGAAGTGATGAGGGAGAGAGCGAGAGACATAAGAAGTGATGAGGGAGAGAGCGAGAGACATAAGAAGTGATGAGGGAGAGAGCGAGAGACATAAGAAGTGATGAGGGAGAGAGCAAGAGACATAAGAAGTGATGAGGGAGAGAGCGAGAAACATAAGAAGTGATGAGGGAGAGAGCGAGAGACATAAGAAGTGATGAGGGAGAGAGCGAGAGACATAAGAAGTGATGAGGGAGAGAGCGAGAGACATAAGAAGTGATGAGGGAGAGAGCGAGAGACATAAGAAGTGATGAGGGAGAGAGCGAGAGACATAAGAAGTGATGAGGGAGAGAGCGAGAAACATAAGAAGTGATGAGGGAGAGAGCGAGAGACATAAGAAGTGATGAGGGTGAGAGGGAGACATAAGAAGTGATGAGGGAGAGAGCGAGAGACATAAGAAGTGATGAGGGAGAGAGCGAGAGACATAAGAAGTGATGAGGGAGAGAGCGAGAGACATAAGAAGTGATGAGGGAGAGAGCAAGAGACATAAGAAGTGATGAGGGAGAGAGCGAGAAACATAAGAAGTGATGAGGGAGAGAGCGAGAGACATAAGAAGTGATGAGGGAGAGAGCGAGAGACATAAGAAGTGATGAGGGAGAGAGCGAGAGACATAAGAAGTGATGAGGGAGAGAGCGAGAGACATAAGAAGTGATGAGGGAGAGAGCGAGAGACATAAGAAGTGATGAGGGAGAGAGCGAGAGACATAAGAAGTGATGAGGGAGAGAGCGAGAGACATAAGAAGTGATGAGGGAGAGAGCGAGAAACATAAGAAGTGATGAGGGAGAGAGCGAGAGACATAAGAAGTGATGAGGGTGAGAGGGAGACATAAGAAGTGATGAGGGAGAGAGCGAGAGACATAAGAAGTGATGAGGGAGAGAGCGAGAGACATAAGAAGTGATGAGGGAGAGAGCGAGAGACATAAGAAGTGATGAGGGAGAGAGCGAGAGACATAAGAAGTGATGAGGGAGAGAGCGAGAGACATAAGAAGTGATAAGGGAGAGAGAGCGAGAGACATAAGAAGTGATGAGGGAGAGAGCGAGAGACATAAGAAGTGATGAGGGAGAGAGCGAGAGACATAAGAAGTGATGAGGGTGAGAGGGAGACATAAGAAGTGATGAGGGAGAGAGCGAGAGACATAAGAAGTGATGAGGGAGAGAGCGAGAGACATAAGAAGTGATGAGGGAGAGAGCGAGAGACATAAGAAGTGATGAGGGAGAGAGCGAGAGACATAAGAAGTGATGAGGGAGAGAGCGAGAGACATAAGAAGTGATGAGGGTGAGAGGGAGACATAAGAAGTGATGAGGGAGAGAGCGAGAGACATAAGAAGTGATGAGGGAGAGAGCGAGAGACATAAGAAGTGATGAGGGAGAGAGCGAGAGACATAAGAAGTGATGAGGGAGAGAGCGAGAGACATAAGAAGTGATGAGGGAGAGAGCGAGAGACATAAGAAGTGATGAGGGAGAGAGCGAGAGACATAAGAAGTGATGAGGGAGAGAGCGAGAGACATAAGAAGTGATGAGGGTGAGAGCGAGAGACATAAGAAGTGATGAGGGAGAGAGCGAGAGACATAAGAAGTGATGAGGGAGAGAGCGAGAGACATAAGAAGTGATGAGGGAGAGAGCGAGAGACATAAGAAGTGATGAGGGAGAGAGCGAGAGACATAAGAAGTGATGAGGGAGAGAGGGAGATATAAGAAGTGATGAGGGAGAGAGCGAGAGACATAAGAAGTGATGAGGGAGAGAGCGAGAGACATAAGAAGTGATGAGGGAGAGAGCGAGAGACATAAGAAGTGATGAGGGTGAGAGCGAGAGACATAAGAAGTGATGAGGGAGAGAGCGAGAGACATAAGAAGTGATGAGGGAGAGAGGGAGATATAAGAAGTGATGAGGGAGAGAGCGAGAGACATAAGAAGTGATGAGGGTGAGAGCGAGAGACATAAGAAGTGATGAGGGAGAGAGCGAGAGACATAAGAAGTGATGAGGGAGAGAGCGAGAGACATAAGAAGTGATGAGGGAGAGAGCGAGAGACATAAGAAGTGATGAGGGAGAGAGCGAGAGACATAAGAAGTGATGAGGGAGAGAGCGAGAGACATAAGAAGTGATGAGGGAGAGAGCAAGAGACATAAGAAGTGATGAGGGAGAGAGCGAGAAACATAAGAAGTGATGAGGGAGAGAGCGAGAGACATAAGAAGTGATGAGGGAGAGAGCGAGAGACATAAGAAGTGATGAGGGAGAGAGCGAGAGACATAAGAAGTGATGAGGGAGAGAGCGAGAGACATAAGAAGTGATGAGGGAGAGAGCGAGAGACATAAGAAGTGATGAGGGAGAGAGCGAGAAACATAAGAAGTGATGAGGGAGAGAGCGAGAGACATAAGAAGTGATGAGGGTGAGAGGGAGACATAAGAAGTGATGAGGGAGAGAGCGAGAGACATAAGAAGTGATGAGGGAGAGAGCGAGAGACATAAGAAGTGATGAGGGAGAGAGCGAGAGACATAAGAAGTGATGAGGGAGAGAGCGAGAGACATAAGAAGTGATGAGGGAGAGAGCGAGAGACATAAGAAGTGATAAGGGAGAGAGAGCGAGAGACATAAGAAGTGATGAGGGAGAGAGCGAGAGACATAAGAAGTGATGAGGGAGAGAGCGAGAGACATAAGAAGTGATGAGGGAGAGAGCGAGAGACATAAGAAGTGATGAGGGAGAGAGCGAGAGACATAAGAAGTGATGAGGGAGAGAGCGAGAGACATAAGAAGTGATGAGGGTGAGAGGGAGACATAAGAAGTGATGAGGGAGAGAGCGAGAGACATAAGAAGTGATGAGGGAGAGAGCGAGAGACATAAGAAGTGATGAGGGAGAGAGCGAGAGACATAAGAAGTGATGAGGGAGAGAGCGAGAGACATAAGAAGTGATGAGGGAGAGAGCGAGAGACATAAGAAGTGATGAGGGAGAGAGCGAGAGACATAAGAAGTGATGAGGGAGAGAGCGAGAAACATAAGAAGTGATGAGGGAGAGAGCGAGAGACATAAGAAGTGATGAGGGTGAGAGGGAGACATAAGAAGTGATGAGGGAGAGAGCGAGAGACATAAGAAGTGATGAGGGAGAGAGCGAGAGACATAAGAAGTGATGAGGGAGAGAGCGAGAGACATAAGAAGTGATGAGGGAGAGAGCGAGAGACATAAGAAGTGATGAGGGAGAGAGCGAGAGACATAAGAAGTGATGAGGGAGAGAGCGAGAGACATAAGAAGTGATGAGGGAGAGAGCGAGAAACATAAGAAGTGATGAGGGAGAGAGCGAGAGACATAAGAAGTGATGAGGGAGAGAGCGAGAGACATAAGAAGTGATGAGGGTGAGAGGGAGACATAAGAAGTGATGAGGGAGAGAGCGAGAGACATAAGAAGTGATGAGGGAGAGAGCGAGAGACATAAGAAGTGATGAGGGAGAGAGCGAGAGACATAAGAAGTGATGAGGGAGAGAGCGAGAGACATAAGAAGTGATGAGGGAGAGAGCAAGAGACATAAGAAGTGATGAGGGAGAGAGCGAGAAACATAAGAAGTGATGAGGGAGAGAGGGAGATATAAGAAGTGATGAGGGAGAGAGGGAGATATAAGAAGTGATGAGGGAGAGAGGGAGACATAAGAAGTGATGAGGGAGAGAGCGAGAGACATAAGAAGTGATGAGGGAGAGAGCGAGAGACATAAGAAGTGATGAGGGAGAGAGCGAGAGACATAAGAAGTGATGAGGGAGAGAGCGAGAGACATAAGAAGTGATGAGGGAGAGAGCAAGAGACATAAGAAGTGATGAGGGAGAGAGCGAGAGACATAAGAAGTGATGAGGGAGAGAGCGAGAAACATAAGAAGTGATGAGGGAGAGAGGGAGATATAAGAAGTGATGAGGGAGAGAGGGAGATATAAGAAGTGATGAGGGAGAGAGCGAGAGACATAAGAAGTGATGAGGGAGAGAGCGAGAGACATAAGAAGTGATGAGGGAGAGAGCGAGAGACATAAGAAGTGATGAGGGAGAGAGCGAGAGACATAAGAAGTGATAAGGGAGAGAGAGCGAGAGACATAAGAAGTGATGAGGGAGAGAGGGAGATATAAGAAGTGATGAGGGAGAGAGGGAGATATAAGAAGTGATGAGGGAGAGAGCGAGAGACATAAGAAGTGATGAGGGAGAGAGCGAGAGACATAAGAAGTGATGAGGGAGAGAGCGAGAGACATAAGAAGTGATGAGGGAGAGAGCGAGAGACATAAGAAGTGATGAGGGAGAGAGCGAGAGACATAAGAAGTGATGAGGGAGAGAGCGAGAGACATAAGAAGTGATGAGGGAGAGAGCGAGAGACATAAGAAGTGATGAGGGAGAGAGCGAGAGACATAAGAAGTGATGAGGGAGAGAGCGAGAAACATAAGAAGTGATGAGGGAGAGAGCGAGAGACATAAGAAGTGATGAGGGAGAGAGCGAGAGACATAAGAAGTGATGAGGGAGAGAGCGAGAGACATAAGAAGTGATGAGGGAGAGAGCGAGAGACATAAGAAGTGATGAGGGTGAGAGCGAGAGACATAAGAAGTGATGAGGGAGAGAGCGAGAGACATAAGAAGTGATGAGGGTGAGAGCGAGAGACATAAGAAGTGATGAGGGTGAGAGCGAGAGACATAAGAAGTGATGAGGGAGAGAGCGAGAGACATAAGAAGTGATGAGGGAGAGAGCGAGAAACATAAGAAGTGATGAGGGAGAGAGCGAGAGACATAAGAAGTGATGAGGGAGAGAGCGAGAGACATAAGAAGTGATGAGGGAGAGAGCAAGAGACATAAGAAGTGATGAGGGTGAGAGCGAGAGACATAAGAAGTGATGAGGGAGAGAGCGAGAGACATAAGAAGTGATGAGGGAGAGAGCGAGAGACATAAGAAGTGATGAGGGAGAGAGCAAGAGACATAAGAAGTGATGAGGGTGAGAGCGAGAGACATAAGAAGTGATGAGGGAGAGAGCAAGAGACATAAGAAGTGATGAGGGTGAGAGCGAGAGACATAAGAAGTGATGAGGGAGAGAGGGAGATATAAGAAGTGATGAGGGAGAGAGCGAGAGACATAAGAAGTGATGAGGGAGAGAGCGAGAGACATAAGAAGTGATGAGGGAGAGAGGGAGACATAAGAAGTGATGAGGGAGAGAGCGAGAGACATAAGAAGTGATGAGGGAGAGAGCGAGAGACATAAGAAGTGATGAGGGAGAGAGCGAGAGACATAAGAAGTGATGAGGGAGAGAGCGAGAGACATAAGAAGTGATGAGGGAGAGAGCAAGAGACATAAGAAGTGATGAGAGAGTGAGAGAGAGAGAGAGAGACTCCGTCCTCACCAACCCACTGCCATGGCCAGTATTTTTTTTTTAGGAAAAGGTGGCAACCCTATGTGGAGCTGGTGAAATTACCTGCTCCATGGTGCTGCCGAAATAAACCGTCAATGCGCAGTAGTCCTTCCCTGTGTTGCAGCACTCTGTGGACTACATTTCCCATGAGCGCTGGCTCCAAATTTACAGTTCCCAAGGCAATGAAGCAAAGGAGCTTCACCACCAGGGTGCCAGGAAGGTGAATATCACTTATCCGAATTTTATTTTCTGATTTTGAGTCATTTCGCATCTTCGCATATGGGATACTCAACCTGTACTGAGTTACTGAATACAAAATCATTCAGACACAGGTTTTACTTCATTTTCAGATCTATTTAACAGAAACAGATAGTGATAATAGATATAAACCAGTCTGTCCATCAAGTCTTCGTGTGATGAAGTGTCTATGTTACGGTCCTTAGACCACATTCTTGAATTTATTTGTTGTCGGCCTTACCAACTTCTACCGATCCATTCCAGAAATCTATCATCCATTTCTTTAAAGACGTATTATCATTTACTACTCTTCATTTATCACTTTTATTTCAAATCCTCTTCTAGACCTTCCCTACATATTTAAAATAGTTACAAATTGAAGCAATAATTCCATCATGTAGGTCCATGTGCACCAACAGTGAGCTCGCACGTTCAGAGGGGTGCTGGGGTTCTCTTGATCATGCTAGCGCAAGTAAACAAGTACCCGTCAGTACATGAGCATTAAGAATTCCCAATGAATGGGGTTGCTCTATTGCTGTGAATGCAAGTGATTAGTTCCTCATGAGAGGATCCAGAGCAGCTGCAAATTCTAATATAGAAGCAAAAGTAAAATGTTTAGTGTTCCCAGCATGTAGATAAGCTGGCTTGTACTTTAATATGTAAATGCCGGTTTATCTTCTGATCAGCAGCTTCCATGCATCCCTGATCTGGTCGTTATTACATAGCATCGATAGATGGGACCTAAACTTGGTCCATGTAAAAATGATGTCATGTAAAAACGAAAAGCACACACACAACAAAGTTATGGTGAGTAACGTTGATGTAAAAAAACCCTCCACTTAATAAAAAACGAGATAGCACATGTATTATTAACACACACCAGACAAGCCAGGAGATGTGCTTTTCCCACAGAAATCCTAAACTTGCAGTGCTCACGTCACCACAAGGGCTTCTGGGTAGGCATATGCAAGTAAGGTTAACAACAATCACCTTTTTGCCTATATATCTACTTTATACATGGATTTTTTGGAGCAAATGCCCTTTGTAGACAGCCTTCTAACATAGCCTGGGACAAAGATGCAGAAGGTATGGTGGGGTAAAGGTGATGGAAAATCCCCTCCACTTAAAAATAGGGGGGTAGCAGAGGCATTATTAAATACACACACACCAGACAAGCCTTAAGACTTGTTTTTCCCACATAAATCATAA
Organism: Pelodytes ibericus; assembly: GCA_036172795.1. Taxonomy (NCBI): domain Eukaryota; kingdom Metazoa; phylum Chordata; class Amphibia; order Anura; family Pelodytidae; genus Pelodytes; species Pelodytes ibericus. The sequence goes on along the minus strand of CM069861.1, from coordinate 74,170,597 downwards.
ACTTGCAGTGCTGCCACCAGACACAGCTAGATGTGGGATCTGAATGGCTGTGACATTTATTAAGTCCCTTTAAATTAGAAACCTGGAACTAAAAGGGTGACAGACATTTATACACACAAAAGGACAACAGTAACATTTCTAGAAGACCCTGGCATCAACAATGTAGTAAAGAAGACATATATAGAAAAACAGATCTCCATTAGCAATCATTAGTCTTCAGCCTAATAGAATTTAATTCTGTGGGTGCTACTAATTGGATTATAGTCTAGTACTGTGCACAGAAAGAAGAATATTCCTTAATGTAGATAAATAACATTGCAACTTCAGAATGGATTCTGGAAATCAAGTGAGTGGAATATGCTAATCACGTGCTCATGTCTTCAACAATTCAATCTAAAGACCAGGGTTATATGCTGCTGAAGCTAAGAGCTTTCAAGATTATGTCTAAAAAAGCCATGAGTTATAGAGCAGGCACACAGAGCCTTCATATCCTGGATTAGTATCCGACAAGCAGCTCAAGTAATCTTTAATATTTATACAGCAGCGGTGCATGAAATGGATGTATCTGTATTCTGAACGTCTGAAACAGAATTAAAATCCATTATATTGTTTGCTAGAGGTTGGCTGCAGCGCTTGGGTGGATTCGCAAATGGCACTTGCTTCAATATAGAAGAATTACTGAAAATGGGAGTTAGATATAATGAGGAACAATACACTCAATGAAAGAGTTTTGCTGAATAAAGAGATACTTGTTCTGCTTTCTCTACTGCGTAGGAACAGTAGACATCATGTATTCAAACATAAAGAAAATAAATTAACTAGGTCCCCCCTGCTAATCCCATGCAAAAACGAGGATCTCTCTCTGTGCTAGCAGAGAGACCCTCGCTTTTGGATGTCAGAGCGGGGCGAGCTCTGATTGGCTGTGCACGTGCTGACGTTTGTCAGCATGAGACAACCAGGAACTGCTGTGTCTCGAATGTGAGACACAGCGGATAGTAAACTTGCGTGTATCTATTAAGATACAAGTCAGGTTTACATAAATGTACCGGGATATGTTTTATTTAACCTTTGTTTCCTTCAAGGAAGGAAGGGTTAAACAATGTTTAATGTTCCTTCAAGTATATTGAAGAACACCCTTTAAAGATCCAAGACTGCAAACCACATAGATAAAGCAGAATCCAAGATACTTTGTGCCATTGAGCTCTTTTTTTCCATACATACTGATCATGTCTTGTATCAGGCACACTTCTGTCCATCCGTAACTTGTCACTCTCCACTTGATTGAATTTGTTACGAGCATAAGCATCTTGCCCGGGTCGAACAACAGTAACTCCAATATAGGCTTCTTGATCAAAATCCTGCCACCGTACTTTACCTAGAAAAAGCATTGGGAAAATTAGCAAACCCCAATTGAAAGAGAGTATCAAGTAAAGTAATTTTATATAGAAATGTTTTGGGTTTTTTTCCAATAAAAGTTTTTATTATGGCACATGAAAAAATACATAAGAAATTACCTTACATTCCAATAACATTGGGGTGACAGTTTGCACTTTCTAGCATCATATAAAACAGTATACCAATCAGATCAGTCAAATCCCCATGCACAAACTACATAAAACATGTTTCTATTTGCAATGGTAATAAAATATGCTTACAGTACACAACGACAAGAAAGGATATAAAAACGAAAGATAGGAATATAGAAATTAAGGACAGACAAGGAAGAGGTGGAGGGGGGAATATGGGATTATAGCTGCACTTAAGATGTTTAGGCATACACATCACCACTTAAGAGTTTTTTTCCCAAATCATCATAAAATCGTTGTAAACCTGCAGTCTGTCTGTAGCAAAATAGAACATCCGCTCCATTCTTAGGTTATGAGTAATTAGATTAAATAGTTCTTCCCAAGCTGGGGCCAGTGGGTCTTTCCAGTGTCTGGCAATGAGCGACTTCCCTGCCAGTAGGATATGACTTAGCCAATTCAGGAGACTGTGCCAGCTTTAGTTGCAACACTTTATGTATAAACTTAAAAATCTTGAGCCAGTATGGTTGGATGATGGGACATTCCCACCAAATGTGCAATAAACAGCCTAGGCCTTTACACTTCCTCCAACATAAATTTGAGGAATTCGGAAACATTTTTGCTAGTCTGGTGGGGACCATGTACCACCTGTATAATCATTTTTTTGTAAGTTCAACATAGTTAGAATGAGACATTGATTTCGGAAAGGCAATTGCTTGCTTCCAAGCTGTCGGGGGTAAATGGCTCCTCAGGTCTGCCTCCCACGCAACTATGAAAGGCAAATCGGTTATCAAAACTTTTTTTTTGCATGATGGACTTTTTGGCATAGTGAGGTGATTTTGTGAATGATGCGGTCTTGTTAACGTGGTGTCTGAGAAGGTAAGAACATGACGAATTTGTAGATATTTAAGGAAGTCTGTATCAAGTAAGTGGTACTGCAGTTTAAGGTCTTCAAATGATTTCATAGCAGAGTTGTGAAACACATCTTGAAGACTAGTAATGCCTGCTGCGTTCCAGTTAGACAGGCATAAATCAGGCACCAGAATTTCCAGGCTAGTAATAGGAGTTGTCGCCGATAACTGTGTCAATTCTGGAATCCTCTTTGCATTCCCTAGCCAAATCCCCAGTGAGACTTTTGTGCTTGGGCACCAGATACAAGGCGACCGCTTTTTAGGATGGTTAATCCGTAGAAAGTCGGCCAATCTTTGGGGCGCCAACTGTACGTCTTCTATGTCTACCCACGCAACTGACCCAGGTTGGCTATGAAATAAAATGGATTGAGCCATACGTGCAGCCTGATAATATTGTGATATTGAAGGTATTCCCAGATCTCCCTTATCATAGGGTAGTTTGAGCCACTTGCTTGCTACCTTTGTGGGTTTATTCGCATTCACAAATTTAAAAATGTCTGACTGAATATTAGCCAGTGTGTTGGTTGGGATGGCGACAGGAAGGGCTCTAAATAAGTACAACAGTTTCGGCATAACCGGCATTTTGATTGCTGCTATCCTACCTAGCCAAGTTAGATACAAGACCGACCAAACCTTTAGATCTTGTTGGACTGTAGTCCACAGTTTAGTGAGATTCTCCTGCAGTAGCTGATCAGGAAGTTTTGTAAGTTTAATTCCTAGATAGGAAATATTATCTGACCTCCACTCAAATGCGTATTTAGCTCTCAGCTGGGACAGAGACGCGCCGGGTATATTTATCGGGAGGGCTTGCGTCTTGGATTCATTGACTTTATGATAAGACACCTTACTAAATTCTTCTAAAGCATTTTGTAAGTGCGGGAGTGACAGTAAAGGGTTGGAAAGTGTAATAATTATGTCATCCGCGAATAATCCCAGCTTAGTTTCCCCATTGGATTTATACGGGATACCTGAGATTAAGGGATTGGATCTGATAAGTTCCGCTAGGGGTTCTAACGCCAATACATACAACAAAGGGGACAGAGGACAACCTTGCCTAGACCCATTAGTAATTTTAAAAGGTTTGGAAAGGAAACAAGCATAAGCAACCTTTGCCGATGGAGAGGAGTACAAAGCCATTATCACTTTAACATATTCAGGGAGGAATTTAAACTTATCTAGGATCCAGATACAACCAGTGAAGGCGGTCAAAGGCCTTCTCCGCATCTATGGCCACAAATAAACTCGGGACTTTATTTACTAGTGAAATTTCATCAAAAATGTTCCTAGTATTGTCCGTTCCCTGTCTTCCTTGGACAAAACCAACCTGATCATAGTGTAACAGTGTGGGCCGAATTTGCTTAATTCTATTGGCTAAAATCTTGGCATATACCTTCACATCAGAATTAAGCAAAGAGATGGGTCTAAAGTTTGGACATACAGTTGGTGGCTTCCCTGGTTTGGGGATCGTGATGATATGGGCCAATAGCATGGAAGGGGGTCTTTTGGTACTACAAGAGTTAAAAGTATTCACCAAATATGGAGCCAACTGCTTGCTGAAAAGTTTATAATATAGGTTCAAGAATCCGTCAGGGCCCGGTGCTTTATTTTTAGGAAGAGATTTATTAGTGTCGATAATTTCTTCTTCAGTTATGGGTGCTTTAAGTTTTACTATGTTTGCCGTGTCTACCTGGGGAAGGTTCATTTTATCTAAAAAGGTTTCTATGTGGGATAGGTCGGGCTGGTGTGTGTTAGCCTCCTTATTTAAGTTATATAAGAATAATAGAAGGCGAAAACTTCAGGGATTTCCGCTTGATTTTGAATTTTGGTGCTCTGTTGGGAGATTAAATGGGGGATGGCCTTTTTGGAGTCTTCCTTCTTCAATCTTTTTGCCATTAATCTGCTGGCCTTATTTCCATTTGTATAAAAATTTTGCTTTAGTCTCTGTATCTGGAGTTGGGTCTGATACAATTGGATTGTCGATATTTGCTGTTTTAGTACTGCTACACGGGAAGCGACTAAAAGAGTGGCTTTTCACTTATGGATATGTTCTAACTGTTGTAGCTCTAAGAGTTAGGAATTTAGTTCACGTTCTCTCTTTTTTTTCTCGAAGGATGCTACACCGATTAAATGGCCTCTAATGACCGATTTATGTGCCTCCCACAATACTTAGCTTGAAGTATTCCTCTAAGTGTGACTCTGTTGCTTTCATGATGGATATATTGGAAAGAAGGTACTCATTTATCTGCCAATAGCCTTGGCCCCTATATGGATATTGTTCAGCCAAGATGAGATATAAGGGGGCATGGTCCGACCATTGAATTTGGCCTATTTCACAATTGGAGACTCTCTGGAGGGTATTTTTGTCCATCAAAAAATAATCTATTCTAGAATAAGTGGCGTGAACTTGGGAATAGAATGTATAGTCTCTTACTGACCCATTAACTATCCTCCATGTGTCATATAATTTGGCTTCTCCTATGACCTGTTGCAATGCCTGACCTTGGGATTTTAGAGTTTTTAAGTACTTAGCTGAAGGGGTTGAGGAAGTATCTAAATGTGGATCTATCACCGAGTTAAAATCCCCACACACAATTATAGCTGCATTTGCCTTATAGGGTATTCGATTCAAAAGCCTTTTGATAAATTGCACCGAATTCGAGTTTGGGGCATACAAATTAATAATGATGTAGGGGAGATTATTGATAGTCGCTTCTACGCTCAGAAATCTGCCACTGGGGTCACTAGTAGCTTTATCTAATTTAAAGGACAGGTTGTTGCGAAACCACACAGAGACCCCTGCTTTCTTTTCAGTGGAGGATGAATGGAAAACAACCGAATATTGTTTGGATACTACGTTAGGGATTTTCCCCTTTTGCAAAATGCGTTTCCTGCACACAAAAAATCTGAGCTCGGGCGTTCGCTACTTCCTGAAACAACAGCCTTCGCTTGTGTGGCGTATTAAGGCCTTTTGCATTTATTGATAGTATCTTTATAGACATTTGTATTCTATGGTTAGAATTGTGTGAGCAGGTTGTAAGTCAAACTATATATGAAGCGAGAAAAAACGTACCTACAGTGCCAATTAGTTGGATAGGTAGTCCTAGCCAGAATGGTCTGTTGTCATTCCATGGTTCTTCTGTATGGAATGTGTATAAACTGAGGTTATCCGGAACTGGAGAATCTTCTGTAGTCAGTGCGGAAATGACATATGCCCTCCAGAGCTTCTTGGGTGGTGAAGGGTAAGGAAAGGAGGAGAACGGAAGAAAGGAAATAGGGAGTATTTGGTACCAGAAGTAGGTACTTAGTGAAAAAGTACAGAACAAACTAGAGAACCTTGAGAGAAGGCCTAAAATAGACCAAAAAAGATATAGTGCGTTACATAATATAGTAAACCATATACACTTATACATGAGCACTAATCCCATCACCAGATGAGTGGGGGTTGCCCCAACTAAGCAGAGATTCCTCTGCAAGTGCACCGGAAGTGGGCCGGAATAGGAGCAATCGTGGCTCGGGGGGAAATTAAACATACATCAGGTTCAATGCGTCTACCTGACCAGTAACGTAACTTATCTATTACTAACTCACAACATTCTTTGTGTTCTATTTTACTCCCAGCGTTTAGAGACTTGTGTGCTCTTTTAATATTAAACAGGGAAATAGCAAGAGGCAATAACTCACAAATATATATACATATATAGTTTTTTTTTGTCGACCAACTTCTGCACCATTACATAACCAAGGTACATATTAAAAGTATAAAGTACAAAAGGTATATAGCTAATAGGAGACAGAGCATGAGTCTGCTATGTAAGTAGCTCCTACATGGAACTCTGTCTTGTAATAATAATATATTCAAACTGCTATGGCTTGAAAGGGTTAACCCAAATGAACCACTCTTTTTTTACTACTGCAGGCCTCTTATCGGAAGTATCCTTTCGAGACGTCTGCTAAAGGGTAAATTACCCGAAAATTTTATAATAGAGACTCCTGTTGATTAACAGCCAGGAGCCTAACAGACACATAATTGGGACGGCCTTTTAATTATATGAGCGTGGGGACATAATACCTGCTTTTAATCAACAGGCATCTCGTGGCCCCTACATCTCCCAACTTTGTGTGGCACCAAAAATATTTTTACTACCCCAGGGTATATTACGGGATACACCTTTCCAATTCACAGACCATAAACAAGCAGTACCACACAGCCTGACGTGTCACTTCTTTGTGTGGTAGTGAGGTCCCATTTTACTCCACTCTTTGGCTTGTCGTATCTAGTAGTCCGTAGCACACAGTCCAGTCCCTGCACACTAACCTTTGAGAAAATTCAAAAAGGAGTACTCTAAAACCAAACAACTTTAAACGTTAAGGGAGTTCCTCTTACGCCAAGCAATAAAAAGTCCAGCGATTTTCCACAAAATTGTCGTGCCTAGCACAATAGACCAAGAAAAAGAGGGGAAATACTTAGTCATAATCCTTAAGTTCGATGCCTTTGAGGTTTCAGAGATCCACGGATCTTGGACCATTCCCTAGCCAAACGTTGTTTTTTGTTCTGGGCTTGGGCCACAGTATTTAAGGTTGTAATATCCCACTGTTTGAGGTACATGGCACCTTCTTCTGGAGTGCGGAAGGTAGTGGTAGCTCCTTGTCTGGTAACTGTGATCTTGACTGGGAATCCCCATTTATATTTTATTTCTGCTGCTCTTAGGGCTGTAGTAATCGGGTGAAAAAGTCTGCGCTGTTGCAAAGTGTGCGGTGATAAATCTGCAAAGACTTGGACCCCCTAGTAATGGGCTGGTAAATCTTTCATATCCCGACTTGCTCTCATTTCTGCCTCCTTAAAGTGATAGTAATGTAGTTGGAGGATCGTGTCCCTCGGGATTTCCACCGGCAGATGCTTAGGCTTGGGGAGTCTATGACAGTAGAGTCGAGAAAAAACCTTGGGCCCAGTCCTCCAACTGAGTAGGAAGTACATCTTCAGGGATTCCTCTTACACTTACATTGTTCCTCTTCGACTGATCCTCGAGATACCAGACTTTTTCTCTTAGGGCTTTAATTTCAACCATCAGACCCGTGTGGCATTCTGACATATCGTTTTGGCGGTCCACCAGGTCGTCAAGTTTTGTCTCCACCTTCGTAGTGCTATCGCCAAGCTCTCTAATTTCCCTGGCGAATGCTGTAGTAAGATCGGAGATATCGCTTTCAATCTGCGTACGTAGAGTTGTAAACATCGATTTTATCTCTTCCACAGGTACTACGGTAGGAGTTGAAGCTGATGAAGCGGCATCATCACCATCAAAGATCTCATCGTCTTCTTGATCCTCCCGGGTGCCATCTTGCATTTTAGACTTTTTGCGTTTTTTGGGGTAAGAAAGTTTAGCAATTTTTCTTGCTTGCGGGTGGGGCGGTTCTGAGACATCATATTCTGTAAGATAAGCGATGTGGAGAAGGTAGTCTGTCGTCTTTATACCGTGTTTCCCCTCAAGCCACTCGGGAGCTCCCTTACCACGCGTCCAGTCTCATCTCAGGACACCCCCCCATATAGAAATATTTTAATTAATGAATACAAATAAAGTACCTTATTAAACCTATATACTTGTATAGCTCTTTCAAAGGGCAGACATATTGGGTCAGATGAAGGAAGAGGAGACCCATCTGGCACAAGATGCAAAAGTAAATGACCCCTCCAAAGAGTGCTTTACAAGCAACGCAAGTTCAATAAAGTATTTCTAGTTGACATTTGATGAAGTCTTTTAATTATTACTTAATTTTTTGCCCTTTAAAGTCCCTTTTGAGAAATAAGCCCTAAATCCCAGAAAAGAACACATTCAAAATGTGTACCCAAATGTGTACACAGGTTATAGCAATGGTCCCACCACAGGACAAGGAATCAGAATATATGTACCATGCATCATAATAATGGGCTGCCCTATAAAGATACTGATGAGTGTTAAAATGTCTAATTGCACCTATGTGTTGATGGGACATACACTTCATTTTTCTTGATTGACAAGACAGCGTTGATCTGAAATGCAGAGCACTCCTTCAGCTGGAGAGATGTTTCCATCTATAACTAATGAAAAGTACATCCTAATAAATAGTACTTCCCTTTATGCAGTATACACTCTACAGTCCCACCAACCAGTAGATACACATGAAATGTGTAATAATAATAATAATAATGAACGAATGCATCTACACCATCAACGGCAGATATGCGAAAGAAAAAGATTAAAAAGATCCATATAGTGTACCACTGTTTAAAATCATGACGACATTACACTATATGTATGCTTTCTTCTTCTGCATGTCTCCCTAGAACGGTACTGATACATTCATTATTAAGCATACATCATCATTTGAATTTTTAATGAGGCAGAGGTAGCCTCATGTTTAGAGTTTAGTCCCTCTTTAAGTACTGCTTAGTTTCATCTGTTGAGAGT